>CM031244.1:323924379-324594379 GCA_018340775.1 Taxus wallichiana var. yunnanensis
ACAAAATTTTATAAGACTATTTCGATGATATTTTAGGTAAATCCAAAAGCTCAAGAGACCATCTAACTGCTATCATTGATGTGACCTTTACATGTTTATTACAATTTTTTCTCTTTATTAATCTTGCTAAGTATGTTTTTGGAGTTCTTAGAGGAAAAATCATAGGATTTATCATGTCTAATAGTGAAATTTAATTTTACCCCATTAAATTCAAAGCCATTATAAAAATTCCCCACAAACTAATCTTAAGAAGCTTCTTATCCTTCAAGGAAAACTTCAGTCTATCTTTTTCTTCATCTCTCAAATATTAGACCATTCTCAACCTTTCCATGACCTTATCATAAAATACACCCACTTTAAGTGGGATGATAATTGTTAACAAGCCTTTGATGCCCTCAAACAATATATTTTATCTCCTTCATTACTTACACCTCCACATGAGGGGGAACCATTCTATATTTATATCTCTATGACTAACCATGCCTTTAGATCCATGTTGGAACATCAAGATGAACAAGGTAACAAGAAATATGTCTATTACATTATATTTGAAATTCTAGTCAATCAAAGGGGGGTGAATCAATGTTTATACAAATTTTGACATCCAATAAAATTTCCTTTACTTAGTTATGATGAAACCACAAGCTCACTCACATGCAATAAATAGAAGAACACACATGGAGATAAAATATATAATGTGGGAAATATTTAAGGGAGAAAATTTCACTGAAACTCAAGAACTATCTTAGACACAAATTTCTTGTAAATGTTATAATGATTTCATGTTGAGCATCGACTCAACTTGAGGCTACAACCCCAATATTTGGTCAATCTTCCACTTAACCTTCTGCAAGTGTCTACTTTCTTAGAAGCTACAACTCCAAAACCTTGAACCACGATTCAAATTTATCTTCTATAAGCTACCACTTACATGGAAGCTTCAACTCCATAAGTTCCGAGCATCCACTCGGTCTTCTTCACAAATTTTTGATCACTTATTTTGTGTTGTCTTCCACAACTGATTATGATCACTTCTTCATCTCAACTCCTTCTATTTTCAAAATTATTCATTTGGTGTAGGTTGTCACTCAAGGCTACATCTTCATACCCTCTCAAACATTACCTCTTTCATGTCCACTCTTAGCTACAAAATTTTAGTCCTTAATGCCTTAGATCACTCTCTAATTTTTCATCAACTTTAATATATCTTCAAGATCATACAACTCAACCACATATTATAGTAATAGAAAGTTTTTTTGTATCAAGTAAGATACACTACTAAATTTATCTTGTACTTCACATTGAGTAGGAAACTCTTCATCTTCTCATTGCAATTCGAATTAAAAAGAGAAAATGACCTCATATAAACTGAAATTTAGCAATGATTGTCTCTGAATTGTTATCAGATCACATGCAAACTTTATTAGACCTTTAAAATTATTTATAACCTTAATTATGATCACTAAATGACTCCCAAATTCGTTGGAACCCTCAATAGATTATTCTTACACCTAAAACCGACATCGACACATTATTTTGTAAATCGCTATATCATAACTTTTGTCTTCTTATTTTGGTGAGTTTTCTTTGTTTCTAATTGATATGACCATCCACTAAGTGGAAAAAGTATTTTAGAACATTAAAATTTTATTCATGTGCTTTATAACTTCTTCATCTCCTTCTTAACATGCCATTTCTCCTACAAGTTTCATTAGAGCTCCAAACTTTCATTTATAGAGGTCCATAATTTGCAGTCACGGTGCATGCTTCTTCAACACTAGTTTTTATAGGTTCAATATCTATAAAATATTTTTATGATTTGAATTTTAAATAAAGTACACATTCAAGGCTTGGGATAGATAATACTTTCTTCTTTCATGTCATGAGATACTTGATTTGATCAAGGTATATGTGAGTTTCCATGCCCAAAAAAACAATCTTGAATATCTTGGTATTTGGAGCACTAAAATTGACATCAAGACACATATCATACATCAATGGAAATATCTTGAAGTATTATTTCACCTCCAATTGACATAATTCTTCAAAACATGGAAAGTATCATAATTTCACTTCATTTTCACAAACTAGTCTAACTGTGTTTTGGGGGCTTAAAAATAAGTCTTCAACTATCATTGAAAACCATCCTAAAATAAATCACCAATGAATTTAATTACATGAAATACTTCATATGCATCCTAAATAAAATTCTCATGCACTCATACCTATACCTTCTTTGGTAAAAACTTCTTCTTATAATTTGTAACCGAGGGATTCTTCATTAGCTAAAGAAGGAATTTTTGGATCACTCAAACTTGTGAATGTAAAAAATTCATAAAACTAAATGAAGGACACTCATGGATCGTATGTGATGTATTCATATTGTTTAGGACAAAAAAATCACTTCATGAGGCAATTCATCATGTATACTCTTCATACCTTCAAGGCTAGTCTTGCATTCTAGCATTCTCAAATTGTAGGAGAAAAAATTGAATTTTACCATAAAATTTCCCTAAAATATTGGGATATATGACTTCATAAACACAAATTACACATCCCAGTCATCCCTAAACAAAAATTTGAGCATGTGTTCCTTTACAATTTTTTTGTGAACACTAAAATCTTCACAAAATGCATTTTTCTAGTGGGGTCCAATAGGTGACATAAAGTAAAACCACCATGAAAAAATACTCACATGAATTATCTATATTATTAGGTACATAAATAAGAAAAAAAAATTGTTTGGAGGCTTAACCAAAAAAATTTATCTATACTTGATTTAACTTTGGTTTAAAGAAGGTTTAAGACAGTCCACAAAAATGAATAGAAGTTTCTTATTTCTCATCTATATTGCCTTAGAATTATTACAACATATTTTTATCCATATTATTTTAAAAAAATATATTTTTATTTATCTCGAAGGAGGCTCCAAAATTTATCTTGAATGCTAAGAAGTCAGAGTGTTAGTTTAACATACCTTATTTAACTTCATTTTAGTAAAATTGTAATATCTTGTACAAAACACCTTCTCGAGATCCTTAAATTTGGTCCAAACCTTTATGAATACCTCTAATATGATATCTAACAGCTAATTTGTCACAAATGCACATGTATATTCTTGGTCAATCTCATTTGTTCATGTTAAACTTGTTTTTCTTGAAGGGCGAGTCATACTAATGAGCCTTAATATGCCTCTAGCTGTTGAATTAAGACTTGATGCTTCATCTGTGAAATATTGTAAATTTCCATAAATACTTGTCATATCTTTATTAGTTTTATATATCTTTTTTTCTTCACATATTCATTCTAGTTCCTTGAATTAGGCCAATTCGAGCTAGTTTACACTTAACTCACCATATATGAACCGATCTTCACCATGTATCCCCTTTTATATGTCATATGATGTGTTTTAAACCTTGAACATGATTAAAAAATAGCATCAAGCATTCACTTCACCTTTCTATGTCACTTTGCTAGCTAGGCATCATGAATTGAGCATGTTTAAAAATTCCACTCATGTGCCCCTGTATTCACCAAGATGACCCTATTTCCACATCATATATATGCTAGAAAAATCATGAAATCATCTTGATGTCCTCCCACATAATTAATCTTCCTGTACCTATCCCTAGTTGGTTAAGAAAATTCTTACTAAGGTGTTATCAAGCCTCGACTTGTTCTACCTTTTTGTTGACTCACTCCAAGATCCTTCGGATTGCCTCCATCCTAATTTTTCATTAATATGAATTTGACATCAAATGAGAAATCAAAATCCACATGACAACACATTATCCACAAATTTCGTGATTACGAACCTCACTATTCAAAATTTGACAAGTTGTGTTATGCCTTGTACTTCCAAACTTTCAAACTCCATCACTACCTCCTTAATCATAAAACCTAGATTATCAATAAATTTAAGCCACTAAAATCCATGCATTCTAAACCATATCACAATTATTGTATCATTTAATGGATCATGTTGATGAATGAATTGGACCTTGAATTCATCTCGTACAAATCTATTAAAGCGTATGTCATTTTCAAACCAGCTCCCGAAGCTCCCCTTCCTACCAATCAACTATCTTGCAAACACTTTCTGAAAAATATATTAACACTCTATATCATGACAACACCCCTCTTAAAATTATCTTATTCTTTGATGGGTCTAAATGTAGGCAGGGGAGGTGCTAGAATAGTCATAATACCCCTTTAGGACACTCCTATTTTGTTATCCTTCAAATTGAATTTTGAATGCACTAATAACATGGAAAAATAGAAGGATCTCATTATGGGACTTAAGACCACCACCTTTCTTGGTCAACAAATACTTAACATCTACGGAGACTCACAAATTTTCATCAACCAAATCAAAGGGATCTACCAATGTAAAAATGAGGTCCTACAAAATACAAAACCATTATTATAGACTTACTACAAATCTTTGACCATTAAAATAAATTCAAACTATCCCTCGCTCATCTAATAAATTCACGTAAACTATGTCTTCACTTTCCTTTCTAATCCCTTTATCACTAGACAATTCCCAATTCTACATCATCTTACAAAAAATTAATCGACCATCCTATACCAATAATTATCTTCTAACTATTAATCACATAGAAGATAGTTCATTTGACACCTGGTATTCATAGACATATGACTATCTTTCCACTAGTAAAATATCTTCAGATATATCCAGAAATGGAAAAATATATTTTCAATAAGGTGCATCCTGCTACATCATACTAGGGGATGACTTAATGGCCTCTTCCTCTAGTGTATTGAACATATGGAGGCACGTCTAGCTATCCAATAATTCCATGACATATGCAAAGGACACTTCAACGACTTAGTTGTCACTAAATGCATCTCACGCATGGGATACTATTGGCCTATACTTAACCAAGATTATTGTGACTACGTCAAAAATGTGTCACATGTCAACAACATTCCAATCTCACACATATCCCTATCCAATCTCTTCAACTAGCACAAGATCGATGGCCCTTTTTACAATCGGGCTTGACCTTATTGGCCTTAGAAACCCTCATTAATCACATTGGAAAAATTCAATCATCACATCAACTGAATATTTTACTAAATGGGTGGAAGCGATCCCATTTATCTCTACTAAAGAAGATAAAATCATCAACTTCATCAACCATCACATTATCTTTTTCTTTGGTATACCACATAAAATCATCACAAATAATGGAAAATCATTAAAAAATAAGAAAGTTTGGAATTTGTGACACTTATAACATCAAGCTTAGATTTTCCTCACCTTACTATCCACAAGCTAATGGATAGTCAAGCATCCAACAAAACCCTTAAAACAATTCTCATGAAAATTGCTGACCAAGATGGTTAAAATTGGCATCCTCAAATCCCATTTACATTATGGTCATATCGAACCAAATTTCAAAACCCTATGTGTACTACACCCTTCTCTTTGGTATACGACACAAAATTAATTCTCCCTCTTAAATTTCAAATCCCATGACCGCACGTTTCTATCAAATACTTCATCCCCAATGAAGAACATTGTCAATAATTCCTATCACAACTCGAACTATGAGATGAACGTCATCTAACCACCGTTGAACATATCAATGTCTATTTATAACAAATAAAATCATCCTAAAATCAACATCTCAAATAATGTGACTTTAACATTAGTGAGCTTGTTCTCAAATAAAACAAACATGTCACTAACATGGAAAAGAGAAAACATGGAAATTTTTCTCTCAATCGGATTGACCATATATTATCTCCCATAAATATGGGTCTAGGGATTATCTTTTAGCCTCCCTTGATGGTAATCCTAAAAAGTATCCTCTTAATTCCCTACATTTGTGGTCATTCTGATGTTAAAATATCAACTCATGACACCCTATTAAAATTATGATCTCCATACATTAACTCACACATCCTATAGCTTTTGTAAATATTCGAGTTATGTAGTCTCTTCCATCTGTAGAACTTCCATGACCTTGAATATGGGCACCATAGCTCTTGTCATATAATATTCCTCATGGACAAGTTCCCTTCTCAAAATTAGGGAATCCCATAATCATTACTCTCGCCATATCTCTATCTCATCATATTTAATGGCATAATAAGGACATAAGTGCAACTTGTATGCTTCTTTATCCCCTTCCAAGTGGTCAAAGAGAATTTTTGTAATAACCTTGCCTTGGTTGTTATCCTTCCTTGTTCTGAAACTGAAGTTGCAAATGTTGATAAATGATTCTTGTTTGAAGATGGTGTACTCTTTTGAACTAAGTGATCATGTTTGTTGTAGATGATATGTTTTATCTTCTAAAACTAGATACAATCATGTCATGTCAATTTCTAATTAATAATGCAGTATTTCACATATTCCTTATGCTGAACTTTGAAAAACGTTCTTACATTGGTGAATGAAATAAATTCAGTCCAATAAGACTATGACTGTATGTGGCTTAATTTACATTTGTGAACTTGTTCTTCAGTCTATTTGATTACAAAATGTAGGAATAACCATACCTTGGATCAATTGTAGTGATCCAAGGCATGTCTATGATTTTGTGATGTTTTGATCATTTTGATTCAGCTTAGTAGTGTGTTGATTTCTGAACTCAGGGCTTGCTTTGGGATCACAGGGGCATCCTGTAGCATATTTTGCATGCACCCTTCTAAGTGATCTAATAACGTCATTTTGATAAATTACAAAAGGTAATGTCCTTTGATTAATTTATTAGGACCTAATTAATCTAAGTTCCTTTGATTATTTATCCTATCCTTAACCTAAGTTAAGGTGATTGTATTTATTGTGATGATTAATTCCTAGAAGGGTAATTAAAGGACTATCCTAAGTCTTGGATACTAATTATCCTAAGCTATAATATGAACTATTCCTAAGGTAATTAAACGAATATCCTAAGTCTTGGATACTAATTATACTAATAGAAGCCAGAGCACTACCATGCATGATAGGCTCTATCTCTTTAAGATTCTTGCTTTTATTTAAACGTTTTCATAAAGAGAACTCTACTCTTCATGAAAACGTCTCTGAGAATGTTTTCTTGTTTGTTGTTTCTTCTTCTTGATTATGTGAGTTTCTTATGGTTATGGTTCTTGTGGTATTAAGTTGTTATATATGATTATGGGTTTTGATTATGTTTGAAAAAAAAGTGTGTGTGCAATATATGAAACTATGAACAATTTCTAAAAGAGATGTTGTGTTTTAGATGAATATATCTTCTTTTATTCATACCTTATTGGAATCAAATGTTTTAGGTTGTTGTGAAATTGGGTTTTAACAAATAATGTTTGGTAAAAATTTATAAGCCTGTATTTGGACTCCTGTTTCAGTTTGATGGTCATTCATTTTGGCTTAAGAATTATAACTGATATTTTTTTTATGAATTAAAGCTTCAACCTATACTGGGTATCTTCAATGGAGGTATTTTGAGCAATATAAGTTCATAATATTAATGTGATTGATAGATGAAAGAGGGTTTAAAACCCACAAGAGAGGATCATGAGGGACGATGTGCACATCAATGGACGTGCAAAAACAATGTGAAGAGATCTCGGGAGGAGCGAGCATCAACCAAATGTGCATGCAAAGATTTGAAACACGGAAGAAACCTAGTTAAGCCATAAAACTTTCCTCTATCTCATAGATCAAAAGAAGTGTACATATAGGAGGTTTTGAGTAACCCCCAATGTTGCAATCATGACAACTCGAGTAGAGAGGGGGAGTTACATTCTCAGAATAGAAGTGTAACTACCAATGACGCATATGACACACTGACATGCTGACACACTGACGTATAAGGGAATCTCATAATGACCCCTAAATGACACGTGGACCTACGATCTCACCTAATTGAAATGACTCACCTAATGATGTGGAAAATACACACACAAACACCCCCCCTTAATCATAATTTAGGATGAGGCGGCAAGTTAGAAATGGGTCCCGGCACAAAGCCTGATGAGGTACCCATGCACAAGAAAAAGGTCCCAAGTAGTGAAGGAAAACCCAGTGGGAAAAACATCCACCACAAGAGAACAAAACACTCTCTAATCTAAGAAAGATGCCAAATATGGGTCCCAGCCATAGACGAGCCTGAAAAGGTACCCATGTACAAAGAGGAAATCTCTTGGAAAGAAGAAGAAGAGAGAAGAAGAGGGAGATGAGAGGAATGCAGAAGATGCCATGGACGGATCTGAACTCTGTATCTCTAGGAGGTCTCCCAAAAGAATGTCGATGATGAGATCCTCTGCCTCTAGACTGAAGAAGAGCCACCTGCACCGAACTATGTACCTACCCTTAGGAAGGATAGAAATGATGTGTTGAAGTCTGCCCACTCCACAAAGGAAATCAAGGTAAGCACACGAAGAACTCTGAGTCTGGTGCACGGAAGTGTGACATAGGTCTAGCGAGTGAGTGCCAAGGAACCAAAGGTAATGCCACGTGCGTAGAATTGTTAGAGTGAAGAGGAACACCCATAGAAAGGATGTCCAAGTGATGTGAAGGGAACAAAACATCCTCCACAATAGAAAAGGGATCCATAGCTGAGGGTGGATCAATGAAGGTCTCTGGAAATGTGGAAGTGACATGATTCTCGGAAGGGGCACTCCCAACAACAAAGATGATGAGCTCCTCTCAAAACACCACAGATGGATGAGGGACCTATAGAGCATCACAAGTAGACTTTGTGAAAAGATGACTAAGGTCAAGCAGATACTCATCCCAATGAGGGGGCTCAACAAACAGAAGAGCAATGTCAGATAGATATGAGTCATCCAATGAAGGTAAAGGAGTGTAGTGGGCCTCACACACTAGAAGTGGAAAGGAGGCTGGTGTAATGAAGGTATGAGACTGAGTATGAGACTGCTCGATATCTGATGAGATGTGGGAAGTGTCAACACTCTCTAGAATAGTGAGAGAAAGAGGAGAAGAGTCCTCTATAGTACTCTCAACATCAGAACTGGATGCACAATCCTCGTCATCAGAAGTAGAACCAAGTGAGCATGTGTTAGTGGAACTATCATCACATGAAGAAATGGAGGAGATGACTAAATCAGCAGCAAGTAAT
The DNA here is from genome assembly GCA_018340775.1 of Taxus wallichiana var. yunnanensis. Taxonomy (NCBI): domain Eukaryota; kingdom Viridiplantae; phylum Streptophyta; class Pinopsida; order Cupressales; family Taxaceae; genus Taxus; species Taxus wallichiana. The sequence continues at coordinate 323,933,475 of CM031244.1, forward strand.
GATGGTAGCAGTATGTGAAGGGTCTCCATAGAGGGACTGAAGAATGCTCCAGACACGGTGAGGTGGATCTGAGTCTGCCACGTGAAACCAGAGAGAACGAGAGACATGCATCATCATGTGACCAAATACATGGTCACAAGTGTTGAGGAAGTCCTCTAGATGATGATGATTAGTGGGTGCAGGAACTAGCCCAAGCAAAAGGGTAAAAGACCCTTGGGGCCAAGTAACGCTTCCATGGAAGCACTCCAAGCTAAATAGGTCTCTCTCCCTGGTGAGAAGTGGCGGAGGCTGTAAGGAAATCCTATGACACTCACATATAGAAAGAGCACTCTCCATGAATAAAAATGCAAGATGTACAAAAGCAAGATGTCGGACTCACTAATAATACGTCTACGTGTGAGAGCCCAAGAGTACAAGCAACCCCCACGAATGTGGCACTTTATAAAAGTAGTACATTTACAAAATTGGTAATTCCATCACGTAAAGTGCAAAAATCATGCAACTTTGACCGGTGAAGCACTAAAAATGAGCAATGATTCAAAAGTTATAGCATTAAAATGATTCCCGCAATCGATGGAAAAATACACTAGATGCCGCAAACACATTAAAAAGTGCCTAAAATGGGTGCAAAGGGTATCATGTGGGTACTCATTAGAAATGGCACGGAATTTTAATAGGGGATTGTTTTCGGTGTGAGGGGGATTAGCCTCCTACCAACCCTGACCTCGCCTCCATCTTCGACGCTCGTAGGAGGGTTGAGTAATACAAGCCAAAAAACCAAAATTTCACAATGCCAATTGAATGTTTTTTTTATAAGCCATAAAACATTAAAAAGAGGGCTAGAGGGGGGGCCCACATTTGGAAAGCCAAGGCTGTTGACCGAGCTTAAACATTGAGTGGGTGTTGTTGGTCTGAGACAAATTCAAGCCGTTCGGTGAGCCACGTCTTGTAGGATAAAAATTCCATTAACAAAGTGTAACCTCCAAGGCTGAGTTGCTGATGAGTGTGGAGGGCTCAGATGGAATGACCACATGGAAATCTGGGGTAGTGGCCTCAGATTTGACCGTGTGTCTTTGGTAACACTAACGGTTCGCTACAGGAGTAACCACCAACTACAATACAAGGTCCACGTGTGCATAGGGACTAACATTGATGTAGGTTAGAGTTGTTGAGCCGGTGGGGAGCTGAGGCCATATGTTGATGGAGACTAGCATAAACAGAAACTAACAGTGTAACCATTGGAGAAACCACGTGCAACGTCTTGGGCAGAAGAGCTTGGCAAATGTAATGTTACAAGATCCACACCAGAGTAACGTCTTCGACAGGAGATCCCAATGCAGAGTGGTTATAGCATGGGGGAAGGACAAACTAGTCCGAGTGCACAAACACGATCCAATAAAGAACCAAAAGCCAAGCAGACACGGGATCAACCAAGGCAGGTGAGCCTGAAACTAAACCACACACAGGCCATCGTCAAACCAAGAACGGAAATACACCGATTGAGGGGCAGAAGGGTCATGTTAGGAAGAGCCATGAGTTGAAGACTCCAAGCAAAAAAACAACAAACATGAATGCCAAATGCAGACGGAGCCGCAAACGTGTGAAACCAAAAATGAGAGTGCCACCAAACTACTGCATGAGCTGGTGATTTAACACAGACTTCAAAAAAATGTCCAAACAGAAACAAACCTCGAGTTGTGGAGGCCAATGCAAGACCTGAACAAGCATGAAACTACAAAAAGACGTTCAGAAGGCACAACAACATCCACGCAGAGGAAAAACTGAGCCATGCAAATGCACAGGGTGGAGTCTACGTGGGCACCGAGGAGAGCAGCGGTTCAAACCATTTATCATGCCACATCCACCATAAATGTGTGGAAAAAAAAATCATGTGCGGCCAACCCTACAGATCGATACAGAGCCAAACAAGTGTTTACAAGCAAGGAGAACACCCGACACAAAACAAGAACCCTTGATAATGCTAGCTGAGGCTGCTCCAAAAAACTACATGCAAGCCTCGAAGAAGCCTAAAAATCCACAAACACCAACACGACCAAACGAACCACAAACAAACCCAAACAGAGGTATGAGGCCCAAAATCAATGCAAGAAGAGCACGGTTGGAATTTCCATTACAACACACACCGAAATCTATATATCATCCGGGAAGTCGGAAAGAACACATAGAAATTCCAAGGAGTGCATGGATCCATAAGATCCACTCTGATACCATGAAAGAGGGTTTAAAACCCGCAAGTGAGGATCACGAGGGACAACATGCACATCAACGGATGTGCGAACAGCAATGTGAAGAGATCTCGGGAGGAGCGAGCATCAACCAAATGTGCATGCAAAGATTTGAAACATGGGTAGAACCTAGTTAAGCCATAAAAATATCCTCTATCTCATAAATCAAAGGACGTGTACATATAAGAGGTGTTGAGTAACCCCAATGCTGCAATCATGATAACTCGAGTAGAGAGGGGGAGTTACATTCCCAGAATAGAAGTTTAACTCCCAATGATGCATATGATGCACTGACGCATTGACGTGGTGTTGCACTAATGCACTGACGCGTAAGGGAATCTCATAATGACCCCTAAATGACACGTGGACCTATGATCTCACCTAAGTGAGATGACTCACCTAATGATGTGGAAAATACACACACCAACAATAGTATTTTTCCTCTATCCTTTTAAGTTACGTTTTATTGTTTATATACCCTTCTCAGGTGGATCTATTTTGGAAACATGGACTAGTAAATCTCATGTTTCTCTCTTTTTGTTGGTTATGTTTTTCGTTGCATGAATACCCTTCTCGGGTAGGCTTAAGTTTTTGGACTTAGTTGATTTTTTGGAAGGACCTAGGTTGTATTACACTTCGAACTGGGTTTCGTTTTATTTTGGTTTAACGTCCCTTCAAAGATCTATTACTCTTTGAGAGTTGTGAGTGGGATATCTTGGTTTTATATCTTCTCTTGTTCAACATTGGAGTTTATTGTGATTGGGTCACCGGTGCTTACAAGGGAAGTATTCCTTGGGTGACTATATCATGTTAAGTTTAATGATTTTTCCCTTCAAAATGACTCATTTGAGTCCGAGCTTGTGATTTGGTTAGTTAATCATGTTTATGAGGTAATTATTACTCTTATTGTGAATTAGTTTCGAGTGTGAATGGAGGATGAGAGTTATTGTGATTATAGATAAAGGATTTTTATCCTTAAATCTGAAACCTTGATCTTTTCAAGTTAAGACCATTCTATGTGGCTTTTTCTATATTCTGTTTGGTTTCAATTTTTCCTTAAGTTTTGTTACGGAAGTATTTTGTGATTCAAACTACCGATTTAGATGTTGGTGCTTGCGGTTTGGTTAGAAATCCTTGTCGACTGAGTTGAAAGGATTTGTGTTGATTAATTTGTATTTGATCTCTGTTATGATACTGATTAAAGTATACTATTATTAGGGTGATTTCCTTGCATTATGAATCATTTTGGTTAAGGAAATAAGCCACCCTCTTGTAGAGATATATTTTTGTAGAACTCTGTCAATATTAAGACAACCTTGTTTAAATATCATTTCAATTTGGATTGGAGATAGGGAATTTGATTGGTAATAACTAGGGAACTATGGTTTGAAGAAATAATTTGATACATTGAGGAATGAATCAAATCATGTATTTTTATTAAATTCCCTTTTAAATTGTTAATAGGAAATTAATGGTAATGCTTTGTGGAAATTAATGAGGACTCACCAAGGATTGTTATTAATGTTTCTCTTTAATAGTTGGTTTCAGTTTTTAAAATTTATCATGATGAATGATTATCATGACTATGACACTATTGAGATTAATTTTGTTGGAAAACTTAACTTCTTTTCTTGGGCAAATGGAACCTAAAGAGGTATAGTGACTTCCTCTCATTTTCTATCATTATGGCTTTTTGGGAATTCTATTTAATTGATCTTATTTTGAGTACTTGGAACATTTTTATAAACATGTAGGGTTCCTTGTGCGAAATAGTTAGATAAAATTATATTGTTTTAACGTTATAACACTTATCATGCTTAGTTCATGTGAACCACCCATGCAAAATTTTATAGATGAACTTCATGAAAAGTGAAAGGAGAAAGACCTATAGAAAGATAAACTTGTTTTATTAACGAATTCATTTTCTTCACTTGAATGCTTTATGTATTGAAATTCCTTGAAAGGAACATGTTGGTAAAACTTGTTAGTGGAAAATCACAAGACCCTCAAATTCCCGAGTGTGAGTGGGGAATTCGGTGTGATTTCACAACATGGGACCATCTCTTAAGTTGTGGGACTTGCAAAACTTGAGATGGACCTCTAGAGAAAGCCAGTTCTTGCTTCCTAATCTACTTGCCACGATCTACTCCAGGTGTAGGAAGAGTCTAACTAATCCTAGTTTAACCGTTTCAAGGGGACTGAGAGAGAGAGAGGGTGAAAGAGCCTACACTAAGTGGTGATACACCGAAAAGGAAGTGCGAGATACTCTGTTGAGGGAGGATGAAATAGAGGAAAAAGGAAGATGGGAAGGTCAAAAAGAAGTGACATAAACCCATATCCAAATCCATGATCAAAACTCCATGAAACACAACACCATACACATGAAATGTGAAATACATGCACAAAAATATATTTGAAAGGGAGAGGCATGGGGAGACAATAAAACAATGCAAAGGGTTGAAGAAACACCAAAAACACAATTTTATTGCTCTAAAAGATGCACAAACCATTACATCCTTGCTCAGAGGCACAAATCCACTTGCTGTGTAGAAGAAGGCTTGCAACTCAAAATGGAGTCAGGAAACAAATTTGACAGAGTTTCCCTATGCCCATAATGTCTCTCCTTTCTCAAATGAGAAGTCTTACAATATATAGATGATGAAAATTGGAGGGAAAGAAAAGAAACTCGACTCTACTCTTAAAATCTAACCACCAACCATCAATTCCCGCCTCAAATCTTCCCACAAGATATCAAGTCTAGTTCCCTATGTCTCTTTGGCATGTTGAAGAAGAAGAACGATAGATCAAATCAAATTAGATCTGGTAGTTGAAGCAATCACATTCTCGCATTAATGGTCTGGAATACATTTTCCCATTTTTCACCCACCTAACTTCACCAAAATTAAAGTTTCAGATCTCCAGGGTGTAGACAAGGTCGAGATCTCTCCAACGGTGCCAAATTTGTTGGATTTTGAGTATTGGATCAGGAGATATGTCCATTTGAATATTTGGATTGGGTCTGTATAAAAAATGGTGGAAACCAGTTAGGTGAATGGGTCCACGGGCCCGAAATTCACTTTCCGCCCCTTTGGCACCAAAATACAAAAATGTAAAATTTTCCCCCAACCCACAATTCACTTTTTTAAAAACCATCTTCGGGCCTGACGGTCGAAATTTTCCATTTGGGTAAGAAATCACTACAGGCCCACTGGCCTACATGTAATTTAGGCCTAACATGTGGCTCCTCTAACATTGGCGGAGGTGTGGTTCATTTTTATACTTTACGCCTTTCGAGCTAAATTTTTTAATTTCCTCCAACGACCCACCTTCCCACCATGAATTTTCAACATGGCCACATGTCAAGCCTACGCTCATTTGGGGACCGCTTTAGGTTTCTATTTTTGAAGTTGCACCAAGAAGACATGTGGCACCTTCCATGGCTTGCTCTATTCTTTTGTATTTGGCTAAGTCCTTTTTTTCTTGGCGGGGCCATATATCTGACCCTAGACACGTGGAGGCTTGGTGCATGTTTGATAACCCACTCTAAATTTTACCCTTGAACTAGCGTCGTGATGAGTTTTAGCTTCTTCCACCGGCTCTACCCTATTTTGACTATTCAACCCCTAACTCTATCCCTATTCAGACTTGGGACATGTGGAGGCTCGGTGCTTGTTTGAGTCTCTGCTTTGGGATTTATCTTTGAAGTTGCGCCGAGTCGACACTTGGCACCTTCTGCTGAGTCAAAAAAATTTCAATGCTCGGTGCAAATTTTGGGGCTCAGGACATGTGGAGGCTTGGCACTCATTTGAAACCGGCCCTTAGAGTCGACCCTTGAAGGTGCACCATTGACACACTTGGAAGCTTCCGCTAACTCTTCCAAACTTATCCAATTTAGGATCGCTCTGAATCATTTGTGAAGCCCAAAGCCTTTGAGCCTTTCCCCGTTTCTCTCGTAAGACACATCTGGTTTCTTTGACACTATTAACCTACTTAGCATACCCTACTCCTCCATTTTCAATCCCATCTGCAACTTGGTCATTAGATTTGAAATGTGGGCTCATGCAATGGAAACGACCCTCATATTTTTTCTTGCACAGGGTCATGTTTGATCAATTTTACTGGGGAGGAAAATTGAGATAACAATTTGGCAATTCATGGGGACATATTCCCGATGATAGATGAAGAGAATAGTTTCCTTGTTTTATCCATTGGGCATGGTGTCAATAATAATAGCCTCGACAATACTGATCCTCTTTACTTTAAGACTTCTCCCTAATTTCCTGCATCCTGCTAACTCAAACTTGCCCCACTCGGGGCTTTATCTGTTCTCAAGAATGGATTGTCTTGAATCTAGTTTTATTTTCCCTGTATTTGTGTTTTATTTTAAACTAGAAATTGTTACATGCATTTATAGATCTCTCTATTGTGAATATTGAAGGGCCTAGCCTCTGCACCTCCTGGAGCAATATGAACAAAACGTATGTACAAAAAAAAAATCATACATGCCTCAAATGAGACATGCAGAGTGTGCAAAAGCACTTCTTTTGCTAAAAACAAAATCTACTCCTACTCCTATACTAACCCTGAAAAATAAAATATTAAACAAAGCCTGCCATAGGTAGGAGAAATAGCTTCCCTTTCTCAAAAGGGGCAGCCATGTAAATGGTTTGATGCTGAATATGGCTTCTTATATGAGTGAAAAACTGAAAAGGGGTCGATCATCCACCCATATCATCAAGGTATAAACATTAATGGAAAATACCAGCTCAAGCTGATTTGCATTGGACTCTTGGATGTGTTGATGGTGACCCTTGGTGTTTTGATACTAATCCTCATGCCCTAAAGTGGGCATGACTAGTTTTAGCTTCTCCCTTGGCTCCAATGGAGCCAAGTATCTGAATGGGAAAGGTATAGTCCTATGAATTTTCCCACTACTCTGATATTTAACTCCAAGAATGGAGTCTTCTTGCAGATCTTCCTAGATGGGTGATGTGAGAGGGATGATAGCCTCATAATCTTTCCCTTCCTCTACAGCAGGTGTGACTTTTAGAAGATCAAAATCTTCCAACTTTGATTCAGAGGCATGTTACAAACTGCAGGTTGTGCTTACACATTCTCTTCCATGGTAGCAGGTTCTTGTGGTTGAAGAATGAATGATGGGGGAGAAAATATTGCAATTTCAACTTTCTCCTTCTTATCAAGACATTCTTTTGAGTCTGATAGGAAATCAAACTCTTTACTATCTTACTGTAGCAAGGTCTCTCCCTCTTGCATGGTGATATTAATATATTCATTATTTTCACCATATAAAGCTTAATCTTCAAACATGAAGCTAGTGAGTTCGGGATCTTCCAAAAATTCAAAATTTTGGATAGGTTGAATGGGAGAGGGGTCTGTAATCTCTTGTGCAACCAACTCATGATTCAGTGCCTTTGAATCTGTCTTGGTCACCTCCATATGCTACTCTTTAACTAGTCTTGGAGGTGATTGTTCTTATTCCTTCTTGACTGATTGTGCATCTTGGATTAGATCAACATCCTCTTCAGAGAAAGTGACACTATGGACACCTTTGTATTAAGAGTAAATATATTTTGATCTTCTCCTTCTTGTTCTTGTTCTCCGCTGCAAACTCAGCCTTAACCATAACGGCTCTTCAACCTTGACCTCCTCTATTGGCTTAACCATCAAGGGGATCTTTGTAAACCCAAATCTAGTAGCCCAACTCTTCAGATCTTCTATCATTTCTTCTTTGTTGGGTTCCTCTTCTTTTGTTCTCCTTGACTCGATTCTTGCCCATCTTCCTAAATGGACTTGGGAAAGTAGGAGGAGTGGTAGATGGGGTTTCAACCAGCTTTGCAATTGTTTTTGGTGGTGAGGGAAGTGGAACTTCTTGTTTATTTCGAGGGAATGACTGCTTGAGAGGGAAAAGGGTAGAGGAAATGAGGTGGGATGGGAGATTAGGAGAAGGAGAATGGGAATCAACACTTGGGGCAGCAAGTGAGGGGCTTGACTCTTGATCATGCTGAAATGATAAAGTTTGAGAAAGAGAAAATGAGGGATAAGGAGCTGGTGATTGAATTACCCATTGACAAGGTTGTCTCACACTTTTCTCATATACCTCAATATCCTCAATCCACTGTGTAAGTTGAGGCAACACTTCAACCATGAAGTGAAGCTTCTCTTAGGGGCTGTAATGTCTTGGAAAAGGGCCTCCCCATGGACAAGGTTCCCTGAAACCAATCTTGAATTCCTTCATCTATATTGTAGCTCTGGACTACACCATGCTAGCCTCCATCCCTTGCATCTTCTCTAGCAAATCAACATTTTCCATGTATATGTCACCATCATATGCATCCCTTTGTTCTTGATAAACTTCATGGCTAAAATGGTTTTGACACTAATCATATGGGTAAGCATAATGGTTTTGGATCTGATCAAAATGTTAATCTGGAGGATTTGGGAAATGCATTGGAGTTGGACTGCACTGCTATTGCTGTAAGTGTGAGTTCCAAGAAGGAAATGAAGTCATGATTGCACAACTTCATGAAATGAAATAAAATAAAAGATGTGGAAAGAAAGGTAAATGAAGATGGGTGGAAATGGATGAAAAAGGTCTGCAACTCAGAGGATGGGTTATTGACTAGATGGAGTCACCAGATGTGCTTTACATGTGCTTTAGAAGGATGAATCTTAATAGGAACACACCAACCTACAAAGATGAAGTGGTAAGGTGCTTCATACCTATCCCACCGAGTGTGCCAAAACTGTTAGTGTGGTCACACGATGGCTTAGGATTTTTTGTCAATAATGAGACACCTTGAAAAGATGAGAGATCTAACCTTAGTGTCCCACCAGAATGCCAAAATTGTTAGTGCATAATCATAGCACGCTCGAATGGACTCGAGTGTGAGCAGGGCATTCGGTGTGATTTCACAACATGGGACCATCTCTCAACATGTGGTACTTGAAAAAATTGAGATGGACCTCTGGAGAAAGTTGGTTCTTTCTTCCTAATCTACTCCGCCATGAGCTACTCCAAAGTGTAGGAAGAGTCTAACTAGTCCTATCCTAACTGTTCTAAGGGGACAAAGAGAGAGGGGGTGAAAGAACCTACACTAAGTGGTGATACACCGAAAAGGAAGTGTGAGATACTCTATTGAGGGAGGATGAAATAGAGGAAAAAGTAAGATGGGAAGGTTAGATAGAAGTGGCATAAAGCCAGATCAAAATCCATGATCAAAACTCCATAAAACACAACACCCTGCACCTGCAAATGTGAAATACATGCACAAAAATAGATTTGAAAGGGAGAGGCACAAGGAGACAAAAAAACAATGCAAAGGGTTGAAGAAACACCAAAAAAACAATTTTATTGCTCTAAAAGGTGTAAAAACCATTACATCCTTGCTCAGAGGCACAAATCTGCTTGCCAGGCTGTAGGAGAAGGCTTGCAACTCAAAATGGAGTTGGGAAACAAATTTGATAGATTTTCCCTATGCCCATAATGTCTCTCCCTTCTCAAATGAGAAGTGTTATAATATATAGACAATGAAAACGTAGGGAAAGAAAAGAAACTTGAATCTGCTCTTGAAATCCGACCACCAACTATCAATGCCCACCATGAATCCGCCCACAATCTATCAAGTCTAGTTCCCTATGTCTATTTAGCATGTTGAAGAAGGAAGAACGGTGGATCAAATCAAATCAGATCTGGTAGTTGAAGCAATCAAATTCTACATTAATGGCATGAAAGACATTTTCCCATTTTTCACCCACCTAACTTTACCAAAATTAAAGTTTCGGATCTCCAAGGTGTAGACAAGGTCGAGAACTCTCCAACGGTGCCAAATTTGTAATATTTCGAGCATTAAATCAAGAGATATGTCCATTTGAATATTTGGATTGGGTATGTATAAAAATGGTGGAAACCGAGCTATCGTAAAGCCGGTCAGTGGGCCCAAAATTAACTTTTTTCCCCTTTGGCACCAAAATACAAAAATACAAAATTTTCCCCGCAACCCCGCAATTTACTTTGTCAAAAAACCATCTTCGGGCTGACGGTCCGCATTTTCCATTTAGGAAAGAAATCACTCCAAGGCCTACCTACCCGCATGTAATTTAGGCCTGACACGTGGCTCCTTGGACATTCACAGAGGTGTGGTTCATTTTTATAATTTACGCCTTTCGAGCCAAAAAGTTTGAATTGCCTCAGACAACCTGCCTTTCCGCCTTGACTTTTCAACATGGCCATGTGGCAATCCCGCACTCATTTGGGGACCTCTTTATATTTCTATTTTTGGAGTTGTGCCCAAAAGACACGTGGTGCCTTCCGTGGCTTGCTTTGTTCCTTTTTATTTGCCTAAGTCCTTTTTTTCTTGGTGGAGGACACATGGAGGCTTGGCGCTCACTTGAAACTGGCCCTTAGATTCGGCCCTTGAAGGTGTGTCGTTGAGACACTTGGAATCTTCCACTTACTCTTCCATACTTAGCTAATTTAGGCTCACTCTGAATCATTTGTGAAGCCCGAAGCCTTTGATCCTTTCCCTGTTTCTCTTCCGAGACCCATTTGGTTCTTTTAACACTATTCACCTCCTTAGCAGACCTTGCTCCTCCATTTTCGAGCCCATCTCGTAAACCGATCATTATATTCAAAACGTGGGATCATGCGATGGAAATGACCCTCGATTTTTTTCCTCGCATAGGGACAAGTTTGATCATTTTACCAGGGGGGAAAATTGAGATAACAAAACTATGAGGATGTATTAATTAGTTTTTATACTATTAAATATTTTTTACTTGTCAATTATTCTTGTGGATGAATATTCGATTCATGGGATACCTTAGGGAAGTGGGAGGTAGTCCCTAAGATAACCTACATATTTTAAATAAATTGGCTCTTCTCTTAAACTACCTCTCACAAGATACTCTTAGTGTAGGAAGAGAAAAGTAATCATATCCTAACAATCAATTGGCCGGGAGAGAGAATGGATAAAACATGAAGACTACACTAAGAATGATGATACAACAGAAAAGAAGATGTTAATCAAGAATCAAACTTCCTGAAATGGGGAAAAGGTGAGCAATGAAAAGGGTGGAAAAAATGCACCACAGTTCAAAGATAGATTCACACAAAACACCACTGCAAACCCATTAAGCACATTTTCTAAAACCTATAGTGAACATTAGAAATATGCACAATATACCTACAATGAATAAAGGCTAGTAGAGATAATAAAAACATGCAAAGGATGGACAAAATGCACCATAAGACATATTATATTGCTCCAAAAATGGGCACAACATAACAAAAAAGGTAAGAGGAAAGGAAATTTCCATTAAAAATCTTAGGAAGAAGGCTTGAGCTCCATGCTCATACCCTAGCAGAGAAGAAAGAGGGGCAGAAAGGAAAAATGACTAACTCCTTTTAGAAAGAGCTCTAGATTACAATATATAGAATGAGAAGAAGAGAAGAGTGAAATCCCAAAATTACCCCTTTAACCACTTTCCAGTTGTAATAAATGAGGTGAAGTGATAGAAATAGATTTGCAAAATATCCCTCACACTTCCCCATGACCTTCCATTGGAGAAAATGAGGGCCATACTCATTTAATGCATTCTTAACCTTTCTCTAGTTGTCATCTCTAATTGAGCTCGTTTTCATAGAGATACATCCTCAAAAATTCATCAATATCTGAATTTATTTACTTATGTGCATCGGGCATGGTGTCAAAATTCCAACGAGACCAATTTTGTGTGATTTTTCTAAGGGATGCTCAAGTTATGAGTATTTGAGTATAGGTGGATAATTTAAGTTTCCAAAATCTTGCTTCATCTACATGATACTGTGTATTTAAATCTTTTTCTGAAAAGAAAAGTTAATAATTTCCTCTCCCTATCCATATTTTTTAAAATATCTGAGCATTTAAAAATTCTTGTTGGGCTTCATCATTACTCCCACGTTATATTGACCTGCCACCAATATTTTACAACATGCTTTGTGTCTAGAGCCCATCTCGTGTCGAGCTCCACATAGTGGCCAAACGCAACTCTAGGGTTTCCAATTTTATTACATCTTTTGGAAGTGTGATGAGATGACACATGGCACCTTGTGTGGATCCTTTCCTTTTCCGTGAGTTCATAATGATGCTCATTACACATTGATATGAGGACCTTCTTTTCAGCTAGCCCCTCACCATTCGACCACACGTGGAAGTCCTGTGGGATTTTAAGGGTTTCATTCCTCCCTCTCTCTTTTGTAATTACATCAAGCTGAAACGTGCCCCCTTCCACTACTCTTTTACTTTACTTCAATTTTGCAATGGCTTAGATTCAACTCACCAAGTCACCTTCCTCTATTTTTTCACCATGATTTTGGCTAAGTCCTTACCAAAATCTTTGAAGGCTTGGCTTACCTCACATTAGTCTCGAGATCCTCATAACTATCTTGACATTTTATCAAATACACCAATTGTCAAGCTAGAGGGGATATCCATTTACCCTATTATCCGCAAACCATCATTCAAGCTTATGAGCTCATTCCTTCACAGATTGAGCTAACATAGGTGCTTCTTGATTAATCACAATAGTAATCTACTTGTTATCTAATTTCAGCAGGCAAAGGAGGGAATTTGATAATAGTTTGTCAACTCATGGGGGCCATTAGCCTGCTAAATGGAATGAACCAGCTGTCTGTATCTATCCATTTGGCATAGAGTCTGCATCATCATCATGAGCTGATCTAAACTTTGATTCTGATGTATTTGAAGTGATGTTGCTTCACTTTGTAGATGCCGAGTTGATTATTCCGCTTTTCAAATCTCATAAGGAACTCTAAAATTTGTTTTGTGAGAGTAGAAATTTTTATTTTATATTCAATTTCACTTATTCCCACAACTATGATTTTAAGGTTGAAGGATGGAGTGGATTCTTAATTAGGATGCTTTTGATCTTACAGATGTGTAAAGGCTTACTATGATTCATTCTGGAGAGAGTTAACAAGATTGCATCCTTAACTAATTTAATTTTCTCTATATTTGTTTTATTTAAAGTTTGCAACTATTACAAGAAACTATGGATCTCCTTGCTACAAATACTAAAGGGTCTAGTGCATTGTAACACCTGGAGCAACATGGAAAAAGGATATATACAAAATATCAAATCATACATGCCTTAAGTAAGACATGTAGAGTGTGCAAAAGCACTTCTTCAGTTGAAAGCAAATCTACTCCTACTCCTACACTAACCAAACCAGGAAAAGCTAAACAAATCCTAAAACAAGAAGGGAGAAATAACTTCCCTTCCTTATAAAGTGTGGCCATGTGATTAATTTAGCAATAGATATGGCTTGTAATAAGAGTGAAAAAATACCTTCCACTCTTCCACCCATGGTTTTAACCAAAAATGAATACCTCTTCAATATGCTTATCATTTGGTTAGAGGTGTTGTAGTTGACCCTTGGTGCTTTGAAGATTATCCTCATGCTCAAGTAAGCATGACCAAGTGTTGAATTCTCCTTGGCTCTAATAAATACAAATACTCGATGGGGCATGGTTTGATCCATTGTACTTTCCCGTTGTTCTGAATTTAAACCTCTAAGATGAGGATTTCTTGCAACCTTTTCTTAATGGAGTTGTTTGCATGCTACTTTTGACTTTCTTGTGCATCTAAAAACACTTGATCCTATGCCTTGATGACTAGTATAGAATTGGTGTCATCCTTGTCTTCCTTTTCATTCTCTTCCATGATAGCTTCGTAAGAAAATCCAAACTCTTTGATTGAAAGTAAAAAGCCTTCGATGATTATATCTTCATCAAGAGCTTCTAAATTTGATTCAAGGGAACTGTTATGAGTAACGAGGTTGTTCTTGAAAGTTCTCTTCCATGGCAGTAGGATCTTGTTGTTGGATAATTAATGATGAAGTAGAAAAGGTTGTGATTTCCATGGGCTCTTCTCCATTAAAACATTCTCCCAAGTCAGATAAGAAATCAAGCTCATCATCATCTTGTTGTGCCAAGGTCTCTCCCTCTTGCATGATGGTCTTTGAGTATAAATTTTTTTCATCATGTATAGCTCCATCCTTAAACATGAAGCTTGTGAGCTCAAACTCTTCCAAAAACTCTAATTTCTAGAGAGAATGAATGGGAGAGAGATCTGCAATATTTTGTGCACCTAACTCATGATTCGAATCCTCTGAATTTATTTTACTCATCTCCATATGCTCCTCTTCTTTTGGATTTGGAGTTGCTTCTTGTTCGTGTGGAGGGAATGACTATTTGTAAGGAAAAGGGGTAGAAGAAATGAGGTGGGATGAAAATCTAGGAGATGGAGAAGGGAACTCAACATTTGGAGCAGTATGAAATGATAAATCTTGGGAAGGGGGGCAAGATGAACAAAGAGTTTTTGATTGACTTACCCATTGATAAGGTTGTCTCACACTTTATCACATGTTTCAATACCCTCAATCCATTGGGTAAGCTAGGGAAGCATTTCCTCTAAGAGATCAATATTTTCCCATGGACTATAATGTCTAGGAAAAGGGTGTTCCCATGGACAAGGTGCCCTATAACCTATCCTGAATGCCTTCATTTGTGTTTTAGCCTGAGATTGAACCATGCCTACCTCATTATTTGGATATTCTCTAGTAGGCGAGCATCCTCCATCTGACTATAGTCATCATATGCATACATGTGTCCTTGATAGGTTCCATAGCCAAACTGGTTTTGGCATTTCTCATATGGGTAAACATAGTGGTTTTGAATCTGGTTATAATGCTGATTTGGAGAAGTTGTGAAGCTCATTAGAGGCTGATGGTACTGTTGAAAGTGTGAATTCCACTATGGGAATGAATTCATGGTTGCACAACTTCATAGAATGAAAGAAAATGAGAGATATGGAAAGAAAGATGAATGGAAATGGATGCAAGGAAGGTATGCAAATTTAGAGAATGGGTCGTTTAGACAAAATAGAGTCGCCAAATGCACGTATATGTGCCTTCAAATCTTAAATCTCACCAAGAGGACGTTGAATTAATGAAATGAAGTTGTGTGATGCTTTGTTTCAGTCCCACTTTGGGCATGCTAGGAAAATTGTTGACGATTATCCTTACGGACGAACTATCGAGTCGTGGATACCTTAGGGAAGTGGGAGGTATTCCCTAAGATAACCTCCATATTTTAAAGAAGTTAACTCTTCTTTTAAACTTCTTATCACAAGCTACTCTTAGTGCAGTAGATAAAACTAATCCTATCCAAAGAATGAACATGTCATGGAGAGAGAATGCATAAAAATGAAGCCTACACTAACAACAGTGATACACCAGAAAAAGAAGATGTTAATCAAGAATCCAACTTCCTGAAATGGGGAAAAGGTGAGCAATGAAAAGGGTGGAAAAAATGCACCACAGTCCAAAGATAGATTCACATAGAACACCACTTCAAACCCATTAAGCACAACTTCCAAAACCTATAGTGAACATTAGAAATATGCACAATATACCTGCAATGAATAAAGGCTAGTAGAGACAATAAAAACATGCAAAGGATGGACAAAATGCATCACATGACATATTATATTGCTCCAAAATTGGCATAGCATAATTGATGGGTTTTATTATTCCCTTCATTTAATCAACTCTTTTTGATGTCATATTCAAACCAGGGGTGGTGTCCGAAGCTATATGCAACAAGAGATCTTAGTGATCTAGTAATTGATTGTAGGTATTTGTTTTCTTTTTTAATATATTTTCTGGGGGATTTTCTCAATGTATTGAGGATTTCTTGGCCAAAACCTTATTGAAATCAACTATGAAAACTTACTGGAAGTAAACAATCTCTGAAATAAATTGCTAGAAATAAACACACATTTTGCATAATGGAATAGATTGTTGTAAGTAAAAACATGTTACGTAAAATAAACACACAATTTGAGAATGCTGAAAGTTGATTGCAATGAAAGAAGAATCTAATCTAGAACACCTGCAGGAACAAGTATACGATAGATTTCAACTTGAGTAATGAAAAGTATTTATATAATTAATATCTATACTATTTTCTTTAGAAATATAAATACCAATAAAACAAATATCTCGGTTCTTGGAAGAGTGGTCCCTTACTCTACCTTGAAATAGATTTGACAACTTAATATAATATCAAAATAGAAATGGCTATTTTATTGATAAAATGTTCTACATTACAAAAATGTACTATCTATATACAGTCTCGTATATATATACTTCTTCCACATGTGTATTTACAGCCATAGTTGTCCTATCATTTAGATAGAACTGAATCATGCCCAAAATAGATGTTGAATTGGATCATGGCTGGATGTACTATTGTATGATAGTTATCCCTAGATCTGTGAGTATGAAGAATTAGAAATCTTCCAATCTTCTCCTGATTGAAAGGATCATTGATTGTTAAATCACCGTATGTTAGAATAAATAAATTCTCATCGGTTCGAACTTTAGAGAAGTTTCTGAACTAAAGGAAATCATTCCAGATCTAACTTTGAGGGTTCTCGAAGCTATATGCAGGAGTTCTCGGAACTAAGTCTGAAAGTTTTGGAACTAAGTGATGGAGTTCTGGAACTAAGTCCGAAAGTTCTAGAACTAAGTGATAGAGCTCGTAACTATGTAATGGAGTTCGGAACTAAGTCTGGAAGTTTCGAATTGAGCCGTATTGAAACCAATGCTTCCAAAAACATGCTTGACCGCTTCATACTTTGTTCTTTTGACTGATTGTGACCTATTTTATTAAAAAACTAAATTTCCAAAGCACTTAGTTAGGAATTACAGAGTTTTTAAATGTTAGAACTACAATCAACAAAATATGGAAAATTACATCCTAACTTATATTAGATTAAAAAAAGTCACAAAATGCAATCAATCTTGATAAAAAGGAGAGTAAAATAAGATATTTTATTTTACATTAACAAAACATATTCTCGCTTCATCATCTCCCCATACTTACTCGTTTGTAAGTCCTCTTACAAACTTTATTCTTCAAAGCTTGGGTTATGTATTCTCGCATTCCAATTGAATGTTGTGTCAAATGGCTGAAACCGAATATTCCAGTGTTTTAGTTCAGAAACACTATACCCTAATACTATTTCTACTTTCCTCTACCATTCCTCAAATTGAGTGGGATCTTGAGGTTATCTATTTTTCCATGGAGATATGGGAGCGAGAAGAAGGAGAGGCCTTTTTCTCATTCCCATCCATATACCCATGTGCTTTTCATTGATCTGAGGGATTAGTGTGCATAAATATTTTTCTCTTTCCAGACTCCAAGATCAAATTTGTGGGAGATATTACTTCCCTTCTCCTCAAGGCAACTGTAAGAAGCTCCCATCTTTTCAAACATCCATCATAAATCTCCTCAAAATTTTCCACAGCATAAAAGGTGAAGGCATCAATAATTTATAATAAAGTGGCAAGATAATGTGTCTCAACCGTCTATCAAAGGCATGGGTTCTAAAATGTTTAATGAAAGTAGATGGTTTACCATAATGAACCCTCATGCGAGAGACCAAATGGGCTAGCTTTCAATATATGGTCGATATCCCTTTCCTTCCATGCAATCTGATTTTGAAGAACAAAAATAAATGCATTAAGATGGCTTTCTCCCACATACAAATTGATCATGAAGCATGTGTTATTTTATAGCATAAGATTGCAGAGATAGAATTTGCAGAGAAGATTTTTGTGCTCTGATGGCTAAAGAATAAACTGTCATGAACTTAAATTCATCTTTTATTTCATGTGGAAGGCCACATGCAATTCTTGACAGCTATCAACGAAATGGATTATTCTTCTAGAAACACGCTATATGTAGGAGAAGGTCCGCCGCATGTAATTAATTTTTCACTCATTATGAAAATCATTTATAATTTTACAAGACTTTTAAATTTGTCTCCCTCTTCTTTATAAAACGTTTCTTCCCATTCCTTTCTTGATTTCTTTTCATCTTCCATCTTGCTTTTCAAATCCTCATTGGATGTTTTGATTTCACTAAGCTCCTCCGCAAGTATCATCCCATAATTGCTTGAGTGGCCAATAAGTTTATTCATCAATGGCAGAGACTATTGACATAGTACTCTATCTTTTGGAAATATTACATTCTTCCTCTTTCTTCATCATTTGTCATTTAACTCTTGTTAATTCCTCCGTCCTGTCTCGTGAGCTGAGTTGTTAGTTCCCAATAAGCATCTATCTCTGTTCCAACTTGAGTTTGAGGAAGTTCAACTGCTCATCCTTTTCTTTGATAATGAGTTATGCTCTGGACAAGAATAGAGCCTGTCTAACCTATTGTTTCTCTTCTCTCTCTGAAAGTTCTTTGGGGGTTAAACATTCCTCTTCTACCAAAGGAAATTTCCCTTTTCATCTCCAAGATGCCAACTCTTCTTCTTCATGTGATAGTGCTTCTTGGTTCACCCAACTCTTGAAAAACATGTTCCTCTTCTTTTTCCATCTCGGTTTAGCTTGGTCTAGGAGGAGTCATGGCCATGCTACCCAAAATATCAAGAACTTATTTTTCCAACTTGTTCTATTCTTTCATCTCCTCTGGAATTTTTCTAGACCTCTTATGAATTCTTCTTCTTTGAGAAGCTTCAATATGTTTAGAAGTAGGTTTCCTCCTAGAGCTTCTTCTAATTTTCACTTCTTGCTCTTTCCTAGGTGAACTGTCATTGTCAAAGACATATATTAGCTCTCATATAGCTACTTTGTAGAGGAAGGAGTTTCTTTTAAAGGTATAGTAGGTTCTACAGTTTTAATTCTTATTCTAGATCTTCTTCTTTTTGGTATAGTCTCCCCACCTATTTCCTTCTTTTCCTATGTAGGGGCGCTAATTTCCAAATTAGTTGAAGGAAAAGGAGTTGATATTACTGTCATGATAATATCAAGGTTTTTCTTAAACTTGTTAATAAATTTCTCCCATATTTCTTCTCCTTTTTTCTTTGCAAGAAAATGGTGTCGGCACACCAAATGAACTAACCCATGATGTTTGATTGTTCCAACACCCCGGATTACCTCTCGGGCCATTGTATAAATAGATTAAAAAAGAATCACTGAAAGGTTTACTATATATTTTGGTTTTGTAGCTCCATATCTAATATGTATGAGCATCTTCAGGACTTCTCTTCCTACTTGACCCAAATTGACCATCATAAATTAAATACTTGACTATCCAAAATGCCACTCTATCAAAGGGTTTGGGAAAGCTTTCCCTTCCTCGACCCCTTTTATGATTTTCTTAGTGTTGTAAATATATTGGGGTTCTATTTCACCCTCTTGTAGCAGGGTTTCAACTAATTGTTTTAAGGCCCCTTTGACGGGATTTGGGACATGCACAATTGGCACACTAGATACATTGCTTATTGTTTTCACAGAAAAAGGAATTACAATATTTCTAACCTTTGTTTTGGATTGTTCTAAATTTATAACAAATTATCTTACCAATTCATTGTTATACTTCAAGAACGTTTTCAGGAATTCCAACCACCACGCCTTTATTTAAAGACATATTCCACTTCTTCATCTACAAGAAGCTTAGCATCATCGGAAAGTTCCGACTTAGTTTTAATCCCCATGGTAAATAGGGTGATTCACATTTTTTCTCCTTCAAATATTGCTCTTCCCAAATTGGCTACGAACTCTTTGCTTAATTGCGAGAATAGATTGGTTTATCTGCGTAACTACGTGCTTAGCTGTGGAACCTGATGTGTTTAGCTACAGAATGCAAATTTAATTCTTTTGCTTCTTCCTTAAATATTTTCTTGTAACAACTTCTTCACTTTGTTTATTCTACACAAATGATAGATCATTATAAACATGCCGCCACTTTTGTTCCACCGACATCACCCTCATGATTACTCTCTTTTAATCATAATGTACAATAGATGACTCATCATACCACTTTTAAATCAAATCCAATCACACATGTGAACTTTTAATCTAACCTTTAATAAGTTAAAGACATAATTACCATCTTTGATGATGTGATCCCTCCATCATGATGACTCATCATTCCTAAAAGTGAAACAAAAAAGGAAAACAATTAGAAAAGACAATTGGAATTTCAAGGAAGTTCCTTTTATTTTGGATTATCCATTTATTTAAGGAGATCAACTACCATTGTTGGTTTTCAATTGATCTTTGAGAGAAAATTTTTGTTGGGAAGAGAATGCCATTTACTAGTTTTCATTCCTTCCCTTTTATTTTTCTTTTTTTTAATTATTTTTTTGGGGAAGAGAACACCATTTATTGTTTTTCATTCCTGTTGATGCAAAATCACAAAGCACCCCTGATGCGAGATCATGCTTCTAGGTTGATCACTCGAGCATCCAAGTGTGATTGCACAACATGGAAACCTCTCTCCAAGCGTGGGACCTGTAAAATGAGAAAGGAATCTCCAGAGAAGGCTGGTTCCTGCTCCTAAACTACCCGCCAAGCTATTCCAAAGCAGAGCAAGCTAATCTAATCCTAATCTAACCATGCCAAGGAGACAGAGAGAGAGAGAGAAAAGGGAAAAACAAAGCCTACACTAAAACGGTGATACACCAGAGAAGGAGAATGTTGGACATCTATCAAAACTACCATGGGACAAGGAGAGGTGAGCAATGGGAAGGATGGACAGATGCATCACAGGCCCAAGGATAGATTTCACACAGAAAATGTCCTAAAACTCCATGAACATAGCTCCGGACTGTAATGAACATTAGAACATGCACAGATACCTGCAATGAAGAGAGGCAAGAAGAGAACAAGTAAAAATGAGAAAGGATGGACAGATGCATCACAAAACACGTTTTGTTGCTCCAGAAGTTTGCACAGAACATCATTCCATTAATAAGAGGCAAAAAATGCCATTACAGAGCAAGGAGGAGGTTCGAACTCCATTCTCAACGCTTAGAGAAGAAAAGAAGGGAGGGCAGAGCAGAAAGAATGAACAACTTTGTTATGTCTAACCCTTTGAAAGAAGCCCCTCCTTACAATTTATAGGAAGAATGAGAGAGGGAGAAGAGAGGAATTCGAAATCTGCCCCAACCACCTCCAGACTGCATTTAATCCATCTCATTATGGCGGTAGGTGAGAACTCCAAAGAAATCCAAAAGTTACAGACTGTATTTTGCATTTATAAGAATTTTTTCTCACCCAATTAAAGATATCCAGTTGTATTTGGACAGAGAGGACCTCGTAAGCTTTCTGAAAAGTCCAACCTTGCGTGAATCCGAGCTCCCAGTCAAAAGTTATGGCCATCTCAATATCTGCGCCCGTGGTCTCGCTCTCCTTCGCCAAAGACTCGAATGTTGCGCCTCGAAGGTGCACCAAGGGCGCATCTATGTTTATGTCGACAACTATTTCGTGCGCTAAAGGCGCATCTATGTTTGTGTCGACAACTATTCCATGCGCTAAAGGCGCGTCTATGTTTGTGTCGATCGAACTATTTCCGTGCGCCAAAGGCGTGTCTATGTTTGTGTCGACAATGCTTTTGTGCGCCAAAGGCGCGTCTATGTTTGTGTCGACAACTGTTTCCATGCGCCAAAGGCGCGTCTTCCCTCATGTTGACTTCCTTTGTGGTGCGCCTCTTACTTGCGCCTTGGCGCGCCTTTTTTCGTGTTGACATTCCTTCACAGTGCGCCTTCTACTGCGCCTTGCTCACAACTTTTCCATGTTTACATTCCTTGATGTGTGCCTTCTACCTATGCCTTGGCGCAAATTTTTCCGTGTTTACATTCCTTGATGTGTGCCTTCTACCTGCCTTGGCGCAACAAACATCAGGCTTTGAGCTTCTTTGATTTCCATATCCTTCTGTTGTCTATATTTACTCGGGGAAGATATATACAACAATTTGGCGACTCAATGGGATCATCTGCCTGCTAGATGAATGACCAGTAGCCTTCTGAAGCATCCATTGGGCATGGAGTCATGAGTTGTAGCCTACAAACTAATCTGAACATTGAAAACTTCCCTCTGAACCACTAGAAACCCATTGAATTTGGAGTTGACCTTGCACCAAAATGCCACTGAAATGAACTGTGCCAGAGCAAAACCAGCAACACCAAAAACTATGTACAGAACTAAAAAATCATACATGCTCCAAATGGAACATGCAGAGTGTGCACAAGCACTTCTTCTGCTGAAAACAAACCTACCTACTCTACTCTAACTGAAAGCAAAGGCAAGCTACACAAACCCTACAACCGATTGTGCAAAATAGCTTCCTTTCTTCAAAATTGGTAGCCATGCAATTGATTTGGCACTGATCATGGCTGTTTGGATGGATGGAAAATCAACAAGAAGCTGGTCTTCTATCCAAATCATCAAGGTATCAACTGAAAAATCCAATACCTCTTTTAGTTGCTCTGCATTTGGATCGAAAAGGTATGGCAGCTGATCCTTGGTACTCTGTAACTCACCCTCATGCTCAGAAGCGAGCATGACCGGTTGTGGCTTCTCCTTTGGCTCCAATGAAGCCAAATACCTGATTGGGCAAGGTCTGATCCATTTGATATGCCCATAGCTCTGATTTTCAACTCCAAGAATGGAGTTCTCTTGTAGACCCTCCTGAATGGATGATGTGGAAGAAATGGTGGAATCCTTCTGTCCTTTCTCTTCCTCCAATGAAGAACATGGAAGATTAAAATCTTCCAATTTTGATTCCAAAGAGCTGCTATAAGATGCAGGCTGCTGCAAATGAATGTTCTCCTTCATGACAGCAGACTCTTGTGTTTGGAATGTGGATGATGAAAGAGAGAATGGTGAAAACTCAACCGGTTCTTCTCCATCAAAACAGTCCTCCAAATCTGACAGGTAAACTGCCTCATTGCTGTCCTGCTGCTCGTGTTCAACTTCCTCCATGGTGTCCTCTTGATCTGCAACTTGACCACCATGGTTTCCTTCACTCTCCAATATTGAGTTTGAGAGATCAAACTCCTTCTTCAGTACTAGAACTTGAGAGAGATGAAGTGGAAAGAAGAACTGAAGGTTCTCCTGTAGCCTGCTTTGTGCTCAAAGCCCTTGGATCTGCACTTTTCTCCTCCACAACTGGAATGTGCTCCTCTTCTTTTGGATTTGGAGCAGCTTCTCCTTCCTCCAATGTTTGAAGACAATCTTGCTCTTGATTGAACTCCTCCTCCAGCATGAAGTTTGTCAAGTCAAACTCTTCAATCTGCTGCTCTAGAGGACAAGTTGGGGCTGCAAGATCTTCTTCTTTTCTTCTGCTGCAACAAAATCAGTTCTAACCACCATTTGTTCAACCTTAGCCTCTTCTGTAGGCTTTACCAGCAAAGGGATCTTTTCAATTCCAAATTTAAGAGCCAAACTTACTAAGCTCTTAATCATTTCTTCTTTTCCTGGCTCTTCCTCTTGCTGTCCTTGATGACTGATTTTTTCAATTTCTTCTTCCCCACATGGAATTGGGAATGCAAAAGGAGGAATGGGTTGAAACTCAACCGATTTTACAATTTTTTGTGGTGGTGGAGGCAGTGAAACCTCTTGTTTCTTTGGAGGAGGGGGTATTTCTGTTAGCTCTTGTGGAGGGGATGACTGTTTGGAAGGGAAAAGGAAAGAAGAATCGAGATGAGATGGAAGACTGAGAGGTGGAGACATGGATTCAACATTTGGGACAGCAGATGGAGGGTTTGAAACTTGACACTGCTGAAATGATACAGATTGGGAAAGAGGAAACAGAAAGGCATGAGATGGTGTGCTTACCCGTTGACAAGGTTGCTGAATACTTCTCTCATACACCTCTATTCCTTCGATCCACTTTGCAAGCAAAGGCAGCGTTGCAATCATGAAGTCAAGTTTCTCCTGAGGGCTGTAATGCCTTGGAAAAGGTCCCACCCATGGACAAGGTGCTCCACAACCGATTCCAAAAGCTTTCATTTGTGCTTGAGCCCTGGACTGCACCATCCCCACCTCCATTTTTTGGATTTTCTCCAACAGACCAACATCTTGGATCTGATGGTCTTCATTGTATGCATACTCTTGCTCTTGGAAAGCTCCATAGCCAAACTGACTTTGGCACTGCTGCTCATATGGGTATGCATACTGATCTTGAATCTGCTCAAAATGTTGATTTGGAGGATTTGTAAAACATGTTGGAGGTGTGATATACTGCTGTTGTTGATGTGAATCCCATGATGGAAATGAAGTCATGATTGCACAACTTCATGGAATGGAAAAGAATGAAAGGGATGGAAAGAAGGATGGATGAAAATGGATGGAAATGGGTCTGCAAGCTCAGAGAAATGGGTTGCTGATCAGATGGAGTCGCCAGATGTGTTTGCAAGTGCCTCCAAAGGCTGAAATCTTCACAGGAACACACCAACCTACAAAAGATGAAGTGGAAGACCTCTAAGGTCCCACCAGGCGTGCCAAAACTATTGATGCAAAATCACAGCACCCCTGGATGCAGATCAGGCTTCTAGGTTGATCACTCAGGCATCCAGTGTGATTGCACAACATGGAAACCTCTCTCCAAGCGTGGGACTTGTAAAATGAGAAAGGAATCTCCAGAGAAGGATGGTTCCTGCTCCTAAACTACTTGCCACAAGCTATTCCAGTGCAGGCAAGCTAATCTAATCCTAATCTAACCATGCCAAGGAGACAGAGAGAGAGAGAGAAAAGGGAAAAAAAAAAGCCTACACTAAAACGGTGATACACCAGAGAAGGAGAATGTTGGACATCTATCAAAACTGCCATGGGACAAGGAGAGGTGAGCAATGGGAAGGATGGAAAGATGCATCACAGGCCCAAGGATAGATTTCACACAAAAAATGTCCCAAAACTCCATGAACACAGCTCCAGACCTGTAATGAACATTAGAACATGCACAGATACCTGCAATGAAGAGAGGCAAGAAGAGAACAAGTAAAAACGAGAAAGGATGGACAGATGCATCACAAAAACATGTTTTGTTGCTCCAGAAGTTTGCACAGAACATCATTCCATTAATAAGAGGCAAAAACACCATTACAGAGCAAGGAGGAGGTTCGAACTCCATTCTCAACGCTTAGAGAAGAAAAGAAGGGAGGACAGAGAGAAAGAATGAACAACTTTGTTATGTCTAACCCTTTGAAAGAAGCCCCTCCTTACAATTTATAGGAAGAATGAGAGAGGGAGAAGAGAGGAATTCAAATCTGCCCTAACCACCTCCGCACCGCATTTAATCCATCTCATTATGGCGGTAGGTGAGAACTCCAAAGAAATCCAAAAAGTGGCGGACTGTATTTTTGCATTTATAAGAATTTTTTTCTCACCTAATTAAAGATATCCAAATATAGTTAGACAGAGGACCTTGTAAGCTTTCCGAAAAGTCCTACCTTGCGTGAATCCGAGCTCCTAGTCAAAATTTATGGTCATCTGAATATCTGCGCGCTGTGGTCTGCTTCTCCCCGCCAAGAATGTTGCGCCTCCTGAAGGTGCACCAAGGGCGCATCTATGTTTGTGTCGACAACTATTTCCATGCACCAAAGGCGCGTCTATGTTTGTGTCGACAACTATTTCCGTGCGCCAAAGGCGCATCTATGTTTGTGTCGACAACTATTTCCGTGCGCCAAAGGCGCATCTATGTTTGTGTCGACAACTGTTTCCGTGTGCCAAAGGCGCGTCTATGTTTGTGTCGACAACTATTTCCATGCGCCAAAGGTGCAAATTCCCTCATGTCGACATCCTTTGTGGTGCGCCTCTTACTTGCGCCTTGGCGCGCCTTTTTCGTGTTGACATTCCTTCAACGTCCATTCTCTGCGCCTTGGCGCAACATTTTTCCGTGTTTACATTCCTTGATGTGTGCCTTCTACTGCACCTTGGCACAACTTTTTCCGTGTTTACATTCCTTGATGTGTGCTCTTCTACCTGCGCCTTGGCGCAACTTTTCCGTGTTTACATTCCTTGATGTGTGCCTTCTACTGCGCCTTTCGCGCAAAAACATCAGGTAGCTTTGAGCTTCTTTGATTTCCATATCCTTCTGTTGTCTATATTTACCCGGGGAAGATATATACAACAATTCCCTTCCCTTTATTCTGAATTTATTCATCTAATTATTTGATCATTTAGGAAGAACTAGGTTCTTCCATATGATCAAATTCTTTTGTCTACTTCAATTTGCCTCAAGAATTCATCCATAGTAGAGGATTCCTATAAAGTTTTAGCCTATGTCCATTGACCAAAAGTGCCCTTCTGCTGCCATCAATGGAAAGTAATCCCGAATAGAACCATTTTTAAATATCTACTCAATCTGATAGGGTCTCAACCATCTGGTTCTCAAATTTCCCTTGAATTGTTGGTACTTAGAACCAAATAGTAATGCCCAATCTCCTACATTTAATTACATCTTCTTGATATGTGTGTCATGCCATTGCTTTCTTTGATCTTGGATTATCTCTATCTGCTTTTAAGTGCTTCTATCCTTAACTCATCTAAATCATTGAGTTGAAGAATTCTCTCCTTTTGTGCTGCATCCAACTCAATACCTATTCTAGCTAATGTCCTCAATGTTTGCAGTTCAAATTCAATAGGTAACAAGGGTTTTTTCCCATAGACTAACTCATATGGTGAAAATCCGTTGTAGTCTTCCAAGTTGTATTATAGGCCCAGACAGCTTTCAAGTAGTCTCTTTGCCCAATCTCTTCTACCTGATTCAACTATTTTGGTAAGGATGTTTTCCAATTCTTTATCTGTTACTTCAGCTTGTCCATTTGCTTATGGGTGATAGGGAGATGACTTCCTATGATTGATCTAATAATGCATTGTGAAGTTTTGGATCATATTAGACATGAATTGTGGCCCCTGATATGAAACTATACTTCTTGGTGCTCCAAACTTTACCATAATTTTGTGCCAAAGGAAATCAACAACTACTTCTTCAATGGCATTTGTTAAAGCCTGCAATTCTTCCCACTTTGTCACATAATCAACACACAAAGAATGTAATCCTTTCCTTGTGAAGGAGGACTAAAGGGACCACCAAAATCTAGCCCCCATCTTTCAAATGGTTCAATCACCACTTGAGGTTGTAGAGGCATTTCATTGGTAAAATTTGGTTTTCCCATCCTTTGACAGGGATCATACCACTTGATATATCTCTTCACATCCTTGTACAGAGATGGTCAATAATAGCTGGTGCCAAGTATCTTGTGAGTTGTTCTTTTCACTAAAAATGTCCTCCACTTGGTTCATCATGACATGCCCTCAGTATGTCAAAGATTTCATCTTTTATCACACACTGCGTAAAACCAAATCAGGACCACATTCAAACAACATTCTATTTAACCATTTAAATTGTGCACTTGGTTTTGATAAACTTTTTAATTTATTTCTTAGTGAAAGAAGGAGTAAAATTCCCTATTGCAAGATAATCTACCATATTAGTAAATCATGGTGTATCAGCTGAAATAGAAAATAATTGTTCATTTAGAAAGTTGTCCTTAATCTGGATCTTGCTCCCCTGTAGTGGCTAGTCTTGACAAGAAATCAACTACCACATTATATTTCCCTAGATTATCTATTATGGTAATATCAAATTCTTATAAAAGTAATAACCATATAATTATCCTACCTCCAACCACTGGTTTGTTCATTAAGTACCTAATTGTTGAGTGATCTGTATGTATAAATATTTTGTACCCTGTGATATAATGTCTGAATTTATTAATTTCATAGATCACAACAAGAAATTATTTTTCAGTGGTAGTGTAATTTATTTCAGTGGGAGTAAGATTTTTACTGAGGTAATAAATAGCATACATCTTCCCTTCTTCATCTTTCTGTCCCAAAACTACACCAATGGAATTATTTGAGGCATCTGTTTGAATGTGAAAAGGTTTTTCCCAATTAGGTCCTCTCAATATTGGGGCAGTGATTAATTTTTCTTTGATTTCATCAAAAGCATGTTGACATCTTTCATCCCAAAGAAATTCATAGTCCTTGGTAAGAAAATTAAACATGGGGGACAAAAATTTTACTAAAATCCTTGATAAAGCACCTATAGTATCCAACATGCCCTAAAAATGACTTGATATCTGTGGGGGTTTGAGGAATAGGTAAGTCTGAAATAATTCTAATTTTTTTTTGGTCAACTTGAATTCCTCTTTTTAAAATGTGGTGTCCTAATACAATCCCCTCATCAACCATCATCAAACACTTCTTATGACTAAGAGACATATGGTGTTTCTCACATCTTGTTAATACTTTGTCTAAATTCCTCAAAGCATCATCAAATGTGTCTCCATGTACAATGAAATCATCCATGTATACCTCTACACAATCATTTGTTAGGTCTGCAAAAATTGCTAATACAACTCTTTGGAAAGTTTTCGGAGCATTACATAATCCAAATGGTAATACCTTGTAGGAAAAGGTACCCCATGGACATGTAAAGGTAGTTTTTCCTAATCCTCAACAAAAACTCTAATTTGATTATATCCACTAAATCCATCCAGGAAGGAAAAGTATTGCTTACCTGCAAGGTTGTCTAGGACTTGATCTATGAATAGTAGGGGAAAATAATCTCTCAGTGTGGCTTTGTTTAGTTCCCTATAATCAACACAAATTCTTCATTTTCCATTATTTTAAGGAAAAAATACAAGAGGAGACACCCAATGACTATCTGAGATAGGGTAGATAAAACCTACTTGTAATAGTTTTTCAATTTCTTGCTTGACTTTATATCTTAAGGTTGGATTAATCCTTCTCGAGGTTACCTAACTAGTCTAATGTCTTCAAGTATAGGTGTGATGAGTGTAAATAATTGGATGGATTCCTTTCATATCTTTGTAGTCCCAAGAAAAAGCTCTAGTATGATTTTTTAGAACATCAAACAATTTAGCTTCTTCATCATTCTTCAACTAGCTATTTATGTTCAAAATCTTACTTGACTCAATCTCAACATGTTTGGTTCCAACGTGTGATGAAATGATTTGTTGAAAGGGTTCCATTAAGGTATTTAGTGGACATGCATGTGGAAACAACATATGATATGTAGCAACATCTCCAAAAGTTCCTTGAGACAAAATATTGGAAAAAGGATAGTAGGCAGAGTTATGATACTTATCTTGTTGTAGGTCAAACTCCTCGTCACTACTGACTTTCCAAAATTATTCACCATTTCCTAATATCTTAGAAACTAAAGCTACCGATTCTTCCTCCCCCAAGAGAAATATCATTCCTCCATGGTGAAATTATGTACAATCAGGAATTTCTATTGGTGTGGTTCCTGGAACTAAATATGATGATTCCGGGGACAGAGTTTGTAGGTTTTGTAACTTCGTAAGTTCTGGAACTATTCTCGATTTCTCCAAGGACAATTGGTGTTCATTCAATGGTTGATTAATCATATCTTCTACCTCACGTATGTGATCCTGCAACGTGATCATGGCCAAAGAAGATAGGTTTTTCTTATTAGTATCAAGAGCATCAACCCATAATTGTTCTTGATTATCAATAGAAGGTCATGCGTAGAAGGATATAAGGAGATTTTATTAGAATTCTTACCATTTGAGATAGTCATATCACCTGATCTGTAATCAATTAAAGTAGTAATTGTAGCTAACCATGGTCTGCCCAAAATAATGGGATAACCAAGTGTTTTACCTTTTGGCTACAATATAAGGAAATTAATTGGATATTCTCATGACTCCACCATAACTGCTACATCTTTAATAACTCCTTCTGGTTTTTCTATAGACTAATCTTCCATCTGTAATATGGTGTTATTAGGTTGTATACCTTAATGGTAATGTTTTCAAAGTGTCCACTATCATCACATTTATAGTCGCTCCCAAATCAACCAAAACATTATGTATATATTTATTCCCTATAGAGACAAAAATAATAGGACTTCTAGGATCTTTTTATTTGGGAAGCAAAAGTTTTCCTGCTAATAAATCAGCAATTTTCCCATCTACCTTAATAGTCTTGGGGTACTTGCTTCTTCCTTCCAGGTATTTTTAAACATAGCATTTTGATTAACTTGTTCAATTCTAGAATTTTCTTAATTACTTGTAACAATGGTATTTCAATATTCAATTTCCTTAGTTCATGTACCAACTCAGATTCCTTAGTTTCTATGGCTTCTTTAAATATCTCTAGAAATGGAGTCTTAGTAGAGTTGCTTTATCTGGCTCCTTATCTTTTTATTTTTCATCCTTCTTGGGAACAACCATACTAGGGGTTTCAGTTTCTTCTATCATCTCAGTGATTATAATAGGTGGACTATTGATTATTTTTCCAGATCTAGTTTGAATATCCTTACAATCCATGGCATTCAGATCAACTGATTTTCTGGTTCTGTTTCGTAGATAGGATTTGTTTGTTTTTTTCTTGGGTTTGCTACTAGTTGTGTTAGTATTTGGGTTTGGACCACATTTTCATTTTGTGAATTTTGTGTTGGGGAACCCATTATGGCTTGTTGATTCTGATTTGGATATGTCCTCCTTGAACATAATTATTAGGGCTCCACCTAGGTTGTGACCAAGCATTTGGGTTTCCTTGACCAAACCATGGTTGTTGGTGTCCTTGGGCATACCAAGATTGACCAGCCCCAATCCTGAGGATTCCATGTTGGTTGAGGTGTCCAAGGTAGTTGTCCCCAATTTTGTGGCACTGTTTGAGCTACCCATGGCATCTTCCAGGGTTAGGAACTGACCTAGGCATGAACTACCCTTGACTATGTTGTTTGTGGACAAAATTTACTTCTTCGATGTGGATGTAAATGCTGCTTTGTTTAAGCTGATTTTTAGTAAATGGAAGAAGAGAACATGCATTACTTTCATGGTCCCTAGATTCATAGATAAGACACATTTATGTCTTATCCAGGGACAATCTCTTATTGCATGCTTCTTCCTGCATCTAGGAAAATACATAGCTAATGGTTTAGTTTTAGCATTTTCTTTAGCTTGCAATCTAACGATGGTGGAGGTTAATTGAACTAAAATATCTATTTTGAAATTTTCTAATTCATCCATGAGTTTGTTCATATTTGGGTTTTAATTTTTAATTGTTTTTCCTTTTCTAGGTCCACCCCTTGTTCATGAATAGCTTCTACAAATGTATTTAATATCATTCATTATTATTTGATAAATATTTCCACCTCCCATCAGATCAAGTGCCTCCCTTGATTCATCATCCAAACCTTTAAGAAAAATGTTTTTCTTAACTCTTCTTGTAGTACAAATCCACATCTTTTTCTCACAAAGAGGAATTTGTCTAAATAATATTCCATATTCTCATCCTCCTCCTACTTGATTTTGAAAAATTCTTCCTTCCTATTCCTCCCTCTATAGTAATCTTGATACTTTCTAGGAAGGAAACTTCCATTTGTTCCCAAGTGGTAATAGAATTAGATGTTAATCCCATAAACCACCTCATTGCTGCATCCTTTAGGGTAGATGGAAACAACTTGAGTTTCTGATTATCTTTTTGTAATCATAAGTTTGACACAATACTTTAAATTCAAACAGAAATTGGTCAAGGTCTTTAGATGACATCCCTCTAAACATGGGTAAATGTGCAGGTGAAATATTTTTCATAGGTGTATCATCATCATCCAATTGAATTGGATAAGTGAAGGTCCTATCAGGTTCTCTTTCAGCTTCTCGTGCCATTTCTGTAATACCTTATAGACTTTTCTCCCAATCAATATGATATGTGATTTTTTTGGGGAAGGTGAAAATTCGAAGTAGGAAGTTTATAACTCAATTGTGAATCAAAACTTTCTCTAAATGGGTCTTGGGATATGATCTTTTTTCTAAAGGTTTTGATTCCTTCGGTGATTGATGTAAGAATTCCAAAGGTGGTGATTCCACTTTGTGCCTAATAAGGGACAATGGTGCTTCTAATTCTTGATCAACTTCCTTATTTGATCAAGAAGATGATGATTTTTGTTTAGATATTTTTGGGAGGAATCAACCCTTAGAGTCTCTTGGTCTACTCATAAATTTTATAATGACATAGGGAAGATCCTTTCAATTACTAGATGTATGATTTCTGATCTTGTTGACACCTAATTAGAAAATTATAACTATTGGTTCCTCGAAACGGAACCCAAAATGATGGGTGTCATTATTCCCTTCATTTAATCAACTCTTTGTTGATTTCATATTGAAACCAGGGGTGGTGTCGAAGCTATATACAATAAGATATCTTAGTGATCTAGTAATTAACTCGTAGGTATTTTTTTCCTTATTTATATATTTTCTAGGGGATTTTCTCAATGTCTTGAGGATTTATTGGCTAAAACCTTATTGAAATCAACTATGAAAACTTGTTGGAAGTAAAAATTCTCTGCAAAATAAATTACTAGAAATAAGCACACGTTTTATATGATGGAATAGATTGTTGTAAGTAAACACACGTTACATAAATAAAAACACTTTCTTTGTAAATAAACACACAATTTTAGAATGCTAAATTTGATTTCAAATAAATACGAATCTAATCTAGAACACCTACAGAACAAGTATACAATAAATTTCAACTTGAGTAATCAAAAGCATTTACAGAATTAATAGATCATATATTATTTTCTCTGGAAATATAAATACGAATAAAATGAAGATCCTAGTTCTTAAGAGTGGGCCCTTGCTCCACCTTGAAACAAGATTTGACAACTTAATATACTCTTAAAACAAAAATGGCTATTTTATTGATAAAATTTTCTGCATTACAAAAATGTACTATCTCTTTCTATCTCCACATGCCTTTATCTATGTATACATATATATATATATATATTTATTACTATCTATCTATAGGTCTACATATATATACTTCTTCCACAGGTGTATTTACAGCCATAGTTTTCCTACCGATTTAGATAGAACCGAATCGTGCCCAAAATAGATGCTAAATTGGATCGTGGCTAGATGTATTGTTGTATGATAGTTATCCCTAGATCTATGAGTATGAAGAATAAAAATCTTCCAATATGATCCTGATTAAAAGGATTATTGATTGCTAAATCACCAGATGTTGTTGGAATAAATAAATTCTCATCGGTTCGAAACTTTAGAGAAGTTCTGGAACTAAAGGAAATCATTCCAGATCTAACTGAGGATTCTAGAGCTACATGCAAGAGTTTCAGAACAAAGTGATGGAGTTTCAGAACTAAGTCCAAAAGTTACGGAACTAAGTGATAGAGCTTGTAACTACGTAATGGATTTTCGGAACTAAGTCTGGAAGTTCCGAACTAAGCCGTATTGAAACCAATGCTTCCAAAAACATGTTGACCACTTCATACTTTATTCTTTTGACTAATTGTGACCTGTTTTATTACAAAACTAAATTTCAAAAGAACGTAGTTAGGAATTAAAAAAATTTATACATTAGAACTACAATAAAAAAATATGGACAATTACATCCTAACTTATATTACATCAAACAAAAGGCAAAAATGTAATCAATCTTGATAAAAAGGAGAGTAAAATAAGATCATTTATTATACATTAACGAGACATATTCGGCCTCATCAATAACAACAATAGGTAAGAGGCAAGAAAAATTCCATTACAAAGCTTAGGAAGAAGGCTTGAGCTCCATGCTCATACCCTAGTAGAGAAGAAAGAGGGGAAAAAGGAAAAATGACTAACTCCTTTTAGAAAGAGCTCCAAATTAAAATATATAGAATGAGAAGATGAGAAGAGTGAAATCCTAAAATTGCCCCTTCAACCACTTTCTAGTTGTAATAAATGAGGTGAAATGACATAAATAGATATGTAAAATATCCCTCACACTTCCCCATGACCACTTGTTGGAGAAAATGAGGTTCATACTCATTTAATGTATTCTTAACCATTTTCGAAGTGTCTTCTTGAATTCAAATCATTTTCTCGATAAATAAATCCTCAAATATTCATCAATATTTGAATTTCTTGATTTATTTTCATCGGGAGTGGAGTCACAATTCCAACAAGACCAATTTTGTGTGATTCTACTAAGGGATGCTCAAGTTATGGGTATTTGAGTGCAGGTGGATAATTTGAGTTTCCACGAGCTTGCTTCATCTACATGGGACTGTGCATTTAACTCTTTTGTTGAAAAGACAAGTTAATAATTTCCTCTCCCTCTCCATATCTTTTAAAATATTTAAGCATTTAAAAATTCTTGGTGGGATTCATTATTACTCCCACGTTGTATTGACCTACCACCAATCTTTTGCAACCTGCTTTGGGTTCAGAGCCCATCTGTGTCGAGCTCCATGTGGAGGCCAAGCAAATCTCTAGGGTCTCCTCTTTTCTTGCATATTGTAGAAGTGCATTGAGTTAACACATGACACCTTCTGTCAATCCTTTCCTTTTGTGAGTTTGTAATGAGGCTCGTTACACATTGATACGAGGACCTTCTTTTTGGTGGGCCCCTCACCATTCGACCCCACGTGGAAGTCCCATGGGAGTTTGAGGGTTTCATTCCTCCCTCTCTCTTTTGGAAGTGCACTGAGCTGACACGTGGCACATTCTATGGCTCCTTTCCTTTTCCATGATTTTGTAATGAGGCTTGTTACACATTGATACAAGTAATTTCTTTTTGGTGGGCCCTCACTATTTGACCCCAAGTGGAAGTCCCACGGGAGTTTTGGGGTTTCATTCCTCCCTCTCTTTTTTGGACTTATGCCAAGCTAACACATGGCCCCTTCCATGACCCTTTTATTTTTCTTTGAGTTTACAATGGCTCAGATTCAACTCATCGAGTCACCTACCTCTATTTTTTTCACCATGATTTGGCTAAGTCCTTACCAAAATTTCTAAAGGCTTGACTCATCTCACATTAGTCTGAGATCCTCATAACTATCTTCACATTTTCTCAAATCCACCAATTTTCATGTTGGTGGGCTATCCATTTCCCATATTATCTGTAAACCATCAATCGATCTTATGAGCTCATTCCTACACAACCGAGCTAACTTAGGGGCTTCTTGATTAATCACAATAGTAATCTGCTTGTTATCTAATTTCAGTGGGTGGTGGAGGGAATTAGATAACATTTTTCTTATAAACTTATGAAATGTTTAATAAGCTTGGAGTGAATTGAACTCTCTCTTTAATAAATTGATTTTCTTGTCTTGATTGGTGATTAGTGATTTATTCAAGGGTTATATATGACTTAGATTTGATTAATATTCTTAAATATTAACATGCATGACTAGATTTGATTAATAATATTATATATTAACATGCCCGGATTAATGGATTCTAAAGTATAAACTAATCTTGGGATAGGGAACTATATATATATATATATATATATATATATATATATATATATATATATATATATTTAACCATTTAATTTTGGGGTAATGGTATGACTAGGATGATTATGATTTATAGATCCTTATTTTGTAAAGGGAATAAGGATAGTTTCTATATAGTTGAATGTGGCATTCTTATTATGAATCTACTCTTTATGTTTTAATATTTCATGAATAGGACAATAGTGCTTAATTAGGAAGAAAAGGATACTTCATTTTTATCATTAAATTAGAACTAAGTAAGTTTTCCATAATTAAGTGATAAAGTATAATCATCATTGATGATTGGTTGTATGCTCTACTTTATGAAAATGATAAATGAAAATTAGAAAGCTTAAAAGAATTAGTAAGATGGATTTAAATATTATGATATCACAAAGTCTAATTAACAAGTTTTCAATCAAGATTGTTTACATTGCTCAAAAATAGTAAATAAACTTAATGATCTTTCTTAGTTGATATTGAAATAAGATTTATTGATAATAGGAAACAATAGATTAAGATTAAAATTTTCATATGCATGAACACATATTTTTCTCGTATACCTTCAACTAGTGTAAAAATAAATTTCAAATCCTTTATTGGGATCAATCGTACTTAGTGGACCTGTAGGTGAGATGTTTAACAATAACTAGAGAAGATAATAAATTGAAGGTTAATAATCTAATGTTCTTAAGTATGTTAGTTTCATTGAAAGAACTTATTAGGTTGTTGTAATATAGGGGCTGTTGTAGAGTACCCTCTTAATGATGGGAGTCATTACGAGGATACTATGATGCATCCATCTATACTTCAACACCCTACTTAGTTCAATTAACTCAATCAACATAAGTGTAAATTTGGTTCATAGTGCTACTCTAAATAGAGACAGACACATGGACTAGTGTAGTGGTCAACTCATGTTGACTTAGGGTAACTAAACACACCCAATCATCAAAATTTGATTGAGTATGTCTACTTATCCTTATTCATCATGAGTAGACTGCATCACTAGTGTATGTGAGCTTCCCCTATTTAGTGTGAAAATTTGACTTAGGTTTGGTTGAGAAGTCAAGGAAGACCAATCTAGATAACATTTTGAGTGGGGTGAAATACATATTCCTTTTGACGAGTATGTCGTATTGGAATGCAAACATAGTAAATATGTTTAATTTTTTTTCCAAAGTATCACAAAATGTTGGTTGCCTTGTCTTATGTCACTTATTATAAGATTACGGGATTTTAGATGAATATCAATAACAAATATTCAGATAGGCTTCCTAGATAGAATACTTGAGTGACTCGTAATGGGTAAAAGAACCAAAGTATACATAGCATACACAAAAAAATTAAACATGAAAGATTGGTTTAATACCAAGTTGTGAAATGAGATATCGGTGTTACACCGATTCATTACAGCTATATATGGTTTTCTCGGTATGAGATGGACTAGCAATGGAATGTGTTATCTGAATTATATGAATTTAGAACAGAAAATATTATATAAAAAAATCACGTGTTTCTAAGTCATAAAAAGTGGGTGTTACATTTTGGTATCAGAGTGAAGGTTGCATCTCTTGGACCTATTGATTCCATATCTGATAAAAACTTAATTTCTTGTTAACAGAAAATGGTTAGAACAAGGGGAGGTGCTGTAAATAATCTTCCTCTAGGTGGAGAGGTAGCTACCACACAAAAACTTGATGAGATTCTTGCTTCCTTGTTGGACACAAGAGATCATCTTATTGTACTTGAACAACAAGTAATGGGTAATGAAGAGGAGGAAGATGATGTTGATAATAAAAATCAGCCACCTCCAAGAAAACAACATTGATGCTAAAAATATGGGCATTGGTAATGAGAATGCAAAAAATAACAATGCTGTAAATGACAATAATAATGTTGCAAATGCACCTAATCCGCCTGAAAATAAAAAGGCAAGATTGGTAGTAGCACTTACTAATAACATAAAAAGGATAAGTCAACTAAAGTTTTATGGCACTTTATGCACTTTGGGGATGGGGCTGAGAATTGGCTCAATGAAATGGAGAATTACTTTGCAATAAGAAACTTCTTGGAAGAAATAAAGGCAGTATGGGGAGCTTACCAACTTTCCCATGAAACATCCTCCTGGTGGGACAATCGTAAGGTTGAACTGAACATTGATGAAACAAACATTACATGGGATCAATTTAAGGGCTACTTTAGGAAACACTATCTGCCACAACTTTATTATGATAAAAATGATAGAATTTCATAATTTAGTTCAAGGAAAGTTAATTGTAACTGAGTACTGGGAGAGGTTTACTAAACTTCTTAAGTATGTTCCACAGTATCAAATTGACAAAAAAATTAGGATATACAAGTTTATTATGGGGTTGAATCATGTCATAGGGAGGAGGTAGACATGCACAACCTAACCACAATGGAAGGGGTTGTAGAAAAATCCATAAGGCAAGAACATAAATTGAAGGCAATTTCTACACATAAAGAAGAGAATCGAAAGAGAATTACCAACTCTTCTTCATCACTTGCACCTAAGAAGGTGGCATGGAAATTTTTGGAGTTAAAAACAAGTTTGTGGCTGATAACAATAAGAAGAAAACAACAAATAAACCTGTTGCAAATAATAGAAACAATTTTGTGAAGAATAACAATAATGGGCAGAAATCTTATGGAGGTCAAAATAATAATTTCAAGACTAGAAATAAGTTTGAACCAAAAAGAGGACTTGTAGGGGCTATTTTAATTGTGGTAAGGATCACTATACAAATTAGTGCCCTCTAAAGAAAGATGACAACAACCAACAACATAAGATACATGTTACAGTAGCTAATAAGCAAGCTGAAAAGCAAGTTACACCCATAGAAGTGCCATGTAAATTATTTGGTACCCCTAATACTATACTTTTATATACTGGAGCTACATAATGTTTTATTTCTAGTAAATTAGCTGCAAAATTAAAAAGAAAAACATGAATAATGTAAAAATATTGGAATTTACATTACACTAATAATGTTTTCCATATTGTTTGTAAATGTCTTTATGGAGCATTCTTAGAGTTACCAATTTTTTCAATCAAGTAGATTTTTATGTTGCTCCTTTAGGGTCATATGATTTCATAATTGATGTTAACTAGCTTGTTGATCATAAAGAAAAAGTTATTGTAAGGGCATAATATTAAGGTGACTGATAGAGTCTTCTATCTATGTCTTTTTAAGTTACGTTTTGTTGTTTATATACCCTTCTCGGGTGGATTTGTTTTGGAAACATGGACTGGTAAATATCTTGTTTCTCTCTTTTTGTTGGTTATTTTTTTCATTGCATGAATACCCTTCTTGGGTAGGCTTAAGTTTTTGGACTTAGTTGATTTTTGGGAAGGACCCAGGTTGTATTACACTTCAAACTACATTTCATTTTCTTTTGGTTTAATGTCCCTTCGAATATCTATTACTCTTTGAGCATTGTGAGTGGGATATATTGGTTTTATATCTGCTCTTATTCAACCTTGGAGTTTATTGTGGTTGGGTCACCAATGCTTACAAGGGACGTATTCCCTAGGTGACTATAGCATATTAAGTTGAATGATTTTTCCCTTCAAAACATCTCATTTGAGTCTGAGCTTATGATTTGGTTGGTTTATAATGTTTATGAGGTAATTATTGCTCTTATTGTGAATTCGTTTAGTGTGAATGGAGGCTGAGAGTTACTATGATTATAGATAAAGGAAATTTTTATCCTTAAATCTAGAACCCTAATCTTTTCAAGTTAAGACCATTCTGTGTGCCTTTGTTCTATATTATGTTTGGTTTCAATTTTTCCTTAAGTTTTTTTACGGAGGTCTTTTGTGATTCAAACTTCCGATTTAGATGTTGGTGTTTGCGGCTTGGTTTAGAGCTCCCTATCGACCGAGTTGAAAGGATTTGTGTTGATTAATTTTTATTTGATCTCTGTTATGATACTGATTAAAGCGAGACCATTCTTGGGGCGATTTCATTGCATTCTAAGTTGTTTTGGTTTAGAAATAAGCCACCCTCTTGTAGAGATATATTGTTGTAGTACTCTGTCAATATTAAGATAGTCTTGTTTAAATATCAATTCCTTTTGGATTGGAGATAGGGAATTTGATTGGTAATAACTAGGGAACTATGGTTTGAAGAAATAATTTGATACATTGAGGAATGAATGAAATCATGTATTTTTATTAAATTCCCTTTTAAATTGTTAATAGGAAATTAAGGTAATGTTTTGGAAACTTAAGGTTGATGATTTATTTGTTATTAATGAGGACTGATCAAGAATTGTTATTAATTCTTCTCTTTAATAGTTGGTTTCAGTTTTTAAAAGTTATCATGATGAATGATTATCATGACTGTGACACTATTGAGATTAATTTTTGTTGGAAAAATTAACTTCTTTTCTTGGGAAATTGGAACCTAAAGAGGTTTAGTGACTTCCTCTCCTTTTCTGACATTATGGATTTTTGGGAATTCTATTTAATTGATCTTATTTTGAGTACTTGGAACATTTTCATAAACAACAGGGTTCCTTTTATGAAACAATTAGATAAAATCATATTGTTTTAACATTATAATACTTATCATGCTCAGTTCTTGTGAACTGGCTCATGCTAACAATTTTGCAGATGGAATTTGTGAAAAGTGAAAGGAGAAAGACTTATAGAAAGTTGCATTTATTTTATTAACAAAGTCATTTTCTTCACTCAGATGCTTTATGTATTGAAATTATCTTGAAATGAAACTTGTTGGTAAAACTATGAGGATGTATCAATTAGTTTTTGTACTACTGAAAAATGTTTTCTTATAAAATTATGAAATGTTTAATAAGCTTGGAGTGAATTGAACTCTCTTTTTGATAAATGGATTGTTGTGTAATGATTGGTGATTACTGATTTATTCAAGGGTCATATATGAATTAGATTTGATTAATATTCTTAAATATTAACATGCATGGCTTAATGGATTCTAAAGTATAGACTGATACTGGGATAAGGAACTATATATATATTTATGAACCATTTAATTTTGGGGTAATGGTATAACTATGATGATTATGATTTATAGATCCTTATTCGGAAAAGGGAATAAGGATAGTTTCTATATAGTTCAGTGAAAATTTTAGTGGCGAATATTCGTAATATGGCGAATATTCCATTTTTGAAAATTTTGAAAAGGTGAATTTTTTGGCACGGGCCAGTGACCTGTTCGCCTAAAAATTACACTTTAATTTTTTTAGGGTCACTTACGCTACCCTTGAAAAATATCCCCTATATAAACCTAGATTATTCACCAGGTAGAACACTTCTACTTCACATTTTTCAACAATATGATATATCTCGTATTATAGACGCGTGACAAGGGGGTAAGTTATTGACGCACGACAAGGAGGGTTTGCAGACAAGGAGATATCTGTAGATATATTGACGCATAGTAGAGCAGCACATGAAAAAGATTTTGTTGTGAGCGACATGGAGTTTTTTTCGATGAGAAAGAAGAGGCGAGGGTTGCAGATGCGCGCGACAGATATTTGCTGACGCGTCAATAGGCCTTAGTGACGCGCGTCAACAGGCCTTAGTGACGTGCGTCAACAGACCTTAGTGACGCGCGTCACTAAGGTCTGTTGATGCATGTCACTAAGGCCTGTTGACACGCTGTTAACAAGCCTTAGTGACGTGTGTCAATAGGCCTTAGTGACGCACATCAATAGACCTTAGTGACGCCACGCGTCACTAAGGCCTATATTGACGCACGCCACCGCATTTTTTTACGCATGACAAGGAGGTATAACAGATATTGATGCATAACAGACACATGACAAAGATTTTGTTGATGCACGACACGGAGATTTTTTGATGAGAAAGCAGAGGTCGGGCTGGCTGCGACGCACGGGAGAGATTTTTCTTTATCATCACGCGTCAAAAAAATGCAGTGACACGCATCAAAGACCTTAGTGATGTGCGTCAATAGGTCTATTGATGCGCGTCACTAAGGTATTTTGACGCGCGATAGAAAAATCTCCCGTCGCGCTGCGCACCTTTTGTCGCGATTTGATAATCGGCGAAATCAACGCACCTATTGACGCACGTCACTAAGGCCTGTTGACGTGTGTCACTGCATTTTTTTGACGCGCGACAAGGAGGTACAACAGATATTGATGCATATGACGCATGACAAAAAAAGTTTGTTGATGCGCGATGGAGATTTTTGATGAGAAAGCGAGGTCGGAGGCTGCAGACGCACGACAGAGATTTTGCTTTGTCACATCGTCAAAAAAATGCAGTGATGCGCGTCAAAAGACCTTAGTGATGCGCGTCCAATAGGTCTGTTGATGCGCGTCACTAAGGTCTTTTGACACGCGACAAAGAAAATCTCCCATCGCGCGTCTGCAGCCTTTTGTTGCAGTGCTTGATAATCGGTGAAATCAATAGACCTATTGACACGCGCGTCACTAAGGCCTCGCTGACGTGCGTCACCGCATTTTTTTGATGTGCGACAAGGAGGTACAAAAAATATTGATGCATAACAGATGCATGATAAAAATTTTGTTGATGCGCGACACGGAGATTTTTTGGTGAGAAAGCGTAGGTCGGAGGTCTGCAGACGCACGACAGAGATTTTGCTTTATGTCATGCATCAAAAAAATGCGACGTGCGCGCGTCAAAAAACCTTAGTGATGCACGTCAATAGACCTTAGTGACGCGCGTCAATAGGTCTGTTGATGCACGTCACTAAGGTCTTTTGACGTGCGACAAAGAAAAATCTCCCATCGTGCATCTATAGCCTTCGTCGCAGTGCTTGATAATCAGGCAAAAAAATTTCATACAACCCCCAAAAAATTCACCTTCCCGTGAAACTAGTTCCGGGGATATTCGCCAGGTATTCTCCACCTCCGATTTCCAGGAGGTCTCTTAAAATGAACCCCTGATATAGTTGAATGTAGCATTATTTTTATGAATTTACTCTTTATGTTTTCAAATTTCATGAATAGGACAATAATCCTTAATTAGGAAGAAAAGGATACTTCCTTTTTATCATTAAATAAGAACTAAGTATGTTTTCCATAATTATGTGATAAATTATAATCATCATTGATGATTGGTTGTATGCTCTAATTTATAAAATGGATAAATGGAAATTGGAAAGCTTAAAAGAATTAGTAAGATGGATTTAAATATTATGATATCACTAAGTCTAATTAACAAGCTTTAAATCAAGATTGTTTACATTGCTAAACAATAGTAAAAAATCTTAATGATCTTTCTTACGTGATATTGAAATAAAATTTATTGATAAAATGAAATAATAGATTAAGATTAAAAAGTTCATATGAAGGAACATAAATTTTATCTGCATACCTTCAAGTGGTGTAAAAGTACATTTAGAATCCTTTATTGGGATCAATCGTACATAGTGGACCCTTAGGTGCGATGTTTAATGATAACTAAACAAGATGATAAATTGAAGGTTAATAATATAATGTTCTTAAGTATTTTAGTTTCGTTGAAAGAACTTAGTAGGTTCTTGTAATACAGGGGCTTCTGTAGAGTACCCTCTTAATGACAGGAGTCATTATGAGAATACTATGATGCAGCCAGCTATGCTTGAACACCCCACTTATTTCAATTAACTCAATTGACATAAGTGGAAATTCGGTTCACATTGCTACTCTAAATAGAGACAGACACATGGAC
This sequence comes from Taxus wallichiana var. yunnanensis, assembly GCA_018340775.1. Taxonomy (NCBI): domain Eukaryota; kingdom Viridiplantae; phylum Streptophyta; class Pinopsida; order Cupressales; family Taxaceae; genus Taxus; species Taxus wallichiana. Next base: position 323,976,659 of record CM031244.1, read on the forward strand.
TAGTGTATTGGTCAACTCTTGTTGACTAAGGGTAACTAACAACACCCAATCATTGAAATTCAATTGAGTATGTCTAATTATCCTTAGTCACCATGCATAGACGACATTACTAGTGTATGTGATCTTTGCTATTTAGTGTGAAACTTTGACTCAGGTTTGGTTGACAGAAGTCAAGGAAGACCAATCTAGATAATAGTTTAAGTGGGGAGAAAGAAATATTCCCTTCAACGAGTATGTCGTCTTGGAATGTAAACATGGTAAACATGTTTAAAACTTTTTCCAGATTATCATAAACTACTAGTTGCATTATCTTATGTAACCTAGTCTAAGATTGCAGGATTTTAGATGAATATCAGTAACAAATATTTAGATAGGCTTCTTAAACAGAACACTTGAGTGACCCATAATGGGTAAAAGAACCAAATTATACATAATATACACATAAAAAGTTAAACATGAGAGGTTAGATTAATACCAAGTCCTGAAATAAGAGATCGGTGTTACACCGAGAGTCATTACTGATTGCATATGGTTTTCTCATTATCGGATGGACTGGAAATGGAATGTGTTTCTAAATTGTATGAATTTAGAATAGAGAAGATTATGCAAAAAAATCCCTTGTTTCTAAGTGATAAAAATTGGATGTTACACTTTCAATCACCTCAAAAATCAAAATATATATGGTATGGATACAATAAAAATATAGACTAATCCCTTGAAGGGTGGCTATCAAAAAGTAAATTATGTTAAATAAATATTTAGACCACTCCCTCGAAGGATGGCTACCATAAAATCAAAAAAATCAATAAAATCATAGACCATTCCCTTGAAGGATGTCCACCCAATCAAGATATAAAATAAGGACTTCCCGTATTGATCACTCCTCATATCAAAAAGGTATTCCCGCATCAATCAATTCTCATATCAAAACCAAAAAAGTAACCATCCCAGGAAATATTCCTGCATTGATTATCTTTCCCGTAAAAATAAAGCTTCTACATCGATCAACTTGTGCAATATAATAAAGGTTGGGAAAAAACCTAGGAACTATCATGAAGAACATGTTTCCTTGTGCTTGCTACATAAAAAAATTTCTCACATCGAAAAATGATAGATACGAATATATCACATCGATTCATGATCTTAGTATTACTAACCATTGTGAGTCATATGTTAACATTATTTACAAATCCACATGTGTAGTGTCATACATATAAAAATGTTTACCACCATACACTATATATCCGAATAATAAGGAAGAAAACATCCCACATTATATTCTTATCCATCGTATAGTGCATTAATCAAAAAACAAGATCATCATCTACCACAAACATATCAAATATCATCAAAATCATATAACATATCTCTAATCTAAAAATATATATTCCACATACAACCATAACTTAACATATCAAAATCATAACTAAACTCATTAAATAAATCATCATCAACTACGTCTATATCCATCACATTGCAATCATTACAAGAATAAAAACATAGCTCAAACATCAAAATATATATATATATATATATATATATATATATATATATATATTTATCAAAAAAGTGTATATACATCAGCAAGGGCTTGAAATGAGACTCGTACATCAAAATTTTATACATCAAATGGGCCTAGAAAACTACCAAATGAATTAAATATCAGTCAATTGGACAATCCCCTTGGTGTTGTTCCCCGATCATCATCCGGTCCTCTGGATGGTCCCTCTCTCAAACCTCTAAGTGGCTAACCCACACTTGTGGCGCTACTTATAGGAACCTACCATTGGTAAGCCAAAAAAGTAGTATAGAAAGGCTCATCAGAATCCTTCACCTCATTATATGCTCATAAAAAGGAGTATCATCACACAAGGACTGGTAGTAGTTAGCTAAACTCACATCACAGGTGGCCCCATTTGACCACTATTCTAAGCTCTAGATTTTTGTAACTCATACCCGAATATTTATGGGCTGTCACTCCAAAGGCCTTCCATAGGGGCCTCTATGTCTCATTGACATTTGTCTCTATCTACTCGACTTGTACAATCTCTTCTTGTATAGTAGTGAGTTATTGGGCTCTCTCTCTCTCAATAAAAAATTTAGGAGTAATTTCTACACCTCCCATAGACTGGATCATACCTGCAATATCATAATTTAAAGCCCTTATATAGTACAAGAAAGTTGAATGTGAAGAAGGCCTTACCACAAGTTGGATTTTATCCCATGACATCTAGAATTTGTATTTAAAATCATATAGATATCTATTAGATTCCATATTGATTGTTGTTAGTTGCTCCATAAGTGATAGGTGGTCACTCTTGTTTGAAAATTATCTCACTAAGCATTCTCCAAATTCATCCCATGTGCAATTAGATTTGGTAGGAAAACTCCCATACCATGCTAGGGATTTACCTTTCAAGGAATTTTTCAAATGTCACATTTCAACATCCATTTGGGTTTTTGGTGAACCAATAATAAGTGGGTAATGTCCCTAAGATGATCGATAGGATTAGTAGTTTTCTCAATAGTGAAAAAGGGATGGATTTTAAGAGCAACACCTAGGAGGTCAACCGACACATTTATAGCTAGTGGGATACTATAATTGAATGCTAGAAAATAATGATTCCTTGGATGAGCCATGGTATTCAAGGGTATGAGGTTTATTTCTATGAATTTTAAAAGAAAACCAAGTGGGGGTGGAGAGGAATGTAATTTCACAAAATAGGGATGGTAGCTTGTGAATTATATTAATGTGAAATCAACCTAATTACATATGAATGAGTTGTAATACTTATAGGTATTGTATAGCTGAATACAAACAAGAAACTAAGTTGCACATGTGCAACAATATTCCTGATTACATAAGCTTCCAATATTACATCTACGGAAGCACAACAATAATATTGTTAAAACAATATAACAACACCCGTAATGTTTGAATAAAAACAATAATATGGTTTATAATTAAATATAACCATATAAACAATAAATACATTAATTAATATGAAATGCATAATTAATATATAGGTGAATAATATTTAACCTAACATTCCCCCTTAATTGTGCATTGTCTCAAGGGATGAGGAGAGGAACTCTCTGAACAACTTGAACTTGTCACGTGCAAGTGACTTCATGAAGATATCTACTTATTGTTCAACTTGTTGGACAAAATTGAAGTTGGATGTTGTACTTAAACACATTCTCATGTATGAAATGAACATGTACCTCAATGTGCTTTGTTCTTTCATGAAACACTGGATTGCGAACAAGTTTGAGAACACCTTCATTGTCAACATACATGGTGTTTGGTTTTCCTGTGGTATTCTAAGTCCTTCGAGTATGCGACATAGCCAAATTGCTTCACAGACAACTTCTCCTGCAGAATGATACTCAACTTCTGTGGAAGAATGAGAAACAAAGTGTTGTTTCTTGATTCCCCATGATATTGGTCATGATCCCATAAAAATAAAAATCTTGAAGTGGATTTTCTATCATCAATATTTCCTGCATGATTTGAATTTGAATATCCAGTCAAAGAAGAAGTTGTCATTCTTCTTATATTCTAGACCAAGATCCACTGATCCTTTGAGATATCTCAAGATGCACCTTGCTTCCTTCCAATGAAAAAATTTGGGTTCCTACATGAACCTGGATAAATAGCTCACCGCAAAGCTGATATCTGGTCTAGTGTAGGTTAAGTAAATGAGACTCCTTATCAGAATTTTTATTGAGCATGTCATGGCTCAACTGTTGCATTCCGAATCGCCAACAATGAACATAGTGAGCTCATCGATGAGTTGAAAATCGAACTAGTATGTGAGCTGAAAAAATGAATGTTTTTCTCGTTCGATTCCTTATCCGTCGTGTGAGAGCCCTTTTTACTTATAACTACTATGGGTAGAGGTTGTTCGTCGGATGATTTTTCCTGTACCCAATGTTGGCGAGTCGGTCGGTGAGCCGTATGGCTATCTTTGCGGCGAGCAATCTCCGTGTCGAGCTACATTAAAATTCAACGTTTTCAATATAACGTTGTGCAAAATCTTGCGAGGTGAGAGGTTGGAAACGTGAAAATATCGGTTCGGTTGGGGCTTTGCTGAGCGCGCCATGGCTCAGCTCTTGCATTCCAAAATCGCGAACATTGGACATAGCGAGCTCGTCGCAGAGCTGGCCGTCGAGCTGCTCTGCGAGCTAAAAAAATGAATGTCTTTTTCGTTCGATTCCTTATCCGTCGTGTGAGAGCCCTTTTTACCTATAACTACTATGGGTAGAGGTTGTTCGTCGGATGATTTTGCTTGTACCCAATGTTGGCGAGTCGGTCGGTGAGCCGTATGGCTATCTTTGCGGCGAGCTACATTAAAATTCAACGTTTTGAATATAACGTTGTGCAAAATCTTGCGAGGTGAGATGTTGGAAACGTGAAAATATCGGTTTGGTTGGGGCTTTGCTGAGCGCGCCATGGCTCAGCTCTTGCATTCCAAAATTGCGAACATTGGACATAGCGAGCTCGTCGCAGAGCTCGCGGTCGAGCTGCCCTCGGAGCTAAAAAAATGAATGTTTTTTTCGTTCGATTCCTTATCCGTCGTGTGAGAGCCCTTTTTACTTATAACTACTATGGGTAGAGGTTGTTCGTCGGATGATTTTGCTTTTACCCAATGTTGGCGAGTCGGTCAGTGAGCCGTACGGCTATCTTTGCGGCGAGCAGTCGCCGCATCGAGCTACGTTAAAATTCAACGTTTTGAATATAACGTTGTGCAAAATCTTGCGAGGTGAGAGGTTAGAAACATTAAAATACCAATTTGGTTTTAGTGTTAGTTGAGCATGCCATGGCTCAACACTTGCATTCAAAAATCGCCCACATTGGGACATACCGAGCGCGTGGTCTGGCTGGTTTACGAACTAAAAGGATGAATGTTTTTCTCGTTCGGATCCTTATCCGTCGCTTGACAGGCCTATTTACTTATAACTACTATGGGTGGGCGTTGCTCTTGTGATGTTTTTCGCTTGTACCTTATGTTGGCGAGTCCGATAGTGAGGCGAATGGGGATATTTGCATCGAGCAATGACCTTTGCGAGGTACATTAAAACTGAACGTTTTGAATTATAATCTTGTGCGAAAGTCTTGCGGAGCCACAAGACAATATTATTTTTGATTGGAGGTTTTCTGAGCGCGCCATGGCTCAACGTGGGCAATCCGCGATCGTGAACTTTTGACAAAACGAGATCGTCGCCGAGCGTGCCGGCGAGCTAATCTAGCTGCTGCAAAAAAAAGTGAATGTTTTTGTCATCCGTATCCTTATCCGTCGCGCGACAGGTCCTTTTACTTAGAACTACTATGGATAGAGGTTGGTCATTCGATGTTTTTGCCACTACGCTATGTAGCGGACTCTCGGAAAAGCTTGCTCAGCTCGCATTTGTTCTTATCGTCTGCCAAGAGTGGATTGAGTTAAATTGACGTGGTCTTTCGGGTCAGTCTGAGCTTTGGCCTCGGGCCATTGTTAGGGCTGTCGAAATTTCCGTCTAACCCACATCCACCTAGTAACGGACGTGACATGTATTACGCAAATATCCCACCGTTCTTACCTCACAGAGTGAAACTTATCTCAGAGATGGATCTAAACAAGATAATTCTAATCTATTCTCCATAGGTGTAACAATTGTTGTGCAATCCATCATCCTAAATTTCTTAAGCATTTTCCTGATATATTTCATCTGAGAAAAAAATATGTGATTATCTTTTTTCCATACTTTTAATATAATACAATAATGCATCAGCTCGAGATCGTTCATGTCAAATGATCGATTAAGATCTTTCTTCATTGCATCTATCATCTTCACTGAACTACCAGTGATGACTAGATCGTCAACATAGACAATTACAATCACAATCTCCCCCCTTTATTTTTTAAGTAAAGATTGGGATCATATGGATTTCTAAAAAATCCATATTGTACAAGATGCTCATCAATCTTGATGTACCATGCCCGGGGTGCCTCTTCAAGGCCATATAGAGACTTCCTGAGTCTACATACCTTTGCTTCTTGACTGGGTACTACATATCCATTAGGTTGAGTCATGTAAACTTCTTCTTGTAAATATCCATTCAGGAAGGAACTTTTTATGGCCATCCGATGGACTTTCCATCCAAATCGTAAGCTAGAGAAAAGATCATCTAGATTGTTTTGATCTTAGCTATGGGAAAAAATTTCTCCTCATACTCAATGCCTTCTTTTTGTGCATACCCCTTTGCTACAAGTCTTGCTTTGTACTTGTCCACTATCCCATCTACCTTGTACTTTTTTAAAATTTCCATCTACATCCAATGGATTTCTTTCCCACAGGTGGAAGATCGACAAGCTTGCAAGTGTTATTTTTCATCACTAATTGATATTCAGAGTCCATGGCATCTTTCCAAGATTTTGACTATAGGGATTTCTAGACTATAGAGGGCTCATCAGACTCAATAAATCTACTCATCAAAGCAAAGTTAACTTCTTCTCTTGATTTACTTTGTGAGTCTGTGGTCCAGGGGTGGATGTATCTGGTGGAGCATCCATTCTTGCATCTCATAATGTGCTAGTACACCACTTAGGAATACATTGAACTATTCCCATAGGTCGTGGTTCTATCATATCAACACCATCATCCCCATAATCACTTTTCTCATCTGTGGGAACATCGCTTCAATTTTTACAACCGGTGAAAATCTACATTAGGTGATTCGGAGGAGCAGAGACTCTGCTTCCTTCTTCTCAAAAAACTCAACATCTCTGCTAGTGTATACATTTCTGGTCTTTGGATCCATCAATTTGTACCCAAGAGTATCTTCACTGTACCTAATGAAGACGAATTTTTATGACTTCATGTACAATTTATGTCTATTTTTCTTGGGTATGTGCATACTTTCTTTGCACCCAAATACTCTAAGGTGTGCAATAGATGGTTTCTTCTTTAACCATGCTTCTTGTGGTGTTACTCCTTTAAGAGAAACTATGGGCACTATGTTCAACAAATACACTTTGTTGTCTTTTTGCTTCTACCTAGAATGTATTTGCAACTCTAGATCATTGATCATGATTTGCACCATTTCCATGATAGTATGATTTCTTATCTCAACAAGACCATTCTATTGTGGTGTTTGTGAAGGAGGCATTCATCGACGAATCCCATGAGTTTTTAGGTAGTATTTGAAATCATTATTAGTGAATTCCCCCTCAATCTGAGTAGAGAGTTCTGATGTGACGACTAGTTTCGTTCTCGACTACTACGAAATTTTTGAAAGTTTCAAAAGTTTCACTTTTCTTGCAAAGATAAAAAATCCACATTTTTCTTGAATAGTCATCAACACAAAGCATGAAGTACTAGAACCCATAATGACTTGGTTAAATCAAACCACAAATATCGGTATGAACCAAGTCATGTTTTCCATGAGCTCAAAATGTACTCTTCTAGAATGAAGCTCTGTGTTGTTTTCCTGCTAGGTAGTGAGTAAACTTGTCTATATCCTTGTGAAGAGATGGTAGACCATGTACCATTTTGCACCGGCGAAGTGTCTCGAGATAATTGAAACTAACATGACCAAGTCTCCAATGCCACAACTGTGCTAAGGTAGATTTCTTAGCCACAAGTGCTTGATCATCTCTGTGAACAAAATCAAGTTGGAACATGCATCCCACATTGGAGGCTTTTGCAACTATTTTTGAGCCTCATGATTTATCTCGAATCAAACACATTTTCTTGTTGGAATGAGTATCAAAGTAAATTTTTAGGTTATGATCTAGGAGTTAATCGATCGAATGTAAATTATTTGTCAACCCAGGACATATAAGACATCCGATAGTCTTCATTGCTTGAACCAAGGGGTAGAGAAATGTTTCCAATCCCTTGAATCTATATGAAGAATCATCTCTCAACGAAACATGAATTTTCAATGGCATGTCCCTCATTGAAGTAAACCAGTCTCTATGGCTGTTCATGTGTCAAGTGGCTCTGAATCAACATACTATACATCACTAGAGGACATGGATGGTTCTCTTGATCGAGTAGTGTATAAGAAGTCTTCATTATCTGAATGTTCTTCTTGCTTAGCAATATTTCCTTATTGATGGGGTCTTCTTTTCAAGTTCCCTTTTTCTCCTTCATTGTAGTTAGAATGTCCCTTGTGAGATTTTTGTGGAGGTCCAAAGTTTCTTGATGAACCTTTCTTGTAATTATCGTACCAACAATATTTTAGGTCATGTCCTCTTTTATAGATTGGAAATTACTTCTTCTATTGTCTGTCCCCTTGATACTGATTTTGATTTTGGGACTTTTGATATGAATTAGGTTTTCCTTTACCTTTTCCTTTCCATTTTTGATGTGAAGAAAGTTCCTTCTCCTCTTCATCATCCTTATTGTGCATTGCTTCCTCTTGTTGCAGTAGGTTTACCAATTTATCAAAACTAACTATCGTATCTGACAAGTTTAGTGTTGTTACAAAAATTGGTATGAAGAAGGGAGTGCTCTTAGAATAATGGGAATGAGAGCATCATCTTTGACCGCTTATCCTAGGGCTAGAAGTGAAGCCCTCAATTTTGTAACTCTTCTTAAGAAAGCTTCGATTTTCTCATTTTGTTTGAACTTCAGTGTGTGTAACTGACTCTACAAATTCATAATGATGTTCTTGTTTTTGGCATCATACACCATGCTCAACTTATCCCATGCTTCTTTGACCGTTGTGGCATCACGAATGTGGGGTTGTACATTATCGGACACTCTAAACAAGATGATGAGTTTGGATTTCTGATCTTCTCTATCAAACTACCATTGTTGTGTTGTATCAATAGTTGATATGGTCATAGTACCATTCACAATAGGCCAAATCTCTTCAAACTCAAGTTGTGTCTTGATTTTTTTCTTCCATACAACATAGTTGTTTCCTCTGAGTAGTTGTGAATCTGGAAGAAATAATTTGGGGGCATTGGTGCCCATTTTGTAGAAAACACTAACAGGGTTTGGCTCTTATCACTCTAGGTATAAGGTCTCCCAATCTATATATCGTTAGTCCGATATACCAAAATTTTCTATATATGCGCCCTTTTGATATACCCGGCGTTACGTGGAAGAATCTCACTCTTTCTATATACCCATAGGTACATGAAAGAGGCGTTAACGTACATGAAAGAATTCAATAAGTGGTAATAAGACAGTACTGAAAGGGGTTGGTGTGATTATTGACACCAGCTCAAAGAAATATCCTCATACATGCATGTAACTTCACTATATACTTGGATAATTTCTCAGTCCAGATTTATGTCGTGCAATCGTTTGCAGATGGATGGGATGGCTCATAGTGTGTGAACTGTGATCTTATTACTCCCCATCAATTTAAAGGGTCGATGCCTAAACGACGTTGTTGTAGCTATATTAGGCATTAAGTGCAATAGTAGTCATGACGGCTTTACCCGTAAGCACTTCCTAGAGGCACTGTATATATTGAACGCTACGAATGAGATCTAGGATCTCGTGAGTGTTTTAGAACCAATTTTTTTATTATTTTTTATTACAACTTTCTGTCAGTTGCTGAGTAGTTACAATATTTGGGATTGACTATGGCAACCTACAAATTATTACAATATATTGAAGCATGCAATTACATTCAAAAATTTAGGAAAAATTGAATGGTAGGAAAAAAAAATTTGTTTTACGGGCCCTGGTGGCCTCTGGAGCCCAATACGACCCAAAATGCAAAGAATTGCAAAAAACTAGCTGAAAATGCAATTTTTAGCTACCCCTTTGGAAAATGTTGCTCAGAATAAAAACAGGCCTAATAGGAGAAATATTTTTTTCCTAAAATAGGGTTTTTCTCACTAAAATTTTAGAGGCGGGTTTAGTTGTAACTAAACAAGTTTAGTAGAGGTTTTCTCGCTAAATGTGCCTCTAACTGTGGCGGTTTTTCCAAATTCACCGCTAGAAAAAAAAAATGTTGTGAGTGGGATTTGAACCCCAAGCATCTCACTCACCCAAGTCTTTCCTCTATCCACCTTGTCTCTATGAGCGCTTAAGCTAAAATGAGAAGCATATTATATTTAATGAAGAGAAGAAACAACTCACTTTTTGAAAAAAGTGACGTGGCTAGAGTAGATTTCCACGTGGATGCATGCTTAGAGGAGGGTGGTTAGGGCTTCCATGTAATTGCTCAAAAGACGTAGAAAATGGATCTTCTTCTTTTGTTTCTCTCGCTTTGAATCTCCTTGCTTTTTTAAAGTTGATACGCTACCATTGTTTATTCATTTGTCATTATTTTCTTTCTTTTTTTATTACAGGTCATGTGGAGGAGGTAGGCCACTTCTTTGTATTATGTTCATTTATATCTACTTTTTGCTCTATGTTTTTTTATTTATTTATCCACCGAAATTTTCTCCACCGTGTTTTTCTTTGTATTCGTTGTTCCTTTCTTTGTTTGCGGGATTGTTCGAAGGAAAGGAATCTACGACCACTCTTATGTGTAGGTTCGTGATTGATCACTATGGAATAACATGATGCTTGACTCTCCCATGTGTACAAATATTCTTGGATCAAAGCCAATGTGTAACTCTGTTGCTCGAGAATGGCTCGGCTGGGAAGCTAATGCAAATCTTTGTGGGAGCTCAGTAAACAATAACTCCTCCAAATTTGATAGTATAGATAATATTATCTGTAACTAAATAATTTAAAAACAAAACCCCGATGGGGAATATATATATTTTTAAATTAATTCATGTATATCTATTAGCTCCAGAAACAAATTTGCTTGGTGTAGAGAGCACCAAGGCAAAAAAAATTGCTTTCCATTTACCTGAGAATGCAAAGGAGGTTGTACGATGTAGGGAGGTCTGGGAAGCTGCAGGAGGCAACATTGGCTCTTTAGTGAAGTAGATTTCTTCTCCACAAATTATCCTTCCTCTACAACCTTCTCCAACCTTGCTAGGAGATTCAATTTTCTCTAGTACCAAATGTAATTTCACAAAACAGGGATGGTAGCCTGTGAATTATATTAATGTGAAATCAACCAAATTACATATGAATGAGCTGCAATACTTATAGGTATTGTACAGCTGAATACAAACAAGAAACTAAGTTGCACAGGTGCAACAATATTCATGATTACATAAGCTTCCAATATTACATCCGGAAGTACAACAATAATATTTTTAAAACAATATAACAAAACCCGTAATGTTTGAATAATCAATAATATGGTTTATAATTAAATATAACAATATAAAAAATAAATACATTAATTAATATTAAATGCATAATTAATATATAGGTGAATAATATTTAACCTAACAAGGAATCTCTTAGTATTAAGGGTTGATTCCTAAATTCACTTAAACCACTAGTATGTAATTGGATTTCACTTTGTTGATCTAACAATGTCTATGTTCTTAAAGTAATTGCCTAATATAAGTACAATAAGCTCCACAACATTTAAAATTCTAGTTGTGGATCATATACACCTTTATATTTGTCTTCTAATATCTATTAATCCATTTATATGAGAAATGAAAACTAAACCAATCATTTATAACAATTATCAATTAAATACCCAACTCTATCTTTTGGCTCTACTAGCCTTGTCTAGGATGAAAGATTGATATAACTTTTGATGCAAGATGTTTCACATAGAAATAAAATAATTTCTAGACAACCATTTAGTAGTTGCATCTAATGGAAACATATTACACACAATTCCATTGGGAAATTTACCGAGTTCCTAAACAAGATAATCAACTCTATCAACTATAACTCACTCCAAACTTGATGAAATCTTGTAAAGCCAATTTCATCCTCCTCAGTAACCTTTTTTCAGTCCCATTAAATCATATTTTAGCTTTAAACATTGATATTTGTGCAAATTATTATAATTTTATCATTTAAATAGTGGTTGAGGGTTATAGTCAACCCGAGAGAGCATGAATTGCCATATGTTTCTTCATATGAAGTTTTGAAGTAAAAATTTAATTTCCTGAGTTTTCGCCACCACGAAGAAACTTGTATCTTCTATAATTTTATACACCTTGTTAGGAGTTTCAATCACTGAGAGGGGGTGAATTAGTGATTATAAAAATTTCAATCAATTACCACTTCATTAAGTTTGTTAGTGTTAAACTTGATTGATTCTCATAAGCCTACAACATTAATCATGAGATATAGAGTGAGAAGCATACACAAAAACATATACACAAGGATATCAGATATAATGTGGGAAACCATTTCTACACAAAAACCCATGGAAACCAATTCACTAACTTGAACAATTATCCTTTACAGCATAATAATTTCTGATTGAGCTACCACTCAATTTAGAGCTACAAAACCAATAATCTAACCAGGCCACCACCGAGTCTTTGACAAGATAAAACATATCTCAAAGCCAACTCCCAAGTTTAGTATAGTACCCACTGACCTTTACTAATCTACAACTTGCAAGGAGGCTTCAACCCCCTAGAATTTAATCAATCATATCTGATCTTATGTAGACCACTACACACACCGAGGCTACAACCCCGAGATCTAAGAAACAACTTACTAATACAATCATAATTTGATCATCTAGATTTTGTGTTGCACATATAAATGATTATGATCACCTTGTTATTTATCTCTTCACATACATATATTCATTATGATTTCTATGTCTCTTTTTTCTATCTCTATAACAAATCACTATAGTTCATGTTTCTCATCATCAATGGATCTTCATTATTCGGAAATATTTCCTTCCTCTTCTAGATTATTTGGGAATACCTTTATTCTAATTTTCTACAAATATTATTTTTCTGATCTTCATGCACTAATCTCCTTTGAATCTGGGATTATGGTATTCTTCTCCAATTAGCACTTCATTGATGATCAAATCTAGTTTATGTCCTTGTCAAACCTATATTTCACACTCTTTCACTCAATTTAATAACAACAAATATGTTAACATCTTGCTTAAATAGGTTAGCTCCAAATTTTATTTTTTGATTTATTGTATTTTGAGCATGTATTGAGGTCCTTTATGCAGTCACCATTTTAACACTCCTTTGTTCTTTAAAACATGGATTATTTTATTTAAAAACACTGTCTTTTGGATTAAGAGATATTTGCATTATGTGATATCCTTTTATAAAAGCAAAAATCACAAATATAGAGAAAGCACCACGAAAATGCTACACAAAAACCACCACAAAACTTTGGCACCATGAAATTATAGCACCATGATAAAACAACAAAAAAACATAGCAAGACCGCCATAGTGTTGCGAAAAACCCCAACGAGACTACAAAAGTACCTCAACAAAACCCTATAACTATCCAGAGACCATTGAACATAAATGAAACACCTCATTGACTTTGGAGATACTAGTTTCACATATGGTTACACTTGTTTGATCCATTGAGTGATAATATTCATGACTAATCTTTACCATATCCTCATTTTTCTCAACTGTGCACACTATGATTGACACCATGAACCTACTTGGACACCAATTCACTATGTAGCACTTAGAATACACCTTTCAATCACTTTCATCATGTTTGAGCATTCTCTGTACCTACTGAACCATGCACACCACTTGGAACAACACTGTGATATTTTCCTGTTGATTTGATTCTTATTGTTCACTCCACCATTCACACCTTTTTTCCATCAATGCCACTTTACATCAAACAAAACACCAATGAAAATGATTAGGGTTTAAAATTATCCCCCTATTGGCTAGATTTTCTGCACAGCTGAAAACCTAGGCAGTCATGAGATAAATCTCCCTCATTTACCGACGAGGCTCCTATGTAAGATTTTGTCAATATATTGTCTAATATCTATCTATTGGTATTACTTTAATTGCAAAGCTCATGTACCATAACTAGGCAATTTTGCAGAAAGTAAGAAGATGTAAATAATATGTGTAGGAAAGGGAAATAATTAAATACGAGAAGAAGGAAAGGAGATGTGCATCTTAACCAATAGTTGACATAGTTGGTCACATGCACATAGATGAAAAAAATAGATCTTGAAATGTAGAATTTAAAGCAAAAGAAAGTTTCGATCCGATCTAAGATAACACAAAGTTTATGCAAAGATCTAAAAAGAAATAAGAAACAAATGCAGAGTTGACATAAAGTTCTCTAGAAATCTGCCTCTCTCTATTCCTCATATTTCAAAAAGCTATAGGGGTTTCAGCTCAAAATCTGGAACACAAGATTGTTGATTACAAATTCTAATCATTTAACTCATAGGTTCTTCCTCTATTTATATTGTATAGAGGGAAATTACAAATAGGAAGCTTTAAATGAATTCCTACATGTGGAAGCTATGAAAATGGAAATAGTTGGAATTCTTCCTCCTATAATTCATCTTTGCATGACCTACATGATTTATAACTGAAAAATAGAACCTTCTATTTTGCATGTCTACCACCTATTTCCAAGTAATTGACTTCTTCAAGTAATGGCTTTTAAACCAATCACTTAAGTTTTATAATTTAATTGATTTCTCAATTACTTTGTCGGAGAAAATAAAAGAAAGAGGAAAAGAAATAAGAAGAAAGTTGTAACCCTCACAGTCTTGTTCTTCTTCCATATTCTGCATGCGGTTGAATCTTTTGCCTTTGATTCTCACCAAACTAGATCTGGAAGTTATGCATGACTATGATTTGCTTGTGGGTATTGCCTTTGACATGTATTCCCTTCTATCCTTGAAGATTTTGCAATTCTTCTTCATTACATGCATCAGTGCAATGTTTGTCATAAATAATTCAGACAAAACTCATCATTTTTATTTTTAATTGCATATGAGAAATTAAAAATTCTTGAAAGAACTCCAGGTGAAGGAAATTACAAGTAAATTCAATGAAGGATTCAACTGGAAGCTTGGGAGCACATGCACAAGCTCCTGAAAGGAATTTTCCATGCATTGACTTCCACACGGGCTGCGATAGAAACAAGAGGATGAACTTTAATCGGAAGCCTTTACAATTATGAGATTTGGATATGTAAATTAAATTAGTGATAGGTTCAAGGCCTTTATATAAATCATTGACTTCAGAAAATTTGGAAGCTATGCATGATTTTGTGGATCCCTTTCTTTCATCATGCTTCATCATGGCTGGAACAATCTTTGTTTGAGCTATTTTTCTTCTAATTTTACCGAATCCCTTGCAATTGGATCAATTTGTGCAGATCTGGAAATTTCTTCATATTCGAAGATATATTCAGTCTACTCAAATTGATTTGAACTCCCTTTACTTATATGAGCACCTGTGATGAGAACCTACAATTAATTCGACAAAGATGGAGTCCAGTGGCATGAATACTTGATTTTTATCACAAAAATATGCATATAAAGCCCATACCCTCAAATTTGAGGCCTTGTTTGCATGCAAATCCGTATAAAAATATTATTTAATTCACCTGGGACATATATTAACATGCAGATGCTCAGAGTGACCAAAATTAGGCTATTCTAACCCTAGGTGCCAAAACTGGAAGCTTCCCGGCAGTGGAAAATAAACTTTAATGCAAAATCATCCTTTTTGGCACCAAAACCTTTCTAGGCTGCAATCCTCATCCAAAATAATTAACTGTCTCTCCCTTATGGTGTTCCATGCTTATATAACCTCCAACATACTATTTTTTATTATTGCCCTTTTATTCCTACAATTTAATTAATAAATAATCATGTCTATTCACCCAAATTGGGCGCCAATTATGCATATGTTGTTGGTTGCTTTTAACTAAATTTATTTTATTTATTTTTAGCATACATCCTTGACTTCTCTTTAGCTCATCCTTTTGCATTGACTTTCCTTCTATTTATGGCCTTTGAAATTGGGTGAATAAACCATTAATAAACATTATTAAATGCATTGTTATTCACCCAAGGTGGGTCACACTTTTTGGCAAGGTTAGTTGCTAAAAATAAGAAGTCAACTTGATGGGAATTTCCACCCTGCACTGTAGCTCCAAAAATCCCCTCTTCCTTTAAGTGATTTTTATTTTATAATGGGAATTTTTACCCCTGCAAGGAAGGTAATAAATTATTGCCTTCCCGTCACCTATAATATTCCCATTGCAACTTAAGTGACTTTGAATTCATGGGGAAAAGTACCCTACAAGGCATGTAATAAATTTCCACCTTCCCACCACTACTAAAATTCTCATTGCAGCTTAGATCTATTTAGTCCAAAGAAGCGGCAAATTTCCTAGAGAGGATTTTTGTGCTTGACTTCATTTTTTTATCAGAAGTTTACTTTCTAAGGTTGATTCCTTCTGGTGTAGCAGCCATAAATGATCTCCAGATGTTCCAGGAAATTAAATAGACTATACAGACAAATAATGCACTCCAGGGGAATTAAACAAAATACCACAAGGAAAACCAAAGAAAAATGCAAAAGAAATAAATGAAAATGAAAAATGTTGCTAGAAGTCACAGACAAAGCTTTGAATTCATTCTTGGTGAAAATCCTATTGAAATGTGTGGATACTAGCATGCAAAACTTCAATAGGATTCAACCGGAGCACAATTTACTTCAAACGGGGCTTTATTTATTTAATAAATAATTAAATAAAAATTTCCCGCAGACAAAACTTGGCGGAGGGATAAAATGAGTTTTAACATCTGGGTATTTGTTGAAATTCACTCATATGGTTCACTGGGAATATATTAACATAATACATACATCTTCTGGAATAAAAACATGAAAAGACCCATTATTTTAAAAAGAATGAAAAATTCAAATGGGTAGTCCCAAATTTCAGGGTGAAATTTGGGGACACCACCCCTTGTCATTGATGGCAACACACTCGAAACACCGAAACTTTGATAGAAATATCATTTTAAAACAAGTTTTTGGTTACATTCTCTCCACCTTTGAAATCTATGACAAATGACTGAATAATCAACATCATGACAAATGTGCAAAATAAACTTGATAATTAGAGTCTCGCCTAAACAATCTCCCCTAGAAATGTGTTTCATCTTTTTTGAGTCCCATTAGCATAAAAAACAATCCACTTGATCACTAGTATCTCCCCTTGGATTATGTTCTTCTTTTGACTAATAAATTTCTCTCTTACATGATGTTATGCACTTATATCGTATTGATTTGGAAATTTACTTCTTGTCCATAGGCTCCCCCTAGGATTAACATTACTAACTTGCCACAAGATTCTTAACTGTTTCCAATAATCAACTTCTTAATTCCCCTGAACTTGTACTCTTCATCTCATCAACATCACTATACCATGCTCAAATTCAATTCTCTATGTCAAATCAACAACAAATCAGATCCATTTGACCTAATATAAGCTTCAATTGTTCTCCCCTTGAGTTGATAAACCGAGCATGGTTATCTTAAATATTTTCACTCATCTCTTTTATTGTTCCAAATTCATGCTCACATCATCAAATTTGTCTCCATAGCTAGCACAAACATTCATGAATCAAGTACCTTTTTCTAACCTTTTGCAAACTCGAGATCTCGACCTCTACTTATAGTTTCATCGCTTTTGGCTCAACTACTAATTCATTGATCTTATATTTTTAGAAACTTCTCCACTGCTTAGTACCTTATTTTCACTTAGATCACCATTAAAATCATCCATACACTATATTTTCTCCAAGATAATTCAAAATCATGGTGACCTTCAATCCTTTGATGATTAGTTGAAAACTTCAAGCTTCTCATATATAGTATTACCATAAAATTATCTCATATGATGGAGTGTGAGACATACATATACATATACATACATACATACATACATACATACATACATACATACATACATACATACATATATATATATATATATATATAGAAAATATGGAACACACACTCACACCATAGACACTCTTCTCACATTTGCATTAAAATATCATGACAACAAACCTTGAAACTTGAAATCACTAGTTATCCATGAAAAACTTAGTTTGTTTCTCCCTTGACAACCACATTTTCTAAGAGAATACTTTGACACAATTCCATCACAACCACACACTTACCTTACATCCTAGAACTATCCCGATTCAGATTTCACTAAATGGACAACTTGACCATTTGACTCAATATTCTCTTCTGGAGACACTTCTTTCTTGAAGACAACATTGACAACATTTAGAAGACAAATGTATGATCTAGAATATATTGACAACATCCTTTCTCTATGATTCTCAATATGAAACTCAAGTACTTCAGAAAATACAAGACCTTCAACATGGATCAAGACAAGCATTCTTTGAAAATTGACATACACTGACAACATGCTAGGGACAATGAAAAACCAACTAGTACAAATCAACAACCTTGATTTTCTCATTCAATCTTCATAATGAGGGACACTTGATTGATAGGCAAATGAAGAGCAAGAAATTCTTCCTTTAGTTTGTGTATACCTTCTAGAAGCCTAGAGAAGGCATATTGTCATGTCATGTTTCATTAAAACAAGAGAAAGTCATAAAAAAACATGATGACTTAGTTCCATATTTCTTTGTCCTTGTTATCTTGTCAGTATCCTTGGGTGCATTCCTTTGTGTGACTATCACATCACTTGATTTATCTCTTTTTGATTGTATACCTGAAAGACACATATGTTGCATCTACTCTAATATTTCTTGAGGAAGAAATTATTCATTGTTTGCATTCAACTTGTCTTCCTTCTTCTTGCCTTTGTCAATATTCATTGTTATCTTGTTTGTAATAGATTCCTAATTTTCTACATCATTTTCACATGTTACTTTCTGTGCTTGTTATCTTATTTAACTTCTTCTTTTACTTCCTTGATCCTATATACCCATTTCATTTCCTTCTTTCCAGAAGTTGTTTTATACATGGCTGATTTTGTATGATTTTCAGAATTGATCTTCACATTAGAAACCTTATTTTATTTCCATTTTAAGGTATGGAATCTAATGTTGTGCTTAGGTTGTTCATTGTAATAGCAGTGCTTTGAATAATTTCCAACTTCATGACATATATAACATATTACATGATTTATTCTTCTATCTAAATATGAATTATCATTTCTAAATTGTCTTGAAGATTCTTCTAAGCAATACCTGGCAATATGTCCTCTTTCATGAAAATTAAAACACATCTTATCCTTCTCATACTCAAGTCTGCAATCCCTCCATGGATGTTATTTTTCTACCTTAAGCCATTTGCAATTTCTATCTCTATGTCCAAATCCACAACATGAAAAACAATATCCATTAAATTTTCTCTCATACCTGGATGTGTTTGGTTTCCTAACTGACTTATCCCTTCTAGTGTTATTCTCCTTCATCTGCTTCATATCTGTTTGCATACTGGGACCAACCTTTTCATCTTCCTTGTTCTCTGAACATCTTTGACAACATTCATGGCTTGATTCAGCCTTCAACTCTATTTTCCTTGCTTGTTTCATTTCCTCTCTGAGAGTATTCAGATCAGAATTTAGTCTTTCACATTCTTTACTCTTTGCATGAATTAATGCTTGACATTCCTCATGCTCTATTACATCAGATTTTCCTTGTTTTCTTTGCAAATCATTGAGCTGATTAGTCACTTGTTTCAACTCAATCTTCAGATTCCTTAAGTCTTCTTCATTCTTCTGGAAGATATCTTCTTTATCCTTGTTGTTCTTCACATTTTATTGCTTTTCTTGGTCTAGGTCATCTTGGAATGTCTTCATGGATGAGCTAAGTTTTTCACAATCTTCAATTTTTTCCTTGAGATCTTCAAAGATCGTTTGACTTGTTCTTCATGCTCCTCTACCTCTTGATATTTATTTCCCAATTTATTCTCAAGGAGAGTGATGTGCTTCTCATAGCACTGATGTAGGCTTTCAGTTTCTTGTTTTTCTTCCTTGACCTATCTAATTCTTCTAGAGCACATTCCAACTCAGCGTCTAGATTGACCTCTACTTCCTCATCATCTGAATCATGTCTAGAGTTGCTACAAATTTCCATTGCCATCATCAACCTTTCTTTGTGAGCTTCATCCTGATACTTTATGTGTGTGGATCTATTCATGCTTATCTCTTCAAGATCACCTCCAAGTTGTTAAGCTTAACACATGAGAACCACTACTCTGATACCAACCGTTAGGAATTTCATTTAGTAAGAGGGGGTTGAATCGGTGACTATAAAACTTTTCTATTAATTACCACTCATTTAAATCTATTACTGTTCAAATTGATTGACTATCATAAGCATGCAACAATAATCATGAGATATAGAGTGGGAATTATACACATAAATATACACAACGAGACCAAATATAATGTGGGAAACCCTTTCAAGACAAAACCCATGGAAACCAATTCACTAACTTGGACAATTATATTGTATGCAGTTATAATGATTTCCTGATTGAGCTATAACTCAATCTGGAGCTACAACTCCAATAATTTAACTAGGCCACCACCCAGTCTTTGACAAGCTACAACATGCCTGGAAGCCACAACTCCCAAATTTAGTACAACACCCAATGACCTTTAGTAATATACAACTTACAAGGAGGATTTAACTCACTAGAATTTAATCAACCACAATTGATCTTATGTAGGCCACTACCCACAAGGAGGATGCAACCCCCTGAGATCTAAGCAACAACTTAGACTGTAATACACTCAAAATTTGATCATCTAGATTCTATGTTATACATAAAACTAATTATGATCACCTTGTTATTGCTCTCTTCATATACATATATTCATTATAATTTCTTTGTCTCCTTTTCTATCTCTCAGTAACAATCACTTATGTTTTGGTTTCTTTCATCAATGGATCTTCATTATTCGAAATGTCTCCTTCCTCTTCCAGATTATTTAGGCATACCTTTAATCCATTTTTATGCAAATATTCTTTATTCTTCTCTTCATGCACTCATCTCCTTTGAATATTTGATTCTTGTATTCTTTTCTAATTAGCACTTCATTGATGATCAAATCTGGTTTTTGTCCTTGTCTCTGCACCTACAACTTGTACTATTTTTCTCAATTTGATCAACAAAAACAAAAATCTTAACATCTTTCTTAAATATATTAGTTCCATATTTTTATTTTTATTTTTTATTGTATTTTGAGCATGTATTGAGGTCCCTTTGCAAGTCGTCATTTTAACACTCCTTCATGCTTTAAAACATAGATTTTTTTCTTTAAAAATGACTTATGGATTAAGATATATCTCCATTATATGATTTCCTTTTATAAACACAACAAAGATAAAGTACCATGATACTACCACACAAAAACACCAAAAACTTTCGCACCATGAAACCGCAATGACATGACGGCAAAAAAACAACAAAACCCTAGCGAGACCGCAACAAGATCACAAAAAAACCACAGCTAGTCCACATAAGTATCTTAACAAAACCATGTAACTATCCGCAGACACCATTAAACATAATTGAAACACCTCATAGACTTTGGAGATACCAATTTCACATATGATTACCCCTGTTTGATCCATTGAGTGATAATATTTTTACTGATCTTTACCATATCCTTATTTTTCTCAACCATGCACACTATGATTGACACCATGAACCTACCTGGACACCAATTCACTCTGTAGCACTTGGAAGACACCTTTCAATCATTGTCATCATGTTTGACCATACTTTGTACCTGTTGAACCATGCACACAACTTGGAACCACACTATGATCTTTTCTCGTTGATTTGATTTTGATTGTTCACTCCATCATTATTTTTTTCATTAATGCCACTTTACATAAATGATAACACCAATGAAAATGACCAAGGTTCAACACCCCTAAGGTCCTAGTCATTCTCAACTATAAGCATTGGCCAAAATTAGGGTAGAATTACAATTGCACGTGACAGTAGTACATATGAGATATTAGCCAAAATGACTATTATCACATTCATAACATGATTTTTAAGCATGGGAGACCATCAACCAAATATATAAGAATATTAAAGATGGATAAAATCAAAATTATTATTGAATCGTTAATCTAATGTTAATTTTTTTTCATATACATGCATAGACACTAATATATACCAAATCATAAAAATTGATGGTTTTTTATGTTTTGATTCTCTTGATGAGATTATCATCATCCTCTATCTAGATTATTGATGGTGATCCCATTGTTTTGGGTCCTACCAAGCTTATAAATCAGTATACATCTTCTCTTGACTACATAAATAATGATAGCAAATTTTTTCACTAATCTAGTTACTAGTTACAACTAATGAATATTGACTTCCACGAATATCTAAGGACTCAAACTAGATAATGTTACATTGAAACTTCATAATAAATCTATGAAAACTCACCATGAATAAAATTTGAATATGTTTTATCCTTATGGATTTACATAATAATAAATTCAATTTAAATTTAATTTTTGGAGGGAAAACATCCCAATTACTCAAACCAACCAAAAACATGTTTCTAAAGGAAAAAAAGCTTATTATTGACTTGATAAACCTCCTAAAACTCTTCAAAGAAAAAAATACCTCCTTGACTTGTTCAAAGGTGATGCACCTACATCAAACCACTAAGGTGTAAAATAACTTATGATGGACTCATGTTCATGAGTTATTCTATGTTGTTACCATATTTATTAATATATGAAGCTAAATCCATGTTGAATATTCAATTGGATGATCCTTCAATTTCACCAAATACTACAAGTACTCTTTATGTTTGGTCATTTTGATGATTTTGTTTTATATATGATTGCTTCTAGTTGATCTAGTGGCTTAATTAATATTTGTTTATTCCATGGAATGATCTGATTTTATTCATCTTCGGTGTCACATTCTGGTATTCTCTCTTCCTCTTCTTGGAGTTCATGCATAGTTTCTACAAATATTTCTTCTTTTACACTTATTATTTATTGTTTTCCTAAGCATCTCAGCTCATATACAACCTTAGGATTCATGCCATATAAAATTTTAAAAGGATTCATATATGTTCTTTTGTTTAGTGAATCATTATAGGAAAATTTAGCTTGTGCCAATACTTGATCCCACTATTTGGGATGTTCACTCACCAAGCTCCTAAGAATGTTCCCAAGGCTTCTGTTAACTACTTCTGTTTGCCCATCAATTTGGGGATGATATGCTGAACTGAAACTCATATTAAAACCAAATTTCTCCAAAGAGTTATCCAAAATGACCAAAAAAATTAGAATCTACATCATATAAAAATACTATTAGGCAATCCATGCAATCTTACTATCTCTTTGAAAAACAAATTTTCTATATGAGTTGCATCACTTGTCTTGAAACATGGAATAAAATGAGCCATTTTAGAAAATATATTAACCACTATAAAATAGAATAATTTTCATTTTGAGTTTTAGAAAATCCAAGAAAAAAACCATACCTGCTAAATCCCATGGTCTATTGGGAATGGGTAATGGTTTATATAGCCCTATGTTTTGAATCCTTCCGTTTGCATCCTAGAAAATTATACAATTTCCAAAAATATATCATGTCCACTGACATACTTGGACAAAAGTAGAATGTATTAAACTATGCAAGTTTTTATCCTTCTTAAAATTTACTACAAGACTATCACTATGTTTTTCTTTGATTAGATTCTCTCTCATGGATCCTTTAGGAATACACAATTGCTTACCTTTGAACAATAATCCATCTTGCAGCATATAGTCCATCTAAGGACTTATATCACTTCTTGTAGGATCCTTGCATGCCTCATATGCCTCTTTGAAATCTGCATCTTCCTTATATAGATCTTTCAACATATCAAAACCCATGACATTCACATGCATTTAAAAAAATCAGATTTCTCCCGCTTAGAGCATCAAAACTATAATATATTGACCACTTTTATGTTTGATAACAAAGGAGAAACTTTGCAAAAACTCAACCCATTTAACATGTCTTTGATTCAATTTACTTTGACTACTAATGAAATGTAAAACATGATTATGAGTATATCAAATAAAATCCTTAGGCATGATATAATGTCTCCATTTCTTTAAATTCGTTACTATGGATTAAAATTCTTGATCATAAGATGAATATTTCTTCTTAGAATTATCAATTTTCTCACTAAAATATGAAATGATCATACCTTATTAGATTAAAAAAATCCATATAGTAGTTCCACTTGCATCACATTCAACTTGAAACAATTTACTAAAATCAGGCAATGTTAAAATAGGTTGTTCCATAATCTTCTTTTTCAAAATTTGAAAACTTTTATCAACAACTTCAGTCCACTTGAAAGGTTTCTTACTTCCTCTAATAGTCTCCACAATAGGAGCACAAATAGTACTGAAATTTCTTATGAATTTTTTATAAAAACTAGCAAGGCCATGAAAATTTCTTACCTCAAATGGATTCATGGGTGTAGGCCACTCTTCTATAACCTTTACTTTATATTTATATATCTTTAATCCCTCTTCGAGAGATAAAAACCCAAGTATAATAACTCTGTTTTCATAAATCTACACTTATTAAGGATGATTAGTAACCTTTCTCTTGTAGATTTCGTAATAAAATTCTTAAATGTTCAAGATGTTCATCCTTTTTCACTAAAAATAAGAATATCATCAAGATAGATAATGAAATGCTTAGTAGTGAAAAGCTTAAATACCTCATTCATAAGCCTCAAGAAGGTACTTGGAGAATGTTTCAAGCCGAAGGTACTGTCATCCATTCATAAAGACCATCATTGGTTTTAAAATTTGTTTTCCTCTCGTCTCCTTCTCTAATCCTGATATGATGGTATCTAATTTTGAGATTTATCTTGGAAAATATCTAACACCACTCAAACAATCCATTATATCATCTATTCTTGGTAAAGTAAATCTATACCTGATGGTGATCTTGTTGATGGACCTTGAATCAATGCACATTCTCCATCCTCCATCCTTCTTTGGTGTAAGAACAATGGGAACTACACAAGGACTCAAACTCTCTCTAACCAATCCTTTATCCAAAAGTTCTTGTACTTGTCTTTTGATTTCCTCATTATCTTGTGGAGTTAACCTATAAGCTTCCTTGTTTGGAAGAATTTCTCCTGATATAAGATAAATATGATGGCTAATACTTCTTTTTAGAGGTAGCTCACTTGGAAATTCATCCACAACAATGTCAACAAACTCATTCAACAAATTCTAAATTTCTATGGGCAGCTCATTCAATTTTTTAGTAGTAATAATTGTTTTTGGATTACCAATGATTGCATAGATGACCTCATCCTTTTTAATTTGTTATAGAAACTCCTTGTCATTGGTTGTAAGTACTTTGAAACCTTCTTCTACATCCGCACATTATTCTTTTAACAAAGGTAAAACATGTTTCTTATCATCTTTTTCAAAGGTATAGATTTTTTTGCAATCATCATGTAGTTCCTTTCTATCATATTTTCAAGTCCTACCTAATAGAACATGACTCACATCCACATGAATCACATCACACATGACTTCATCCTTATAAATCCATATTTGAAATTCAACTTTACATTTCTCATTCACTATAACTTGATGACATTTTTGAAACTAAGATACCTTATAAGGAGTAGGAATACTTAAATTTTTCAAATTCAGTTTTTTAACCATATCTATCAACAATAAATTGTCATTCCTTCCACTATCAATAATCACTTGACTATATTTACCTTTTGTATCAAAAATAGTCTTGAAAAAGTGTCTTCCTTTCAGGTGGTTCTTTGGCCTTACTTAACTTCCTTGACTCACCTTGACTAATATCTAAATCCTTGAGCCACTCTAATACCAAAAATTATTATTATATTTCACTTTGTTGATGCAACAATATCTATGTTCTTGAGGAAGTACTTGCCAATTATAAGGCTAATATGCTCCAAGACATTTAAAAATCTATTTGTAGGTCAAATAAACCTCTATATTGGTATTAGAACATCTAGTAATCATTTAATATGAGAAATAAATACTAAACCAATCATTTATAGAATATTATCAATCAAATGCCCAACTCTATTTTTTAGCTCTACTAACCATGTCTAGGAGAAAAGATGGATACAACTTTTGATACAAAGTGAGCTTCACAAAAAAATACAATACTTTGTAGATACCCATTTTACAATTGCATCCAATGAGAAAATCTTATAGAAATTTCCTTTGGAAAATTTACCACATTTATAATCATTCAGAACCAACTAGGCCTTATTTGGTTCCTAAAGATGTCACCAACTCCGTCAGCTATAACTCACTCAAAACTTAATAAAATCATGTCAAACCACTTATATCCTCATTTTAACATTTTTCAGTCCCATAAAATCAAATTTTATCTTTGCGCATCGAGACTCATGTAATTTATGATAACTTTAGGATTTAAACCCTAGTTGATGGTTACAATCAACTCGAGAAAGCATGAATTACTATATATTTCCTCACAAGAATATTTAAAGTAAAAACTTGATTTCTAGTATTTTACCACAAGGAAGAAACTTTTATCTTCTATAATTTTATACCCCTAAATTCCCAGTCATTCTCAACTATAAGATTTGACCGAAAATAGGATATAATTACAAAGTGCATGACAGAGTAAATATGAGAGCTTAATTAAAATAACTATTATCACATTCATAACATGATTTTTAAGAATTGGAGACCATCAACCACGTATATAAGGATATTATAGATGGATAAAATCAAAATTCTTATTGAATCATTCTTCTAATGTTAATATGGTTTTCATATACATGCATAAACACCAATATATACCAAATCTTGAAAATAGATGAATTTTTTCTTTTGATGCTCTTGATGAGCTTATACTCATCCTATATCCAACATATTTATGGGAATCCCACTATTTTTTTCCTCCCAAGATTATAAATCAATAGATATCTTCTCTCAACTACTCAACTAATGATAGAAAACTATTTTCACTAATCTAGTTACTAGTTACAACTAATTAATATTGAATTACATGAATATCTACAGACTCAAACTATGTAATTCTATGTTTTAACCTCATAATAAATCTATGATAGCTCACCATGACTCACATTTGAATATTTTTTATTCTTATGGATTTACATAATAAGTAATTAAATTCAAATTTAGTGTTTTAGAGGGAAAACCTCCAAATGAATTAAACCAATTAATAACATTCTTCCAAAGAAAAAAAAGGCTTAATATTGAATTGATGAACCTTGTAAAACTCTACAATGTGTAAACAAGACCTTCTTAACTATTTCAAAGGTGATGTACCTACATCAGGGGTTATCTCAAATATTTGCATAGAACTGCTCCTATGTTTTTGGGAGACAATTGTAAGAGCTTAACAAGATGTTTTGTAGTGTTAATTCTTGTTTTGATCCTTCTCATAAGACAAGTAAAATTGGTCTTTACAAATCAAAATTTTTAAAAGTCACCTAGTGTTTAAAAAAACATGTTTAGAAACAAAATATAGATAAGACAACACTAAAAATTAGATGCATTTTAGAGAAAATTTTAGGAAAATAATGAGAAACCTCAAAAGATGTAAACAAATTGGAAATATTGTCCAAATTGGCATGCTTAAAATTGTTGTTAGAGAACTATGTGCAACCTTCTGATTTTCGCAATTATTGAGGCATCTTAAGGTCTTTGAAATAATAATGGGATTATTTATAAGGTGTGGGATCTTAACCCTTGAGATAAACCTCTAGAATAAGGCTAGCTTACTTCCTTAAAATCTATAGATAAACCACTACTCTAATATATATAAAAATATTAAAATTTAAGGGAGAAAGATTACTAAAATTTGATAAGAATGGTGATACACCAAAGTATGAAGGGATAAATCTCCCTAAGATAAAGGAAAAGGGGAAGAGAAAAGTGATAAAGGGGAAAATAAGATCCATAATCAACACTACGTTCTAAAATCCTCTAATCCTTTGTATAAATGAAATAATAGATGAACATCATGTAGATATAAATCATACACATCATACAATAACATAATAGGAAGGTAAGATGCAATAACACAAATCAAAGGATAGATATGAATCATAATAAACTAGATATTAATGATTGAGGAATGCACAATTTTTACATTCATTGAGAAGGTATTGAATGGATTACATAGTTCAACACAAAGGTTTATGTTAGAAGCACAACGATTGAGAGAGGGGGTGAATTAGTCATACAACAACTCTTACTTCATTTAACAAACCATAAATTCATAATTTAAGTTTTCCATTTATCATAAATAAATATGTGTGCTTATTAAGATGTGCAACATTCAATCATAAGTGCATGAAACAAGATACACAACATGTGAAAAAATATCTAAATGGGAAACCCTAAAGGGTAAGATAACCCAATAAATATTTGTTCATATTACTCAAAACAAAGGAATTTAGTGAAGCAACGACTTGAAAAGAGCACCAACCCTAGAAGAACACTCGACCCATAGTTTAGTGAGGAACCAAACCCACAAGGAGGATATAACCCCCTAAGGTGATTAAGAACCAACTCAACTACATGTAAATTAATTACCACCGATGATATTTTCTCACACAACTGATAGTGATCCAAGTTCATCTCATAAATCTTTAAACCCTCGTCAAAACAAGTACACTCCTAACTCACTTGATCTTTCTTCTCCAAGGGATGAATATATAAATCTCCTTTACACATCTGATCCTATATATTTATCAGGTCTTCATACCTCTTCTAGGATATATACATGACCCATCAACAATTTCCTTCAATCTCTTTTAGGTTTCACTTATCCTCTCTATCTTCACTAGTTCAAATGAACCAAACACACTAGCTTATATACATGTCACTAGCTCAAATCATTCCTAGGTCAGCCATGACCAATTAGATCAGTCATCCCAACTCAAAAATACATAAAGAGAATCATATAAATCAATACAAATTTCCCAAGTAGGTCATAAGGGGTTAAGACATCATTACATAGCACTAAAACACTCCACCACGCTCAAAAACAATCTCCAAGATCTAGTGAATCCAAAATTATCTTCAAAGTCACAAGGAAAATTTTTCAAGGATAAATAACATCCAAACATGTCATTCATAAGTCCTCAAAATCATGAACAATATCAATAAGCTCTAAAAATTCATCTCCACCATAAAACTCATCAATTTGTAAGAAAGAACAATTAGGTCTTCAAGCACCCCGAAACTTCATCCTAAAGAACAACCAAATTCACATAAAAAATATCATCATCATGGCTCAAGTAATATATCAATGGAAAGGTATCTGAGTCCAATTTCTATAACAACTCACTTTATAATCCATCACTTAGTGGAAATCCTCCAAACATGTCAATCTATGAAACTATTCTAAATCGCTTCAAGAACCTAAAAATAGGTCTTCAAAACAACATTGGTTCACATATCAAAACACCTAAATGATACAAAATCATATATCACTATAAATATAATGAATTATAATATTTTATGAAACTAATTAGAACTGTCAAATCATGGTATAAGGCTTTTAAATAGAATAATCTATAGAACAACTCATTCAGATCGAAGGGCTCAAGAACTAATCTTGAGAAATCAATGATCAATCACCTTAAAAACTTCTTCAAATCTCAAAAACCATGTAGAACATATCAAGGTAACTTTTACCAACATGTAAAAGAACTTAGAAGTATATCTCATGATGAGGAATTCACTCTAGCAAACCTATTTCGTAAGTTGTTTTGAGAAGCCAAGCCAACTAGGGGAAATTAGGCCATTAGGGATTAGGAAAGAAAAAAAATTTCCAAATAAAATTAATTACTTCATCACATCATATCAGGTGCCAATAAACCATACATGATGATGCGATTTAAAACAATAAGCAAAATGATCAAACACAACTCAAACCAAGAGACTAGTATTTTAGCCCTTAAGGACACGATCGGAAGTGCAACTTTGAGGACCTGTATATTCCATTTTCTCCACCTAATCAACACAAAAATTTTCATGGTAATTTAGATAACCTTGTAAGGATTATGGAACAGTTTGATTTACATCATGGAGCTTCCATTTCATCTAGAAACTACAAATTTCCACAAATCTAGGGTTTTCTCTCTTCCAAAATTAGTTGTAACACCAAACCAAAACCAAAATGATATCTGAGGAATCCTATACAACCTTGATGCATCAATTTATATTTCTAAGTTAATTTGGATAAAAATAAAACAAATATCCCAAGTTGCTCTTGAAGTAAGGTTTTGCTAGGGTTTCAAACCAACTTATCTTTTTAACGATTGTTCATAAAATATGATGATCAAGTCACCTCATTATTTTTTAAAACAATATTAGATCAATGTAAAATAAACCCCAATAAAATTTTGGTCCCATTCAAAGTGTGTTTGAGTTGGTGAGAAAAACAAGTTGTCAATTCGAGCTAGATTTGCCTTCTTCAAAACTCAATTTTACCAAAAATGACATATCTTGCACAAATCTCTTCACTTTGACCTAAAACTTGTCATGAAGCATCATGAAAAAATCCTTAATGCATGAAAACTAACCATATTTCTCAAATATTCTTGAAACTCTCAATCCATATCGAGTTACCTATGATATCCTGCCTTGTCTTCACCTTCTTTCTTCCCAAATACCATGAAACATCATTAAAAACTGATAACTAACCTAAAATCCTTGCACACATTATATTACATGTCACAATACCTTTTCCATGCATATAAATTTTTGTCTTACTCCATCTCTCATGCCACCATGAAAAATGACATGCTCTAGGTCTAGGAATATGCCTAAAATGACTTGAATCAACCATGAAAACCCATTAATCGACCATGGATACCACATGCAGATAGTTGTAAACATATCACACATCTCTCTAACCATGAGGGACATCATACCATCATTATACCACCTTATCGAAATCAAACTACGATGATGCACACTAGCCCATGTTCTAGGACATCATAGAACCTCACCAAACAAAGACACTACCAATCAACCTTCATGTTTGAATTTTAATTACACCTCATGGAGACATGTATGAAATATACACACCATTTTCCATCAATGGAATTTGAAATCAATGATAAAATATAGACTTAATGGCCAACAATCTCCCCCTTTGTCATTGATGGAAACTTCAAGATATAACACACCTAATAGACCTATTTTCTATGTTTCGATACTACCCCCCTTTTGAAATCTATTACAAAGCTATACTAATAACTAGATATGAAAAAGACAACTAAAAATCAACACAATGTGAATGACACACTAAGCCGCTTCACTAGCTCCCCTAGGATTGTACTTGCTTTTGTTTGACCTAAAAAAATAGTAAGGATCCATGGACCTAATAAATACATGAAAAATGGATCCATTTAAACAATTACATCATACTTTTGGATTAAAACCTATCACACACCTTCCTCTAGGTCTATTTCATGCTTAAATACCCAACTCTACCTTTAATATCTATCATGACCACCTTAGGGACCAATGTCCCTAAAACAAATTTTCAGTCCAAAACCGCCAAATTTCTCCAAGAAAAAGAATCATATCAAGAATGTGAAACTTTTGAACGAGTGAATTGGCTAACTAAGAGCTACATGTGAAGGTTTGGTGTGTGTGCAAGGGAGTCACAAAGGGGCATGCATAACAAGGATGAAATAGCACACAAAGGTTTGCGCTCAACCAAGAAAAGTTAGGACTTAACCAATTTCATCAGACTATGGCTAAAAATAGAAGAATAGAGGAGTTGTGTTCAAGAAAGCTCTATAATTTGACAGTATCAAGATGGATTTGAATACACGTAGAGGGAGTTAAATCTATGAAAAATCACATGCAGATACTAAAAGAAGATCATGCATGGGTCCATCTAATAATAAGACAAAAAGCGGGATTTATTTATAGGTTAATCTATTATTAGGATTGCTAGAAAAACATGCACACTTTATGCCTTTTTTTTGGGACATGTAATACATGTTGTCTATTTTTAGAGCATGCTTATTCTTACGAGAGTGTATGGGTAGTGAAGAGAAAGTCCCCACCCCTATTTATATGTAATGGACATGCTTTGTAGAATAGGCCATGTGGATGAAGGATATAGTTTTACATGAAAAGTCGATTCGTGTTTGTAAGGTTTTACAAATGGATCTATGAATTGAAGTAATAATTGATTATGTATTCATATTTCTTGTGATGTAATTAATTCTACTTCATGATGGATAACTATGGATGGATCTTGATTGTTGATATGTTTGAATATGGTGATCTAGTGGTTTAGTTAATCTTGGTTATTGTTTAGATTGGTATATTTCCTTATTATATGTGTTTCTAAAGTGAGTTATATGCAATGGTTGTGTGTATTTGATGGTTTCAAGGTTAATAAATATTATTATCAACATTCATCCTAACTTCTTGTCAAGCATCACAAAGGAGGGCCCTGTTAGATACGCATGCTTCAGGTGAGCATTTAGATCGATCCAATGATGTAATAATGTGCATAGCCTCGAAGTGAAATAAAATACTACATTTTGATTTAGTTCTTGGGACCTATTTTGTACTTGTGTGCCGAGATGTTGGATGTAGATGGTGTATCGATTATCTTTGGAGAGCATTGAAAGTTGGGTATAAAATGGAAAAAATAAGTTTACATAGAGGTATACCACTCGATCTGATTGTAATGCATGGAAGTGGGTGGAAGATAACCTTTATCATGAGTTGTATGAGATGTTCTTTATATTTTTCCCAGTATAATTGTACCAGTGGTTGGCAGCGTACGCATCAAACAAATTTTTGGTCCTAGAATGAGTATTTGGATGTAGGAAGATTACCAAACTCTTTTTGATGCAGAAGAGGAGTGGACTAGACATCTAGATCACTAGTGGGCTGGTGTGTTGTGAAATTATATGTTGGAGTACAAAATTACCATGTATTTTTATCTAGAGGAAGCTTAGTTTAAGTTCTTGTAGGATCCTAGAGGATCATACTTGCATGCAATACCTTTAGCGATCAATATCTTGATAATAGAACTTGATTTGGAGATATTTCCTATGGCTAGATAAATCCCCACCACACACAGGGGCGGGAGTAGGTTTGGGGAACAATTGTGTACTTGATGGAAGAAAGATAGAGAGAGGAAATATGGCTCATGTATAATGAAGCACAAGAGAGGGAAATTGAGGCAGCACTATAGTCAAGAATAATTTTGGCTTGCAAAAGGTTTTGAAGCTCTTGTGGAAGATGAGTAACCACAGGGGAAAGTGTAGTAGAGATTCCTAACCACCTCATATGTGAGCACACCGAGGAGATAATGAGAACCACGTGCGCACATCTAACTTAGCCTCGGTGACCTAGCCCTTATGCTTGATGTTCCAAATCTATAGGTAGTTATAGAATAGAGTAGTGAAGGTAATCAGGAAGATATGGGTAGATATCATTTTGTGTTGAATCAAGAAGTGCATAAGACTAGTAGCATGCCCATGACAACACGAGAAGGTTCCAATGTTTAGGAGTACTCTTGCAAGATTTTTTAAGGAGCATTAACAGACAAATTATTTGTTTGCATACCATTAGAAAAACTTTTATAGGTGATGTGATAAATGTACAGAGTGGGTTTTTAGTTCAAGACTATAATTTGGACTCGGGAATTTCATCAACTAGGTCACAACCCATAACAAGGGCGGAGGCTTGAGAGAATTAGGTTAGCCACCACACGAGGTAATCCTAGTGGAGGTTCAAGTTCACGATCTGATGGACATGGCCCAAAACCCCACCACATCATCCTAAACAAGGGTTAATTTTAATACTCCCTCTAAAACTTTATTATAGAATGGCTACGAATCCGACGAAAAAAAGGTAATTTGCATGGTTGTCAAGTGTAGGAAATGAGGGTTTTGTGATTGTAGAGAATACAGGTGTTTTGATTATTACCAATGACGGGAAATTTTTTTCTTTTGAATCTATTACCGCCAAAATGTATGGAATGTTACCGGCCGACATTTACAAAATAATGTGTTACCAGATGGTAACAAAACACCTCTATATATGTCTTAGTGAATGGTAACAAAGCATAGGTTATCGGTCGGTAATAAGAAAAAAGTCTTACTTGGTTGGAAACACAATATGTTTTGTCATCCAAGAACAAAAAACTGACAGAGATGTTATTGATGAAACACAAAACCCACTGCAGCTACCATAGATATGTTGTTAGTCGAACGAAACACCGATATATGTGTTTCCGAAAAGTAAAAAGTATTTACCATTTATCTTATCTCCCAACATCACACATTATGATTGTTGAATGGTAAAAAAATAACTATTACCATCTACTAACACAAAAACATGGCTTTCTACATACCGAGTTCTCTTTTAATGTACCTCTTAATTTTTTTGCTTATTCCTTAATCCTTTGGATTTTTTTATACTTTCATCTTTTCACACACTTATAATGTAAATAGTATGACTATATTATGGAAAATTAATCCTATGTATAGTAGAATGTTATAACATGAAGGTGGATATAATAACATTGGTTGACCCTTATTAGAAACATGAAGGAGAAATTATATTCAATTATAATAACATTGGTTGACCCGTAACATTTTAGTGAGCGCGCTACACCGTACGGTGTTACAAAATTCACCAAATTAAAAATTCCTAATATTTAACTATTCATGAATATTCACGTCTAAAATTTATTCTTTCCTCAATAGAAACCACATCCAAAGCATGCAATGACACCTCAAGTCTATTTTGAGATGTCTCTTCACTTACAAGAGTAGAGATGTGTAGAAGATTCAACAGAACATGTGCAAAAGTGTGAATTACTATGGCATGTTAAAGGGATTACAGCTCCGAGAAAGGAAGGAAAGCCCCTTTTCTACTACACTTCAAGGGTGCGTGCATAGTTGGTATAGAAATTATGACCCCCACTAGATTGTACTAGATTATGATGCTTTGCGCACATCATTTTTAGCTAAGTTTCAAATACAAGAGTTTGAGAAGAAGAGGATTAATGTGCTAAAGGATATAAAAAAGGTTTTTCAAATTTTTTGAGGGAGTACAATGCATTTTCAAGACCCTCTTATCAAATTGTCTTATGATATCCATCCAACTCATCGTGCATAGTGGTTTCTTGCAGGATTTATAACTCCATTCTAAAGATATTTATCTCATAAGACAAATTTTGACCCATGCATGGCCTTGGAAGTAGCTCTACATGATGAGGTAGTTGGAAGTGTTGATACTAGAGTGAGTAAATTTGTAGAGGTGTGGATAATAAAGGGATGACTTAAATAGTTGAAAAATATCTTTGCCAATTCGGCACATGAGAGACACAATGGTATATGGTGCATTGTTTATGAGGTTGAAGGACACAATAAGGATAGCTGCCTACACATTAAAATGTGTGCATTATTACAAGATTGTGATATTTTCCACAAGGATCATGATATCTAGAATTTCCCTCTTTTGAAGCGTGTGCCTATGAAGAGTGTATTTATGTACTCTAAGATATGTGACATGTAAACTCATGATAAAAATTATTTTCTTCTTATAGATCAAATTCATGATTTATACGAGAGTGAATTATGGTAGGCCACAGTGGTAGGAAACTCTCAAGAACAAAACACTCAACCTTTTGAAGATTGTAATGCTTTGGAGGAGGTAGATTAAGTGGAGGATATATAAGTAAAGGTCACAAAGTGGCATAATTAGATTCATGTAGGATCTGTTATACTTATGGGTCCCCCGATCATTATTAGCTTGAATACCCAATAATATAGTATGTCACGCTTATGGAAAGAAGCATAAGATTGAGGATTGTCTGAACTTTATCTGTACATGTGTAAGAACAAGAATAAGGACAAATACATGGGGATGATTAAAGTACAACACATGAACAATGAATAGTGGATTCCTAAGAAGATTCTTGATCTTGAGTTATAACCCGTATAGGTTACTACACATGTTGAAGTAGCATGTGCATGCGAGCCTCTTAATTCTAAGTCACTCATCATGAGAGAAGAAGTAATAAATGATAAGTATCTAGATGTTTCTCATCAGAAGAAGGTATATCAAGAGACTATCAAAGTCATCATATATCTGCAGCGTGAAATCCAGTACTTGCAGGAGAAGGTATGAGAGGGAGATCTCGAGAAGAACGTTAAGCTCTCGCAAAAGGATGTGAATGATCTGATGGAGCTATATAAGATATTCTGCCAAGAGAATATCGTCCTATTGTTAGGGGAATGGCTGCATAAGAAATTACCACGTGCTAGAGTTAAGCATGAGTGTCAGATACTGCATGTAAACTTTCCTTCATATAATCATGAATTTCATAAGGAAAGCACACTTAACACCATGATCGATGACTAGTCATGTGAGAAATATTTTTATTAATACAGGTGTTGAGGTGAATGTGTTAAATTTGGATACATGGAATCAGATGGGGAGACCAACATTACAACCATTTTCAAATGTGTTGTATATGGTGAACAAGACTAGGGCTATGCCTATTAGGGTGACAAATGATGCTTTAATTATAATTCGTGGAGCCAAATTTGCTTGGATACTTTATGGTATTAGAGCTTGATGAAGAAAAAACCTTTCCAACATTACTTGGGTGACCCTGGTGTTATATGAAACAATGTTGATAAGTGCTTTAATAAGAGATACATTAGTTTTGAGAGAAAATATTAGCATGTGATCATACCTTTGAATGATGTGAAGGCAGATCCTTATGTTGAGCCTTTAAGTTAAGAAGAACTTAATAGAATCTATACACAAATGGTGCATGATCCAAAAAATGTGGAACCAGCAAAGGAAGGCGTACTTCAGTGGGAAGACATGTAGTCCTTAAGTGACACTACCATTGTTTCTTGTGATAACTAGGCTCATGGAATGTATGAGATAGTCTGGCATGAATTTAAGGGATGATTCACCGAATGATCAAAGCCACGCATGGTGAGGAGGTTAGGCTCAACAAATGTACAATGGTATAATGGTGAAGGGAAACCCGATATATTCTTATGCACTATGGATATACAAAGTGGTTGAGTGAAGGGGATAGAAGAAACATACTAGTTTATACCTTCCATAGGATAGAGTGTCGATGGTGGGAAAACATAGAGATAACATTTTGGGATGATGAGAAGTGAGAATCACCTTTTCCTTAAGGTTTAATCAAAACAATGTACCTACACTCATATGTTAATATCATGGGAAGACTATTGCTTTTGTACATGTCCATAATTATGAGAGGGTATGGGCATAAGGATAGGAGGACCTTTTTCGATCCCTATGGGTACATAAATTCTAATCCACACTACGCAGATGTGTGGGTGTATGGTTTGTCCATACGAAGTAAAAAAGGAGACTACAAGGCATCATGAGATGATCATGTGGTATTGTTCAAACTTTTGATTATTTTTCTAACAAGTCACGTGTACATGAGGCTCTGAGATAATGAAGTGCATTATTTTGGGGGATCATAATAAAAATTAAAAGAGATTATGTTAGAATTACTTAGAGAACCCGATCCCGAGGCACGTAAAGACATAT
The DNA here is from genome assembly GCA_018340775.1 of Taxus wallichiana var. yunnanensis. Classification (NCBI taxonomy): domain Eukaryota; kingdom Viridiplantae; phylum Streptophyta; class Pinopsida; order Cupressales; family Taxaceae; genus Taxus; species Taxus wallichiana. The sequence continues at coordinate 324,014,141 of CM031244.1, forward strand.
TTGAGATAGAGGAAATATTGTTCGGCCATGTCTGAAATGAAAGGAACAATTAAAACAAGTGTACATGATTAATGATGAAGTGGAAAATGTGAATGTTAGCCATATATATGGTACACGAGAGGTCATGGACTCTGTGGATGAAAAGGCAAGCATGTACCATACTCCCATGAAAATGAATAAGGTTAACATTGACACAGGGATGTGCCTAAGGAGGCCATCATTGGAGATTACTTGTCATAATAGGAGGTAGAAAAGATAAATAATCTTTTACATTACTTACATGAATTATTTCCACGAGGTTATCATGAGCTAAAAGGAGTGTACCCTTCATTAGGGGAGATGAAGATTAAGTTGAAGGAAGGATCACAACCTATGAGGAAGAGGCTTTATAGGATGAACCCAAATTTGTGTGTGAAGGTAAAGGAGGAAATTGATAAAATGCTCAAGATAGGAATTATTGAGCCAATTGAAGAGTATGAGTTGGTTAGCCCTATGGTGATCAGTATCAAGAAGGATGGAAGGATCATGATCTATGTGGAATAAAGAGAACTTAATAATTCATTTGTCATTGATCCTTTTCCCACACTGTTTATAGAGGATATCTTATAAGGATTCACGAGGAACAATATTTATTCATTCACACATGGGTTTGTAGGTTATCATCAAGTGTGCATTTCTCCAGAAGACCATGAAAAGACCAATTTTACAAATTAGTGGGGAAGTTTCACTTACAATATTATGTTGTTTCGTTTGAAGAATGCACCAGTGGTATTCTCACACATTGTTGTACAGGTGTTTCATGACTTCATTCACAAATTTTTGTAGGTATACCTAGATGATTGGACTGTATATGGGCTTGTTAAAGATCAATGTGAAAATATGAGACTCATGTTTAAGATATTTAGACAACTAAGCATCTCTCTTAACATTAAGAAGTGTATCTTTGCTAAACCCTTTGGAACTTTACTTGGACATAGTATCTCGCAAGGAAGGAATATTGGTAGACCCACCCAAGATAGCTCTAATTTTGGGATTACACGATCCTACCAATCAAAATGAATTTTGTGGATTCTTTGGGCATACAAGATACTATAGAAAATTTATAAAGGGTTATGCAAAGATTGTTTTTCCCTTAGAATAACTTCTCAAAAGTAAAGGGAAGTTTGATTGGGGTGACGCACAACATTAGGCATTTGAAACATTGAAGGAGAATCTTACTACTTCACCTATCTTGCAATTTCCTTCCTAGGATAAATCATTCCATGTGCATGTTGATGTCGTTGACATGAATATTAGCATAGTCTTGCTGCAATATGGAGAGGGTAATGTTGATCATATCATTTTCTTTGCAAGTATGAATTTGACACCCATAAATTAGAATTATTGTTGAGGACAATTTTTCCTTCACGATTGGTTTGATATGACAATGAGGTAAAACCAACTCAACCTTGAGTATGGAGGAGTTTCTAAGGTATCCACGGTATGTGATAGATGTTGAGTTGTTTTGTGTTCTATGACAAATTAATTAAGATATTTTCCTATAATTAAACTTGCAAGTTAAATACATTACACAAAATGGAATTACTAAAATAGGTAGGCATGTTGCCTGAAAATGCCAATTCCCAGAAGCCAAAATACTTCCTTATGTGGACATCAACCTGATTTTAAAACACTTAAGATTTTATTTATGAAATGGAGTACAATATGTGATCAAATTTTTGTCACTTATTTAGATTATTACATACATTAGATGATAATGATAATGAAAAGTAACAAGCCTAGAATCCGAATTCAGAATCTAGGTCAGTATCTAAGTTTTCAAAAAATATGTTAGAGCCTACTAAGCAGGATAAATCATCATCTTCGGTGAAGTATGAATCAGGTTCTGAGATGTAGTCTTCCATGAAGAATTCAGAGATCTCCTCCTCTATATCGTATAGACATGCAATATTAGAATCAGTATCCTGAAGGATGATGTTTCTCTCAATGTCAAATTTAGATGTGGTTTTTTTATTTTTGTGTATTTCCGTGCCCACTTCATAGTTGTATTCGAACCATGCAAGATTGGTCTGGATTCGTTGCACCTCGTAGTATGCTTCCCAAAATTCCTTAGTGGCTTCTCATATTTTCTAGGTAGATGCAAATATGGTTTCTAGATGATCAATGGGGCTGCATGGATGGCACATAGCTCCAAGTCATGTAGTAATTTATATTTCTCCTAGTGCAATGGGTGTTGGACAATCGAAAGGGAATTGATGTTGGTAATGGGATGATTAGTTCCTGATATGGCCATCTACAAGATCCATACTTGGCACAAATATTAGTAACACAAAAATGCTAAAGTAATTAATAACAACTTCTAATGAAAATTGATTACTAAGTTGACAAAAACACAAGAATCGCAGGTGATTAGGCTAATCGTAGGTGATTTTGTGAAATAATAACAAATTATGTTAAAAAGAAATGTTTTGATTCTCTAAAACAAAATTAAAATATATTTAACATAAAAGATAATTAGATGATGATCTCAAAAGTTTATTTCGGAATGAAAATAGAATAGAAATGATGTAGATGAACCTTTGAACAATAAGTGGTAACAACAAGCTAGTTGTGGTTATGCTTGGATGATGAAAGAGTCCTCCAACTACTCCCAAAACACTTGAGGGATGTATTAGATTCATGATGACATTGATAAGATATTGGTAACGTTACTTGAATGCTTGAGAAAACATTGATAGTGCTCTTCTGTCTAGATGATCGTGAACGGTCCCAAAGAGAGGCAAAAATATTGGTATTTATAGATCGTCGGTGTTCAAGAGAATCACCGATGTTTTCGGAAGTTTGAGCTAAGGTGAGATACAAAGTGATAAACCTTCCATTTTGAACTTAGGTGTGGGGGATTTAGGGGAATCATGGCTAGATAACTTGGAGAGGTTGAGTGTGAGGGTTTAGAGGTGGATAAGGGTAGTTAGGATGGAGGAGGGATAAATAGAAGGTTTCCTAAATTAATCTAGTCCTAACTAGTGAGAAGTGAGGAGTGGTTATAGGGATAAGTTAGAGGTGGTTAGGGTAATATTTTTAGAAGGTTTTTATTTAGACTAGTTATAACTAGTGAGTTAGGGGGAGTTTTCATGGTGAGGTGTGAGGGTGGAGTGGATTATCTAATTAATTAATTTAATTATGAGGAGGGTAATGTGACATTAGGACATATGGGGTAAATTAATTAATTAAAGGGGTGTGGTGGTAGTGACCTAGGTTTAGGGAGATCATAATGATGTGATGGTAAGCTTGATTAATTGAACATATGACTTAAGTCATAAAATGGTACGTGGATGGGAGTATTATTTGATTGTTTGTTTAAGAACGGGGGTGTATAGATTTTTGTGTCTATGTTTTCCCCTTTTTATCCGACGCCTTAGCAAGATGATAGACAAAAATGATAGATATTATTTTATTGTATGGGTGATTCAACTGTAGTGAAATACATGAAACACTAGTTTCTTACATGTCTTTTTTTTTTTTAAACGTTGTCCCAATTCGAGGGGGTATCAAAAGAGAGTGTGCTACCATAGGATCAACATGACCAGAAACCAAAGGGTTTACGCCTATAGAGTTGTGACCCGTGGTGGTTGGCTTATTTTAGTGGGAAGGTCAAGTGATGGGGGGCCAAAGGGCACACATCCCATAGACGTATGATGAATCCCAAAAGTTGGTGTTTTTTTGTTGAATTGAGTATTTGGGTACTTTGAAAGTGAAAAACTTGTGCAAAAGGGTGTTTTTTTGTGCTTAGGGGTACAAATGAGAATGGTTGCTAAAATAGGGTGAATCGCTGGTGTTTAGGGAAATCGAGTGTTTTGAGGTGATTTAGAGGAATTTGAGGCAATGGCTTCTTCCAAGAGGCAACAAAAACCACCAAAAGCTAAGGTAGGCCAAATTTTAACCTAGTTTTGTGTGTTTTTGGTAGTTTTAGTATCTCTAGGTCATTTTTGGGGCGTATGGGTGCCATAGCCACAATATTTGGTGATTGATGTAATCGTTGGCAATTTGTAGCAAAATCATTGGCATTTGGTATGAATTGCTGGAAATTTATGTTTATTTTTAACATTTTTGTGAAGTATGAATGTTTAATTATTTTAGATGTTGGTGTAAAAGATGGGTGTGATTTTTGTTGTTGACATATTGTTGCTATATTTTTTTAATGATACTAATTGATGATTTGGTTTTTTTTTTTTTTTTTGCAGGTGGAGGTGAAGTTGAATATCCGTGATCGTATTCCACTAATTCTAGAGCAGGTGAGAGAGGACATGTTAGATGATGACTGGGAACATGTGGAGGCCATGGGTTTTGGTGCCATGAGGCATTATAGATGGATTCATAGATTTTTGGGTTTGATTTTGGCATTGTTAGAGAGGTGGAAATTTTCCACCAACACATTTTGGTTACCCACTGGAGAGATTACCATCACTTTGGAGGATGTTCACCGCATCCTGAGATTACCGATCCATGGAGTAGTGGTATATACTATCACTGAGGTAGAGAGGGATGGTGTGATGGAAATATTGTATGGAGAGGATGTGGAAAACATCCAATATGAGTTAGGAGGTTTTGCGTATGGCAATGTATACCTTCATGAGAGAGAGGGTCATGTTTGGATGACCATGATGATGATGGCCATCATGTGTTATGCTTTTCTAGATTTAGGGAGTGGTCATTTCCCATGGATGATGACAGGGGTTGTAGATGAGATGATGGAGCATCAAACTATTTTTGAGTGGGGGCCCACCTTATTAAAAAGATGTTCAAATATTTGTGGTCCCGAAGGGCTCACAAGTGGTATGGTATAGATGTTGGTTTTCTACTACAGGCATTTTCTATAGAGCATATAGTTATTGCTTGACCAATAGGGTTACCATGGGCTATTGGTGATCAACACCCTGGATTTATGAGGTGGAGATCAGATAGAGGTTGTGCGGGGAAGAGGAAGAGGATAGGGTTTTATAGAGATTTGTTGATTGGACTGTAGGTGGGGGATGTAGTATGGAGACCCTACCTAGATTTATCAGCATGGCTTGAGTACCCTCATGACTTACGTGCTTTACAATAACCTATATGGATACAAGCATGGAGAGCAGGTGTGAATTAGATACTAAATTTTGATTGTATTCGGAGGTGATTTGGATTACAACAGGAGTTCCCGAGGATCCAGCTCAATATAGATGGAAGGAGATGGATATAAATTCTCCGAGGGCGTGTGGTAGTGGGTCCCGCTGAAATTGTTGAGTTACTAGGGGCTACAGCCCCAATGAGGAGGGATTTATTGTGGATATTGATGATGCGGGGGTTACCCCATAGTACATTGCATGGTGGGATCCAATGTTGAGAGGTTTTGATATATCCTAAGTAACTCAAAAAGCTACACAACGAGTGAGATGGGTTCATGCTTGGGTGGAGGGAGGAGATTAGGTAGAAGCATTTGCATCATATTTTGATGAGGAGGAGGAGGGAGATGATGATTTAGCTATTGCTATTGTAGTGATGATGGCCGAGAAGGTGTAGTTGAGGAGAGAGAGATGTGGCTTGATGTGAGTGTGATGATTTGATTGGTGTCAGTGATACCTTTATTGGAGAGAGACGGATTTAGGGTGGAGAGAGAAACTATGATGGGAGAGAGAGATAGCCTCTAGGCACAACTTGTACAGTTCTCTACTGATAGAGACAAGTACAAGAGACATATGGATTCAATGAAGAAGGCCTTAGGGATCACACACCTATCTATATTTGGTGCGAGTTATTAATGATGACATGTTCTAGTAGATAGAGAGGAGCATCTGTATTAGATCCCCCATATAGTATAATTTCAGTAGCATACTATGATAAGGTGTGGGAAAAGATAGATTACTATGTGGATATGATCATAAAGAACTACTCGGATGCCACAATGTACTTTGATCACATAGCTACCCAAGAGGAAACTACAGGAGTAGCCAGGCCTAGTGCTAGTGTGGAGAACATGGGACATCCACCTTAGAGGCCAGAGAGAGGGGTGATGGAGAGGGAGGAGACGGAGGTGAGGCTATTATCACGAGTTTTTCTAGAGATGGTATAAGTGTCAGTGTGGCTAGAGGCACACCTACTCTTGGAGGAGAGGGTGGTGCTAGCACGATGCCTGAGGATGTTGATTTTACTATATAATTATACATGATGTCATAGGCTCATAGAAGCCCATTGTTGTCAAATTTTTGGACATTGATTATGATGTATACCGTACTTTATATATATATATATATAATATATATGATGATATTGATGATGGTTTATCATCTTAATATTCATGTGGTATATGTTATATATTTATTTTTGAAATTGTGTTAATGTTTTTAGATGGATTTTTGATGCAGCCTAGAATTCAAGATGGTGCAAGACGAATAAGACCCTGACGCATTGACCCATCAATCACCTAGACTAAGAGCTCACCCAAAGCATGCAAAGGTATCAGGTTTGTCTTTAGGGTTATTGTTGCAGGATGTTAGCATGATGAAGACTTAACACATCCAGCTCCATTACTAACACATCATTCTACAAAGCATGCCAGATCTATATCTAAGGGAGAATAGAATTAAGTATTAACCATGATGAGATAAAAAACATACTAGATTTAGAAACAAATAGAACTAACACTTAGATTCAACCAATATCCTCCATTATATTAAATGCAATAAGTATACAGAAGCTTCATTATAATAACAGCAAAGATATGCGCGTAACAAATTTAAGCAAAGATAATCTCCCTATGTATGCATATATCTCTCCCTCTCTATCCTCTCTCTGTATATATATTCTACTACATATTTTTCTACATATTTATAAGGGTGGGGAATTTCCCATCACCACTTATTTAATCCCAAAATAGGTCGCATGCTATTATTAGCCACGCACTGTTACAAAAACATCCACCCATGCAAGTGCGCCAAAAATAGACTACTAGTAGTTAACTATATTGATAATCCTATTCCTATCTTGTATCTATGAAAAGTTATTTGTATTTGATCCTCTAAAAATATCCAATGCATGGCACACATGTCTCTACCTCAGTTGTGTGCTATGCACACCATCTCTAAATATAGACCTTCATGAGTGAAAATGGTTAAGTCCCTATTCGTTCACGCGTTTGAATATGACCTACTTTTATGCAGGGACTTCTTGTGTGTTTTTGTCAAGTGTTCTCTGATCAACATTACCCCACACTAATTTCATTATCACCCCGATAATGGTTATCTCCAAAATGAATCAAAGAATATAAGAATAGAAAGAATTTGAATGAATGAAAGAATGTTCTTATCTTGCAGTTTCTTCTTTTGCATCTTGAAAAATTAATTCAAGATATTCCTCCTTTATCTCAGCCTCCAAGGTCTGCCACTTAAGGATTGCTTCCTTTGCATTTTCTAGAATGTCCATAGCAATGGAATCTAGTTCCTCTATGCAATTTCTCCTTTCTCATCCTGTAAGAACAAAACAATGTTGGACATTACAGTCATCCTTCCCTCTAGCAAATCCGTCTTTTGTGCAATGATTTTCCCAAGCTCTTCTAACCAATTTTTGTATGGTTCTTGGGCTACTACTGTGGGCCTCATGCTTCGTTTGACCAATGCTTATATATCTACACAGCCCAATGTGTTGAATTTCATCACTTTCTAGACCTCATTGTTCTCCTCTATGGTTTTTATGTTAATGAGTGCCTCTCGGAGCTTTACGGATGTTCAAGGCTTGGTCTACCTTCTTCAATACTTCTTGTAGCACTTGCAACAATACTTCATATGAGGTAATCTTTTGCATCACTAAAGCCTTTTCTTTCTCTACATCTTGTGCTAGATCCTTTGGCACTGACATGCCCAGAGGTTCATATTCAAGCACTAAGTCCACCAATGTACCTATATAGTGTATTGTCAAAGGAAACGTCTTTGGTACCTTTGTCTCTAAGTGTGGCCTAGCTCTTATGACATTATCACCAATTTTCTCTACGATGCTGATAAATAAAGATTTATTTTTCTGTGTTAAGTCTCTTTCATGCGTTAGGTGTGCTATGTCCCCATCCTTAGTTTTTATCTCTTCCCTTAGCACCCTAATTGTGGCAGCCTTGTCCATATTCTGCCTTACCACCTCTCAATTGAAACTTTTATCAATTCATTTCTCACCTATTCATCCAACATAACAAAGAGGCTTTACTATTATGTGTCTAGCACCGAGGTGTGTTTTCAATCTCCTTGACATGCATGACTCTTCACACACATCAAAATCTGGTTCATCCATATGTGTGTGCATTTATGATGATAATTGTTTCCTTGTGTGCACTATAGCCATATCTTCATCCATTAATTCCCATTCATATAAGTCTTTTTGTGTCGGTGTGCTTTGAAAATGGGCACAAAATTTTTTACCTACATCCTCAACATAACCCATGACTAGTGGAATGTTCTCTCCACTTTTTCTTATTGACCTAGGGTGCTTAAGAACTTGAGCCTCCAGATTTGGAACTTATGTTTCCATGTCCTAATCAAGATCTATAGCTACCTCATCTGTTATGTTTTCTTCCTCTTCTCTTTCCTTCATTTCTTCACCTTATTGTCCCTCTACATTCTCTAGAGGTGTGGGAGAATTAGGCATGATTTTCTCGACTCTTCTCGCTTCCTCATTTAATTTTAGTTTCCTTCTCCTTCTCTCGATTGTCTCATTCTCAGTGAGATAGTCCGGGTGATATACGCATTGTTTTTAGAGTAACACCTTGGGTCATTGTTCTCCTAAACACTCTCTTAAATCAGTTCTCTCCTTGACTGCATCCACCTCCTCATCATCCCCATCTTGTGGCTGAGGTGGTGTAGTTGCGCGCTCAACATCATTCTTATTTATAGGATGTATTCTAATTCTATGTTCCAAACCCCCACTATATTCGCACTCATCCTTCTCATCCTCCACTTCAATTGTCTCTATGGGCTTAGGAACTGGAATGTTCTTCATGGTATTCTTACCCTTCGCATCCCTGGGAGTGCGAACTCATTCTCCACGTACTTGTTATTCTCCAACTTAGGCTTCAGTTGAAGGTACACTAGTGCTGCTCCAACATCTCCCACAACCATACTTACCGGTTTAATGCTCAATACATATAAAATGATTTGTTTAATATATGCACCTCATCCTAGATACAAATATTTCTTCCTTAGCATGTGGTAGTCACAATCTACCTTGTCCGCATTGAACATTAGGTGTCGCACATTTGAGACCCTGTGTATTGATGCCTAGAAGTACCTTGTTGTGAAGGAATATGGTAACTTACACCAAGTGCTACATGCTCCATCCCTCATGGTGAACCACGCAATGCAAAAGTGTTATTATACAACAATTGAACTACCTTTGCAACCACCGAAGGCAATTCCTTGGGGATGTGACATTCTTCAAAGGCCACACGAGCCTATCGTACCACTTCTCATCCCTTTTCTTAATTGGTTTTTTCATGGATCCTTCACATAGGTATTTGCTGAACCACTCCGTCGGTGACTTATGCTCCATGGGATACTCCCATATCTTCTCTTTTGGTCCATCAGGTACTCCGATCTCCATGAACACTAGTGAAAATAGAACAACTACAAATCCGATCTTTCCTCCCGTGCACACTTCTTCAAAAGTATTTTTGCAATGTAACCTGCAAATTTATAGATCACCCCTTCAGACATCCTTTTCGCAACGTGCAACCACATGGTGTTCACTTGTGACCACCTCTCTTGGTCATTTAATTTTGTCATAAGGTGCACGACTACCTACACAACTGGGTAATTCTTCAGTTTATCTATGTCCATGCCATGCATGGACCCTTTGTGTACCCTAGCACCTTTATGGTCTCTAAGATTATAACCTTATCAGTTAAATCATTCTTCAAATATTCTCTTGTGCCCTTTAATCCTATTACCATGGAGATTAGTGTGGCTGAAATTCTAGCTCTGCATCCTACAAAGTAGAAAAAATCTTCGTGCACTCTGCTCATGAGCCACTGGTACAAGGGCTCATATTTCCCAGAAGTAAGGGAGCTTGTATAGTTGGTAAAATCTAATATTCTTCAAGAGCTTCTCACCAACATCGTCATACACCGGAATGTCTTCCGCCATGCATTTATTTGTCTTTGTGTTTAGCAAGGCATCAAGATCCTTCTTATTCTCTAGTGGTATGGTGGTTATACTCACTCACCTTGATTCTCCTTATGTGAGAATCCCACTCCTAGCCTACGATAACCCCCTATGGATATTGTATTTCAGAAAAATTTCTTTCGGGAGCCATCTCCTCTTCTTCTACAAACACCTTATTCTTTTTCTTCACTCCTGCTACAACTACTTTATTAGGTGCCATTTCTACCTTGCAATCTTTTGTAAATACTCTCCTCTTGAATTCTGCAATGAGCGAATCAAACCCTATCTCGATTCAGCATGCCTGAGGTGAAATCACGTTCCCTTTCTCCTCTCCATCACTTTGCTTCACTCAAACCCTTCACCACTTGGGACGAAAGCTCTTTACGTGCACATATCTCTTCCTCACAACTAGATATACACCTTTCACACCTCAATTCAATCACTTGGATCTTCACACTTAGCTCTTTTTCAAATACTCTTAAACACAAAGAAAAAATGAACTCGCGTTCCATCCTTACCTAGATTTTCAAATTTTTGATGCATTTATTGCTCCTTCACCTACCAAATATCCTCTCATTAATTGACCAATTCCATTCTTTCCGTGCGGTACATCTTCACACCCCAGATATAACCTTCTAGCGTACCTTCCTACCCTTTGGTCACAGACTTCTCTTCAACACGTATCCTTGTGCCTGAGTACCTCATCACCGCACCTTCTTCCGGTACCTATTATGGCCTCTACTTACCTCGCGTTATACTATCCCTTCATCCATCTCCATCTTTGGTCACTTTTTAGAAACAATCCTTTGACTTGAAAAGAACCCATAGCAGCTTATTCCTTTCACCTTTTAATTCCCACAATCTTGTACTTGGATATTGACAACCACCCCACACTAAAAGTATGTGCAGTTCTCTGCATAAACATGCTTCATATAGTAATTAGCTTCATGCGCACAAGTGCACTTATTACATAAGAACAATAACTAAATTGACAAAGCATAGCAACAAAGAAGGAAACACATTAAGGGAATGCAGAATTGAAAACCTAATCTAAATGGCAATATTGCCTTATTAAAAACACCAAGAAGACTTATTTATAGTAGGGATTCAGCCTACTCCCATTGAAGTAACTAGGTAGCCGTGTTCCATCAAGTGCTTCTAACTGGAAAGCACCTATTTCAAGGATGTAAGTGATAACATACGACCCCAACGAATGTACCTTAAGTTTTCCTAGATGGCATAAGAACTTAGAGTCATAGAGAAGTACCATTTGTCTAATCTTAAAATTCTTGTCCCATATATTTATATCATGCCATGATTTTTGCCTGGCATTTTCTTGCTTCTGACTCCAATGTGTTATGGCTCGTCACTCATCTAACTTAATTATCTTTTCAATCTGTTCTTCTAAAGTTTTCTCATCAACTAGACCTCCAAAGATGTGTAATACGCAAAGAAGGTAACATAAATTTCATAGGAAGGACTTCTTCTATGCCAAACACTATCTAAAATGGTGTGGCTTTGTTAAATATCTTAAAAGTTGTTCGATATGCCCAAAGTACTGCAGGTACTTTATCATCCCAATCCTTTCTTCCAACATCACAATTTTTTGTCAATGTCCGACTCAAAATCTTATTGAAATCCTTAGCGCTTCTATTTTCCCGAGGATGATAGGGTGTATTATTATGGTGTATAATCATGAACTCATCTAATAAAATTTTAATTGTCTCATTAAGAAAATGTGTGCCCCTATCACCGGTCAAACTCAAAAGGACATCCATACCTTGTAATAATATTTTCCCATAGAAATTGAGTTGTTGTAGCCGTTGTGCAGTCCTTTATAGGTGTTGCTTCCACTTATCACAAGAAATACTTATAGTATCACTAATAAATTGTGCATCCTCCCACTTTGAATTAGTCCTTATTTGGTCAGCTCAATCATCTCTAGATCTCGGATGGCGCATACATAAATCCTATTCAGATCTTCTTCACTTAAGGGCTCAACATAGGGCACAAATTTTCCATCTGATTAAAGGGATAATAACTCTTTCCTCTTTTTTTTCAAAACTGATATATCCCTTTTTGAACCGAAGATCAACATTATTTGCATAGCACCAAGGATGCCTCAATAGAGCTAGAAACATATCGACTCGCCAATGCTAAAACTTCAAAGTCTCCAAAGTGAACTTGGCTCCTTGTATGGTAATGGATGCATCCTTAAAAATTCGATGAGAGTGGCCTTAGTCCAATTATCCATGAATAATACATTAGAGGATGAATGCAATGGGGTCTTCCCATTTGTACCCATGTGTCCAAGGTAAGAACATTGACTTCCACATCTCAGTATCAATCAGATATTACTCAATAGCCACCCATCCAAAAAACATTTAGAGTGATTTCCTTGTCATAATCCAGGCTATGAGGGGGAAAATTTTCATGTAGGATCTACCGTCGAGTCTCGGTATTTGCACATAGAGTGTTTTCATTTAACCATATCCCTAACAAAGTGGAATGTTGTTTTCTGGCGCAACATTTTACACATTTCCCTCAAGTTATCTCAGATCATTTTGGACCATCTCCGATGCTTTCTTCTACTCCTTTAAATAATGTATCTCACCCTAAAGATTCCTTAGAACTTCCAGGGTTTCCTGGTAAACCTCCTTCTGATAGGTAGGATCTAGGTACCATGCATGAAGAAATTCTTCTTTAGTGATGGTAGGTTTCTACTGCAATGCTTCCCTGGCACGTCTTTGCCTCAGCACGGGTCGTGATCTTCACTTTTAGTGCCCCTGATTTCTCCTCCAACTTAGGCATCCAACAATTTTCAATAGCACGTTGTATCCTAACCATCCCTGCACCTTTGTTTTCTTGTTTATGTTTCTTACTCAGATGCTCATATAAGTCTGGGAACTCCTCATAGCTATGGTTCTTCCCATAGAAATAACATGCAATATTTTGAGGACATTCACACCTATAGTGATCAAGATGATCCGCATGTATAACATGTTCCACGAGGGAACTCACTTCTCCCACCACCACAGCCTCGTCCTCCTAATCCACCTCGATATCTACGTCCTCTTTCACAACCTCCATGAAAATTTCCCTCATTCTTGTCATAGTGTGGTTGGTTGTGATCCTAATCTTGGTGCTCATTCTTGTTTTTAGAACTATCCGTTACACTTTTCTGTCATACCCCAATGTCTATAACATCATGGATCTGACCAATCAATCTATAATCTTCAATATCATGGGTCGTGGACAGAAAATTTTACAATAGTAGGATACATTCTTCCTTATCACATGTTGTAGCAAAGGACAATGGCTAGCATCATGATTCAAATGATAGATCTCACAGTCTAACAACAATGAACGTATGGACCTGTGAGGACAACTATCCTTGGTGTGACCTTCTACTTCACAATCTGTACACCAAATCCTTGAGCGTGTTTCATGGGCTGAATTCACCGATAATTTCTCTAACTACTTTTCCATAGCTGTAATTTGTTCCTCTAATAATGGGCTAATGCCAGTGTCAATACTCCCAACTACCTCAGCACGTAGGGCTGCCTCCAATGCCTCACATGGATCAGTATATGTCTTATGTGACAACTCCCTTCTAAATGGTGTAATTAATCCTCCAACGAACCATTGTGCATGCTAGCTTGTGTGAATATCATAGGAAATCTTAGCAAGAAGTGTTTTAAAATGGGCATCATCCTTGTGCACAATCTCGTAATTCCTTTCTTGATATATGTGAACATGCTTATACTCTTCTACTCAAATTCCGAATATGGAACTCTTTCAAGAATGCATCCTTCAATACCGGATAATCTACGCAAGTCCGATCAGTGGTAAAATTTCTATACCAAATATGTGCACGCCTTTGTAACGTAGTAGTAAATTGGCTTGCCTTACACTCTGAATCCATGATCCCTTTTACACGCCATAGTATTTCACACATGTGCACATGTTTAGCAGCATATTCTATCCCTCTATACTTCGGGAGATGAAGAAACATCTCCATGTAAATATTCTTAGGTTGCGGTGGGCCTTTCCCACCTGATCCAAAACCTCATGTGTTTCCTCTACCTCCAAAACCACTAGATCCACCAGAACTAGAACCACCCATACCTCTTAATCCTACACTTGTAGTTGGAATAGGAGATGTAGACATACTCCCCTGTGCTCCGAAAGTAGTACTATAATGAACCCCTACAGTTTATGAAGTAGTTCCAATTCCAGAGGTGAATCCAACATTCTGCATGCTCACATTCTATGTGGAGGATGCACCTAAAAATGTACTTCCAAGTACTAATAAATTTTTCTACCCTTACATTGATGTACTTGCTATCTTACTTCCTAAACTTGTTTGTTGATTACTTGTCATACTAGATAATCGGAAAACTAAGTGCAAGGGCTAGGTTATCGTGTAGGTTCGGATGCGCCCCACGACCGAGGTCATCTTTGTTGGTACACTTCCTCATGAGGCTTAGGAGGGTTCCCTTTCATGCTTTCCCGGATGGGGAGTTCCCGACACTCTATCTCCACATCTTCTACATGAGATCTAAATCCTTCATGATCCATCTCTCTCCTCAACTCCATCCACTCTGTAACGTCATGCTTCTTCTCTATCTCCCTCTTATGCATCTCATTATACTTAAGTTACCTTTCTTCCTCTCCCTTGCCACCGCTAAGTCTACCATCCTTCACTCTCCAAATTCAAAGTTACCATCGGGATCTTGATCACTAGTAGGATACCTTATAAGTATGGTTCTCTCGGGATACCGCAAAAATTGGAATTAAGCTACCTCCGTGCAAGAGTACGTCAAAATCAAATCCTCCGAAAATAACTATTTAAAACACCACAGAACCACATATCCACCGCTTGAGTCCAAATTAGGTTGGCATCATAAAGGGTCTCAGTAATTCTTCCCGTGTCTAGACAAGTGCGCGCTACCTCAAATTCCACTTAGATGCATGAGCAATTAACCACTCATACAATTCTATTGGAAAGATAGCGAAAAAAGATCTCAAATAAACTATCATACTGATTTTGTTCCACCCACACGCATGCTTTAAACTTAGATCCAGCTAAATTTCCATGTGTATTCTTGCTCCGAGATCATTTATCCATTCTTCAACACTTGCTAGAGTTAACTCGGTACGTCTTCATCAGAACCATCCTAAAATAAATGAAAAAAGGTCTCGGTAATGGAACTAATGATGCAGCCTTAAATTTAGTAGTGCAAACCCAATAATACCCTAGATGCGTTGACCCATCACTCAACCTAGACTGAGAGCTCACCCGAAGTGCACAAAGGTACCAAGTCTCTCTTTAGGGTTACTATTGCAGGATGTTAGCATGATGAAGACTTAACACATGCAGTTCCATTACTAACACATCATTCTACAAAGCATGCCGATATATATCTAAGGGAGAACAAAATTAAGTATTAACCATGATGAGATCAAAAACATACTAGATTAAAATACACACAGAAATAACACTTAGATTTAGCCAATATCCTCCATTATATTAAATGTAATAAGTATATAGAAGCTTCATTACAATAACAGTAGTATGCACATAACAGATTTAGCAACATAATCTCCCTATGTATGCATATGTATCTCCCTCTCTATCCTCTCTTTGTATATATATTATACTACACAATTTTATACATGTTTATAAGGGTGGGGACTTGCCCTTCACCACTCATTTAATCCCAAAATAGGTCACATGCTATTATTGTTAGGTTGTGGAGCCTATTTTCATTTTTGAAAGTGTTGAAGACTATACACTAAGAGTACTTTACACTTTCCACAATTGTCTCACCCATGGTTTTGATACCCACGGTTTTGTAAAACTACTTAAGCAATTGTCTACTTATATGGTTTTATGCATATGGTAGGATATGGAATATTGCAGATGTGTTTTGAATTCGGGTGTGAATTATGTAGAGTTTTTTTAACATAGCTCCAAATAGATCTCGGGTATTGTATTGAGTGAGCGGTGGCTTGTAATAAAATATGACCAAGTGATTCTTGGTGGATGTAGCCCAAATTGCGTGAACCACATTAAATATTGTCTCTTTGTGTTGTGATATTTTATTCTACACTTTTATTTGAGATCTGTAATATTTTTCTGCATAGTAGTTTCTCTGTTTTGATTTTGTAAGGGTTTATTCCACATATTTTATCCCTTATTTCCTAATAATTATTAGCCACGCATCATTACAAAAATAGCCACCCATGTAAGTGCGCTAACAATATACTAATGGTAGTTAACTACAGTGATAATCCTATTCCTAGCCTATATCTATGCAAAGTGCTTTATATCCAATTCTCTAAAAATAGCCAATCCTTGGCACGCACGTCTCTGCCTTGTTTGTGTTCTTTGAACATCATCTCTAAAAATAGACCTTCATGAGTGAAAATGGCTAAGTCCTGAAAGATAAACTTCTGCTCTATGCACGTGTTCTCCCTATCCATTCACGCCTTTGAATATGACTTACTTTCCCTTGCAGACTTCTTGTGTGCTTTCTCGTCAAGTGTTCTCTCGATAAATTTTTTTGATGAAATGTGATATGTTAAAATGTTTTGTTTAAACATGGTTAAGATATGGTTAAGTGCTTGATTGATTTAAATGATTTTAAATTATGATCTAACAAACATGCTAAATGTAACTAAATAAAATGAGGTAAAATTGGAATGATTTCCCACTATGAATTTGGTATGTATACACATTGGGTTTTGAAAAACACTTGCACTTGTGGCCTTCTCAGATGTTAACTAAGATCATCAATGGGTAGTTATGCAAATCACGATAGGAATGTGGGTTCAAGTGAATGTATTTTGCTATGATGAAAAAGGATTTTTTTGTGTAGGCCGATGTGGGAGAAAGGGATCTCCTTTTCAAAAGTTTCAAAGGGGTGATGCCCCAACTTTTTGTATTATTAGAAAACAAACTGATCAATGTGGGAAGCTTGCATCTTGGGAAAGATGATTGATGTGAGAAGATTTCATGGATGCTCTCAATTTTTGAAGGTTGGACGATGAGGAAGCCTTTTTATATGAGTAGCCATCCTTCGAGGGTATGGTCTACATTTTTGAATTTTGACTGGATGGCTCGTCCTTTGAGGGATCAGTCCATCATTTTGACTAGTAGCTTTCCTTTAAGGGAGCAGTCTACTTTTATTTTTGATAATGATTTAGTCTTGCAAATAGTTGTCCTTCAAGGGATCATGCTATTATATTTTGATGTTTTGATAAGAGGAGCATCCAAATGATTTTGATATGTTTAAGCTGAGGGAAAAACCCTAATATACCTTTTCAAGGAGGGGATAAAACATGCATGCAACCTACACACATATGCCCCATGTCATGTTTTGTTTGGTATGGAATGGATGGGTGTAATGATTTCAAGGGGTTCCTATAAAGGAAGGAACTTTCCCATGTGAAATATGCGATGAGTAGGGCCATGGTGATCATCTTTAAGGTGTATTTAGGATGTTGATTGATAGTCACACCATTGCAATGATACGATGAAGTGATAGAATTTGGAGGTAACTACTATCATGATGATAAATTATTTAATAATAGAAAGGCCGCAAGTTCAAAGCATTCAAAGGTTCCCTTTCAATTTCCCCATGAAGAGAAGTGAGACAATATGCTCCCAACCCTTACTTGTGAGTGATAATGTATGGACCAATCCAATTGGGGAAAAATTTCCACGTTTACTTCGTTATAATGTAGTAACATTTTGATTTTCTTTAAGTACAAGATCACTAATTTTAAAGTCATGTTCTTTGACATGTTTTTTGTATGCTCTGCTAATACATTGTTGATAGACTTGATGATGTTCGAGGGTGACTAGATGCTTTTCATATAGCAAATCAAGTTATGGTAAACATTCTTGGTGATATTCATCGTCCTGGGATGAGATCTTTGAGATATACATGAAGTGAAAGAATTTGAATTTCAAGAGGAACAATGGCTTCAACACCATAGACAAGTGAATAGATCGTAGCACACGTAGGTGTGTGGATGCTACTTCGATAAGCCTAGAGGGTAAACGGGGTTTAGAGATACCAGTTCCTACCTGTATCTACCATTTTCATGAGGATTTTGTTAAGTGTTTTGTTAGAGGCCTCACTGTCCCATTTTCTTGAGGATAATATGGTAATGAAAAACTAAGTTTGATGTTAAAAGTATCACATAGTTGTTTAACTTCCTTATTTTAAAATAATTTTCCATTATCTGTGACAAGCTTGTGCGGGATACCAAAATGACATATGATATTTTGATATATGAAGTTGATAATGGGTCCATATTTTTTCAAGGTCAAAGGGATGGATTCAACCCATTTAGTGAATTATTCAGTTGTTGTGATTATGGAATGATGTTGTTTAGATGATTTTAGATTGATTCTATTGATGACATCTAACCTTCATTGAGAGAAAGTCCATAAGTCCTGGCGGGCTATAATGCTTGATTAGGGACATGAATGAGATCATAATGGAGTTGGCATTTAACACATTTATTTACATAAGTAGAACAATTTTTGGTGATGGTATGCCAATAATACCCTAGCTATATGAAACATTTAACAATGACATTACCACTAAAGTGACCACCATAGATTCCATCATGGACTTCTTTGATTGCTTTAACTGATTCATGTGATTTAAGACATTGTAATAGTATATCGTCAAAACTACATTTATAAAGGATCCCCCTATGATGATGAAGTGAATGATGCATTGTAGAAACAAACATTTAGTACCATGTGATAAGTCTAATGGTAGTTCACATTTAGAAAGGTATTCATATATTTGTGTGTATCGTGGATCAGGTGGATTTTTTTCAATGTTATTGATGGAAGGGAGATAATTTTTATGTGAAGGATGATGATCTATGTGTTGAACCACAAACATTTTTAGTTTATCACTTGATTTTTCTATTTCAAAAGGGACGATCTGAGGGATGACATGGTTTTTGCAAACCTATTAGAAGATCATGGAATGGATTGAAGGGTGTAATGATCAAATTTTCCAAGGAGAAATTTGATGAAATCCATATATTTTTGAAGGATTTCATTTTTACATTGATATTCTCCTTTAACTTAACTCGACAACAATTTCGAATCTCTGCAGATTTCTAATATTTGGAAACCTAAGATAATTGAAGTATTTAGACCCATAATTAAGGCTTCGTATTCTACAATGTTATTAGTACATTTAAAGTTAAGTTTGAAGGATAACAAAAGTGGAATGTTCCAGGTGGTATGATAATGACTCCAGCTCCTCCTCCTTCTTGGAACTTAGCACCATCAAAGAAGAGGGTCATTTTAATGGGGATAAAATCATATTCATCAATATTGTTGATGGATTAATTAGGAAAATGTTCATGAGGTATTTGATTATCTAGAAGGGTTGCATCGACAAGATGATTTGTAATGGATTTACCTTTAATAGATTTTTGAGATATGATTTTGAGGTCAAATTTAGTCATGAGCATAAGCCATCAAGTTATGTGATCATTATGATAAGGTTTATTGTGCATGGATTTAAGTGGATTAAATTTGGTGACAACATACATCTTATGATTGAGGAGATAATGTCAAATTTTATAGGTGGAAAAGCATAACACACAACATAATTTTTATCTTTGGTGTAACGTGTTTCATACTCGTGGAGTGTGTGGATAATGTCTTATATAGATTGTTCATGGACTTGATTATCACGGTGGGATAACATAGCTCCTAAAGAATGTTCTGAAGTGGATATGTAGAGATAAAATGGCTCTCCTTCATGAGGTGGAGTAAGCACAGGTGGCGATAATAGATACTAGTTGATTTCATTGAATTCTTTCTTGGAATCAAAATCCTAATGAAATTTTGTCTTTGCAAAGAAGATCGTGAAAAGGTTTCCACTAGTCAACAAGTTGTGATATGAAACGTTGAATGGACTATAATTTACCTTGAAGGCTACGCAGTTTCTTAAGATTGGATGGTGGAGGAATTTAAATTATTTCTCTAACCTTCACTAGGTCAAATTCAATGCCTTAGATAGATATGATGAACCCTAAATTTTTTCCGGTGAGAACACCAAAAACACACTTTACAAGATTTAGAAAAATAAAAATTGGATGAGATGAGTGAAGATTGATTCAAGGACATTAATATGGTATTTTCATGATTTGGAATTTCCTAGAAGGTCATTAACATAGTATTTTACAACTTTGTGGATGAGATCAAGGAAAATGTATGTTATGGCGCGTTGATAAGTAGCCCCTACATTTTTAAGACCAAAGGGCATGACACAATAACGCAAAGGTTCCCAAGGGGTAATGAAATAATTTTTTTGTTTATCATTAGGGGTGATGAGGATTTGGTTAAAACCAGAGAAACCATCCATGAGTGAGATCATTTCATGACAAGTTTTTAGGTTGACAAGATGATCTATGTTTGGGAGAGGGAAATCATCTTTAGGATAGGAAATATTAAGATCCTTCAAATCTATGCAAATGCATATTTTTCCGAGGATTTGATTATGGGGACGAAGTTGGAGACCCATTGTGGATAATCAATGGGAATAATAAATTTGGTAGATAAGAGGCATTGTAACTCTTCCTTAACAAGAAGAGCTATACGGGGATGCATCTTACGATTTTTTTTTAACTAGCTTAGCATCGAGATATGTGACTATGTTGTGTACGAAATGTTAGGATCAATTCTGGGCATATCTTTGTATGACCAAGCAAAGGATTGGTGATATTTTTTTAAGAATGAGGTGAAATCATTCAATTCTTATGGATCTAGAGATTGACCAACCTTAACTATGTGGGGATCCTAAGGGGTTCCTAAGTTAACATCGAGGGTGGATTCATTAAGGAGATTTGGTGTGTCAAATGGTAGGGACCTCTAAAGGAAATGGTCTTTAGCTCCCATATGGGAAAGGATATCCTGGTCGTCTTGACACTAGAGGATATATATGGTAGGTGAATATTCCTCAACCATTTTTGGCCAAATAAGGGGTAACGATTTAGTGGAGTGATTGGATTGATAAGTAAGTGGCCCTAAAGATATAGCATTGATTAAAAAAAAAATTAGGTGGGATGGGAACAATGTGATCTATGTTGATGGGATCTTCTGTGGTTTTTTAGTGATGATGACGTTCTAGATAGGAAATAGTTATGGATGTAGCAAGTTTAGATGTAGTAGCTTTGCACATTTTGGAGGTGAACCTTTTATAACCTAAACCAATTTTCTCATAGGGTTTAAGAGAACGTAGGACATGTTGATCATGGGTTCCATGTTCAAAACACACGAGGCCGAAACCTCTCCACACGTAGTGGTGGACATACATGCGGGAAAAGTTTGGATTATTGAGAGATTTTAAGTTTAGTGTGAATGGAATAACACATTGTGTATTAATGGTGTCGGATGGAGGATTGTCAATTCTCCCATAGATAAGGTTTTTTTTTAGATAAGACAAGATGTAGGAGATGAAATTTCCTACATTTGGGTCATACATGAGTTACTTATCAAGGCGGCCATATGTTAAGGTGAGGGGATGGTGTTAAGCATGAGGAAATGATATTCCCCAAGATTAAGGCAATTTACAGCCTCACAAGGAGAGGAATCATCTGTTAATTTAGAAGAAGGGATGCATGTTCTAGCATATGATTCATTAGATTTATTAGAAGAATATTTAGGTACAAGGATGTTGTTTGGGTGGTATATAATGTAGCAGCCAGATGAATAGATTTGGATCAGTAGGGACAATGAAATTCTAACCTTCATGTTCGTATTTGAGACAACGATGGATGGTGGAAGGAACGTAGTGCATGGTGCACATCCAAGGGCATCCTAATAACATGTTATATTAAAAATATCCTTCTATAATGTAGAAGATTTCGGGCATGGTTTTTATATCGACCTTAAGCGGAATTATGGTGGTGCCTAATGTGGGTGTGATTGTGTCATTAAAGGATCACAATAGAATCAAATTTTGAGTGATGACATTATTGGGTAATTTGAGTTGGTCGAAAGAGAGGGATGATATGATGTTAATGGTTGCACCACTATCAATCATGACCCTCTCGATGGAGATATCATTAATCTTGGTGGTAGTTAAGATTGGTAGGTTGTGGTCTTCTCGGTTGAGGGAGAAAATTTCAAATGGTTCAAATGATATAGCGGAGGATTTTTTAAGAGCACCCACAAAATTTGTGAAAGAAATTGGATCATTGGATGATACAATTATGGATTAGAATACTTCTATCATAGCCTAATTTTAATAAGGTGATGTCTGAACCAGCTCATAGAGTGACATCCTGACAGGAGATTGGTGTAGTTGTTTGATAGAAACCTTCTATATTGTAGTGAAAGGGGTTTTGTTGTTTGTATAGAGAATTTATCTTTTGAAAACAAGTGTTTGGTTATATTCCTCAGGAGATAAAGAAATAGATACCTTAGGTTTATCAGATGAAGTTGATAATTTAGGAGGTGGGGGTATAGTGATGAATTTTTTAGTTTTCTTAGGTTCAAATGGTTCTTTGTCATAATTTTGTTAATGGGTGGTGATGTGTATACTACCGACTTGATGATCAGATGCCTTAGGGATAGATTCTTCAGGTTTCGATGAAAATGATGTAGATGTTGGCGTTATGTTTGATTAAGAAGGAAGGAAGAGTGGACTACCAATTTCTTGTACTTTCAAGTGAAAGGATCTACAATTTTCTATGGAATGGCCACATGTTTTGTGGTAATCACAAAAATATTGAAGTCATACCAAACAGGTTTCCATCCGTAATGATCATATGGATTAGGAAGTGGTAATGTAATAAGTGACCACTGAAGGAGTTCATCTAGGATGGTGGCATAACGCCCCTTAGGTGTATATGTAGATGGTGACAAGGTCATGTATCTAATTATCTTAGCTGGAGGAAATACATGCTATTTAGTCACCGGTTACTTATTTGTTAGTCGTGGAGGCTTTCTAGATGTCGTGGCTAGTGTTGGAGGAAGATAATGTATGGGTGGTTATTGGTGTGGATATCCAGTAGTATCTACTGTGAAGGGACAAGGGCCATATATGGGTGGCCATTGGTGAGGATAGTAATATTGTGTAATATGTAAGGGAAAAGGACCTTATATGGTGGATTGTTGGTGTGGATAGTCGATTTGTGTGAAAGGTGCAAGATATGGACTTAGTGTAGGGGTTTGGTTGGGGATTTTGATCCCATAATAATAGGGTGATTAACATTAACATTTGTTTTGATTAATCTGAAGATGAAGGATGGTTTGGGAAATGTTTTTTAAATATGTCAAGATTTTGATTTGGGGGTGTGTTTGGATTTTCTAAGTGAAGTTTTCCCTTGTCGATCAAATCTTGAAGTACGTTGCAGAAAGTGTAACACATTTCAATGTCATGTCCATTGAATCTATGATATTTACAATAGTCATTATCCCGTACCAAATGGGTTTAGATACTTGATATGTCGATGGGTCAAATAGGTGGGAGAGATATCATGTTAGAGGAAAGTAGTTTGTCAAAAATTGTGCTATAAGTCTCTCCTATGGGTGTGTAGTTACATTGTTGATGGGGATGCTCGGTAGTGGGTTTCTCCTTGAGAGAAGACTTAACTATGATCTGTTGGTGGATGTATTAGACTTATCATTATGGGATGGTGATTTAGATGAAAATTCAACTTTTGGTTTCTTAGGATGAAGCTTAACCCGACCATCTTCTAGAGCTCGCAGTTCCAATTTATGGGCCATGGTGAAAGCCTCATCAAATGTTTGAAATGATTAGATTTGTAAAGTAGATGAGATGTGTTTGGCACATGCACGATAGAAAACCTTGATTAATTATGTTTTTGGTAATGTAAAGGATAGTTGATTGGTGACACCCCTCCAATGAGTGAAAAAATTAGTGATAGATTCATCTTTAAATTGTCTGATGGCATATAGGTCATTGATAGTGATTTTATGAGCTATGTTTATGGAAAAGTGGTCTAAGAAAAGTTGGGAAAGCTGTGCAAAAGAGAATAGGGAATGTTTTTATACCAATATAAGGTGGGACCAAGTGAGGTACATGGGAAAGGTCCTTAGCATCAGGTCTTGGTCATGAGCTATTAGATAACAAGTGTGATGAAAGGCACATATATGTTGTTGGGGATCTTCCTTGCTGTAAAAATTGATAAACTTAGGAAGTTCCCAGTGAGGTGGATATGGTTTATATGGTATTGAGGGATGAATGGGCTCATTGAAAATTTGATCATAAGAGAACACATTATTGGATGAGATTGAAGCCATTTTGAGATTGGATATGCAAATTTAAAATGGCGTGGAGAGGATCAAGTTTTTTTTTGTGAGGATGAGCCAAGTTGAAATAAACATTGGTTTGGCTGTGAGTATGTCTGACACTATAGAGGAATGCCTTGCTGGTAGGGAATGTTTTGTTGGGGATCATTTTGCTATTGAGCAATGTTCTATGATGTTGTGAGATGTTGTATTATGAAATGTTTTGTTGAGGCACGTGTTGTTGATGTATGTTTTTTTGTTAGTATATTCTGTTGATAAGAAATATTTTGTTGAGGGATACTTTAATGATAAGGGATTTTCTGTTGTGGGATGTTTTGATGATATGGAGAACCTTTTTGGGAGGTTATAGGCTATGAGGTTTGTATGTACTGGTACTATAATGACATTGATGTATGAGTGAGTGGTTGTGAATATGTGAGTGACTGTCTGAAGGAAAAATAAGAGGCAACATAGGATGATTCTTGTTGTGGAATGCTTTTTTGTGAGATATTGTATTGTGGGATTTTTTGTGTGGGTGTAGATTACATGAAGATCAACGGTTATGAAGGTTGTGGTATGTATTATTAAACAAGGTGAGTGCTAGAAATGGAAATAGTATTTATCAAGAGTGTAGTTACAGGATGGACATGGTGATGTTTTTAATGGGACTAGTAACCTGTTGGGAGGATACAATAGTAGAAAAATCCAAAAAATCGGGTATTTGTACCTATGAGGAGGTCGGAGGGGTAGACATGGAAGTAGGGGTAAAGCTTAGGGGAGGTGTGGAACCTATAGAAGGACTCAGTAAGGATGTAGACTACTGAGTAGATGTGTTTTTTGATGAAATCATGTGGAGGTCATAAATAGGGATTAAAGAGACCTTAGATGCTCCATGTTGACTATTAGAAGATTGTTCATTCGATGTTTCAAAGGGGTTAGTAGGACTGACATGTATCTTAGGTTTACTATTGTTCGGTGTTTCATGTTTATTTGAAGTGTATGAGTACAACTCGCTAGATGATAGATTTTTGATTTTGATCAATGAGTTGTGCAATGGAAGATGAAGGATTGTAAGTGTGTTGGGGTGTAAATGGTTACATCTGAACATTTATGGCTGCTAGATAGGAATTGAGGGAAATAGGGTTTGAGTCTAGCATTTCTTTAAAGATAGGGTCTCCCTATTATAGAAAGGAGGTTTAAATAATTCTTGTTAAGGACTAGATGAAAATTTTCTATTTCTTTTGGTCCAAATGTATGAAATATTTGACCATGGTATTGATGTGGGAATGAAATAGTTGTCCCATTTCATTGTTATAGTTGACCCTTGATTCACTCCAAGTTTGTTGGGTGTTAGAAAAGGGATTGGATGTAACTATTTGATAATATGGGATTTTTTTTGTGTTGGTGTTGAAAGTGCTATAGTGTAAAATGAGACATGTTGTTGAAATGTAGGTGGTGGAGTAGACATATTTTTGGAGGTTTAGTTACGAGCTTGTTGTCTAGTAAGTACCATGATAAACAAACACACAAACACCTAAAAATGAGAAATAACTAATTGGGTTGATTTACAAACAACAAGAAAATGCAAGAAAAATATGTTGTTTAGTATTTATCTTGATTAATTATGAAAAAGTGAAATGTGTAAGATGGTTAACGAGGGTCCTAAGAAATGGTAAGATATGAATGATTTCAGGTATTTTTAAGGGTGGATTCCTCGATAAACCCGAAGGTATGTGAGGCACACCTTTGTATTGTTTCTGGTATATGTGTGTATATTAGGGCCTACCCACTCACTTCATGGTCTTGCTATGATAAGGGAGTTAGGTGCTGAGCTAAAATATACCGATAGACAGGAGATTATACTCAGCCAGAACACCGAGTCAACTTCCCTATTGGGTGATGAAATACCAATCAATTTTACCTTGGTGGTAAATGTTTGAATGCATTTTTATTTATAAGTGATTTGGTTGTGTGGGGAGGATAAGTGAATGCAATGAATTTTCCTCCTAATTAAAGCTAGATGATCAAGAAGTATGAAATAGTTTGTTTTAAGACCCAAAATGAAAAGTTTAGTTTTAATGAGGACAATCAAACAAAAATGTGAAACCAAAATAAAATGAAAGGTTTAGGACTTACCATAACAGTGCTCCTATATTTTTAAAAAATAATTAGTAATTTTTCTGAAGCGAGCAAGCAACAAATTTAGCAAATGAAGCTTTCATAATCATGAACTTGTAACTATATTAGAAGAAATAGAAAAAGAAAGAAAGAAGTAGAAGATAGACTATGAGATGATAAGAAAAACATACAGAGAAAATGCAAGCGATTGGACCAAATGTGGGTGATTAGCCCAAACATATGTGATTAGGCTATTCGAAGGTGATTATTACATAGTGAAAATAGTTATTATTCTATTCACTAAAATGAAATAGAAAAACAAGGGACAATGGTCCCACTAGGCATGCCAAAATGTTGAAGACAATTTTGCCTTCATGATTGGTTTGATATGAAAATGAGGCATAACTGATTCAACCTCGAGTATTGTGGGGTTTCTAAGGTACCCGTAGGGTGTGATAGGTTTTTGGTTGTTTTTCACTTCATGAAAAATGAATTAAGCTATTTTCCTTGTAATTAAACCCGTAAGTCAAAGAAACGCACAAAATAAAGTTAGTAAAATAGGTAGGAAGGTTTTTGGAAAATATCAATTCCAAGAATCCAAAAGACTTCCTTATGTGGACATCAACCTGCTTTTAAAACAATTAAGGTTTTATTTATGAAATGGAGTACAATATGTGAATAATTTTTTTCACTTATTTCGATTATTGTAGTCATTTTATGTAAATTTAATACCACTTCTAACCCCAAGCGTGGTAGACTATCACCCAAAGGGCGCTTGGCACTCACCCAAAGCATGCGGGTCACCGAGACCTTCCTTTATGTGAGAATTATGAGAAGGTTTTTCCATTGATGGGGATGCTTTACAAAATGATAAGTACAATCATTTAGTTAATAAGGTAGAAACAGATCCACATCTTAATGTTTTATAGAAAAAAATTAATAAGCATGCTAAATCAGATCTGAACCATGATAGTCATATAACATGAGGGTTTACACCCTTAAGCATAATATACAGAACAACCCTTATATATATTCATCGAATAGTTCTGGTAGCCACATTACAATCAAAATAGGTAATCATAGACCATACATATTAAATAACAAGGACTTAATTCCTATAGATCTTCCCTGATAAAAGATCCTAGCTATACCCTCCCATTTGAATCCTTATTATAGATCCTAATGCCATACATAGGATTATTACATCCTTCATATTCCTCAACACTAAGTGATAGAAACCCTAGAATTACTGTAGTAATTTTTACTCAACATTTTACTCTCTATGCATTCTCTTCTTTGTTTCTGCGTATCTTCCTTTCTTTCGAGCATCTCTTTTTATAGGATCAACACCCACCACCATGCCTTCCCTCCTGAGAAGATCACATGCCAAGTGTCAATGTGGTCCTCCAATGGTGAATGCTTATCCCTTTACAAACCCTCCACTCTTTGTAATGATGTCTCTTGGGAATATTCCCTACATGGAATATCCTTTTCTTGACCTCTAAGGTTCCAGTGACACCTTATCCACTCAACATGCCTAGTTGGATTAATTTTTCCTCAAGTGCCACTAGAATACCAAATATACCTAATTCCTTCGAACTCCGTGTTCTAAATTCTCGTGCATGCTCCGGTTTCTCCTAACCCCTTCTTAAACCTCTTTGTCTTGTGCACTTCTTCCTCCATGCTCTTCTTATCACTTTGGTCCCGGGTGTGCGTGCCCTTTGGAACTTAGCCAATATTTTAAGGCCCAATACCACCTGAAACTAAATGTGTTCTCCATCCTCTAAACATCCCGATCCTTTCAGGAATAAATAATAATGCGACCCAAACAAATTGAATGAATAATGAAAGAATGGAAGAATGAAGAATGGAAGAATTGAAGAATCTATTATTTATGCAACAAGAGTGGGAACTCCTTCCTTAAGTTATTGTCTTAATATTTTCCTAGGCATCCACTTCTTCCCCGCACCTACTAAAGTATGTCACCGACTAGAGCACTCACCTCCTCAAAAATTAATTCATCACCCTTAGCATTCAACATATCTACAATTCCTTCTAAATACTTACTAAGGTCATCTAACATGTCCGTTCTATGAGTGACCTAGAGGTACAACTCCTTAAGTTTATTCTTAATTGAACCCCACAAGGATTCGATTTCTCCCAACTTCATTTCAAAATTTCCCACTCATCCTTGTTTCCTTTGTTCTTCTCTTGGAATTCCTTCATAATCGCTTCATGTGTAGCAACTAGAATTCTTACTACCCTATCTATATCAGCGTAATTGTCATACACAACCTGAGCTATTTATGTGACAATGTTTATAGCGGCAAGGAGATCAGAATATCAAGAAACTATTCCCGATCTTCGCCTTTATATTCCTCCTTCCGCATGCTAATGCCTCTTCTATTGACTCCAACATGAGTGGTATCCTTTCCATGGTGGGGATACGGGTTAAGTCTTCTAACCATTGCAAGAATGACTTGTATTTTTGATCAAGTAGGGCCGGGTTAGGGTGCTTCAAGATTATGGCATCCATAATCATCTATATCTTCTTGTACACCTCACACACCTTCACCTTCTCCTCCCTCAATTTGCACCTTATTTTTGCACTGATAAGCTCCTCCTACTTTAAATCCTTGCTCTTCTCAATGATTTCTTCATTCTTCTTCTCTAGTTCCTCCTCCAAGACCCTTAATTTTTCATTCCTCCCGAAGAGTCTCGCCTCAACCTCTACCGACACCTTGTTGAGTGCGTTATAGAATTTATCATCGATAGATTTTGAGCATTCACCAAAGGGTTTACTCCCTTAGTTTCTTGTATCTTCATTAGCACCTCTCGGTTGACTTCAAACTCTAGCTCATCAACATGGGACTCAAAATCACAAGATAGCATCTTTCTTGTATGAGGGTATGCACCCTCTTATTTGAATGAAGACCATGTAAGGAGTTAGTTGGAAGGCATGGTACTTTGGAAGCTCGTGTGTAGTACCTTATTCGGATCATTGATATAACTCATTTGTTTCTCTTACGCTGCTACGAAACTCTTTCTTCCCATGTGTGTTGCCTTAGGGAAGCTTACTGCTAGGCTGGGATCTCCGCCCATGCTCCCATATTCCTTCTCTACACTCTCCTCCTCCATCTCCTTGAGAAATTCATCGGTGCTATGCTCCACCTCTTGTTCCACCAAGTATTTTATTATTCCTGCTACCTCACTTTCTACAGATTTTCTATCATCTCCGTGGTCGGGATTGAGGTCCTTTGATCCTTAGTGTTCACTTCCTCACTTTCCCCTTGCCATGAGCACCTTCTTCATCCTCATCCTTCTCTTCATTCCCTTCCTTTGATTCATGTACGTCGATATACGGGATGGTCCCGAGCCTCTCCGTGCTTGTTGCTATCCCTTTTTCCCATGTAAGCCTTCGTGCCTCTTCGCTTCTTCTATGTCTACCTTTTTGCTACCTTTTGCTTCTTCCTAAATAATTATTCTAGTATAGAAACTCTTCCTTCTCTTCTTGAGGTGACTCCTTCCTTACTGGCGGATCTTCTTTTCGGGGGATTTTCTTTCTCGGCACTTATTCCTCAGTGTCTTCTCTTTTTTTCTTCTGCAGGGGACTTATTTCTCCATGCACAGTGCTTGGATTTGCACTAGACTCTTGTTCTCTTGTAGATTGCAATGTCTGCATACTTGGGTCATTTTTCTTGAGCCTTCTCCCTCTCCCTCTTCCTTGGCACAACCTTCTTTCTTGTGGTAGGGTCTTCTAGGATTGAGACATCATTTTCCACATAGTCGCCCTTCTCATATTTTGGTCTTATGGGAAGGTATACCCTTGTTGCAGTTCTTCCAGAAATAGGAAAGGTCATTGGCTTCATCATGTGCATGTTGTGGAAGACATACTTCTCCATATAGGCATGCTTCTTTTTTATATCGAGTTTTGCATAGTTTTTGGTAGTCCTGGTCTACCGTGCTGAGGTCAAATCTTAACTTATTTTCCTCCTTGAATCTATTGATGTTGACTCGGAAGTATTATGATGTGAAGGAGAATGACAACTTGCACCAGGGGACCCTTGACGCCATCTAATATAGTAAAACTAGCCAATGCAAAAGTGTTAGTATATGGTGAATTTAACTTCACCTTGCAGAAAAATAGGTAACTACTTAGGTATCCTCCACTCTACACCGAATGCATCATGCATCCACTTATACCATTTTTCTAGGTGCACCTTGTGGGTGGCCATCATTGTTTCATAAGTGTACTTCTCAAATATCTTGGTAGGGGAGGCATTTTCATCTAGGTACTCCCATACAAATTTTTCTTGCCCATTAGGCACTCCAATCTCGAAAAGACAATGGTAAGGAGGACATTACCAAACATTATCTTTTCTCTGTGCGTGGCACTAATGATTTCCTCTACTATGAACATCGAGATGTTATAGATTGTCCCCTCTGAGATCTTTTGGAAAACATTCAACTAGGACTTGTTGACCTATGTCCACCTCTCTTGTCCATTCAACTTGGATACTAAGCGCGTGACCATCCACATAACAGGGTCAGAAATCATAGATATGTCAAAGTACCATGACCCCTTCTTGTAGTCATAGGCCTTCATAGTCTTCTTGATGTCTTCCTTATTATCCAAGTCATCATAAAATGAATCTCCATTGTAGGTAAGACCAGTAAATTTGGAAATTAGTTGGGGAGTTATCCTCATCCTTCGTCTTGCGAAGTAGAAATGGTCTTCATGCATGCATGACATTAGCCATTGGTATAACCACTCAGGTTTTCTAAAATAGGGAAACTCATAGAGTTGCAATAACCCGACCTTTTCCATCTTCACCTTTACTTCATCATCGTAGATTGGCATTCCATCTAGTGTCCTTTTATCTATAGGTCTAACCATTTCTAGTGCCATCTCTTTCTCTTGGGTCATTCGATGGTTTTAGTTAGTTACAACCATCTTTCTCACATGAGACACCCATTATTTTCCCAACAATATGCCATTTGGGTATTGCATCTCCGCATACCATTCTTCATTGAAAGTTGGTGGAGACAACTTGTTTCCCTTTTCCCTTGCCCTTCTTTGGTGAAATAGTGGTTACTTTCCTTGGTGACATTTCTCTTATCAAGTTATTAAAAATTATTTTCTTCCTTATGATCCTATTTTTATCTACTCTATGACTCTATTCTTACGTGAAAATACCTTCAATCCTATGCCCTAGCATTTGTGGAACCCTAACTTTGAAAAAATGCTTCCTTCCACAAGACGACGTATTCACTTACAGGCTTTGAAAACTTCAACAACCCTCTCCTTCATGCTCGCGTACTATTTTTCCACCCTAGTTTTCTTGTCAAACTAGCTATGCGTTGATATATTTACAACCCTCTTTTTGTGAAACTTCTCTCCAAGGATGCCCTAGTTCGCAAGAGATCTTCGATATCACAAATGCAATGTAACAATAATGTATCATGACCTCTTACTTATAGTTTTGCTTATTTTTTGTGATAAAATAAATTGTCACCTACCATCGTACCTTTATAATAAAGGTGACTATTTCCTCATAAGCCAACCTTCATTGCTTTTACCCCCTCCATGCCCAATCCTGCATGAAAACTCCTACAACCTTCTAGAGTGAAAAATCCTTACTCGACCAAAGATCCTTTCGTACGCTCTCGGCGTCGAAGGAACTTCTTCTATCCTTACCCTAATTTTTGACATCACCTACCTCATGTTGTTCCTACACTTCTCATACTTGTATGTGGTCTTCCAAACTCTTTACACTAAACTCCTTATGTCCACCTTTTCTACACATGCTCTTCCAAACTATGCACTTTTGATTCTTCAATCTGGGTCATTGAACCATAGCTTCAACTATTTGTCACATTACTATACCCCACACAAAAATAGATGCGTGGTATTCTACACATAGATTTTTTAAGATAATAAGTGTCTCCCAACGCAAAACATGCACAAAACAAAAAAGAAAGTGAACAAAAAATGAGAAGGGGAAACACAAAGAAAGGAAATTCTAGTCTAAATGGCATTACTACCTTATTTATAATTACACGAAGCCTTATTTATAGTAGGGTTTCATCCTACTCCCATTGAAATGGCTTGGTAACCTTGTACCATCCAATGCTTGCAACTGGCATGCACCTAAATCAAGGATGTATGAGATGATATATGGTCCTAACCAATGGAATTTCAGTTTCCTAGGATAACACAGAAATTTGGAATCATAAAGAAAGACCATCTGCCCAACCTCGAATTGTTTGTTTTTAATATGGCGATCATGTCATGATTTTTGTCGCACCTTTTCAGTCTTTTGAATCCACCTAGCAAGTGATCACCTTTTTCCAACTGCATTAACTTCTCCATGTGCTCTGCAGTGCTTTCTCGTTAGCTAATCATCTTACATAAGTAAAGCAAAGGGATGGTAGCATGAATTCTATTGGTAACATAGCTTCTGCGCTAAACACCAATTGGAATGGTGTGGCTTTGTTCAATTTCTTGTAGGTAGTCCTCTATGCCCATACTATAGCTGAAACTTTGTCATCCTAATCATGTCTTCCAACATCACAAATTTTTGTCAGTGTGACTCAGAATTTTGTTAAATGCCTCAATAGTTCCATTAGCTTGTGGGTGATATGGAGTAGTCTTATGGTGGGCTATCATGAATTATGCCAATAAGATTCTGATTGTCTCATTTAAGAAATGAGTACCCCTATCACTCGTTAAGCTCAGTGGACATCCATATCATCTGATTATATTTTCCCACAAAAATCTACCTATTTTTACTGCTCTGTAGTCCTTTATAGGTGCTGCCTCTACCCATCTTATTAAGAAGTCAGTGCAAGTGATGATATAGTGCGAACCAGTCCTTCGCGCAGTAGGTGAAATTGGTCCTACAAAATCAATGTCCCAGTTTTAAAATGGTTATGTGCTAGTTATCATCCTTAAGGGCATCTCATCCCTTATTCTTGGTTTTCCAAGGCACTTGAAAATGGTCACAGGCCTTGCAAAACTCAATGTAATCTTGGTAGATGCTTTCCCACCAAAGCCATGTCAGTAGAATCTTTCAAGTGGTGGAATTCCCTTCAAAGTTTCCTCCTGTAGTCCCACCGTGTGCTTCCTCCATGATTTCTCATGTTCTAATGCACACCAACACAAAAGATCATTATGGCCTAGTTTATATAAGTCTCCACTAATTAACATATAGGGCATGGCATGTATGGATAATTGTTTTCTTTCTAGAGTCTTCATTCCCTCCGGTGCCACACCTATTTTGAGAAACACAACAATATCTTCCAAATAAGAGGGCGCATACCGCAACCTAAATAGTTATATGTTTGTAATTGTATCCTCAATTCTCTATGCGTCATCTCCCGATTTAATTCTTGATAAATGGTCAGGCACCTAAGTTACTCTTTCCTAGTTTCACAACAACTATAAACTCAAACTCTTGAAACAACAAGACCCACCAACATATGTGCCCTTGAAAAATGGGCTTGTTCACCAAGTAATTCAATTCCATGTGGTCCATGTAGAATATGACAGGTGTTGCCAGTAAATATTGCCTAATTTTTTGTAGTGTGTAGATCATTGATAATGCTTCACACTCAGTAGTAGTGTAGTTCCATTATACTGGTGTTAACTTCCTGCTAGAATAACACAAGGGGTGGTCAACAATTCCTTCTCCAGGTTGTGTTAGGACTACCCTAATTGCCATCCCTGAAGTATCAACATGTAAATAGAATGGATTTTCCCAAGAGGGAAAATGTAATATGGGTGCAGTGATAAGCCTATTCTTCAATGTATTAAATGATGTCTGTTGTGCCTCTCCTAGTGAAATGCACTTTTGTGTTTTAGTAACTTCTCCAATGGTGTGGTGATCTTGGCATACCCCTTAATAAATTTCTGGTAGTACCCCATATTCCCAAGGAATCCACGCACTACACTCTAGTTGGTAGGTTCCCCCAATCCCACAATAATAGAAACTTTGGTGGGATCCACCAAGCCTTCCTTACATATGATGTGCCCCAACAGGGTTCCAAATGGAGTAGCGAAGATACACTTCTTGATGTTGAGGGATATGCATAATTGTCGGTATCTTTCGAACATCAACCCGAAATTGTCACAATGGTCTCTCTCTAGTCCATACATTGCCTAGTCATCAAGGTAGATCTGAAGGAACTTATAGATAAAATCCAGAAATGCCTAGACTGCTATGCGCAAAAACACAATAGGTGTAATATTTATTCCAAAAAGCATGACCATGTAGGTAAAAATTACCCATTCCATGGAAAACATTGTCTTTTCTTGGTCGTCCTTTGTAATTATAACTTTATGATATCCTAAGAATCCATCAGTGAAAGAATAAATTTTGCGCCTGACTACTCCATCCAAGATTTCTGCAGTGAAGGGGGTTAGAAAAGGATCAATCACACATACCACATTTAATTCCTTGTAGTCAACACATATCCTTATCCTTCCATTCTTCTTAATACTAATGACCATGGGGCTTATCCATTCTGATTCCTCCACAACTTCAATGATGTTTGATGTGATAATCTTGTGTACCTCCTCCTTGACCCATACATGCAAGTTTGGATTCATCTAGTAAGGTCTCTTTTGAATTGGGTGTGCACCCTCTTTTAAATTGATTTTAATTTTCCCCAAGGAGTGGTGGATGCCTTTAAGCTCATGGTATCTCGTGCTAAAATAAGTCTTGAAACTCGCATAATAGATCAATTATCTTTGAAACCTCCTTTTTTGACCAATAGTCTCCAATAGTATCATCCTTAGGTTCCGTTTCTGAGCCGATGTTAACTTTATTTATTTTAAGGGGTTCATGGTAGGCACGTACTTTCTCATCAACACTATCCATAACTTCATGTGTACCTTCAGTATGGTTAACATCCAAATTTTCCATCTCTTTTCCATCTATCACATAGACCATCTTTCCCTTCTCTTTCTCCATGCATGTGTGCTCAAGTTGTGTCTCTTCTGATTCTTCCTCATCAAAGCACACTTCCAAACTAGGTTCACCCAATAACTCCAGTATTTTATCTTCTACAATAGAACTATCTCCCATCGTTAGGAACTTAACAACCTATAACTCCTTATCCACCGATGTCTTGGTGCTCTGATATTCAAAAGCTTGAAGGGGTTAGTCGTCAACTCCTATAAATTTCCTATCTGATGGCGCATCTCTGAGTGAATGTACCATACACATGAATATCCTTGTAAATTGAGTACAACTTATGCACCTATAGAGAAGGTGGAAATTATTCCACGCCTTCCATCTAGGACTTCTCACATGCTTGGATGTGAAACGAGGTAGGTTCCTTCCCATGATAGTATTGTATGATAGTGGGTGCATTTATCCAAGAAAACCTAACAGAGAACGTGATTCTTACTTTGCGCCACTCTAGAAGGCTATCATGATGTGTCACCCACAAACATGTTATGGTCTTGAGAAAGTTATAGATGAGAATCCTTCTCCTTTTGATCTCACTTTTCCACTAGGACTCCATCTCTCATAAGAAAATGTTAGGATTGGTCGTTCAAGAGTAACTTGGAAACTTATTTTCCTGAGGTGCTTGACTAAACGTGCCTTTGTTAATCTTGTATCAGATCCTCTTAATTACCACCAAATTAACTCATAAGTCCTGTGTGCCCAATTTTCGCATGCTACACCAGTGGTATCACTCATAGATTGAGCATCTTCAAACCGAATAACTCCTTTCATAGGATTAATCACCTCGGGTGCCTGATAGAGCAAAAATAGAACTGTCAAGAACTTCTTTGCTAAAGGGCTGAGTATAAGGTGTTGACTTCCCATCGGTCAAGGGATGATTACTGTTCATCCTTGTTCTCACAACTTATGTACCCTTTATTGAATCATAGGTCAATATTGTTCTTATAACACCGGGGTGCCCAAGTAATACTAGAAAATTGTATGCCTCCGCTATGCCAAGACTTTTAAATCTCCAAAGAATTTCACCCTTTGGATAGTGATAACAACATCTTTCAAAACAACAATGGGCATCACCTTTGTTTTGTTGGCCATATACAACACATTTGAAGATGGATGTAATGGGGCCTTCCCATTTGGTTCCAGGTGTCTAGGGTTAGAAAAATTACTTCCATGCCCATGTTAATCAAAATATTTCTTAGAAGCCACTCCTCCACAACTACATTTAAGGTAATATCCTTATCATAGTTGAGGATGTGGGTAGGAAGGTTAACATGTAGAACCTACCTCTCACACTCTTCTCTCGACGTGTGGTATGTTTTCCCATAACCATTACCCTAGCAAAGGAATGATATTATCCTACCTCAACATTTTTCATACTTTCCTGACCTCATCTAGATCCTTCTGCAGAACCTCAGCACTCTTCCTTTGTTCTAATTACCTTGAATTCTCCTTCAGGAACTGGATTTCTCCTTTTAGGCTTCAAAATTACATACATAGTCTCTTAATACACCTATTTCTGATGAGGAGGTTATGGATAGTTACCATACACAACCTCTTCTCTTGTAATCAGTGGCTTCTACCTTGGTGTCTCCATGGCGCATGCACAGCTTCAACGTACATCATCACAAGTACAAGTTGTAGTTCGACTTGCGTGCCACCCTTGACATACATTATGAGTCACCTTATTTATGGTTACCATTCCAAGACCTTTTTCATTCCAAAGTGTTGCTAGCTCATATGTTCAAATAGCTCTGGGCACTCCTCATACTTGTGCTTCTTTCAACACCAAGATCATTACAACATATCAAGGCATTTGCACTTATAGTGCTCCATAGATCCACAGTTGTAGCAAGTTCCACATAGGAACTCACTTCTTCCTCCTCTGCGGTTTCCATGACCATGAAATCCTCCTCAGAAACCACTTCCACATGCCCCTCAAGATGTGCTCCCTTTATAATGATGACCATCATCCTTGGAATTATTTGTGAGGCTATTTTGGCACACACCAATATCAATGACATCATGTATCTGGTCAATCAATCCAAAATCCTTGGTGTCATGAGTAGTAGACATGAAAATCTTGCAATAACAAGACACACTCTTATGGATCACGTGCTACAGTAGTGGACATCTAATTGCATCATGATCTCTATAGAAAATATCACAGTCCACTATCATGGTGTGTATTGATCTCCAGAGACAACTGTCCTTTATATGCCCCTCTACCTCACAAATTGTGCACCATAGGCCAATGTGAGTCTCATGTACTAAGTTCAAAAATAGCTTCCCCAACTCTTTTTCCATTATAAAAATCTAAGATTCAAGAAAAAGGATAACACCGGTATCCACACTTCCAATAGCCTCATCACACTTGGGAAAACTCTAAATCCTCACGTGGGTATGTTAAATTGTTGTGCAAAAGTGTTCTCCTAAAAGGTGTTATCAACCCTCTAATAAACCATTGAGCATGCTTTGAGAAGGATGAATATCATAAGAAATTTTTGATAAGAGAGTCTTAAAATGCACATCATATTCCCACACACTCTCTGCCATACCTTGTTGAATCTCCTTCAGTGTGCTAATGCTTTTTTGTTCAAACTCAGGGATATGAAATTCAACTAAGAAGGCATTCCGTAGTGTGGTGTAATCCACCACTATTTGGTGAGGGTCATACTTTCGGTACCAACTATGTGCGCATCCTTTCATCGTCATTCCAAACTGACTTTCCTTCCATTAAGGGGTAGTGATCACCTTCGCATGGAATTATATCTCACACTTTTGTATATGCTCTGTAGCATCCTCAACACCTTTGTAGTCTGGTAGATGCAAAGAAATTTTGAAAAATACTTGCTGAGGTGGTTGAGGCCCATGTCCTCCTGATCCAGAACCTTGATTCCCTCCGATGTTTCCTCCACCACTAGATCCACTAGATCCACCAATTCATACTCCTTTTGATCCACCGATCCACTAGCTCCACTAGGTACACTAGCTCGCTCATTCCACTAGATCCACCTCTCGTAGCTGGTAAGGGCCCTAAAGTGGATGTACCTAGCTTTCCCACTATTGCGTTGAACTATGCGCCAACAATTTGTGATATTGCACCGCTACCATATGTGTGTCCCGTGCTTTGCTTCTAGATGTGATACCCAAGCTTTGTGTACCCATACTTTTCCCAAATGTTATTCTAGACAATATACCTCCAAACACAAGAAATGATTGTGCAACCATAGATGTGCCAAATGAAAAGTTATACCTCCTTGGTGTTGATCGGTCACTTCCACCAATACCAACTGGGTTAGTAATACTTATCTCTAGATTTGGAAAAATAAGTGCCGGGGTTAGTCACCGGTGGGTTCAAATATGTGCTGATGGCTCTTCTTTCTCCAAGTGACGAGCTTTCATCGGAAGGCTGAAGGGTCTCTCTCCGCTGTGCTTGCTAAGATGGGCTAGCATAGACTGCTCAAGCTCCACGGCCTCTACGTGAACCTCAATTCCTTCCTATAATGTCTGCCTCCATAGATCCATCACTCCTTCAACCTCACATTATCTAACCAAATCCCTTTTTCATGCTTCACTATAATTGATTCATCTCTCTTCCCTCTCCTTTTCAACCGTAAGTTTGGCCATCTTCCTCCACCCTAGTTTCCTTGCCCAACACTCAAAGAATGCTTAGCTAGTCATAAGAAGTGCTTCTAAAATTAGTGTAATGATCAGGATATTTATAGCTAAGGGGATAGCATGCAAAAATGATCCTCTAGACTCCCTTAAGAACCTAAACTCAACATACTCTAGACAAGAATATATAGAAATAACATATTCTAGGGTATAACTAGTCAACACTCTTCTCCACTAATAATCAAAAACACATGTCTAAGTCAGATCAACATCTTGCATCCTCTTATAATTATCATGGGTCCACAGGCAAGATCTATAGTACCAACTTAATCTAGATGCACACGTCGAAATCCATTCATACAACTCCACTAGAAAGTAGCAAAAGAAGGTATCATATAGCTCATGATACAGAGGTTATTCTATCCATTTATGTGCATCAAAATCAGGTCCATTACTAAATATATGATAAAATGTATCATCCATGCTCTTAAACCATGCTTCGACACTGTCCAACATCAAATGTTCTATCATCATGCATCATTCTCACAACAGCTTCAAAAAGAGGTCCCGAAAAAGAAACTAGGATGTAGTCATTTTATGTACCCTTAATACCACTTCTAACCCCGAGCATGTCGTCCTATCACCTAGTGGACACTAGTCGCTCACGTGAGGCATGCATAGGCACCAAGCCCCTCCTTTATGTGAGCATTGTGAGAAGGTTTTTCCATTGATGGAGGATGATTTGTAGAATGATAAGTACAATCATTTAGTTAATAAGGTAGAAACATATTCATATCTTAATGTTTTAGAGAAAAACAAGTAATAAGCATGCTAAATAAGATATGAACCATGATAGTCATAGAACATAAAGGTTTGAACCCTTATATATATATATATATATATATATATTATATTCATCAAAATAGTTTTGGTAGCCACATTACAATCAAAAGAGGTCATCACAGACCATACATATTAAATAATAAGGACTTAATTCCTATAGATTTCCTTGATAAAATATCCTAGCTATACCCTCCCATTTGAATCCTTGTGATAGACCACCTAATGCCATACAAAGGCTTATCACATTCTTCATAGCCCTCGACACTAAGTGCTCTAAACCCTAGCATTACTACAACACTCTATTACTCAACATTTTACTCTTTATACATTCTCTTCTCTATTTCCATGCATCTTCCTTACTTTCAAGCATCTCTTTTTATAGGATCAGCACCCACCACCATGCCTTCCCTCCTGAGAAGATCACATGCCAAGTGTCAATGTGGTCCTCCAATGGTGAATTCTTATCCCTTTGCAAACCCTCCACTCTCTGTAATGATGTCTCCTAGGAATATTCCCTGCATGGAATATCCTTTTCTTGACCTCCAAGGTTCCAAGATGGCACCTTATCCACTCAACACACCTAGTCGGGTCACATTTTTCCTCAAGTGCCTCCAGAATCTTTGAATATGGCTAAGTCCTTTGAACCTATGTTTTTCCTTCCACGGGTGCCTGGTTTCTCCTAAACCCTTCTTAAACCTCTTTATCCTACGTGCTTCTCCCTATGCACCCTTCTTCTCACTGGTCATGCGTGCGTGTGCCCTTTGGTACTTAGTCAATATTTCAAGGCCCAACAATTATTACATACCTCAGCTAATAATGATAATGAAAAGTAATAAGCCTAGAATCTGAAGTTGGAATCTAGGTGAATATCTAATATTTTAAAAAAGAAGTTAGAGCCGACTAAGTAGGATAAATCATCATCTTAGGTGAAGTATGAATCAGGTTTTGAGATGTATTCTTCCATGAAGAAGTCAGAGATCTCCTCCTCCATATCGTATAGATGTGCAAGATCGAGAATCAGTGTTTGGAAGAGTGATGTTGCTCTCAATGTCATATTCGAATGTGGTGTTCATGTCTTTGTGTATGTCCAAGCCCACTTTTTATTTGTATTCAAACCATGTAAGATTGTTCGGATTCACTACACCGTGTAATATGATTCCCAAAATTCCTCGATTACTTATCGTATTTTCTTACGGTGGAAGCAAAGATGGTTTCTAGAAGATCAATGGGTGTTGCATGGATGGAACACAACTCCAATTCATTTATTAATTCTTATTTCTCCCAGTGCAATGGGTGTTGGGAAATCGAAAGGGAA
Organism: Taxus wallichiana var. yunnanensis; assembly: GCA_018340775.1. Lineage (NCBI taxonomy): Eukaryota > Viridiplantae > Streptophyta > Pinopsida > Cupressales > Taxaceae > Taxus > Taxus wallichiana. The sequence goes on from CM031244.1 coordinate 324,055,487, forward strand.
TTGATGTTGGTAATGGGATGATTAGTTCTTGATATGGCCATCTACAAGATCCATACTTGGCACAAAGATTAGTAAAAAAACCAAAAGCATTTAATAACTTTTAATGAAAACTGATTACTAACTTGACATAAAACCCAAAATCATATATTAGGCTGAAGGAGATTCTCAGAAATAATAATAGACTACTAAAAAGAAATGATTTGATTGTCTAAAACAAAATTACAATCTATTAAATATAAAAGAGAAATAGATGATGATCTAACAAGTTTATTTCAGAATGAAAATAAAATAGAAACGATGGAGATGAACCTTTGAATGATAAGTGGTGATGACAAGCTGGTTTTGGTTGTGCTTGGATGATGAAAGAGTCCTCCAAAATCTCCCAAAATTCTTGAGGGATGTATTAAATGAAGAATGACATTGATAAGATCCTGGTAACGTTGCTTGAATGCTTGAGAAAAATTGATAGTGCTCAGTCCCTGTCTAGATGGTTGTGAATGATCTCGAAGAGAGGAAAAAATCCTGGTATTTATAGATTACCGGTGTTCGAGAGAATCGACAACATTTTTGGACAGCTTATAGTTAGGGTGAGATACGAAGTGATAAACCTTCCATTTTGAACTTAGGTGTGGTAGATTTAGGGGAATCATGGCTAGATAACTTGGAGAGGTCGAGTGTGAGGGTTTAGAGGTTGATAGGGGTAGTTAAGATGGAGGAGGGATAAATAGATGGTTTTCTAAATTAATCTAGTCCTAACTAGTGAGAAGTGAGGATTGGTTAAAGGGATAAGTTAGAGGAGATTAGGGTAATATTTTTAGAAGGTTGTTTATTTAGAATAGTTATAACTAGTGAGTTAGGGGGATTTTTCATGGCGAGGTGTGAGGGTGGAGTGGATTATCTAATTTATTTAACTTATTTATTTATTTAATCATGAGGAGAGTAATGTGACATTAGGATATATGGGGTAAATTAATTAAGTAAAAGGGTGTGGTAATAGCGACCTAGGTTTAGAGAGATCATAATGATGCGACAATAAGCTTGATTAATTGAACATATGACTTAAGTCGTAAAACGGTACACACGTGAATGGGAGTATTATTCAATTGTTTGTGTGGGAATGGGGTGTGCATATTTTTGGTGTCTTAAATTACACTACAATAGAGCATGAGGCACTATCTATGATCTACATGCTTCACATGTTTAGGCAGTACTTGTTGGCTACACCATTTATTTATTATTCGAGATCATATGGTATTGAAATACCTAGTCAATAAGATAGTTTTGCAAGGGCACATCTGCAGGTGTATACTTATTTTTTAGGAGTTTGATTTCATAGTTGTTGTCAAACTAGGAAAGATAAATTCAGGGCCTAATCACTTATCTAGGATCAATTCTTGCGAAAGGATGCGTGGAGTAATTAGGATACAATTCTTGATGTGAAGTTGTTCAAGTTAAACTATACGTCCATAAATTTGGAGGACATAGAAATATTTTTACGCTACTGGCTTGTTGTGTTAGAGGGGATGAAGACATTAGAAAAAAGAATCTTTCTATACGTGTAATGCTTTATCGGTTGATTGGTGGAGATTTGTACAAAATGGGTAGAGATGAAATCTTATGTCGGTGTGTGCTTTAACATGAGAATCAAGATATCATGAAGGAAGCTCATGATAGCATTGCGGGAGAACATTATGCATCAAACATAATTGCACACAAGATTCATGTGGTTGGTATTTGGTGGGAGACTTTCTACAAAGATACCATGGCATATGTTAAAGCATGTGAGAATTTTCATCACCTTAGAAAACTAGGTAGTACGGATGAAAATTCCCTTAAGACCTATAGTGAGCGTGGAGCCTTTTGAAAAGTGGTATTTTGACTTTGTAGGACCTATTGTACAACTGTGCCAAGAACTGGAGCATGCTACATTATTACTTGTACATATTATCTGACAAGGTGGGAAGAGGTGGCATCTACAAAGGATTGCACTAGAGCCACAACATTAAGGTTCCTATGGGAAAACATTATCGAGAATTTTGTTGGCTGAGTTTATAGTAGAACACCCTAACATTACCCCTATCACTCTCAATATAATGAAAATGAAAAATATTTCAACAAGATCTTAAGCTAGAATTTAATGAATATTTGTGATGTTGGGAGAAAGGATTGGGATGATAAAGTTTCAGCTGTAATTTGGGCTTATAAGAATGTATATAAAAGGTTGAATAAGGCCACACCATTTTAGTTGGTGTTTGGTGCCGATGTCATCCTACCTATGGAATTTTTTTTACCATCCCTATGTATTTTAAACAAAGGTGGATTGTCAAATTAACAAGATGTAGAAGAGAACATTTATAAACTAATGCAATAATATGAGATGTCATTATTTGTTAGAGCTAGAAGACCGAGAAGGTGAGATAAAAGGCTTAGCATGATAGGCATATTAGGTGTAAGATGTTTAAAGTTAGAAATATGGTCATTCTTTATGACTCCAACTTTGCATGCCACCTAGGGAAGTTAAAAGTGCATTGGTTAGGACCTTTTGTAGTAACCAAGATACTTGAATCAGCCACATTTCAATTATAGGCATTGGATGGCACAATGTTTCCTGGTTACTTAAATGGGAATAGCTTAAAACCCTAATATAAATAATGATTCTTGGTAATTGTATTAAATAATTTAATACTTAGATTATATTTCTTTTCATGTTGTGTTTTTAGTTGTTTGTACTTTGTGTAGACATTGAAACATCACATGCTATACTCTCACACAAATAATCGAATAAAAAGTATACTAATTCACATCTCAAGCCCTCCATTCAAGTGGTCAAGATTTTTGTCGCATTGTCACATCATCCCTAAACCTAGGTAATTTAACCCCATACCCCTTCAATTAATTAATGGGTCACGCATTCGCTAAAGTCACACCACCCATCTCGAAGTTAATTAATTAATTAAATAATTAAATGGTTAAATCAGCTCTCGTACACACATCACCATGAGCACTCATCCACACTCCCTAGTTGTAACTAGTTAAATTAGTAACCTTCCATAAATATTTCCCTAACCACCTCTCACTTCTCACTAGTTAGGACTAGTTTAAATTTGGAAACCTTCCAAATTGTCCCTACTCTATCCTAACCACCCCTATCCACCTCTAACTCTCACACTCAACCTCTCTAGTTATCAAAACATAATCCCCCTAAATCCCTAACCACCTAAGTTCAAAATAGAAATTTTATCCATTCTTATCCCTCCCTAACTCAAACTTCCTGAAATCGCTAATGATTCCTAAAATCTCTAGTGATTCTCTCCTATTAACTCTAAAAATATGAGTTTCATGCCTTCTTCTAGGTTACCTAATAATCATTTTAGATTGGCCTTTGACAAGAGAATTATTGTTGTATTATATCCCTCTTTAATTAATTTGTCTCTTGTTCATCTCTTGGAGGCCATTGACATATCCAGGAGCTCAACTCATTGCATCATCTACATATTTCTTCTGACGCATCTGCAAACTCCTCTCGTCCAATAATATCATCAATTCTTTCTTATACATCAACTAGAATGAGGTAAGTACCTTAATTTTGTGTTATTTCATTAATCATTCATCATTTAATAACTTGAATCAATTTTGTCTCAACTCTTATTAACCTATCTATATTCTTGAAGTAATCATCAACGATTTGGCCAATCGTCGATGATTCATCTAATTTCCGTGATTTTCATATGTTATACCATTTATCATGGCAGCCTATCTATATTCATCCATACTACAATCCCGACCAATAATTCACCTTTGTAAGTATCCATCCAGGTCCTATTAAGCTCTTTTGAGCCATATGCATCATTTTATCATCTATCCAAACCAAACACATTATCCCACTTGCCTTTATAAGTGCATATCCATAGAAATATTTTATCCTTTGATCCATATTATGATTCCTTGACTTCCCTTTGTTCGGAACCACCATCGAGACCAATATATAGCCTCGAACCTGTCAATCCCTTTTCCATTACATTATTTGGTTGTATCACCTATTATCATTTTATCATTTTATCATTTACTATCATTTAAATGTATCATTATTTTATCAATTTCTTACAAGTGGATTGACATCCTTGCAAGGAATTCCATTGACTTTTGAGGACTAGCCTTTTCTAGGAAATCTGCCATAAATTTATTTAATCCCATCTTGTGTAGCTTCGTGATTGCAAGTTAATTTGTAGGAAAAAAATTCTATGAAGCGTAATAATATAATCGGACATCGACATCATCCACGGGTATCTTGCGAACCCCGCCATATTTAAGGTTGACTCAATTTTTCCCTATTTTAATATCAAACCAACCCCTAAGGAAAAATTTTACTCAACATTCTAGTATGCTCGGTTGGAGCCTTGTTCCTTATTCTTTTCTTTCACTTTATCAATAAAATATTCAATGTTTTCATTGTCTAGTAATCTATTGCGATGAGGCTGATTTTTTGATTGGGCCAATTACTGCAATCAAACCAATTGACAATGATTGGACTGTGTTTTTTTACATTGCTTCACAATCTACTATTTTTGTTCTTTGTTTTCTCTAATTTGGTTAAAGGCACTATTTTTGAAAATTCGTCTACAGGATTCTTCATGCTTGCTCATTTTAAAATTGCTAAAAATCTAAAAAAATAAGAAAAAGGAGCGATCTTATGGTAAGTCCTAAAAACCTTCCTTTTGCTTTCCATTTTGCATTTTTGGTTGTTTGTTCTCATCAAAAATCAACGTTTCATTTTGGGATCTTAAAATAAACCATTTGCATCCTTCTTGTTTCACATAGTCTAATTAGGGAGGTTAATTCATTGCATTCACTTATTCTCCCTCACACACAACCAAACCACTATCAAATAAAAACACATTCAAATAACTCCCACCTAGGTGAAACTAATTGGGATTTCATCACCCAACAAGGAAACCGACTCGGTGTTATGGCCGAGTATAAACACTTGTCTGTCACAAGTATATATTGGATTAACACCCAACTCCTTTATCGTAAAAGGACCGTGAAGTAAGGGGGTAGGCCCCAATATACATGCCCATATCAAAAGTAGTACAATTTTTGCCTCACGTGCCGGAGGGTATGTCAAGGGATGCCGCCAATAATCATACCTTAAACCATACATAACTTGTCATTTCCTAGGACCCATAATCCATTTTTCACATTTCACTTTTCTTAATTAAATAAAAAAGGTTAAAATTTATTTTGATTGCTTATCTTTATTTGTAAATCCATTCAGTTTAGTTTCTTTTTATTTGATTAGGAAATCACGTGTTTGTTTGCTAGTAATTTTGTGATTTAACCTCAGAAAATATGTATATATAATTATCTACACCAGTACAACATTATAACCCATTTTATCAACCTATCACATCTCAGTCAACTTTATTTAGCTCTAAAATGTTTCTAGAGTCATCTAGACCATCTTATGTTCCCTATGGAACTTCTGCCTCTTATCCAATTCAACAATCCTACAATAATCCCATCAAACAGACCTATGACTATTCTTCACAACCAAAATATTTCTAAACTATTTCTTCTTAGTCTATGTCCAATGTATCTCATCAAGAAGTCTTTCCAACATCCCCTTCTTCATCACAATATCATCAGAATCTCAATATCCCCCATCCTTCATCTAATCAATCCATCTCTTCTTCAATCCCATTTTCAGTACCTTAGACATCCCAAATCCATACACATATCCCTAATCAGGCCCAATCAACTCTCATAAAACAAAAAAACATAATAAACATTTTTCCACATTCCCACATCCCTTTATCACAACCCATTTCACAAATAATATCCTCTCAAGCTACCCTTCATCAATCTCCGCATCAATCCCATCTATTACAAAACTATACTACTTCACATTTTCATCAGTCAAATCAATTTTTTCCTCTCGTCAATTCCTTCACATTTAATCCTACAAATGATCCCATATAAGATTTATCAAAAATATTAGATAATTTAGAAATTTCTACTAAAGGATCCAAACAAGTCCTCACTTATGATCAAGTTTGTAATGAACCCATCCATCCGTCAATACCATATATGTCCTATCATCCACATTGGGAATTTCCTAAATTTACCATGCTCCATGGCTAGGAGGATCCTCTATAGCACATACTATCCTTCAAAAATTCATTTCAGCTCATAATACACGATCAAGATCTCCTTCTTAGAACCTTCCCTATCTCGCTAATGAACTTACTTTGAATTGGTATAATTACGTCCCACGATATTATTTGATATCTTTCACATAGATAGATATGTTGTTTCTCAATCACTTCGCTATAAATGTCATTGGAAAATAACCATTTCTGACCTTTCCACCATCAAACAATCCAAAAATGAATCCCTTGGAGACTTTTTCACTAGATGGCAGAGCACTATCAATCAATTGTCTTTTTCACTTATGCAGTGGAATTAATTGAGTTGTTTACCTGATCATGTTCCCATCACATATCATCCACCCTTCAAATCCATACATTCCACACCTTCGATGAAGCTTTCACCATGGCTAGGAAGTTAGAAATCCAATCCCTCGAATAAGGCCATCTCAATCCTCAATCTACACATGATCCATCTGATTCCCTAGGTATTCCTACGATTCAGATGAGACTACACACATTTTATCTTATTCCCCTAGGTCTTTCTATGATTCATACAAAAATACCACACATGATGACATTACCTATCTTCCTGACCCAAAACATTTGATAGATTCAGGTCCCAATAAATTTTGTGCATCCTTCGTGTCATATCATCAATAATATTACATGTGATATTCTCTATAAGAATACATGTTCATCATCGATGCTTTCTCCGAAAACTTAGTATCACTGGATCCTCTTTTTGATGATTCTCACACATCAATATCACCTATGTCCACTATCTAGTCATCCATTACCTCCACACAACCCTTAGATTCCACTTTGGAATTTGTTACTAAAGAAGCCTTTGTAATTGAAGATCTCGATATTCAATCACTTATTGAATTAATAAAAAAACTAGAAAACTCACGTAATCCACCTCAATCATGTCTAGAAATAACACCTCCCTCATCTGAATCAGACCCAATCATATCCCCAAATACTCACTTACCTTCTAGCCTGGAACATATCCCTGAATCAAACAATACACATTCAAATAGCATCACACTTATAGCCTCACCCTTGTCATTTGACATGAGTCCATATTCTCTATCTAATGCAAACGTTATGAAATAAAAATCAATCACATTCATCACCTCATCCTCATCATATGTCATAAAACACCCTCCTTTACCTAAAATCACTACTAAAAATATAAGCACATGTCATCTAAGGTCTTAAGTTTACCATCCATTTTGGGATCACATCCTTTATCACAATATAAGTTTATCAAATATACAGTTCACCCTTACCATAAATTTTAGGACCTCGTCCTTTATCTCAATATCATGGCACACAATCAAACCCTATCTCATCCATCAACCATCCTTCCTCATCTATTTTGGGACCTCATCCATCATCCAATCTTATCAATCACACATGTTATCCCTTTCTTGAGTCATATTCTCCCTTTTATAAATATCACAACATCCCTATGATGTTCCAATAAAATAAACCATGTATGAATCCACCTCCATCCAAAAATAAGACATGTCCTCTTAAGCTATCTCATAAGCCAAGGTCAAAATCCATTAATCCAAATCCATCGAAAGGGATTTACATTGATATCCTCGATAGAATCATGTATGCTTATCTTATCACATTACCACCAATCAAAAACCCCATCCACATACTCGGAAACCTTCCTGGTATGATCAAGACAAAACCTATGCCTACCATAGATGCTCAAGGCATAACATGAAAAGTTGTAAAATACTTAAAGCCATAATCCAATGAATCTTCCTTATCGATGATCTTTCCCCAAAGAGGATCATCCTAAGCCATCATTGATATCATCACCCTCGTCAATTTCCTTAGCGACATCTATAGGACAAGGAATAAATCCTTATTCTATCATCAACAAGACTTCGGATGACATCTCATTAGTACCTTACTTTGAAGGTCCATCAATCTCATCAGTACCTTCCTTTGAAGAACCATTATCCTCATTAGCACCTTCTTTTGAAATTCCATCAATCTCGTTAGCACCTTCCTTTTAAGGACCATTATCCTTGTTAGCACCTTCCTTTGAAGGTCCATCAATCTCATCAACACATTCCTTTGAAGGACCATTATCCTTGTTAGCACATTCCTTTGAAGGTCCATCAAACTCATCAATACCTTCCTTTGGAGTACCCTTCTCCTCATTAGCATCCTCCCTCAAATGCCCCTCAATCTCATTAACACCTTCTAATGAAGGTCCCTTAGTATCATTAGCACCTTCTATTGAAGTTCTATCAACCTCATCAATGTCCATAGCTCCCTTGAAGAAGGTCTATCAACCTCATCAACATCTATACCCAAGCCACCGACAATGTCTTCACCAATATTTGTAGAACCAAGGGGCCATCCTCAATCATATCTCGACAAACCTTCATCATGTGTTTTCCGATCACCTTCTAGAAAAGGTCACTTATCTCAAACTAGTATAATGCACCCTTTTATACCAACCCAAAATAAACATACACAAAGAAAAGGAAAAATCGAAGCTTCATCATCTACCCCTATTTATCAATTGTCCTCTTATGCCCCATCAAAATATCCCACATCCCCTTTGTAAAGGGCTCCTTTATTTAGCATACACTCGATTAATCAAGACCAAAACTTCTATCATCCTTAGGACATAATTCCTTTTAACACATGTCATTTCTATCCATAGTATTATGTTGGGAAGGTTCCTATCTACTTGAGACTTCAAAAGTATTACTTTACAAACCTTCTTTTTACACTTCCTCACTAACCTATCCTATGAATCTAATCAAAATGTCATTACTTCGAGTAAACGTGGGAAGATCTCCCTTGACTGGATTGGTCCATATAGCATGGGGAAACCTTTGAATGTATTTCACTTACGGCCTTTCTATTATTAACACATAGACCTTCATGACAAAAGTAGTCACATCAAAGATCTTAATCCATCATTATCCAACCATTTTATCATCGTAATGATTTGAAAGCATGTGTTTTTCCATCAACATCCTAAATACACCTTAAAGATGAGCACCATGGATTTTTTCATTGCATATTTCACATGGAAAAGTTCCTCTTTAGCAAGAAACCCACAATCATTACATCCATCCACCTTGTCTACCAACAAAAGACATGTCTTGGGGCACACATGTGTAGTGTGTGTACACATTTCTTCTCCCCTCCTTGAAATGGTCTATTAGGGTCTTGCCCTTAGCTCAAAATAAAGTCAAAAATATCTATGGATACTTCCTATAAAAGTAAAAAGCAATAAAATGATCCCTTAAAGGAAAACTATTCAAATGTCATATCCCAAAAAAATAGCAGTACATTGATCCCTAAAAGGATAACTACTATTCATAGACTGTCCCTAGAAGGAAAACCATCTCTATGAAAATAAAAATAAATTAAAATTAAAAAATGTAGACCATACCCTCGAAGGATGGATACCCACGTAAAAGTCTTATCGCATCGATCAGCCTTTAAACAACCAAAATTCAAAGCATCTTGGGAAATCTTCCCACATCGATTAGCTTTCCCATCATAACAAACTTCCCGCATCAATATTTTTGCATCAAAATAAAAATGTAAAGCTGGGGCATTTCCCTATGAAACTGCTGAAAGGAGAGCCCTCTTTTCCAAAATAACCTACATATGTCAAGCCTTCTCATGTCCTAATAAGGTACACACTGTCATTTCAATTTATATCCAAGATCCTAAATTTGACTACCCATTGTTAGTCATCTGTTAACATTCGCTATAAAGGAAAAACGTGCAAGCACCTTCACTTTGTTGTTTTCCATCATATATGTATCAAACCTAATACAAAGAAATCAATCCATGTTTCATCCTTGACCATGGTTTTGACAAAACATTAAATTACTTTAACATCAATATCAAATACACATCATACCTAAAACATAACTTTAATAGTTTTCAACACTTCCACATCAACATTTATCAAAATATCTACTAAATCCATTAACCACATCAACACAATCTTGAGCATATCTCAACATTATATTTTGTTTCTAGAACATCAAATTTACTCATTGAATTTTACACTTGTTAAAAGCATGTCTCCTCCAACATTATACCCTAGATTACTATCACGACCCCCATTTAGTCCTCGAAAGCCTACCCTTGTAGCATCATTAAATTTTGGTCCCTTGTTTCCATAAAATCATTATGTTATCATCTTTTTTGTCGTTAATTCATATGTTTATAGGACATGAACCCTTTGGTTCCCTTATCACTTGAATTCCCAGTCTCGTAAGCCCACCTTTGTGGAAAAATTAATTTTTGGTTCTTTGATCTCATTAAATCGTCATATAATATTTTTCGTAGTTAAGTCACATGTCTATGGGACACGAACCCTTTGGTTCCCCTATCACTTGACTTCTTTACCTCATAAACACACCCTTTTGGAAACATCAATTCTTGGTCCTTTGACCTTCTCAAAACATATTTTCTGTCGTTAAAAGTCATATGTCTATAGGACACAAACCCTTTGGTTCCCCTATCACATGATTTTTATGGTACCCATCTTGTTTTTACCTCGTCATGGGGCATCACTTTATCATCTAATTATCCTTACATATTTTCATGTATCTCTTTCAAGCTTGTGATCGATTCCCTATTAGGTCATCAATCCCTAGTTTTAAGGGGAGCACCTCATCATGTAATTTTGCAACATTTATCTATCACATCTCGTTTTGTATCGTAGCTTGTCTCAAAACCACTCAAAAAAAAGGGGTAAATGTAGACACGAAAAATCACATACTCTGCTCTCACACAAATAATAAAATAACTAGTATACTACTTCATAGCTCAAGTCCTCCATTCAAGTGGTCAATCTTGTCATCACATCATCCCTAAACCTAGAGTTGTTTAACCCCATACCCCTTCAATTAATTAATTAATCACACATTCGCTAAATTCACACCACCCATTTGCTAAATTCACACCACCCATCTCGAAGATAATTAATTAATTAATTAATTAAATGGTTAAATCCACTCACCTGCACACATCACCATGAGAACTCATCCAAACTCCCTAGTTGTAGCTAGTTAAATTAGCAACCTTCCATAAATATTTCCCTAACCACCTCTAACTTATCCCCATAACCACCTCTCAATCCTCACTAGTTAGGAATAGTTTAAATTTAGCAATCTTCCAAAGTATCCTTACTCTATCCTAACCACCCCTATCCATATCCACCTCTAAATTTCACACTCAACCTCTCTAGTTATCAAATGATAATCCCCCTAAATACCTAATCCCCTAAGTTCGAATATAAATTTTATCCATTCTTATCCCTCCCAAACTCGAACTTCCTAAAATATCTAGTGATTACCCAAATCTCTAGCAATTCTCTCCTATTAACTCTATAAATATGATTTCCATGCCTTCTTCTAGGTTAATTGATAATCATTTGGGCTTGGCCTTTGATAAGATCATTTTTTCTATATTATATCCCTCTTTAATTAATTGTTCTCTTGTTCATATATTTGAGGCCATTGACATATCCAAGAGCTCAAATCAGTGCATCATCTACATATTTCTTCTAACGTGTCTATAGATTCCTCTTGTCTGGTAATATCATCAATTCTTAGTCTTATACATCAAATAGAATGAGGTAAGTACCTTAATTTTGTGTTATTTCATTAATCATTCATCATTTAATAACTTGAATCAATTTTGTCTCGGCTCTTATTAACCTGTCTATATTCTTTATTAATTACCAATGATTTTCCCAATCACCAACGATTTCCATATATTGGACCATTTATCATGGCATCTATATGTTCTCATCCATAACACAATCGTGGATGATACTACACCTTTGCAAGTATCCATCCAGTCTCATCAAGCTCTCTTGAGCCATCTGTGTCATTTTATCATCTATCTAAACCAAAAACATTATCCCACTTGCCTTTATAAGTGCATATTCATCCATATCTTTTATCCTTTGAGCCATATTGTGATTCCTCAACTCCCTTTGGATCTGGAGCCACCATTAGACTAGTATATAGAATTGGACCCTGTCAGTCCTTTTCCCTTGTATTTTTTTGGTTGTATTGTATGTTATTATTTTATCATTTATAATCATTTCACTTTATCATTTTTGATCAATTTCTTAAAATAGGATTGACATCCTTGCAAGGAAGTCCATTGAATTCTGGGTTGGCCTTCCTAGAAAAAACCAGAAATTTATTTAATCCCATCTTGTGTAGTGTCTCGTGATTGAAGGTTCATTCACGTGAAAGGAAATCATACTGAGAGCACAATAATCTAATCAAACATCAACATCATCTATGAGTATATTTTAAACCCTGACATATTTGAGGTTGACCCAATTTTTCCCTATTGTCATATCAAACCGACTCCTATGGAAAAATTGTGCTCAACACTTTTCTTTCTTTCTTTTTGTAATAAGCATGTTTGCGTGTAGGAAGTATATTTCTATCTATTGAATTCATGCATTAAGGACCACATATAATTTTAGTGTGGGGTGGATATAGGTGTCCAAGAAGTAGGTATCTATTGAGAAATATAAATTACATGCTTTGAAAGGTACTTTGGAGAAAATGCGTTGATACACGTGACATGTATAAAACATATAGTTCTCAAGTGAATAAGAATTAATAAAGTGTGAAGGTAGAGGAGGATGTTGCAAGTACCTAATAAAAATGGTGCAAAACAGGAGTTACTCGGATGGAAACCCATGTAATAGAAGGTGGCATAGTATAACACGGGGACAAAACAACATGATATTCTACTTAGAGTATGACATAGAGGAAGATGGCTTGCAACGCAAAGAAAGGTGTGAATGGATGTCTGTAGTATTCGGAAGTAGTAAGCATGCCAAAAAGTTATGATTTTTGCATGTACTAAGGTGAGGTATAAAGGAAATTCAAAAGTGCCTTAGCAAAAAAAGGTGTTTTAAAAAGGGGAAAAGTACTTTAATAATTTAAAGTGAGAAAAAACATTTTAAAAATTTAAAAGTTAAGGCGGTCAAATTTTTAAAGTATGAAAAGATTAAAAAGTGGGAAAATCAAGTCATATGTCACGTTACATTTAAATATAATTAAACAACCAAGCAACCTAATGCGACATAGAGAATTGAGCACCGAGCAAAACCTAGGTAACATACAAGAGATCTAGAGATCCTTGTGAGAAGTTTGAGTGGGAGATAAATCATGGGTGGAGTAAGGTTTACAAGATGAGGTGATAGGGTTCACGGGATTCAGAGCGATTGTAGAGTAGGTTACCTAGATAAGGTTGTAGTGTAGAAGTGAGAAATTTGACACCTAATGAATCAACTTCTTCATCACCTAAGGGAATAAGAAAGGTTTGAATGAAGAGGGTTGTGGTTGAGGACCCGTTGGAGGATATTTACTCGAAATATAGTACCCCATTGGGGTAATTAATTCACAAACATGGAAATCATAGCTCGAAAGTATAAGATAGAATAGTTCATTCACGGTGCTCCAGTAAATGAGGTGACTTTGAATGCATATATGTTATGATAGTTTCTAGACAAAAATGAGAAAGGACAGTACTAGTAAATTATTTGGTGAGAAGATCCCTTGAGAAGGTAGGGGTCCTTTAGCTCTTAGAGCTACCATTATTAGCCAAATCTACACATCTCTTCCAACGGCTAATGTCCAAGGTACACGAGGACTATTTTACTTTACGGGATGAAGAATTATGATAGCATCTCGGCTTATCAAACATGTCATAGGGTTGCGTTAGAAGGGGGAAGAGATAGATTTGGACCTTTATGATGACACAAAAATTGATGAATTGGCCATCAAGTTAAAGAATGAAAAGGGAGGAAGGGCTATGAATTTATAAAATATTAGAGACCCCGCAAATAGGGTAGTGGCCAAAATCATAAGATGTAAACTTCGTGCTTGAGAAAGATGGGATGAGGTAAATAAGAAATTTATTTATATAGCACATAATATGGCTCATAAAACATAGTACAACATAGTTCAGTTTGTCCCTAATTGGATTTTTGAATAGGTGAGGAAATAGAATGAATAAGGGGACAAAATTATGTAGGGTTTAAACCTTACATTTAATTGTCTTATGGGAAATTGGCATCCCAAATCAAGCTAGATGAGGACATATTGGTTAACCTAGTGGAAAACAAATCCCCCATAGTCCATTTTGTAGGTTATACTTGAGATGCTTTGATTAATAATTTATACAAGTCCAGTTAGAAAATTGGTACACAAGGATACATGTGGCATTTGAAAATGAATGATGCATTCCGTGAGAGTTACCTAAGGAATTAAGAGAGCAGGAAAAGTTTGCATTAATGCAACACTACATCCTTGTTCATTTCAAAATAGAAAATGGAGAAATGGGACTATGATGCAAATTGTCATTTGCATTCAATACAAAATATTTCAAAAGTAGTGTAGAATTTATAGTAAATGAACCATGCACATTGGAACATGACTTAGCCAAAGATAAGCACTCACCCAAAGCATGCAAATGCACCAGATCCCTCCTTAGAGTTGTTTTTTTAGAATGTTAGTGTGATGGTGCATATAGATATCCAAATTCATTAACAATAGTAAACAACACATAGTGCATAAACCAGATCTAGCTCTTAGAATAGATCTAGAATGAACTAAACAATGACTATAACAAGATTTACCATGCAAGAACCAGATTTAGTCATGTTCAACACCATTATCCAACCATTATGAACCATTGTATTAAGTACTATAAAAAAAAAAATTCTTACATTACATAAGTATCTCCATGAGTTATGCGCGCAACAACAAACCAACAACATAACTTTAACATATTTTTTCACCCATTAACCCGTGCAAATCAATACATATATAGAGAGGTGGGGACTTTCCCTTCACCACTCATGCACTTCTCAAAATAGGTCACATGATAAATAATATCCATGCGCCTTTACAATAAGATGCACAATATGCAAGTGCTCTAACAATAGATTTCCTATAGTTAACTCTGAGTAGAAATCCTATTATTAGCCTAAACTATTCATAGCGCTCAGTTGTCACTTATTCCCAAAATATCATTGCATGGACTACAAGTATTCATGTCTTTGTGTGCTCAGCACACTATCTACAAAAATAAACCTTATCCAAAAATGGCTAAGTCTTGATCCTGGGTGCTCCAATCCTATCATAGCATCGCGTGCTCTTCCAGCACCCTACATTTACGCGCCCAATACTTAGGCCATTTTTGTCCACTCAACATTACCCCACACTAGAGTACATTGTCATCCCGAAAATGGGTAATCACCTTATCACTCTAAAGAATATAGGATAAATGAAAGAAAGAATCAAGGAATAAAGAATATGGTGAGCCATTTTATTATGTACCCTTCTCATCTTCTGGTAGAATGAATTCTGGATATTCACTTTGTATTTCTCCCTCAAACTCATACCAGTCCTTAAGCACTGCATTGGTCTTATCAGGGATGTCCATAAAGATGTTGTCTAACTCATCCATAGTCATGCTTCCACCCTCACTTTTCAAAATTCTAATGAGCTTCCTAATTCCCTTGATCCAATCCATATGGTTTTTCCTCACAGCATCTAGCATGTCGTACTTTGTTTCTACCAAGGTAACCCATTCTATGCACCCGAGTGTTTCATCCTTTTCTACCTGTATAACTTCATTCTCTTCTTCCTTTTTCCTTGATTAAATTGAGTTATTAGGCACTATACACATGGCCAATATTGTATCTAATTTCTTCATTTCATCTTTTAAGGCTTGTAAAACTACCTCATAGCTAGATATATTTCTTGCAATTGAATCTTGGACCCTTGATGCTTCTTCCACAACACCCCTTTTCTTAGGGAGGCATATTGGTCCTTCCTCTAGAAGTAGGTGAACTGTTGTGCGTAGATAGTGTAACTCATACTTGAAGTCCTAAGGCACCTTCTCCTGAAAATCGGGTCTCTTCTACAAAATCTCATCTATGATCTGCTCCACCATATTTTTAATATTCTAGGCCTCTACTACTGCATTTTCTCTCTCTGAGTGAGGCACTTGATCTCTTTTTCCTTATCCTCCTTATCTTCTAATAGCGCCCATATTTTTTCCACCTTATCAATATTTCGGTGCGCTACTTTTGTTGACACTTTGACCAACACATTACCCACCTATTCGTCTAAAAATGTGTTGGCTTAATAGTCATATGGCATGTGTAAGGCACCTTTCTCATATTCTTCAAACTGCATGCCTCCTTGTAGACATCAAAATCAGGCTCATCCATGTGAGTTTGTATACTCCAAGATAGTTGTTTACGAGTGCGCATGTTTGCCATTTATGGGTGCTTCAAAATTTTGCAATTCTTAAACCTTGGCTTTATATATATACGCACACTAGTTCAATCTACCCCATGACCAAAATCTCTAGTGTGATGTCCACATTTCCTAATTCTATGGTTTCCACATAGGCCTCTTTCATCAGCCATACATATGTTTTGTGTAGAATGTGAACATCTGCGTCCACCTTGTCTGCGTCAAACTAGAGTTGGTGTGCGTCATGGAATATGTTTACAAAATATTTAAAGTATCTTGTGGTAAATGTAAATGACACCTTACACAAAGGGATATTCTCTCCAGACTTCATATGGAAGCTCCCCAAGCTGAAATGTTGGTAAACTACAAATTCATCTTCTCCTTCTAACACCTTTGGAAATTCACATGGAATGCTTCATTCTCCCTCGATTTCCCTGAGTAGCCTCCTGAACCACTTGTCTAAGAGTTCCTTGTATGTATTGGAAGTATTCCCCCTTGCAGAGTATACTTGGCATATTTTTTCTAGGGATTTATTCTCCAATAGAAACTCCTAGATGTTCTCCCTAGGTCCGTCGGGTACTCCAATTTCACTAAATACAATCAATAATAAAATTGTGCCCCAGGTAATCTTCTCAGTTTTATCTGCTCAGACATGCACTTCATTCACCAATTTTTCTGTGACATACCCGCCAATGTTGTAGTATGTATTGTTGATCATTTTGTGCACTATATGCAACCAGTGCATATTCACCTCATTCCATCACTTAGTGGCACCCATCTTGCTCCTTGATAAATGCACTACAACTCTAGTGGCCATGTCTATAATATTAGTGAATTTTAAGGCTCAAACCCCCTTATTATACTAATGTAGGGATGTTGTGGAATCAATGATCTCATCATCTGATAGGTCTCCAACAATCTCTAATCCTGAGTTGTGCAATGCTCTCACCTTCCTAATTAACTAGGAAGTTATCCTCATTATCCATGTCATGCGTGAAGTATAAAAATTAGTCATGGATGCACGACATGATCCAATGGTACAACTTTTTGGGATTCCCAAAATAGGGAAACTCCATAATTTGCATGAACCCCACATTTTCAAGTAATTTCTTCACAGAGTCATCCAAGACCCTAGTGTCATCCACCAATCGCTGAATTATCCTGCGCTATAAACATCTCTGCTACGTCCTTTAGGAATTTCTCGATACGGTGATTGATCTACGAAACCCTATAGTGTGTAATATTTTTTGTCGAAGGCCACTTGTGATTAACTTCTTTTGGAATAACATCTTGACCAAGCACTCCTTTTTTGGGTCGTCGACCTCCTTTGCTATAACAGAACCCTCCATGGTGCAATTGTTCCTCTTGATTCTGCGAGTGTGAAATAAAAATGCTAGCTGCCATAAAAATGAAACCTATCCCACCCTCCCATCACACACATGCACCACCACTTAAATCCTTCTTCCATACCTGTATGCTCAATATTTTGCTTAAAACATGACAAGTTTACTCACTCTACAGAGTGCTCATCATCTCCATCTCTTCTTCACCCTTCTCAATTTGCTTTGAACTCACAAGGTAACAAATGTCATTGCAAATGCGATTTAAACCAAATTTCAAAAATTCCCTTCATTAATTTCTCCACCTACCACCACACAATTAAATCCTATTGAGTGTGTGTCATGCCTCCTTATCTGCACTTCAATCTCTTGCACCTCAAACTTTGGCACCTCAGTCATAACTTTCTGGCGCGCCACTACTTATCTATCACAAATATCCTCTACCCATGCTTCCTTATGCCAAAGTATTTATCCAATGTGACCCAAACATACATAGTCTCAAATGTTATAGCCTCCTTGAGTTATACTGAGTGCTCACCACCTTATGTGTGGTCTTTAACTTTGAGCAATCCTCTTGAATTTTTCATCACTTTTCAAAACATGTTCCCTTTATGGACACCCGTGAGTTTATTTATTTTCTATACCAGACTAACCTTCTTTTATCCACCCCACACTAAGGGTATGTGTATTCCTTTACACACAAGAACACTTGAGATATAATTCAACTTTCAGCATGCAAACGTGCTTATTACACATAACACTAAACTAAATTGACAAAGCATAGTGACGAGGAAGGAAAAACATTAAAGGAAATACAATAAGGGAAATCTAATCTAAATGGAAATACTGCCTTATTACAAAAACCAAGAAGGCTTATTTATAGTAGGGCTTTAGCCTACTCCCATTGAAGTAACCGGGTAACCATGTTCCATCAAGTGCCTCTAATTGTAAAAATCCTAATTCAATTATGTGAGTGATAACATACGGTCCCAACCAATGCACCTTAAGATTTCCTGGGTGGTGTAGAAACTTTGAATCATAAAGAAGTACCATCTTCCCAACCTCAAGTTTCTTATCCTTGATATGGATTTCATGTCATGCCTTATGTTTGTATTTCTCTTGCTTCGACTCCAATGTTCAATGGTGCACCTCTCATCCAGCTATATCAGCTTGTCAATCCTTTCTTCTAATGCTTTCTCATCAGCTAGACCTCCTACTCCTGTAATACACAAAGAAGGTAACATGATTTCCATGAGAAGAAATGTTTCTATGAAAAACACCAACTGAAAGGGTGTTGCCTTATTCAACTTTGTAGGTTATTCTATATGCCCAAAGTACAATAGAAAACTTATCATCCCGATCCTTCCTTCCAACATCATACATCTTTGTCAAAGTATGGCTCAATATTTTGTTGAAATCCTTAGTAGTCTTATTTTCCGAGGGTGATAAGGAGTTTTCTTGTTGTGTGCAAACATAAATTCATCCAATAATATCTTGATTGTCGTATTCGGGAAATAAGTTCCCCTATCAATTATCAAACTCAAAGGACATCCATACCTGGTGAGAATATTTTCCCACAAGAACCTTGTTGTTGTAGCCATTGTACAATCATTTACAGGTGTTACTACTACACACCTTGTAAGATAATTTGTACAAGTGATGATGTAGCGCGATCTAGTTATGCGTGTGGCTTGGAAATAGGACCCACAAAGTCTATTGCCCATTTTTCAAAAGGATCTGCACTAGTAATAGGCCTCAAAGGCATTTCATCTCTCTTCCCAGGTTTTCCAAGGTGCTTGATAGTGATCACACACCTTACAATACTCCTTACAATCCTTGTATAAGGTTTCCCACCATAAACTAGTGAGTAGAATCTTAAACGCGGTGGCGTCACTTGCATAGTGTCCACCTGCAATACCGCCATGAGCCTCCTTCATGATTTTGGTGCACTCATGCTCCATTACAGATGAGTGTAATAATTCATCTTATCCTAGTTTGTATAAGTCACCACTGATCAACATGAAAGGTGCAACGCAAATTTCAAGTTGTTTCTTTCCTAAGGCTTTCATTCCTTTTGGCACTATACCTATGTGTAAAAAGACAACAATATCCTCTAATTCCAAGGGACATGGTTTAACCTATATAACTTTGCATCTTGCATTGTATCTTCAATAGTCTGTGCATCCTCTCTGATTCAATCCTTGATATGTGGTCTAGACCAGAATTTCTTTTACTGGATTTACCACAATCAGTAAAGTCAAAATCTTAAAATAATAAAACCCATTGGCATATGCGCCCATGAAAAATGGGCTTATTTACAAAGTATTTCAATGTCATGTGATCTGTATAGAACAAACAAGGTTCTGCTAGAACATACTATCTAAACTTATACAACACATAGATCATTGACAAAGCTTCATGCTTCATAGTTATATAATTTTGTTCTGCAGGAGTCAACTTTCTACAATTAAAACAAATTGGATGATCCACAATACCTTCTCTAGGCTGAGCTAGAACTATTTCAATGGCCATGCCAGAGGTGTCCATATGTACATGAAATGGTAGATTCCATAAAGGAAAATGTAATATAGGCTCCACATTAAGCCTTTCCTTCATCACTTCAAATACATGTTGTGATTCTCCCCAATAGAGCTTCCCTTTACCTTTTAATAACTCCTCCAGGACACATAAATGTTAGTATATCTTTTGATAAATTTTTTGTAATACCTTGTGTGGCCTAAGAATCCACTCACCTAACTCTGATTGGTGGGTTCCTCCAAGCCTAAAATGACTACAACCTTATCTAGATCTATAAACAAACCTTCCTTATAGATGATATGCCCTAAGAGAGTTCCAAAAGTGTAGCAAATATACACTTCTTGATATTTAAAGAGGTGATTAATTGTATACAACTCTTAAAAATTAACCTAAAATTGTCACAATGATCCTTGATAAGCCCATACATGGTCCAATCATCCACGTAAACCTACAAGAATTTGTGAATAAAATCCTGGAGTGTTTGAACAACAATGCACGAAAATATTGTAGGTGCGTTCTTCAACCCAAAGGGAATCACTATGTGTACAAAACTTCCCCATGCAGTGGTGAAATTTATCTTATCTTGATCCTTAACAATTCTTACTTGATGATACCTAAAGAATCCATTTGTAAAAGATTAAATTTTGTGCCCCCTGCAATGCCTTTCAATATTTCCTCAGTGAATGGTGTAGGGAAAGGATCAATCACACATGAAACATTCATCACCTTATAGTCCACAAAAAGATTGATTCTTCCATCTTTCTTTATCTTGATTACCATAGGGATAACCCACTACGATTCCTCAATGGGCTCAATAATGTCGATTCCAACATCGTGTCAATTTCTTCTTTAAATTTTACATGCAAGTTAGGGTTCATCTGATAAGGTATCTTCCTAACCGGCACGCACCTTTATTAGCTTAATTTTCACCTCACCCAAAGATTCATTCACCCTTTTCAACTTATGGTAGCCCCTAGGAAATAAGTCTTGGAAATCATGAAGCAAGTCAATTATCTTAACCACTTTAGAGTAAGACCAATAATCTCCAATTATGGCCTCTTTAGGTTAATAATCACTTTGCCAATGTTCACTTTCTTCATCTTCACGGGTTCATGGTAGGCACATGCTTTCTCATCCACACTTTCTAAGACCTTACACGTACCCTCTAAATGATCTATGTCTAATTGTTCCACTTCTTTATCATCCACCATATAGACCATTTTTCATTTCTAATTCTCTAAGTAAGTGCACTAATTTTTTTTTGCATTTGTCTCATCTAATTCGTCAAAACGTGCCTCTAGATATGACTCATCAAATAAATCTTGAATGAGTTCTTCATTCTTTACACTATCTCCCTTATTCAATTGCTTCATAACCTATAATGCCTCTTTCACTGGAGGTTTAGTGGAGAATTAGTCAAAATTCTGGATCATTTCTATAGTAAAATCTTGCCAATTTCTAGTCTCCTTATGCAGGTCTACATAAACATACCAAGAGCGTGCACAACCTTGCAAGGTGAAATAAATTTTTTATAACCATAATGAAGGTAGTAAAGATTCCTTCCCCTCTATCCAGATTCTCTCACACTTTTGAACGTGGTGATGAATAGGATTATTACCATGATATTCACATATTTGAGTAGGTGCATTACTCCTAAAAACTATCCTGATAGATAAATTCTCACTTCTCTACATTCCAGAGATTATCCCTATGAACCATCCATTAGCGCGATGTTGTCTGCGCAGGGTATACACTAGCATATTCCTTCTATTCACTTTATACTTCCACTATACTTCCATGGCTCATAGGAATACCTCAGGATTTCCTTCACCAATGTACCAAGGTACAAAGTTGTTGTCTAACCTCCTAACACATTATGGCACTTACGCATGTAAATGTGATTCTTACTTTACACCCAAACATCTCATAAGTGCCATGTGCACAATTATCACAGAAATATTTGTAGTATAACTGATGGATTGTGCATCATCCCATTGGAGGATTCCTTCCTTAGATGGCTCAAGCACTTCTGGATCTTGAATGGTGTGCACATAAATTCTATTAAGGTATTATTCACTTAAGGGCTCAACATAAGGTGTAGATTCCCATCTGTCAAAGGGATAATAAATCATTCTTCCTTGTTCTCAAAACTGATATATCCCTTATTGAATTGTAGATCAACATTATTTACATAGCACTAAGGGTGCCCAAGTAGATCTAGGAAGTTATCTCGCTTCTGCAAGCACTAATACCTCAAAGTCCCCAGTGAACTTGGCCCCCTGTATAGTAATAGATGCATCCTTCAATACTTCAATAGGTGTGGCCTTAGTCTAATTTTTCATATACATTGCATTAGAAGATGGATATAATGGAAGTATGCCCATCTGAAACCATGCATCTAAGGTAAGTACATTCACTTCCGCACCTGTGTCAATCAAAATATTGCTCAAAAGCCATCCATCAACAACAACATTCAAAGTGAACTCTTTTTCATAATCCAAGCTATGGGGAGGGATATTAATATGCAAAATATGTTGTCTGGTCTCAATACTAGTGGTCTCAATACTAATATGCAGAGTGTTTCCTTTCAACCAACTCCATAGTAATGGAATAATGTTCTCCTAGCACAACATATTGCATACTTCCTTCAAATTATCAACATCCAACCTGGAAAGTCTCATTTTCTTCTTCTCGTTCCAACTTCTATGACTATTCCTTAAACACTTGTATTTCACCATGTAGATTTCTGATTACCTCCATGGTTTCTGATAAACCTCCTTTTGATGTGTAGGGTATGGGTATTTTGCATGTAAAACCTCCTCCTTAGTGATGGTAGGCTTCTTTTTTAGTGTTTCTCTAGCTTGTGCAACCTCAAAACGTGTAGTAATATTCACGGTACTAAATCGAGATCCACAGTGCTAACCCGGCATCCATTGGTTTTCCATGATGTACTATATCCTAACCATCCTTGCACCCTTGTTCTCCTATTTATGCTTCTTTCTCGGTTTTCATATAAGTCCGGGAACTCTTCATAGTTATGATTCTTTCCAAAAAAAAGAACACGTAGTTTTTTGAGGACATGTGCACTGTAATGGTAAGGGGATCCACATGTATAACATGTTCCCGAAGGAAACTCACTTAGTCCACCGCCATGGCCTCGGCCTCTAAATCCACCATGGTATCCTTAACCTCTACCACAGCCTCCCTCAAATCACCCTTCATTTTGATCATAGCGCCCTTGAGTGTGTTCATGATCATGTCGCTCACCCTTATCCTTAGAGTTATTTTAAACCCATGTTTTTCGTACACCAATATCAATGGCATCATGGATTTGATCAATCAATTTGCAATCTTTAGCATTTTGAGTCATGGAATGGAAAACTTTTCATGGCGGGACACGTTCTTTCTTACCGTGCATTACAATAATGGACAATGGCTAACATCATGGTCTAAATGACATATCTCACATTCTAGTAGCAAAGAGTGCACCGATATGTGAGGAAAACTATTCTTAGTATGCCCCTCTACTTAAAAATCTATCCACTAAATTACACAACGTGTCTCATGTGCTGTATTGGCTGATATTTTCTCCAACTGCTTTTCCATTGCTGCAATATGAGCTTCCAAGAATGATCTCACTCCAGTGTCTATGCTCCCGAAATACTCACCATGTAGAGATGCTTCAAGTGAGGCACGTGGGTATGTATAAGTCTTATGTGAGAGCGCCCTCCTCAAATGTGTAATCATGTCTCGAAAACCACTTTGCATGCTAACTTTCATCGATATCATATGATTATTTAGACAAGAGTATTTTCAAAAGGGAACCATATTCCCAGAAACTCTCAAGTGTGGCTTGCTTGATGTCTTTGAGTTCACTTATATTTTTCTTCTTGAACTTAGGTATATAAAATTCCTTAATAAAAGCACCCTATAACGCTATATATGATCCACACAAGTCGATTAAGGTCCAACTTTATGTACTAGCTATGCACGCATGCCTGCAATGTAGTTACAAATTGACTAGCCTTGCACTCTGAACTCCGTTATTCCTTACACACACCATAGTATCTCACACATGCACATGCTCAGAACTATCTTCTATTCCCATATACTCTAGGAGATGAAGTGACATCTACATGTAAATATTCTGGGGCTGGTGAGAACCATGCCCACCAGAATAAGAACCTCATGTGCTACCTCCACCTCCCGATCCATGAGATCCACCAGATCCCAAGTTACCTATTCCTCCCGATGCATGAGATCCACTAGATCCCAAATTACCTATTCCTCCTGATCCTCCACTTGTAGTTGGAATTATACTAGAGGATGCATTTCCCTATTTCCCAACATTGGTGTTAAATTGAACTCCTACAAGATGAAAATTTATGTTACTCCCTAATGTGATTGCAAAGTTCTACACTCTTATGTTTTGTGCTAATGATGCACCTAAAAGGTTCCTCCAACTGGTCCTCCAAATAATAGGGAGGATGTCTACCCGGCCATAAATGCACTTGCTATATGATTCAATCCAGAACTTGTTGATAAGTCAACTCTACCTCTTAATACTTTACTACCTAAACTAGCTTTTTGACTACTAGATCTACTAGAAACTGGAAAAGTAAGCGCAAGGGCTAGGTTTCCGGGTAGATTAAAATGTGCACTGCGGTCCAAGTTTTCTTTAGTAGCACTCTCTCATAAGAGGTTGATGAGGGTTCTCTATCATGCTTTCCCAAATGGGGGTTCTAGATGCTCGGCTCCATATTCTTTATGTGAGCTCCAAATCCTTCATGAGCCATCTCTCCAACACCATCCATTCTACAATCTTACACTGCTTCCCTAAATCCCTCTCGTGTGCCTCATTGTACTTAAGCTACCTTTATTCTCTTTTCATATCTTCTGCTAGGTCCTCCATCCTTCACCACATCTACTCCCACCTCTTGCGTGTGGTGGGGTTTAGGTAGCCATAGGCTTCTCTTCCAAATTCAGGGTTACCAACATGATTTTGATCACCAATGGAATGCCTTATAGATAGGTTCCCTTGGGATAACATAAAAACTTAAACTCGATTACCTCTAGGTAAGAAAAAGTAGAAATTGAGTACTCCAAAATATATCTATTCAGAACACCACAGAACCAAGTGTGCACAAGGCGCGTCTAAATTAGATAATCATCATAGAGGGCCTAAAATTATTCTTGCATCTAGATAAGTTTATGAAACCAGCCACTCGTATAGCTCTATTGGAAAAATAGCAAAGAAGCTCTCATATAAGAAATCATACATATTTTTCTCCACCAATGTGCATGGGTCAAACTCAAATTTAGTGTTGAATCTCTGAGCATAATCTTCTTCAAGATCTATTATCCAGTCCTCAACACTTGCCAAGGTCAATGGGTACATCTTCATCATGTAACATCTTGAAAACAATTGAGAAAGAGGTCCCGATAATGAAACTAATGATACAACCTAGAACTTACAAGAAATTACCCATGTATGCTAGCACATCACTCACCCGAGTTGAGCACTCACCCGAAGCACACAAAGGCACCAAGTCCCTCTTTAGAGTTGCTTGTATAAAATGTTAGCATGATGGTGTATATAGATATCCAAATTTATTATCAATAGTAAACAAAGCACAATGCATAATCCAGATTTAGCTCTTAGAATGGATCTAGAATAAACGAAACAATGAATATAACAAGATTTACCATGCAAACCAAATCAATCATGTTCAACACCATTATCCAGCCAATATGAACCATTTTATTAAGTAAATCTTGTAAAATAGAAAATATTCTTACATTACATAAGTATCTTCATGAGTCATTCGCATGACAAAACCAACATCATGACTCTAACATAGCTTTTCACCCATTAAACTATGAAAATCAATACATATATATAGAGGTGAGGACTTTCCCTTCACCACCCATGCACTTCTAAAAATAGGTCACACGCTAAATAATAGCCATGTTCCTTTACAATAAAATGCACAACATGCAAGTGCTCTAATAATAGACTTCCTATAGTTAACTCTGAGTATAAATCCTATTATTGGCCTAAACTATGCATGGTGCTCAGCTGTCGCTTGTTCCCAAAATATCATTGTGTGGACCACAAGTCTTCATGTCTTTGTTTTCTCAGCACACTATCTCCAAAAATATCCCTTATCCAAAAAATGGCTAAGTCTTGATCCTGGGTGCTCCAATCCTATCATAGCGTCACACGCTCTTCTAGCACCCTACATTTGTGGACCCAATACTTAGGCCAATGTTTTCTACTCAACACATGGTGAATCATATCAAGGAAGCACATAGAATGTTCTTTGATAATGATATGGTGGACTTAGATATGCACACTTTGCGAATAACCTACAGGTATGAATCCAAACATGCATACTTAGAAACTACATATCCAAATACATTGCATCTGAATCCATAGTTGTATGTAACAATTAAAGGGATGATATGTAGAGTCTTCTTAGTTTTGTGAAAAGGAAAAATGATGGGGTAGAGATAAAGGTTGCGATACTTTCCTACCACAACCCAATAAGAATATTATTCCCGACCTAAGAGGACTTGTAAGGAATCCCCATAGTAGAAAAAAGGAAGACGAAGGGAAATGTGGGCTTGAACACACACATAGATGGGATATGTACCATAAGAGGAAAAAATGATAATGGCATAAGAACTTCTCATCTAGCCAAGAAGAGTCTAGTAAAGACAAAGACAAAGTGTAGGGGGACCTAGGTAGTCTCTAGTGGTGAATATGCGGAAGAAAATATGGTATAGGAGTTAGAGTATGACTGGGTCATGTGGGAGGTAGATAAGTGGGGCCCCTACACATGAAGAGCCTATCTTAGAGAAGGAACAAGAATACACAATATTTCACGTAAGGATAAGTCAACAAAAGCGAGGAGGAACATAAAGAGAATAAAGAGGTTGAGGATTCCTATGTGATTAAAGAAGATAAGGGCATGAAAGAAGAAACCAACACAGCCCTTTTGCACTAAAGAAGCAATGGATGAAGGCCAAGGAATTCAAAAATAGAATACCTCCCAGTCACCACACATGGACTTTGTCAATGATCCTACTAAGGTATTGAGTTAAAGGTTCCAAAGCACGGTCCAAACGCAGAAGTTGTTTTACTATGATTTATTGAATGCACATAAAGGGATCTTGGGAAAAAATAATATGTTATCCTGGAACATGCATACACATACATAATTTTCATAGTTCGAGATAAATAACATATCACTCACCACACTAGATTTGAAGAAAGAACCAGAAAGAAGCATAAACACATCGATGCTATGTTCCGAGAATGATTAAAAAGCATGCAATTCCTTAAATAAAATGGCTACGATATGACACAAATAAATATAGATCAAGGGAAACCATGAGGGTACTAATGTAAGATAAAAATAATAAGAAGTGGGAATTGTAGAGCGTGAAGAATGACCAAAAGGGAGAACAAAAGTACACTAAAGAAGTCTATGACAGGGCAAGAGATTTAGTGAAATAGATTTTAGGTGCATGCCCAAATTTGGTGAGCCGGCATAGAGTGATTATAATGATGAGATGGAATATATTGAAGACCTAGTTGGGATGTTATTGGTTAACATAAAGAGTGGCATGAGGCCATCACTAAATAACTTTTGAAAGAGAGAGAATAAAAAATTAGGTTTTGAATCCAAGATAACAAAAATTAAGGCCATAAAAATGTAGATCAGAGTAGCGATTAGAAAGGTGGAATTGTCCATTAATAGGTGTCAAATGAGTGACCCTATTATCAATGCTCAATTTACTAAGGAAGAGGCAAAAATTGAGGTCATTCAGATAAGCATCCCACTAATAAAGTTGAGCGCACTAAGTTCATGACAAAGATATCGACATAGAAAGAACTAAATAAAGTTATGAAGGAATTGAAAGAGTTTGGAATCCAACAACTTTAGTTGCTAATTCTAGAACGTATGGACATGTTAGAAGGGGTAAGTGTTGAGTTGATTTGTCTTGATTAAGGATTTGCAGGAAAAAGTAGATGAGATAGGACCTGACTAGATATCATGTATAGTAGAAAAGTGTCGGAAAGGACATAGAGGAGCTTGCAAAATGGGAAATGTTTGATGGAGATCTAAATGTAACATTCCTGGAGCTTCTCTAGTAGCCCTAGGCATCCTGTGGTTATTTTATAGGAGGTGATTCAATAAAATATGGTTATTTTATTAAAATATGAATGTAAATATCTATTATAAATGATGTACAATGAAATATACATTATGTACAATGGAATATACATGATGAACAATCTATTAAATTCTAACGCTAAATGGAAATGAGAGTGGTGAGGTACTTATCTTAATTTTTCTGATCCTACGGTGATTTTAGAATAAACAATATGATGAAACAGAAGCACATACCATTGCAATGAACCAAAAAAATGTAGCAAAGGTGGAATGGATTGACTGGGCACCTCGAGTGGGACACGGGTACCTACATTGCCTTAGACCTATTTTTGGGTGTCTCGGTCTACAAAAAGGTCGAAACTATTTATGATATGATCCTGGGCTTCACAATTATTTTCCTTTGGTCGCTTTGTATGTCACACTTGGATCACGGAGGTACCTGTAAACCTACACACAAATATCCTCCTGTAAAACCCTCAAAAGACATCAAATCCTAAATAAAAAGATGAAAAATGAGGGTTCGGACTATCCTTAGCTATCATAATGGTGAAATTATGACTAAGAAATTGAATACATCTTAGAACCAATGTATTTCGAGTGATTTTGTGTACAATAGTTATCCTAGGTCACCCTTGCATCAATGATGCCAAGATAACAAAGTGATAACTAGATAAAATGTATATGTGTGGATGGAATAGAATGAAATTTGATTCCTATGTAGTGTGTATGCATAATAATGTGCCCAAAGGTAGTCCCTTCATATATGTAGATAGATATCCCTTGATAAGAATTGGTTTCCCTTATTATGGTATGTATGTTGTGTTTATATAGGGACCTTTTTCTTGAATTTCGACACTAATGACCTAACATGCCAACTAGTACCTTGGGATATGAGAGGGAAAACTGAAAATACCAACCTCAAATGTCAAAAATAATATCAAACATAAAGAGGACATGAGTGCCCAAGATGGATAGGAGCACCTAACACTACTGTATACTCGCATTAGTATCAAGAGATAGGTGATGACAATTGAGTGAAGACTGACTGACAAGGATCCTTGTGACTGACCATAACTATGTGTATGAGTGACAAGTGTGAAAGATAAAAGAAATAAATACCAACAAGAAAAATGGATGGACTATGGAATGGGTCATAAGTGAATACTTTTCTTACGCAAGATCCATATATAAAAAAATACTTAGTGGTATAGTAAATAGTTGTAAGTGCGTGATTTTGTGTCTACATTTCCCCCCACTTTATGTTGGTGAGTGAAAGCTCGGTGCATAAAGTAGATAGAGAAAAATACCTAAGAGAAGTCTGGAGAATCCCATGCTATAGAATTACAATCGGATGTCATAAAATTTATGTGCCGAGTGAGAATATATAGCATGGTGAACCATGGATCGACATTTCAATCCATGTGGCGTAATGAGATACGTAGGGATCGTTATGAGTAGCACTAAATGAGATTGATGATTTCATTATTGAGCGACTCGATATTTTTGGTTTTGTTGTTGATGGAGTTAAGATGGGGTAGGGAGTGATCAGTTCCCAACTTGATTGTGTATGTGTGAAAAACTAAGGATTTTAGCATCCTAGCACCAAACAAAGAGTGTAGGGAGAGAGGTCTAGTTTTACCCTCCAACGTTAACTACATCCTCAAAATATCTAGCCCCTACAGATGGAAAAAGATAATATTTTTTTGATTTTGATCCATTTGGATTAAACATGATAACCCATATAGGAGCAGTATAAGAAATGAAATGATGTCTCATTTCCCCCACTCTAGGGTGTTTTCATAATTTGTGTGTGGTGGTTTCCATGTTAGGTCATCTAGTAGCGATCCACAAATGTAGAATAACTTCCCATGTTAGGTAATCTAGGAAAGTGGCGATATACCTCCCAAGTTAGGGAATTTGGGAGGATAAATATGTTTTGTTCATGTTAATTGATTAATGTGATATTTGAATGTATGTGAACGATTGATTGATTGGTTACTCATGGAGATATTTTATGTTTATTCCCCGAGTTAGGTGATTAAGGGGAATTACTAGAAAGTGATGTGAAATATTGCATGGGGCATGAGAAAATGTTCTATAATCATGGGTTAGAAATGTATATTAATTGTGTAATGGTGCAAGCGGAATTATAAGATGACCCCATTGTATGTCCCCATTTCGGCGAAAGAGGGAGTGGTGATGAAAATGAACACCGCACTAAAATTAAGTGTGCAATGATATAATTGAGAACACATGATAAATATCTCAAAAGTGTGTGTATGTCAAATGGAAAAAATGTGAAGGAGACATATTATGTGTGAAATGTGTACGATACGGTAGTAGGAGGAATTTTGAAAATAATGATATGAACGGGATAGAAATCGGAGTAAGGACACTCAAGATTAATTGAAATTGTGCAATCCGTATTAGTTGAGAAAATGTGCCTAGATAATAACTATAGTAAGGTAGGTAATGGAAAGTTACTATAAATAGTAATGTGAAAAAGTGAATAGGAAATTCATTTTATTATTGTGCTAGTGTGATTATAAGATCTAGGTGTGTGAATATTCCTCAAGTAAGATTACCATGATTGAGTTAGTTCGAGATGGTGGCAATAGTTGTGGCATCACATACGACAGTTGAGCTAGTAAGTGTAGTTTTTTTAAAAATGTGTTGATATTAGTCATTTTTGATGAATTTTTGCAAAAAAATTGTTTTCAAATTTCTCGGTGTTTTGGTCAGCACAAGAAGCGGGGAAGGCACTAGTAACTTTGCTCTTATGTTACCTAGTCCTACTTTTGGGAATTGACATCCCAAAAGCATAGGTTGAGCCTAGAGTGATGTTAATGTGAAAATGGATGTGTGTTAATGCTATAGGTAGGTGTATTTACATATATATGATGTTCTAACATCATGTTTGTTGTTGTTTTTTAGTGTGTAGAGGGGCATCCATTTGAGAGAGTTTCGTTGCATCCGTAATTTGAGTAAATTGTTAGGATTGGGATTATTGGATGATGAGTGGGATGTTCTAGATTGTGTTGGCCTACGACACATAGAGAGGATGGGGGATGCACCCCATAATATGCCTATGATTACAACTTTGTGCGAGAGGTGGTGTGTAGATACTTGCACCTTTTGGTTACCTATAGGGGAGATAACAGTGACTCTAGAGGATGTGTATCACATACTATGCAATTACCTATCATTTGTGAGAGAGTTCATATTATGCTTGTGGATGATGCATAGAGGTAGATGAGGGTTGTTAGGAAATATTTTATGGGGCTCAAGTTCATACCGAGGTCCACATTAGCCCGAATGCTATTATGAGATTAAGGGTTTTGCGATTATAGAATTTTATTGTTGTGGTGATGTTTTTATCAATTACATTGGAGGGTGGTGGTGTAGGCATCTTATATAATATGCATGACATGTGTTTTTCAGATAGAAAAGGAGAGCACTAGGTATGCCTAAGCATGATGTGTATTTCCCCACATGTACATGGATATATACAAATTTACATAGGAGGAGCATGGATGTTTTATTAGAGCTACCACATTGCTTACATGTATGGGCCTATGAGCATATTATGGTGCGAGGCTAGTTGGAAGGAAACAAGGAGACCAAAGGTGAGGCAAGAAGATGGATACAGATACTTATAGGGAAATGTTAGATTATATGGGGCTAGAGGCCATGATATGATATTCATACCGAGACTATGGGGATGGCCAAAGGATGCGGTGAGAGCTACGATGCATTTGATGGACTATGTTGCTTTAGAGGATCAATTTCTACCAAAGTGACCGAGTTATTTCAGGTGGAGCTTGTATCATGAAATTTTGGTATGGCCCAAGATGTGCCCCAAGAGCCATATGTATGGTTGAGAGTCATTAGGGCATCAAGGAGGGTTGGAGCTAGACTAGGGCCCATAGGAGTGCAGGTAGTACCTCCTAGGCTAGAATTTTTTTACATGATGATAGAGATGATAGACATGGATGATGAAGGGTGTACAATGGCATATTGGGCATGGTGGGCATCACATTGGTGGGTATTTTTGTTTCTTATTTTTGTATATGTAGTGGGAGCACTACTAGGAGGAGGAGTAGAGGGGCAAGCACATGCCCCCGATAGCATAGTGACATCGATAGAAGAATGTGAGTATATGAATAGTGATGTTTGATGATTTTCTATTTAGTTCTGTAATGGCCATTTTTTTTAATGTAATGTGTTGTTCTATGGATTTAGGTGATGCATATTGTTCACTGAGTATGAAAACATATATCCATACATTGATACAAAATGTTCACGATGATCTACTTGTGGGTGGAGGTATGTTAAAGCATGTAGATGATATTATAGGTGAGTATGCTCATTTGTTTGAGCCATTGGCACTAGTAGTAGTGATGTGTACTATGATACTTTTAGAAAGAGGATGAGGCACATTAAAAGACATGACAACTTAGAGAGGGGGCTGGTGGCAATCTTCTAGCATATGATGTATTTTCACGGTTTGTCGATTTACATGGTCTCTTTCGTAGAGAACTCGATCGAGGTGAAATTATTGCATAGGCAATTGGAGAGATATAGGGGCCATGATTAGTGGCATAGATTGAGTAGTGAAGCTTCTAGTTCTAGAGCTATTGTAGTGGCATATAGTGATAATGATGATGAGATATGATATGGATTTATGCATAGATGTAGGGGAGTTTCACTCCAATGATGAGATGTTTTGTAACTATGATTGTGAATGATATATATAGATGGACTTATTGGCATATGATTGTTGTATTTTATGTTTATTGATGTGATGATGTGATGATTGGGACTTGTATCTTGATGTATGACACTTGGATTATTGTCACTTAATGTGATGTATGATGTTTTGATTATTGTTTGTATTTGTTGAATTGATTTGCAATGGGTAGTTGTTGATATTGATTAATGTGATTATAGATAGATAAATGATGAGATAGTGTATATGATGATAGATGATGTATGTAATGTGATTGCAAAAATTGTACTATATGGATGAATAAAGTTGTAATCAATGATAAAGTAAAAATGAATAATGTGTAAGAGTATGAGATGTGTGTAATAGTGTAGTGAAGTGCATGTTATTATGATGAATATGGGGAAAGAATAGTGATTCCCCAAGGTGTACGGATGATAAGTTTAATTTATATAGTACCCTCCATAATCAAGAATGAATCTTAAAGGAGGAGTGCATCATCGGGAAAGGATTTGAGGGTGTATGCTAGATATATATATATCAATATAATGTGTATCCCTAAAGTGAAGAGAGGTTATTATTGTAATATATCCCTCAACATTCATGTAAGATCCGTAACAACATGAGTGTTTCATCGGGGGCAAAGTGATAGAAATCACCTACCAAATACCAAGATAACATGGAACAATGGAAGCATGTGGAGCGTAAGCAACATGAGTGTATGAACCAAACTAAATTTCAGATAAAATGGTGTTAATGATAAGTGGTGCAACACCGGGAAGTGGAGTTGCCAAGGGTTGTGGAAGCTAATTTATAGTAGTAATTTGACGCATCGGATGAGATGGTACATCGATGGATGGATGAGATGGAGAATGTGAATGACTAATAACCTACGATGGTGGAAAAATAGTGACCTTAGGAGTAGGTGGAGGAGATACGTGAACTGAAATACAAGATTTCTTGTGCATAATTTGAGACATAGACCACTCTCAAGAGTGAGATCTAAAGGAAATGACACCCTTGTCTTCTAGTTGTTGCAATTTATCATGAAGGGGAAAAAATTAATTGTCGTGATGGCCATTGATATGATGGTAGGTTTAGTAAGGCCAATCACTATGGCATTGCAATAAATGAGGTGGATGATGTTGATTAGAAGTTAAGAAAATGAAATTCTCATTAAAGCAAGGTAAGAAATACATCATGAGGTCTATCATGATGAGAAAAATGCAACGTCTCTTGTGAAGGATATGTAAAAGTCTCGAGGTGGATCCCAACATAGTAGAGGAGATGAAGGGATCTTATACGATGGGGGAATATTGAACTTTCTTACGAGGTGTCAAAGATGGATATTTAGGAGGATATTAACATGTGTAAGAGGAGAATAACTAGATGATACGATAGTAGAAATGATAGGAGAATGATATATAACATTTGCATCAATGAGATCTTATTTTATATCAATGACCTTATAGCATAAGAGTGTGAATGATTCACATATGTCTTATTGTAATCGTTGTTTTAAAGTGGGAATATGGTCATGAAAAAGATGAATTTATTTTCTAATTCAATAGGTTGAAATACTAACTGATGCATGCAAGCATTGAATCTCAAAATGTAAGAAATGATAGGTTAAGTTTTTCCTTGATGTAATCTAGGTAAATGATCATATGTGATTCTAGGGCCATTATTATTGATAAAGTGTTGAAGGAAGGCCTCTCCCATTTCACAACAGGTACTAAAAGAATAAAAGGGTAAATGCATGTACCATTAGATAACATTAGTAGTAAGACTATGGACAAAATATTTGAGCAAAAATCAATCATTAGAATAGGAATCCATAGCTAGAAGATAATTCTTAAGATGTAAATATGGATTTCTAGTACCATAAAAGTATGAAAATGTAGGCATAATTAAATCCTTTGGGAATGTTGAGTTATGAATAGTTTTTGAAATAGGGTTTCCATGCAAAGAATTATTATTGAGAGAAGCATAATAAGATTTTATTTCAAGCGTTACAGATTGTACCTAATATTGTAATTGGCCAACAACATACATGAGTGATAAGATGTTATGTGAAGGAATGACAAAGTATGTGAGTAGTTTATTAAGTGGTTAAATATTTCCATTGTGATTAATTGTAGGGATGATCAAGAGTAGAAGTAGAAGATATCGATGCTTAAGGAAACACTATATATAGATTCCAAAGAACTACTAAGCAATGAAGTGGTAGGACTAGCATCGAAAGTGTTATTATGAGATGATGTAATAGATTGAGATGAATCATGTGTGTTACTAGAGAAAACATCAAAAGAAGATGAAATCGAGAGCGGGGAATTCACATTAAGCGAAAGATGAAAAGAAGTAGAATCATGACTATTAGGTGCCATATCAAAATCAAACAAAGATTCGGATGTAAGGCTTTCATTAAGTTTATCATCAACATATAATGAAGGAGGAGGAGAACTAGTATGCGATGCATCATGAGAAACATTTTAAGAAATAGGAGTATGATATGCAACTAAATAATCATCTTGACTAGTATGGGAAAGAGTAGCATGCACATGTGTATTTTCATCCCGCTTTTAAGCTAAAGCATTATCATAAAGATTAAGCATAAAACTAATAATAGCATAATCTAAGTTCTCATTAGAAATAACCGAAGGTGCAAGGTATGGCTAATTTAATAACAAGGTCTATAACCAGAAGAACTTGTCGGATAAAAAACAATACTAATGGTAGAATGATCAAATCTAGTAGACAAATTGCATTCATTAGCTAAGATTTGTCTTTGAGTATCATCCGTAAGAAATACATTGTGATATATATCAGCAAGTTCAACTTTGGTTGCTTCATCATAAATAGGATTGATACTCACATGAGGTATGACTAACAGAGAGGGAGAAGAGCTATCCTTAGCCATTAGGGTTTTAGTGGATCTTAGGGGAAATAGTTCTAAGCTACGGGTTCACCAAAATGATTCGATAAAATCTAGTTATTATATTAAAATCTGAATGAAAATATTTTCTATAAATGATGCACAATGAAATATAAATGTTGAAAAATCTCTTTAATTTTAACTATCAAAGGAAATGATGGGTAAGGTATTTATCTTAAATTTTTTTATCCCACGGTGAGTTTGGATTGGACAATATGATGAAATAGAAGCATAGACCATTGTAAAAAACCAAAAAAAAAAAAAAAGCAGAGGTGGAAATGTTGGACCGGGGTGCCTAGAGTGGGACAGGGGCACTTGCATGGGAACCATAGACCTATTTCTAGGCACTTGGGTCTAAAACAAAGGTCAAAACTTGGTTCTAATATGATCACTAGGGATTCACACTTGTTCACCTTTGGTCTTGTGTATGTCGAACTTGGATTTCCAAGGTACCTATAAACCTAGCACAAGTATCCTCCTATAAAATACATCAAATCCTAGAAAGAAAGATGCAAAATGAGGGGTCGATTTTCCTTAACTATCACAATGGTGAACTTATGACTGGGTGTTGTACTACATATTAGACCCAATGTAGTTACGTGTGCTTTTGTGTGTAATAGTTCTCCTAAGTCACCCTCATGCCAATGACTCCAATATAGTGGGAGGTAGCTACATAAAATGCAAATGTATGGATGGAATAGAATGAAATCCCCTTCCCATGCCGTGTGTAAGTAGAATAATGTGCCCAAATGTAGTCCCTTGATTTATGTAGATAACTATCCCTTGATAAGAATTGTTTTCCCTTATTGTGGTATGTATGTTGTGTTTATATAGGGACCTTTTGCTTAAATTTTGACACTAATGACTCGACATGCCAACTAGAACCTCACGATATGAGAGGGAATACTGAAAAGACCAAACTCAAATGACAAAATAAGATCAAACATAAAGAGGAAACAAGAACCTAAAATGGACAGGAGCTCCTAGTGTTAGTGTTTAGTCATGGGTATTAGTGTCAACAGACAAATGATGACAAATGATTGGAGACTAGCCAAAAGGGATCCCTATGACCTGACAAAAACTATGTGTATGAGTGATAAGTGTGAGTGATAAAAATAATAAATACCAATAAGAAAAGTGGATGGACTATGGAATGGGTCATCGGTGAATACTTTTCTTATGAAAGATCTATATATAAAACAACATACCATTGTAGTAAATGGTAGTAAGTGTGTGATTTTGTGTCTACAGGAGGGAAGTAATTATTTTGGATCACATAAATTACTTACATTATTTATTCTATAAATATTCTTTAATTTAAACATTCTTTGGAGGTATAAGTTTGCATACCCATTGTCGGGTGGTAATGTTGAATGGGTGAATTGGCTAAGTAAGAGTTGCGTGTAAAGGTTTAGGGCCGATAAAATGGAGTCACGAAGGGGATTGTGCAAGAAGGATGGAACAACATGAAAAAGGTTTGCACATGATAAAGAAAAGTTGGGACTTAGTCAATTTCATTAGCCCATGGCTAAAAATAGAAGAAAAAGAAATGTTGTCCAAGAAATATCTATAATTAGGTGGCTTTAAGATGTCTTGGGATGCATGTAGAGGGAGTTAAAGATGCAAAAATTACATGTAAATACTAAAATAAGATCATGTACAGGTCAATCTAATAATAGGATAAAACTTAGAATTTATCTATAGGTTAATCTATTATTAGGATTGCTGGAAAAACATGCACACTTTATGGCTATTTTTGGGATGTAATGCATGTTGTCTATTTTGAGAGCACACCTATTCTTAGGATAATGCATGGGTAGTGAAGGTAAATTCCCCACCTTATTTATATGTAATGGACGTACCATAGAACAGACCATGTGGATGAAGGATATAGTTTTGCATGAACAGTCGATACCATGTTGTAGGGTTTTACACATAAATTTACAGATTGATGTAACAATTGATTATGTATTCAGATTTCTTGTGATGTAATAAATTATACTACATGATGGATAATTTTTATGGATATCGATTCTTAATATGTGTAAATATTGTTATCTAGTGCTTCATTTAATATTGGTCATTTTTTAGATTGGTATGTTTCCTTATTACATGTGTTTACAAAGTGAGTTATATGCAATGGTTGTGTCTATTTGATGTCTTCATGGTTAATAATTGTTATTATGAACATGCATGCTAACTTCATATCAATCATCACAAAGGAGGGACGTGGTAAATTGCGTGCACTTCGGTGAGTGTTCAAACAAGTCTCGAATGAAGTGTCAACACACATATCATCTTAAGTAAAATAAAATAGTACGTAAAATCCAACTTATGGCTCCCCTTGATCCCATATCATCATATAATCATAGTCCAAGAAAACATTAGGACAAATACCTTAACTACAAGCCAAGAATAAGGATCATCATAATTTTCATAGTCCTAAAACATTTCTTCACTATTCTTAGCCTTGTTTCATCATATAACATCTACTAGATATTTGACAAACCCTCTGCATCAATATCCACTAGTTCATATAAAAAATTAATATAACTCTTCCCTCCTTAATATGACGAATTCACACAGATGTAAAATCCATTGTTCACTTATCGATACTTCCTTGATGTTGAAGCACCTTAATTTTGATCATAGATCCCTATCAGATTTATAGAAACAATACTATCAACACTTTGTTTCCTTGGAATTATTGTACTAGTCTGAAATAAACCACAAATGAATATAAAAAATTCCTTATTTGTAGATCAATTCTACCTTTGCATAATCAACAATGTCCTTTGCATAATTTTATCCATGGTTCAACTCCACACTTCTTGAGATAAATAATTTTTCACATAGTTGCTAAACACGGATCAAATAACTCAACATACCTTGATGTATCTCGGTGAAATTTTCTCCTTACAATATCTCATCAATGATGTCATATTATATCAACATGGAACAAGACTCCCCTATTATTAAGAACTTCTAAACACCTAATATGGTTTCCTTCAATTCACACATCATTACTCTTCATACATAGTCAACATTCATAATACCTTGATCACAACCTTTCTCAAAATTTATTAACTAGCCTTTGATGCCTTATTTTCTCAACACGCGTATATTATGATCTTCATATAAATACATATGTATGTGCCTCCAAACTTTTAGACTATCTTAGAATCTTTGAAACCACTTTGTATAGAATTTTTCATGATAAGACACGATCTGACCTTCCTTAACTTGACTATCAACTCTTCATGGAACTTCTCATAGTTATCCTATATCATCGTAGATCCTTTTGATAGGATTATTTTTCATCAATAGATTTGAGATTGAGACTTCATGATTGGGGACATGTTTTATCACTAGTAAGTATCTTCACAATATATGTCATAATGATCCATAATTCACTTCAAGGATGGAATAAAACTTTTCAAGACACAATGACACTTCTCTTTTCTTTGTCAAACACATAACTTGATTGATATCCTATACTATGTTTTGTGATGTCAATATAGACTCGAAATCATGTACATCAACTAATATTCTTACTTATTTGTATTCCATAGACCTAACCATGCTATATGAAACTCCATAATACCAACATATCAGTCTTAGCATCATTGACTTATATTTCTAGGAACTTGATACATCATTTAGAGTAAGATGAAACCAAGAAGACTCGCAACATACCTTGATGTCCATCTATCCACACAGATCACAACCACTATCATGACACTACCCATAACCATAAAACAGATGTAAACATTTTGATCCTCTTTAAGTTGTTATGGAAATTTCAAGGTTTCGTGATTACTATGGAATCAAAATCCCCCTAAGAGTATGCATATGACATCCCCGAACTCTTCACACTTGCAATATCTTGTGAAGCATATTTCAAAGCATAACTTGATAATTGTTTTGAAACCTTGAGTTTATTGCTTTATACTTCTTAATAGGTGATACTTAAATCTTTGAAGACACATATCTATCTGTAGTGCCCACATTTTTATAGCTCCAGTTATTTGTTGGTTCCTTTATGCATAGACATGTTTTGACTGAGACTCTGATATATTTTTGACATTATGCTATGTTATTTATCCTCATGGACATTATGGTATTTTGGGCGTGTAACGCCAATTGGACTAGATTAGTATATTGATATATTCCTTATGATGTTGGTGACACTAACAGAGTTACATGATAGTGAGATTTATTGGTTAGATGTTGATTTCCCGTAGTCGATTTGATCAATGATATAGTTTTATGGATTTAATAATGGTAACTCAGGCTAGCATAGGTGTATTTCATTGTAATTATATCTGTGGATGATTCATGGTGGACTATGTGTATAATTTTATGCGTTGCACTATCAATTGTATAATGATGTTAGGATATTATGGGTTTTATTAATTGTGTGATGAGTAGATGATGTTTATTGTATTGTACGATGCGGTTAATGTGTGCAATGAGTGTGCAGTGACAGTTATAGGAGAATGTGGGTTTTAGGCGGCTACACAATTGTGCACAAGCAGCCCATGGGCTAAGTCCTAACTATGCTAAATGTTTGAGGCCTTAGAAGAGGTGTATTAATTGGGCACCATGAGTGAACCCTCAATTGTAATGTACTTATGTCTTGTAAAAGTCATTTTGTTTAGGGTGTGTTTTATTTAAGTAAACTAGTTTAGGGGCTTAATGATGGTTTTGGGTAAGTGTGTGTGTGTGTGTTGGTAGAAGGGATTGGGGTCACATGTGAACCTTGGGTGGACCCCACACCCTCTACACTTGTGCCCAAGTGTGCCAAACCCGAAATTGGGTTATTTGTGGCAATGCAAGTGACTCCCTTTTGTTTTGGGAGTTCACATTGCATGGAAATAGGCCCTTGGACCCTACCCAATAGGTAGGGGGACTTATTTCCAAGGCAATAAGGGAGTTTCCCTCTCATTTTCCCCTTCTTTAGTCACCATCCATGTAAGGTGGTTGGTTTGTGTGTTTTTGTTAAAAGTTGCTCCACTTTGTTTTATTTACATTTTTAGTATTTTGGGTGATAAGGGCTAAAAGGTGAGTTTAATTTTACTTATTTGGTTTTGGGAATCTCTGACTTGAGAGAGGAGAGGGGTGACACATGTAATTTTCCCATTGGTGAGGAAACTTTTGGGTTCCTCTTGATATTATTCCTCATGAGGAAGGAAGGGGACTTTTTTCCTGATTTTTTTTTGGACTTGGAGAATTTTTGGGGGCTTGAGGATTGCTTGGACAAAGTGGGAAAATCTTAGAGTCTTGGAAGCTTGTAGAGGTAGGATTCTTAATCCCTCTTTCCTTGTTGTTTCTTGTATTGATAGCTATGCTTTTCAATAAAATAAAGTGTGTGAAATTTTATGTTGTTAAGCTTGTATGAAGAATGTAGTCTTGGTTGTTTTTTTGTTTTTTTTTGTTTTTTTACTCTCCACCATCATATGGCTTGATGGTTTTTGGAGAATGTAGGGGAAGAGAGAGGGATTTCCCTCTCAAACCTCATGGTTTGTTGGTCAAGCCATGAAGGTTCCTTCTCATCCCCTCATATGGTTTGAGGTGGGAGAAAGGTTCATATGGCTTGAACCTTTCCCCATTCTTGAGAGGAAACCCATTGGGTTTGAAAATCCTCCCAAGAAGGATTTCATTGACATAAAGGAGAAATAAGGAGGATGAATGTTTAGGAGAAATAAGGAGGTTATAAAATATGTATTTGGTGTATCCTATGGTTGGAAACCTTTTTTTTTGGGCATCCTATTTCTTCTCTTCCCCCTTTTTGTGAGGGTGATCTTATTTCTCCTCATAGTGTTGTCTCACCATGTGTATTATGTCTAAGTGTATTAAATGTTTCTATGTATTCTTGTGGTATTTATTCCTTTTATACTTGTGCACATTGTGGAAGCTAGTTCCTCTCTCCCATGGGCTTGGGGGAGGCTAGCATGACTTCCAACCATGGAAAGGCATGTGATGATGCCTATTGGTTGGGTGGTAAACAAGCCATGTCTCTTGATTCAACATTCTTAGAAGAACACTCAAGGTTGGAGACTCAAGGATGAAGTTTTAGTTGGAGTTGTGACTTTTGTTTCTTTTATCCTCAAAATCAGTGTAAATATTACACCTCATTGTAACTATGTTTTATATGGCTGATTGTGGATAGCCTCATCTTGTAAACTTATCATATTGTGATTTGAAAGTCTTGTAATACCATATGTCTCTTTTGTTTTGTAACTCTTCTCTATTGTTAAAAAAGGAAGGAAAAGGAAAGATTACAATATTAAAATCATGAGTTCTTTTATTTTACTTGTCTTCATTTGAAAGGTTTGTTTTGTTTGTAATCTACAATATCTAGTTATGCATTACATGTTAAATCTGAAATATTTAGTATGCTTACTTTTAAAATGGAAAAAAATTAAAAAAATTGATGGCACTACACTATCGACCAAGATGACATAGTTTCATTATTTCTAAGATATTATAGAATCCTTCATAAATTATGGCTATCAAAACCAATAAAAACATAGACGTACAACTTGGGGAACAACTTACACAGTATTTTACTTCACACTATTGACCTTTAAATACATGATAAGACATAGATTGGTCAGACTTTAACAAAACCAAATCTCTTTCACCAAGGATACTAAAAACCTTTTTATGGAAACATAACCTTCTTAATAAATTATTTATTACAAACACTTCATCTTTCCAACACTTTGAAGAACACAAACTAATGACACCTCACACTTGAGTCAAGGCCATCTTTGTACTCTTCAAAGAATACTGAAAAATAGATCTTATAACAACATACCATATATTCATATACAACTCATTAACTTCACCTTATGACATATGAATTTGAGGTAGAATTAAGGCTCTTTTCATAGACTGGCAATAATAGAGTCATGACAACTTAGACCCTTTTTATTGAGACTACACACTTTTCAAAAACAAGACTCATATATATCTTATCAAGTCATAACTCCTAACATAGTATACATATAATACATATTTCTAACAACAAATAATCCTAATTAAAAACCTCATGAAGAGATCGAGTTCATAGCTTACTACTCTTCAAGTATCTAAAATGCCTAGTTTCTTCAAATTTCATGTCTTTGGAGACTAAGGTAGCGAAATCACATATGGATTTCCTCGACATTTTATTTTTCAACCAAAGAAAGCATACCTCCTTGATATGATTTTATCTTGATTAACTTGTATTCCTCCCTATTTTAATATGGACATTCTTTTACAAACCTTATTATATTAGACTTCATGTTATGCACCATTACCTTTGAAACATCCTTCTTTGCTTGAA
Source organism: Taxus wallichiana var. yunnanensis (assembly GCA_018340775.1). Lineage (NCBI taxonomy): Eukaryota > Viridiplantae > Streptophyta > Pinopsida > Cupressales > Taxaceae > Taxus > Taxus wallichiana. The sequence goes on from CM031244.1 coordinate 324,099,004, forward strand.
GTTCATGATTGGATTTCTTGACTGTCATAACTATTTCTTTAGGATTATACATTTTGAACTCATTGTCTAAGTTATAATTCACTTTGACAAACTTCTTGATGAAAATATTATTGTTTTTGTAGAATCTTTTTATATGACTTGGTCTATAATAGTTTAAACAAAGAACATTTTTTCTTTCCTCTTAACGCATAAACACTTAGATTCCAACCCCAATTCTTAGGTTTATGACCATACTCACAACATGAGTAACATTCACCTTTGAAGAGACTTTCATCATTCCTAGAAGACCTTATTTTTAAATATCTAGCTCTATGACCAAAATCAGTACATGAATAATAATACCTTATAAAAGAAGCACCATACATCATAACATTGGGATATATAATTGAGTTAGACCTTCTTAAATCAGTAATTTTTGTCTCCTTCTTCAATGGTTGAGTATAGATTTTTCATCTCCAATATTTTTATATGTTCTCCTTTGTATCCTAGGCTTTATTTTTCATTTATTTCTCTTTGACTAACCAAGATCCCATTAAGAAATTTAGAGCTCTTTTCTAACCTCTCGTACATCTCCAACCTACTAGATGCATATTATGTATAAGATTATAAATCTTTGAAATTATCTTCATACCTAAGGAAACCATATCCTTTGTATTTTAGGGCTTTTGTCACACTTTCAATTCGATATTTCAACTCCTTGATGGCTTGATAAGGTTACGCTTCCATATAACCGATTTTTTCTTGCATTCCAAAACCAAAGACTCAACAATCTCATACTTTCTCCTCCAAATATCATCTAATTTTTTGATTGTGATTTTAGGATCTCCTTCAAGTGGTTAAACCAACTTCATAAGGACCTAACTCTAATACAAATTATTAGAAGAATAGTAGTGAAAGGGGGTGAATAGGAACAAAAATATTTTTACTTCATTTATCAAACCATACATTCATCATTTAAGTGGGACTATGATACACGTAATACGTAATGTTGGGCCTCAAAATATTGACTACATCCGAAAGGGCACGTGTGCGAGTGGGACCAGTGAAGAGGATGGGTGTGCGGGGCAAATCGCGCAGACAAGGGTTTTAGAAGGGTTTAGTAGAAACCATGGTGCACACGCAAGGCATAACAAAGGATTTAAGGACTTGGTCATATTCGGATTTCCAAGAGGCACTTCAGAAAATTGTGACCTGATTAGGCATGCTTTGAATAGATAAGGTGCTAGCTGGTGACTTGGTGGTCAAGGAAATAATATTCCATGCATGGACCATTTTTGAATAACATCATTGTAGAAAATGGAGAGCTTGGATCAAAATCAGTGTGATCTATTAGAGGAACACCTTGACACTTGAAACCAATCTTCTCCGAAGGAAGGCATGGTGGTGGGTGTTAAACCTATTTATAGAGATGCTCGGAGTAGAAGAAAAGGGAATCGAGAGGACCATTTTAGAGAGAGCATTTCCATTTGGGTTGATGAGGAGAAGCTTTAGGATCTTCATGGAGAGGATTAAAGGCAAAGCTCTACAAAAATAATAGGAGGTTCCAAGGGTTGGGGTTCTCATTAGAGGGTTGTAGGAATGTTAACATATCTAGTGGGATGGGTATACTAAATTTTTATAATAAGAGAGCATAGCTAGAACTATTGATACTGAGTTATATTTATATTGGTATGTTATGGCTCTTGTGAATGTAATGTGGTTACTGAATGATGATCAACATGAATCATGGTTTTTTTATAAATATATTGTTCATGGGTGTAAAACCTAGTGCCTTTTTAGTTTTTTTATGGATCATATCTTCTATTTGTATGATGTTTCTTTGGTTATCTGAATGGGTATGTTGGTGTAATGACTCATCCTATGCATTCAGAATTTATAGATGATAATTTAATTTTCTACACTTAATCTATCATCAATGAAAACATCTTCTAATAATGATCACATAAAGGAGGGGCTCGGTGCTGTGCGGCGTCTCGGGTGAGCACCCAACACCCGCTAGGTGATAAGTCAATGTGCAAGGGATTAGAAGGTTATTATAAGGGCATAAAAATTACTACATCTTGGTTCCATTACCAGGACCTCTTTTTTTAAGTTGTGAGAAATGACTAAATCTTGGCTCCTTTGATGTGTGATATCGAGTGCTTCACCTGTGAAAGTATCCAAGTGTGGTTTAAGAGCACGGAGGATGAGTTTTCTCAAAATATTATTACTTGACCTGAGTCCGATGCACATAGATGGGTAGAAGAACACCTATATCATGAGTTGTATGAGACCTTATTTTGTGGTGTTCCAAAGTAGAATTGTATGAATGGATTTCAAATTGTGCATCTAGATCAAGCTGATACTATAGATCACTTATATGAGATGTTGTAGGATGCGGATCTGACTTGGACATGTGTTTTTGATCATTGGTGGAGAAGAGTGCTAACTAGTTATATCCTAGAATATGCCAATTCTACGTATTCATGTCTAAAGGTTACTAAGTTTGAGTTCCTAAAGTAACCTAGAGGATCGTTTTTGTGAGATATCCCATTGGCTATGAAGACATTTATCTTTCTGCTAAGTTTCAAGACATTCCCCATGGTTGGCTAAGCTTCTCTAAGTGTTGGGTGAGGAAGCTAGGGTGGAGGAAGATGATAGACATTGTGGTGGAAAAGGAGAGGGAAGAGAGGTGACTTAGGTATAGTGAAGCACATAAAAGGGAGTTGGGTAGACAACACGAGGTTGATGGAGTGATGGATCTATGGAGGAAGACGTTGCGGGAAGGAATTAAGGTTCACGTAGAGGACATAGAACCCGAGAAGTCTTTCTTTACCCCATCTTGGCAAGCGTAGGTGAGAAATACCTTTAGCTTATGATGAGAGTTCATCACATGGAGAAAGGAGAGCTATCAGTGTGCATCTAAACCCACCTAGTGACTGACCCCTGACACTTAGTTTTACAAATCAAGAAACAAATATTGTTAACCCGATTCTATCGGTGGAAGTTACCGATCTGTACCTAAGAGGTATAACTTCTCATTTGGGACATTTATGGCTACGCAAAAATTCTTTTGTTTGGAGGGATTTTTGGGAAAAGTGAAAATATACTGAGTTTTGGGTATCACATATGGGACTGGCATGGGATACATGTATTGTAGAGGAGTAGTATCACAAACCATCAACACACAGATTCGAGTGGGACGTTAGGAACACTAGGCATGACCACTTCACGCTCGTTACCGGCTATAAGAGGAGGCCTGCTAGATCTTGTAGGTCTAGAGGTGGATCTCGGTAGATTAGGAGGTAAAGGACCTGATGGATTTAGTGGTAGAGGAAACACCAGAGGGAATCAAGGTTCTAGATCAGGTAGAAAAGGGCCTCAGCTACCTCTCGTAAGTATTTTTGAGATGTCTCTACATCTACCAGATTACAAGGGTGTTGAGGATGTTGTAGAGCATGTGCACAAGTGTTAATTGCTATCACACGTGAAGGGGATAACTACCCCAGAGTGAAAAGAAAATCATTTTGCAATGATATTACAGGGGCACATGAATAGTTGGTATTGGAACTATGACCCCCATCAAACAATGGTAGATTACACCGCACTCTGAGAATGCCTTCTTGGCTGAATTCCATATCCCTGAATTTGAGTAGAAGAGCATTAATGATTTGAAAGAGATCTAGCAAGGAATGACAGAGAGTGTGTGGGAATATGACGTGCATTTCAAAACTCTCTTGTCAAAACTATCTTATGATATTCACCCCTCTCAACATGCTCAATGGTTTGTTGGAGGATTGATAACATTGTTCAAAAGAGTACTTTTACACAAGACATTCATAGACCCGCACGAGACCTTAGAGGGTTCCCTGTGTGCTAAGGCTATGGGAAGTATAGATACTAGTGGTATCCCCTTCCTTAAGGATTAGATTTTTGCAATGACCAAGTAGCTAGATAAGGCATCTCGTGAACTCGACATGAGACTCGTAGTGGTTTGTGGTGCATGAAGTGTGAGGTAGAGGGGCATGCAAAGGAAAATTTCCCCTAGAAATTGGTACATGCCATGATAGTGGATTGTGAAATTTTCCACGGGGATCATGATGTAAGTAGGTTCCCACTACTACAATGTGCATGATCCGTAAGAATGTGTCTTTTTATTGAAATATTTGTACCTCTACGACCCATGACACCAAAGATTGTAGGCTAATTGACCAGATACATGATGCCATTGATCTTGGTGTGTGCTAGACCAGCCTTACAAGTAGTTCCAAGAATGATGATCACCGCTATGAATGGCACGCAGATGGATGAGTGTGTGGAAGAGTTTTTCGCAGAGCATTTCGTGGTCATAAAACCATGGAGAAAGAGGTTAGTTCTTGTGAGGAATATGTTATAACGTGGGTCTACAAAACATTATAAGCGTGAGTGTCCTGATCTATTGCAATTCTTGTGGTGTGGAAAGAAACATAAGTACAAAGAGTGCTTGAGATATTTGAGCACATAACCCAAAGATCACCGGAAAAGAAAAATGTTTTAGGACAATAAGCATAAAGAAGGATGACTCATAGTGGATTCCAAGAGTGTCACATGAGTCTAGACTAGAACCTATACTTGTGATGATGTGAGTGGAGGCCACATGCACCAGGGAGATACCAAGACAAAGAACACTAGTTACAAGAGAAGAAGTGGTACATGGGAAGTATCTAGACCCTACTCATAAAAAATAGGTGTATCAAGAGACTATGGATGTGATTTGGAGTCTACAAGGAGAGATCTAATGTTTGAAGGAGCAATCAAGGCATTCGAGAAAAGGAAGAATGTTGAGGCTCCGTAGAAGGATCTGGATGAGGTTAGGGAAGTATGCATGATGTTAAGGCAAGAGAATATCATTCCCTTGCTAGGATAATGGTTACGAGAGAAGGTACCATGTGCTAGAAGAGAGCACGAGAGGTAGGTTCTGTATGCTAACCTTCCTCCCCATAACCTTGACTATGAAAAAGAGATAACTTTGAATGTTGTTGTAGAAGGATGACTCCTAAGAAATATTCTAATTGATATGGGCTCAAAAGTTAATGTTATCACCTTACATGCATGACGTCGATGGGAAGGACCGCATTATAACCATCTTCAAATGTGCTATATATGGCTAAGAAGACAAAGGTTATTCCTATTAGTGTCTTAAAGGATGTGGTTATCACTATTCAAGGGGAAAAGTTGACTAAAGACTTCAAGCTCTTGGCGCTAGCCAAGAAGATAACTTTCCATCATTGCTTGGGCACCCCTTGTGTTATAAAAACAATGTTGACCTACGGTTTAACAATGGGTATATCAATTTTGAGAACAAGGAGGAACGGGTCATCATCCCCTTGACCGATGGGAAATCAGCGCCCTATACTGATCTCTTGGGAGAAGAAGTCCTTGATAGAATCTATGTGTGCTCTATTAGATACCCTGAGGTAATTCATCCTACAAAAGGAGTTATCCAGTTTGAAGATGCTTAGTCTATGAGTGATACAACCAAAATAACATGTGACAATTGGGTGCATGGGGCTTATAAATTAATTGGGTGACAGTTGAGAGGATTGCTGATAAGGATAACAAAATCAGCAGCTTGGTCAAGTGCCTAGGAGGGAAGAAGATACCAAGTTACTCTGGAGGAGCTAACCCTGATGATTTCTTATGATAAATGGAGGCTTAGTGGAAAAATGATAACAAAATAAGAGGTATGCTCAGCTATAACCTACTCTAGACTGGAACACATTGGTGGGTGACACATCATGAGAGCCTTCTAAAATGGTGTAAGGTGAGAACCACGTTCTCTATTAGGTTTTCCAAAAGCAATGCGCCCATTATCATACAAGACTACCATGGAAAAGAACCTTCCCGGTGTTATATCTAAGCATGTAAGAAGGCACCTGATAGCGAGCTTAAGCTTTACCACCTTTTCTATGGGTGCATAAGTTGTATTTCACCTTACAAGGTTGTGCACATGTATGGTACATTCACTCGGAGATACATCATCGAGACGAGGGGATTAGAAATAGTTGATGGTGATCTCATTCAAGATTTCAAGTATCGGAGTACAAAGCCATCAGTGGATAAGGTGTTGCAAGTGGTCAAGTTCCTTACAATGGGAGATAACACTATGGTGGAATATAATATACTTGAGCTATTAGGTGAACCTGGTTTGGAGACATGATTTGATGAGGAAGAATCAGAAGAGACACAACTTGAGCACATGTGCATGGAAAAGGAAAAAGGGAAAATGATCTATGTGATAGATGGTGAAGAAATGGAGAGTCTGGATGTTAACCATTATGAAGGTACACATGAAGTTATGGATAACACTTATGAGTGAGTGCGTGCCTACCATGAGCCCTTGAAAATGAATAAGGTTAACATTGGTTCTGAAGAAGAACCTAAGGAAGCTATCATTGGGGATTATTGGTCAAAGAAAGAGGTTTCTAAGGTCATTGAAATTTTACATGAGTTTTAGGATTTGTTCCCATGCAGGTACCATGAGCTCAAAGGCATTCACCACTCCTTAGGGGAAATGAGGATCAATTTTAAGGAAGGTGCGTGCCTGATTCGAGAGGATACCATATCGGATGAATCCGAACTTCTACGTCTTGGTCAAGGAGGAGATAAACAAGATGATAACATCGGGAATCATTGAGGTTGTGGATAAATCAGAATGGGTGAGTCTAATGGGCATAAGCACTAATAAGAATAGAAGGATAAGGATCTGTTTTGATTAAAGGGACTTGAACATAGTGTGTTTCATTGACCTTTTCCAGCCTCCTTCACCGAAAAAATCTAGGAGTAGTGGGCATGAGGTCCGATCTTTCATGGATGGGTGCCCAGGGTACCATTAAGTTATAATTGCAAAGGAATACCATAAGAACATAAATTTTGCTAATGAATGGTGAAGTTTTGTCTACATGTTCATGCCTTTCGGGATGAAGAATGTGCTTGTTGTGTTCTTGAGCATCATGGTATAAGCCTTCTAGGACTTCATCCATAAATTTATTTAGGTCTACCTAGATTACTTGACTATGTATGGGCTAGTAAAATACAATTGTGACAATTTGAGGTTGATGTTTGAGGGATGTCGGGAGTTGAGGATATCTCTCAACATTAAGCAATGTGTCTATGCTACTCCATTTGGAACCTGTTGGGGCATATTATATGTAAGGAAGGCTTGCTAGTGGATTCCACCAAAGTTGCAATTATTGTGGGATTGGGGAACCCTACCAGTCAGAGCACAGTGTGTGGATTCCTTGGGCATACTGGGTACTAGAAGAAATTTATTAAGGGATATCCCAAGATCGCCACACCCTTGGAGAAAATTCTTAAACACAAAAGTTCCTTTCACTAGGGAGAGGCGCAACAAAGGGCATTTGACACATTGAAGGATAAGCCTATTCATGTGCATGTTGATGCCACAGAACACCCATTGGAGCCATATTGGCAAAACCCGGTGAGGGGATTGTTGATCACCCCTTGTGTTTTTCCAGTAGGAAGTTGACACTAGTAGAATAGAATTACACAACTACTGATCACGAGACACTGTCAATGATCTATGCACTGCATAAATTCAGGAAGTATCTCTTGGAAACAACATTCATATTCTACATAGATCACATAGCCTTGAAGTACTTAGTGAACAAGACCATTTTGCAAGGGCACATATGTTGTTGGGTCCTGTTATTTCAAGAATTTGAGTTTTAATTAATGGTAAAACCAAGAAAGAGTAATTCAAGACCTAATCATTTATAAAGAATTGAATGAAGGGAGGACATGCAGAGCATTAAGTATACCATGTTAGACGTGTAACTATTTAGGTTGTGGTGCACGCGCTATGACGTAGAAGATATTGTAGTGTTTCTTAAAACGGGTGTGGTGCCGAGAAGGAATGAAGGATTTGGAGAGAAATTAGTTGGCTATACATGTCACACCTTACATGTTGATTAGTGGAGATTTGTACAAGTTAGGCCATGATGATTATATGTGTCGATGCGTATTAGACCATGAGCACATTGTAATCATGGAGGAAGTGCATGGTTGGATTGCGAAGAGGACACTATACAGAAATAAAACCGCACGAAAGATTCTACTTGCAGGGATTTTGTGGGAGAGTATCTACCAAGATTGTATTGATTTTTGCAAGGCCTATGACCATTACTAGCACCTTGGAAAACCTGGAAGGAGGGATGAAATTCTCTTGCAACCGATAGCCAGTGTTGAACCATTTGAAAAGTGGGAAATTGACTTTGTAGGACCAATATCACCTACAGCATGAAGGACTGGCTCATGTTACATCATCACTTATACCGATAACTTGAAAAGATGGGAAGATGCAACACATACAAATAATTACAATGCATCGAGATTCTTATGGGAAAACATAATCAACAGGTATGGATGTCTGTTGAGTTTAACAAGTGATAGGGGTACATATTTTTTGAATGAAATGGTTAGGATTTTGTTGGCAGAGTTTATGGTAGCCCATCACAAGACCACCCATATCACCCACAAGTGAATGGGACTATTGAAGAATTAAACAAGATACTAAGTCACACGTTAACTAAGATTTATGATGTTGGCAAATAAGATTGGGATGATAAGGTATCAGTCATTCTATGGGCATATAGAACAACCTATAAGAGGTTAAATAAGGCCACACCCTTTCAATTGGTGTTTGGAATAGAGGTTGTTTTTCTAGTTGAATTTATGCTACCATCACTTGTATATAGTGCACACGGAGGATTGTCTGATGAACAAGTGCTTGATGAAAGAATTGATAAGTTAATATTGATAGATAAAAGAAAATCACTTGCTATATGGAGTAAAAATACAGAGAAGGCAAGACAAAAATCATAGCATGATCATCATATTATAAACAAACAATTTGAGGTTGGGCAGATGGTTTTGTTATATGACTCTAAATTTTGCACCATCCTGGGAAGTTGAAAGTCCATTGGTTGGGACCATACATCATCTCATACATCCTTGATTCAAGAACTTTCCAGTTACAAGTGTTGGATGGGATGAGACTACCAAGTCATTTTAATGGGAGTAGGTTGAATCCCTACCATAAATAAGTCTTCCTTATGTTTGTAAATAAGGCGATTTCCAAGTAGCCTAGGATTTCACTTAATGCAATTATTTCCGTTGTTTTTTCATTTCTTGTCACTTTTTCCTTTTTGTTGCGTTGATTTTCCACACCTTGTGCACTAGTAATCACATTACTTTCAAGGGTTGTGTATGTGCAGAGGGTCGTACATTAAATTTTTAGTGTGGGTGGAGTAGAGCAAAGTGAAATAGAGGCTAGAAGTGAAATTTATGTTTTAATGGCCTAGGATAAAAGATAAAAAGTGCATAAGGTAGGAAAGAACATGTGGAAAAAGGTGGATGAGAATTTTTTGTGTCAAGAAGGCTTTACAAAGACCATATACAAAATATGAAAAGTGTAGGAACACCATGAGGTAGCCAAGGGAAAAAATCAAGTCAAGGATAGAAGAAGTGCCTTTTGCGTTGCAAGCGCACGTGTAAGAGTCTTGATCATTAAGAATTTTTGTGTGCTAGAAGGTTATAAGGATTTTCACATAGGATTGGGTGCATGGGCAAGAGCACTTAAGATCAACATTAGTTGAAAAATCCACATTTAATGTTGAGTACTTTGGTAGTTGGCATAACATTTATTGTGAGAGATAGGTAAAAAGATATAAGTAAAAGGTTGGGAACATCGTTATTTACCTTTCTATTATGCTATTGAAGAGGTCTTGTGAACTAGGGCATCCACAAAGAAATATTTTTGTTAAGAAAGAAGAGTGAAAATATGAGGTGCATGACTAAGGTGATTTGCAAACCGAGTAGATGGAGTGCATAGACGTAGGGAAGAAGGTTTCGAGTGGAATACCTCATCTTGTGGAAGAGTTTTCTAGGGTAGGGTTCTACAACTAGGGCATGGGAATAGAAGGATTTTTCATGATTTGAACCACATATTTGAGCAAAGTAAGGAAGGGGAGTAAGGAAAAGTCATTTTTAACTCGATAAGAAGATGACACCAAAAAGGAAACCGTTTCACCTAAGAAGGAAAGGGCAAAGGAAAACAAACTGCCACCACTAGTTTAAATTAATAATGGTATTCGGAGATGCAGTACCCAAATGGGGTGTTACTTGGGAAAGAATGGGTATCCCATGTGAGAAAGATGGCTATGAGTAGCTATAATCATCGCACAAAGTACCACGAAAAGGAAATGGCACTAGATATGGTTCATTCAATCGATAAGATGACACCATAGGGGATGTCAATCTGTAATGATGAGGTGAAGGTAAAATTGGAGAAGGTTGAGCTACCTGCAACTGCTCGAGTTTCCTTATTTTTGAAAGCCCGAGCGGTTATATCAATGGTTGATTTTATGCATACATAAAGACCACTTCAAATTTGTGAGTTGAAGACTACGCCTAATTCTGCAGCTCATCTCCAAGTTTACTAGCCTTATATGCAAAGGAGATTGATTAGATGATGACTTATAGGATAAAAAGGCTATTAAGAAGATTGTGGAAGAGTATGACTATAATAAGGGGTCTCACTACTTCGACATCCTTGATATATTTGACCCCGTGATGAGGATGGCCATGCACCTAGTAACCAATTTGAGTGGTCAAGAGAGGTGAACATAAATAAACAAGGCATGGTTGAATGTATGCCAGAAAAATTTCAGAAGGGACCATCTATAACTTGTCCACCTATATTGGAGAAGAGATCATCGATTACAATAAGAAGGAGAGAAGATAATTTTTGGTAATGTTCTTCTTGTCATCATCTTCTCAAAAATTGGAGTGCCCGATGGGCCAGAAAAGCTCATATGGGATTATCCATATGAAGATCCCTCCCCATGAATAGGTTTGAGAAATACACATGAGATACCATAATGGACACCCACAAGGTGCTCTTGGAGAAATGGTAAAAAAATGTGTGATGCTTCACACCTGAGTAGAGGATACCATAATAGTTTTCAGCACTAGTAAATGGAGAAGCCGAGTTTGCTTCCTATCGGATTTCTACATTGATGAGTTCACTCACAAATGGGACCAAGAGTCCATGATGTAAACTACCTTTCTCTTTCACCACGTAGTATTTCCAATTGGGGGTCAACTGCTTCAAGTAAGCTAAAATACTAAGGTTCGATCTTAGCGAGGTGGGCCATGACCACCACAACTTGTAGAGAAAGCTCATATACCCCAAGAAACATTCCTATTTGGAGAAGTATGTCTACCATGAAGTGTGCATGACGAAACCCTTGACGCTACCAATTTCTGGAAGGACCACAAGAAGAGTATACTTGTGCATTACACCCAAGTATGAAAAGGGTGATTACTTGGAGAATGATGTCTCCATCCCGAGAGGATCCCACCGGTAGAAAAAGGCCGCACCAAATAAGAGGGAAAGGGAAGAGACCCCGGAGAAATAGGCATTGAAGAAGAAAGCACCAAGTGTGCTAACAACATAATTTGTGGGTGCGCCATAGTAAGGTGCCAAGACAAGCACACACACGCACATGAGGAAGTCACACATCAATGATAAGGAAAATACACTTGAGGAAGAGGTTCCAGAACAATAAGAGTCACCTAGAAAGGAATAACCTGCTAAGGAAGAGGAAGAATCCCTAGCTAGGAAGAAACATAAGGCAGTGGGGAAGTCAAGCTCGAGAGGAGACAAAGAGCTTGGGGGCCTACAGGGGCGAGAGAGATGACGAAGAGGATGAAGAGGTTCAAGACCATCTTTTGTACGATGTACATGATTTAAAAGAAGAAGGAAATGAGGATAATAATGGAGAAGAAGAAGGCACTCAAGGAAAAGGGGAGAATGAAGAAGTAAATACTAAGGATAAGAGGACTCCCAATGTCACCAAGGAGTAGATAAAATAGGTTGCATAAAGAGAAGTAGTGGGAATAATAGAGAATTTAGTGGAACAAGAAGTGAAATGGAACACAGATGAGATACTAACGGAGAATTGAAGAAGAGAGCATAGGAAAGGAGTATGGAAGCATGGGTGGAGACCCTGGCCTAGCAGTAAGCTTTCCAAAGGTTACAAACACATGAGGAAAGATCATGGTAGTAGCACAGGAAAGGGAATGGGTTATATCCATGATTCAAACAAGTTACTTCGTGAACAATTCTAAAGCATCATTCTGACAGACCAATTCCTAGAAATGTCTTCATATGAGGAAGAAGGTGCATACCCATGAACCAAAAAGATGTTATTTGGGGCATTTGAGTCTCATGTCAATGAACCTGAGTTTAAAGTTAACCAAAGAGCACTACTGAAAATGATGGAGATGAAAGGTATAAACTTGTTGATGAATGCTTAGAATTTGTTTGATGAGAAAGTATGTAATGTGCTCAACAAGGTTTCAGTTGAATTTGAGGCAAGAATTTTTGGGAGGAATGATAGGGTGAGATTCCTAGAAGGGGAATTAGAGAAGAAAAATGAGGATCTCGTTGAAAAGATAAAGGATCTAAAGCAATTTAAACTAATCAATGACACAATTAAGGCACGAGCTGAAGGAGGAAAAGGAAAGGGTGCGTGAGGTATATAAAAAGGTAGAAATGATTACAAATGCTATTGTCTTGAAGCACCTAGACCTAACACTAACCGAGAATAAGTATGAGTCAACCTTACAATTCTTGGAATACCTAACTCGCATCCGCACCATGGAGAGGAAACCTATCACTTTGGAATCAATAGAATAAGTGTCAAGAGAAAGAGGAAAAGATGAAGGTTGTGGAGATAGTCGCTCAATACACTAAGCTCCTTTCCAATGTAAAGGTTGCCACACAGATAGCCAAAGCTACTTATGACAATTACGCAGACAGAGATAGAGTGGCAAGCATTCTAGTTGCTACACATGAGGCAGACCTCAAGGAATTTTAGGAGAAAAATAAGGGAAACAAGGTAGAGAGGATAAGATCCTAGACAAGGTAGAGAAGAAGTCAGAAGCCATCAAGACCTTGAGAGGCTCAATCAAAATCCAATTGAAGGAATTATATCCCCAAATCACCCGCAGGATGGATGCATTAGATGACCTTAGCAAGTAGTTGGAAAACATTGTTGATATACTAAATGCTAAGGGTGATGAACTAGGATTTGAAGAGGTGATCACCTTAGTAGGTGGCCTCTGTCAACAAGCAAAAGGTGAGGTGGATGCGTGAGAGAATATTTAGGTAGATATAAGGAAGTATTTCCCACTCATTCTTCAGCAATAAATAAATTCTTCTTCATTACTCCATTATTTATTGCTTCCATTTCTCATTCTTCATTCTTTCATTCTTTATTTCCAACCATTCAAATTCCCACCATTCTTTATTTCTTTGAATAAGATATTTCTAAAGATGGATAACAAACTTAGTTTGGGGTGATGTTGGGCCTCATAATATTGAATAAGTTCCAAAGGGCACATGTGCGCATAAGACCAGTAAAAAGGATGGGTGTGCGGGGAAAATTACACGCAATAATGTTTTAGAAGGGTTTAGTAGAAACCATGACGCGCGTGTAATGTAGAGCAAAGGATTTCAGTTTTTGGTCATATTTTGCTTTCCAAGAGGAACTTGAGGAAAAATATGACCCGACTAGGTGTGCTGAGTAGATAAGATACTAGCTTGGTGAATTGGTGGTCAAGGAAATAATATTCCATGCATGGAACATTCCTGAAAGACATCATTGCAGAAAGTGGAGAGCTCGGATCAGAATAATCATGCTCCATTGGAGGACCACCTTGACACTTGGCAACCGATCTTGTCTTAAAGGAAGGCATGATAGTGGGTGCTAAACCTATTTATAGAGATGCTTGTGTAGAAGAAAAGGGAATTAGAGAGGATCATTTTGGAGAGAGCATCACCATATGGGTTGCTAAGGGAAGCTTTAGGATCTTCATAAGGAGGATGAAAGGTGAAGCTATGCAAAAATAATAGGAGGTTCCAAGGGTTAGGGTTCTCATTAGAGGTAGAAAATGTTAGCATATATATGGGCATGGGTCTACTAAATTTGTGTAATAAGAGAGCATAGCTAGAACTATTGATACCGAGTTATATTTATATTGGTCATTATGGCTCTTGTGAATGTAATTTGGTTATTGAATGATGATAAACATGAATATATGGTTCTTTTCTAAATATATTGTTCATGGGTGTAAACCCTAGTGTCTTTTTTTTATGTTATGGATCATATCTTCTATCTGTATGATGTTTCTTTTGTTATCTGAATGGGTATGTTGGTGTAATGACTCATCCTATGCTTTCAAAATGTATTCATGATCATTTAATTTTATGCACTTAATCTATCATCAATGACAACATCTTCTCACAATGCTCACATAAAGGAGGGGCTCTATGCCCTGTGCATGCCACGGTGAGCACCCAATGCCCGTTGGATGATAGGCTGACACGCAGGGATTAGAATTTTATTCTAATGGAATAAAAATAACTACAAACAACATATCAACATGCTATATAAGTGAGAAACCCTCAAGGGGAAGAAAAACCAATAATTTTTTTCTTATATTACTCAAAAATAGAATTTAGTGATGCACCAACTTCACTAGGAACACTAACCCCTAGTTTAGTTTGGCAACAACCCTACAAGGAGAACTAACCCCTTGTTTAGTGAGGCACTAAACCCAAAGGGAGGATACAACCACCTATGGTGATCAAGAACCAACTCAACCACCATGAAATGAATGACCACTGATGATATGTTTCTCACAACTAATAGTCATCCAAGTTGAGCTCACAACTCTTCAAACCCTCATCAAAACAAGCACACTCGACTCACTCAATATATATTCTCTATTGGCATGTGAGATATTATTGTGATTATCAATAATGTAAAAGGATAATTAATGACAAAGGAGGATGAACTATATTCATAGGAATTTTGTCGTGATTGTGACATGGAAGGACAAGGTATGACATGAGTTCATGGTGTCATGATTGAGATCACCTGATAAGGCTTGGCTTATTGATTAGCTAGTGACTTGTAAAGGAATGATGGTGATGTGATAGGATGTTATGATGATGTAATTGATGTTTGACAAGGTGTGTGATTATGTGATAATATCAGCATGGTGTACACAAGTGTGCATGAGCGAACTAGTGAGATTTGCTTGGTCTAGTAGGCCTAATTATGAGGCCTAGTTCGAAGAATGACTTGGTATGATAGAATGAAGGAATGAGAAAGATAGAGAAGCATGGTCAAGGCTTAGAGAGAATTAAGATAGTTTTATAAAACACTCATGTGAGTCTCGAGTGCAATTAAATGTTTGTGCATGGTTTACTTGGTGATCATCTAGAGCTAGTCTAGGTGGTTGGGGGCCTAATGGAGAATGTAAGTAAGTTATAGAGCTAAGTGAACCGATGAGGGAATAAAAATGTGTGGTACATATTTTCTCAAAGGTTTGTAATTTTATTCATAATGAAGAACAAGTATGGTTCATGAAATAAAGGTTGAGACAAACACCACTAGGCCAAATTCTAAAACCCGACGTAAGTATGAATTTGTTTATGAAGAAAATAAATGTGAGAAAGGTCAGTCAAAGAATGAATTATGTGTTGGGATAGTTTAGAGATGATGTGTAAGGATACTCAAGTAAAATTTTAGTTAGTATAAGAATTTTCAAGGCCTTTTGGAGGCATGTTCTTGAGGACAAGCTAGGAGAGCATGGAGAAGTCATGGTGGATGATGAGTTTTAAGACAAGTGTTCACTTAAATGAGCATTAGGACAAGTGAAGGATGTTAACATAGTGATGTGGAAAAATTTTAATGTCAATATTCAAAGGGAGAAGAAATAAATATTAGTTTAGGTTGTATCTATCTCTCAAAATGGCCATTTCCATCTCGTGAGTCAAGTTTGATGTTCTCATTCACATGTTAAATCTATCCATTGGGTCTTAGTTATTTCATAAATGTTTGAGTATGGAGTCAATATAATTTTACAATTAGAATGAGGTGGAATGATGATATATGATTTATGAATGATCCTTAAGAAGTTAAGTGGGTTCAAAACCCTCCCTTGAGAGTGATGGAGAAGAACTGAAAGATTTGGTCATGAAATGATTTGATTAGTCTTATTTGATGATTTACACTTGTAAAGGAATCCTCCTAGTTCATTTTTTCATGGGTGTAATTCTGTAGGTGTAACTTCAAGGTACAAAAATGTAACATCCACTTTTATGACTCGATTTCTTTAATATTCCTTAATATTAACATGCATGATGGGAATTTATTGATATACTTAAAAATTGACATGCATGGCTTAATGGATTCTAAGGTATAGAATAATGCTTATATAGTGAATTCTATATATATACTTTCTATTCATTTCATTTAGTAAATGGTATAAATATGATGAATATGAATGATGGATCCTCATTCGGAAAAAAAGAATAAGGATAGTTTTATATAGATGAATGTGGCATTCTTTTACGAAACTAAAATTATGTTTTATGATTTCTTGAATAGGACAATAGTCCTTAATTATGAATAAAAGGATACTTCCTTTTATCATTAAAATAGACTATGTATGTTATCTTCTTATGTGATAAGTTTAAATCAGAAAGGATGATTGGCTGTATGCTCTTTACATGTAAACAATTAATGGTAAAGGGAAAGCTTAAAAGAATTAATAGGAAGATTTAGACATTTGATATCACTAGGTTTAATGTATAAAATTTCAACCAAGATTGTTTAAAATGATAAAATTTAGTAAGAAAACTTAATGATCATATTTACTTGATATCGAATTCAGATTTATTAATAAATGGAAATAATGGTTTAAGATTAATATGTTCATATGCATGAACATAAATTTTATCTAAATACCTTCAATTGGTGTGAAAGTACATTTAGAATCCTTCTTTGGATAAATCATACTTAGTGAACCTATAGGTGCATGTTTTCATGAAAATGTGCAGCAGGGAAATTGACAATTTCTAAGCATGATAATGATACCCTTGTAACAAAGTTTTCACATTTTATCATTCTCGAGGCACTCAGTCTACCCCACTCAGTCTAGTAACCTCCCAATTACTTCTAATTCATTCCCTAGGTGATTAGAAAATTCAAATCAACACCCCTAAGTGATTTTAGGAGTTCATAAAAATTGCAAGCTTCGGTAGTTGTGGGAAGGCCTATCATTGACCTTACTAGACTGGAACAACCGCATGGAGTGCCTTCCTAGGAATGAAGCAACCCCGTGGAGTGGAACATAAAAATACAAACTAGACACAGAGGTAATTCAAAGGCCTTAGGACATCATGGAAGTGATTCAGGAATACTCATGAAATATATGGAGAGTTTGGGGTAGTTTCACAAAAATTATGGTTCGAGAGGCCTAGGTAGTGTACAAGCCAAAACATCGGTGATATTTCGAAGGTGATTTCGGAGCTCTGGATGGAGTTAGGAGAAAAATAAAACATATAAAAAAGGTAATTCCAAGCCCTACAATATGGTGAAATTAGTTTTTTCTCAACACTTTGGCAAAATGGGTTTGAAATCATTTTTTCTCATACATAGGTGGAGAACTCATCAAAAATCCACTTTTTAGGGAAAAATGAAAGAATCAAGACATGATACTCCCTCCATTGGATTATGACAATTTTTATAGTTAAAATAATATAAAATTTCATCAACACAATCCATAGGAGATCAAGTTATTTCCGTTTCAAGTTTCCCTCTTGGAGCGAGTTCGGGAGTTAGTCAAATTTTGGGAGGACATGTGTCACTCTATGAGCCCGGTGGGATTGTTTTTCCATAAAATCCCTCAAGATTAGGAAATCACACAAGTAAATTTTTTTCTAGCCCCCATAAAACCTTTGGGCCCTCATACGACCTCCATGATCACCAGTTCAGCCCCCAGGTGTTTATGGGAGCTCAAAGCCTCAAGCGTTAGATTGCTGCCATGTGTCATCACCTGGAGCACCATGGAATTTGATGTCCCTCATGTACCTTTGAGGTTAGGGACATCAAACATTGAAAAATGTGCCCAACCCCTAAGGAGACTTCTGGTCACCCATATGACAAACTTCCATCCCCTTAGTGCTTTAAATCTAATTTTTTAGCATTTATTCGGTGTCGTCGATCTCCACCACGTGTCATCACCTTTCTCACCGTGAAAATTAATGTCCCTAAAATCCATTTTAGGTGAGGGACATCAGGGACATGAAAATGCACCCAAATCAAACTCAAAAATTTGAAATTTTTTCTAACTGTTTGCCGCTTCTCAGCGCGTAAGAAAAGTTGTAGAGAACACATCAGTCCACCATTGTTTCTCCAAACCAACTCCACCATAGAAACCAAACCTTCCACTCCTTGAATATGCATAAGTTTCAAAGATGAGATTGATCGAAAGATCCAGAGGAACGAATAGTGAAAGATAATAGCGAAGGAATTCTTCAGAAACTTCCATTTCTGTGAGACGAAAAATTGACCATATCTTGCAAGCCAGTGAACGAAGCGAAGAACCATTTGTTGTTGAGTTCTTCACTCTCAAAGGGAATTAAAAAATCACCTTAAAAAATCCAATTCGCAGCAAGGAATTCTTATAGAAAAGAAATTTCACTTCCAGCTCCACGAAGAACAAAGCTCAATTTCCCGTTAAACTGACAACTAGATTGAAGAGAAATTTCACCAGTGAGACAAGAAGCAAAAACCTATCACAATGGATTTTATTTCATCACAAATGGATAAAAAAACTAGAACTAAAAATTTCAAGCTCCATTAATTTCCACTCGTGACACGGTAGTGGAAAAAATCAGCGAGCTACCTTCGACTACTCAAGGTTCTACTTTGGACGAAATCACGCAAAAATTGGAGGGAATGATCGTTGAAAAATCTAGTTTTGTGTGAACTATTTTTTCACCATGAAGTCCCTATTTTTTAGGGATATGGAGGACTGATTTTTATCAAAGTTATTCCCTACCACCAAGAATATCTACGAAAGGTAGCAAGCTATATCTTCACTTCTTAGGGTTCAAGTGGGTGCAATCACGTGAAAATTAGAGGGAATGATCATATAAAAATATATTTTTAAGTAAACAAGTTTTAATTCCATGAAGTTCCTTTTTTAGGGATATAAAGGGCTATTTTTTTAATCAATATTCTTCCCCACCGATGAAAATCTAATTTTCCCACTTGCTCGAGATTTAAGGAATTACTCAAAATGTAGAGCATGGAATCCTGGAATAAGACCTAGATTTTCAAAACATTTTTGTCAAAATCAGACATCCATGGTGCACATACTAAATATAGAATTCCTTTCTATATATGGGTTTGTTTCTTTGGGTAAGCCACCATTTGAAGAGGCTACGAAGAAGGCAGTGAACACAAATGGAGTATTGTAGGAAAAGTAATAAAAAGGTCATCTTTGCTCACAATTGACACTTACTAAAAATAGTAAGTGGTTCCATAAGAGCCTACTATAAATAACTAGTTCGCCAAAAAAGTGAGAGGAACACAGTAAGAAAAATAATTCAAGCTACCATAGCCAGTTGAGGTTAGGAAAAGATAACTATGACACTTAATAAAAATAGTAAGTTGCCCCATCTATACTTACTAACAATAACAGGTCATTTTCAAATGGAAAGTTTGGCACAAAGGGGAGATAGAGGGATGATAATTCAAGTCAACACCATCATTTTGGATCATCCATGGGCATTTCTCATAGGTAATTCGAGACTCATCTCAGGGAATTCAACAATGTCTCCCGACACTCACTTCGTGGCTCGAGTTGCAGTAGTATATTGTGCAAGGTGGAAGTTATGGTCATCGACAAAACCATTCAACAGTTTTTTTAATGCTAATTCCAAAGAATCATGAGCCAATTGGAAGGAGTTTCACACAAGTTTGAAGATTTAGATTTTCATTGCATTGAGCTTTCCATCAATGAGGATCAATGGACTTCATCGGGAATGACATATCCTCTTCTTCTTCTCTCACTCTTTCTCTCTCCTCTTCCCCCAAATTTCTCTCTCTTCTCAATGTTCTAATTTTGCGTTGGGGTTGCACTTTTTCATATGTATTAATGTTCCTAATGTAATAAGTCACCTTTATGTTATAAAAAGGGACTTAAAAGTTTCCTAGGAAGTTGAAAAGTTTTAAGTTGTGCAAGGACATATGAAAAGGCATTGGGGGGTAGATGAAGAGTCATATCTCATTCTATAAATTGTAAAGCCATTCCCATTTCAAAGGGTTGGCAATTGATCTTGTAAACTCAAGAGTGCATTGTACTTAGAAAAATCAAAGGAGATGGTCATTTTCTTCTACTTTCCTCCACTCCCACACTATGTATAACTTTTGTTTAAGCATCAATACAAGAAGGAATTTATATATTTTTGATGAAGATATTTTAGAAACTTTGAGTTCACAATATTATCTCATCTTGTTGCCATTTGGAGGAATGTTTCTTCTCATAAATACATGTGTTGAAGTTTCTAACTAGTGTGTGTAGTAATCTGATTTCCTACCTACAACATTAGTTCTCATATCTCATTTCTCTCCCCCCTTTCAAACTTTATAGAAAAAGTCCTCCCTAGTAATAAATTACAAGCTTTACCATAGGGTCAATGGAGTGCCCTTATTGTATCCCCCGTCAAAATTCCACAACAGAAATCCACATTTTCTCGTGCATGCATATACGATAGTTGCACCAGTTAAGTAGAGGGACTTATATTCCCAGAGCATTGTCAAGATAACCAATAATTTATCCCCAACAATTTTTCTTGCCAAAATTTTTGGTATCCACCATGAGGTAGATTTAGTAGCATCTACGCCCACAATACAACTACAAGGTCCCAAAATACAAAAAAACAAATATTGAAAAAACAAAGTTCATGGAAATCCATTGTTGAAAGATACACTTTTAATTCCTATATGTGACCCTTCATATTCCACATTTTCCTTTCATGTTCCCACTAAATTTTTTTCCAAAAGTTGGTCAAGGAAGATACACCAAGTTTAGCAGGTCGAGAGGTGTTGTTGATACCAATTTCAAGGCTTTGCAAAATCAGCAAGAACAAATTAGAGATAATCCATACTTTTTCTCTCAAGCCTCATCCCCATCCGAGTATTCAATTAGCTCACCTTGCAATCCTATACAAACTCCTCAGTGGATAATCAACTTCTAAATTCCCCATTTTTTAACCTCTATTGAACATTGAGTTCCTAGAAGAAGAATAATTTGAAGAAGAATTTCAAAGTAAAAGTTGAAGCAAAAACAATGCAGATGAAGCAAAAAGACCTCAACCCATTGTTCCATGGGGAAGAAATATAGGCCCGCTCTCTCTTGAAACACCTCTTCCCAATCTACTAATAGGTTCATGCAAGAATTTTCTAAAGTTCAAAAGCGATGGAAAATAGATACCCAAGAACACATCGTCGCTTTCACCACATCATGCAGTATTCTTGGAGTCAAACATGAAGACATTTCTATGAGATTGTTTGTGGAATATCTCCAAGAAAAAGAAGCAGAATGGTTCTACCTTCTACTTTCTTGATCCATCACTGGATGGAAAAACATCAATACTCCTTCGAGGAAATATTTAAATCAACTGAAGACTATCATGACCTCTTGGTGCAGTTGGCTCAAATAAAGAAAGGATAAAGTGAAACTATGAGAGATTTCATGGCTCGTTTCGAAGGGTTGCTTCACTAGATACCGGAAGAAGACTTGCCATCTGAAAATAATATCAAGAGATTCTTCATGAATGATCAATCACCAGAGGTAGGATTTTTCCTATGAATAGTTCAACCAAGGAATATTGCAGAAGCACAAAGGATGGCCATCGAAGTCAATGATGATCTCATCCTATCAGGGAAGATAAAGAATCCATCAAAGGGCAAGGCCCAACATCCTAGAGATGAGATAACTAATCCATTGCTAAAAAAATTGGCAAATGAGATGGCATATTTGAAGAGGGAATTCTTTGAACAAGTATCTTCTCAAAGAAACAACACAAATCAATTTGCGAAACACCCCAAAGGATTTCCTTGAAGGCCCCACCAGAAATTCAAATCACGGGGTTGAGGAAATGAAGTGAACTTGAAAAATAAAGTGAAGGTGATGATCTCCTAGAAGTTGATGAGCACAAGAATGATAAAAAAGTCATTATTTATGAGTATTCTAGAGGTGATGAGGATGATGAAGAAGATGCACCCAATTTCTCATGTGTGGTATTCACTCGTTCTCAGTCTAAGAAAGGAGCCTCTTCCTCCACTACCGCTAATAAAAATAACATCAAAGATCCTCCTGTGACGACTCCACAAGACAAAATAATCAGTCAAGAATCTTCGCTCCCACCCTTGATGGAGTCCAGATTGTTGAAGCCTGATCATGTAGTAAATAATAAGTCTCTAGTAATTCCAAGTCTTTTGATGCCTCTTCTAATTCTAAATCTAAATATGCTCCTGTAAAATATAGTACTTTGAAAGATCCTAGTGTACCTTTCAAGATCCCCTCTATTTCCCAAAAATATACTCATGTTTCCAAACCTATCCCGACTCCAAAATCAGTCCCTTCATTCCCCTTGTCCACATCTTCTCCCTTTGAATTCATAGAATATGCGAACAAAGCCAAGGTGTAGATTACTAAAAATGAATATCTTCGAGACTCACCCTAAACAATTTGAGAGGTTTGTTCAATACATCATGAGTGGTATTTTAACACCCAATGATGTAGATCCTAGTTCTAAAGAAACACTACCAAAACCACCTACACCTCCCTCATAAAATATGCTTTCTTTGAGTTCATCAAATATTGATAAGGTTGAAACTTTCTATGTATCCCTTCTTGTTGGAGATTATGTATTGAACAACTACATAATAGATTTTGGTGCCAATGACAATGTAATGCCTATAAAGGTCACCAAGGCTCTCAAAATCATCATGACTCCACCTAGTGGCTCTTGTTACTCCCTGAGTCAAAAGAATTCCCACTTGTAGGGAAGGTCAAAGATGCATAGGTGGCTCTCACCATATTTCCAGACAAGAAAGTTTCAATGATGATTTTGGTAATAAACATTCCAGATTCATTTAGAATGTTGCTAAGTAGGGGTTTCTGTTAGCAGTTGGGGTAAGATCTAGATGAACTAGTCTTCTACAACCATTCCAGTTAAGGGAGACATGAAAATATTACTTCCAGAGAAGAAGATGAGGTACAAAGTGTGAAAGTCTGGAAGTCTAGGAACCGACATCTTGTACCAAGATACCAGGAAGATGAATCACTTTGTGACAACCGAGGAGGAAGAGGATATTCCCATACTTATAGGGCTATACATGCCTTCCTAGAGAGGTATGGACCTTGAAGAAGCATTGAGGATATTCGAGTTACAAGAGGGCAGCCCCGAATTACTGGACAACACAAACCATGAAGAAGAGGAAAAGGTTCTTGGTGAATCTCAAATGGAAAAATCATCTTGTGTGCTTATCCATGATGAAATCAAGGTATTTTCATTCCCATTTGGAGATGAAGATGATCTCATCCATTCCATTCATGGAGGGACAAGACCAGCTTGTGATGAACCCACGAAAGGTTTGAAAGAACTATCTATACAAGAACTGCTTAGAGTTGTAGAAGATCCCGAGATCGGTCTCGAACTTCGATGTAAAACATGAACCTACAAGACAAGCGTGAATCTAATTTGAAATATTAAATCAATGTGAAGGTTGGCCATGTTGAAACAAAGAAAGATGAGAAATATGATGCCCCCGAGCCAATGATTAATGGATGCAATGATGAAATGGAGATATTTTCTTTCCCATTTGAAGAAGAAGAATATTTCCATGATGAGAAATTGAAGCAATGAATTTTGAGGCCTTTGAAGCTGAAGCTCCTCTTGATGAAGGATTGATAGAATGTAGTGATTCCAAAGATAATAAAGTAATCCCTTTGTATAGTTTCCTTGAGCTGCAAAATAAAGATTCTTCAAAGGCGTAAAGATGAGTCTGTAGGAAGTAATAAAGGAGATATCTGTGTAAGAACTATTAGATGTAGTGGAATTTTCGGAATACCCTGAGTTAATTCTTGATCTCTTAACTCATGCCATGGCCATACAAGACAAGTATGAGGTCACTTCTAATCCTTCCATCAGTACTCAAGAACCTCACAATGGAGTAGAGAAAAAGGATAAGTCTGAGGTTTCTCATGGAAAAGAGGTCAACAAGCATAGACCTAGGAAATAAAAGAATCCAAAATGTTCAAGAAATTTGAATGAAAAGCAGCCCTGGGGCAGCGATAGGATGCTCAACTAGGAATCAACTACGTGGATAAATGTGGAATGTAATTGGAACTATAAAAATAATTTCAAAGAGGA
Source organism: Taxus wallichiana var. yunnanensis (assembly GCA_018340775.1). Lineage (NCBI taxonomy): Eukaryota > Viridiplantae > Streptophyta > Pinopsida > Cupressales > Taxaceae > Taxus > Taxus wallichiana. Next base: position 324,123,353 of record CM031244.1, read on the forward strand.
TGAAGGCAGTGGAATTTCCAAGCAAAGACCTAAGCATCAAGAAGATCACATGGACTCACTCCTACAAAAATACAAGGTCATGAAAGCACCCAACTTTCATAAATAGTTAAGGAGAGGAGGCTACTTTCTAGAACTAGTCAATGGCTTCATACAACAACATCACTTAGTGTTGGCTAGTCACGGGTAACTTTTAAGGAATGAAATTTCCTTCAATAAAAGTGGGTTTTCTCCTTCCTTGTACCATAGGTGATTTCTAGGTGTGTTTCCCTTTCTGTTGCATGTGTTTCCCTTCCTGTTATGTGTCATGTGTTTATTTTCTAACATTTTTTGTTTGTGTGTGTTTCCTTTTCACTTTCTTTCTCTCTTGTAATTTGTACATTACTAATGGATAAGGCACTAGTCATATTGTCTAAAGTTGAGATTCTAGATTCTTCATGTCATGTCTTTGCTATGCTTATTCCATGTCATGTCCCCAAGCTATAGCCAACAGTTGTCATGAAATGTGTAATAGGAAATTGACAATTTCTAAGCATGAAAATGATACCCCTGTACCAAATTTTTCATGTTTTATCATTCCAAGGCACCTCAGGTCTACCCAGTCAGTCTAATAACCTCCCAATTGGTGTTAATTTATTCCCCTAGGTTATTTTAGGAGTTCATTAAAAATGTAAACTTCAAGAAGTTGTGGGAAGGGCTATCACTAGCCTTCATAGGAATGGATAAACCCCATGGAGTGGAATAGAAAATATAAACTAGACATGAAGGTGATTCAAATGCCTTGGGACATCATGGAAGTGATTTAGGAAGATTCGGGAAATATTTGGAGAGTTTGGGGCAGTTTCACAAAAATTAGGGTTCATAGGCCTAGGAAGTGCACAAGCCAAAACAACCACTAAGATTCCGAAGGTGATTTTGGTATCCCCACATGGATTTATGAGAAAAATAAAACATATACGGAAAGGGAAGTCAAATCCCTACAAGATGGTGAAATTATGTTTTTTCTCAAAACTTTGGCGAAGTGGGTTTGAAATCAATTTTTATCATGCATAGGTGGAGAACTGATAAAAACTCAATTTTTTTAGGGATGAAATGGAAAAATAAACACATTATACCCATACCATTGAATTCATAAGGCTATTTACAGTCACAATCATATAAAATTTTATCAAAAAGGTCCATTGGGAGCCCAAGTTATCATTGTTTCAAGTTTCCCTCTTAAAGTTTGGGAGTTACTAAAATTTTGGGAGGACACGTGTCATCTCCAAAATCTTGGTGGATTTTGTGTCCCTCACTTCCCTCAGGGTCATATAAGTCACACAAGGAAATATGTGGCTATCCCCCATAAGACCTCCAGACCCTCATATGACCTCTAGGATCGCTAGTTCCGCCGCAAGTGCTTACAGGAGCTCAAAGCCTCAATTGTCAGATCACTACCACGTGTCATCACCTGGCGCACCATGGAATTTTATTTCCCTCACGTTCCCTTTTTTTAGGGACATCAAATAGGTAAAACTTCTCCCATCCACTAAGGAGACTTCTGGTCACCCATATGACCAACTTTCAACCCCTCAGTGCTTTAAAGATGATTTTTAGCCTTCATTCCTTATCGTCGGATCTCCACCACGTGTCGTCACATTTCTCACCATGCAAATTGATGTCCCTCACATCCCTTTGAGGTGAGGGATGTTAGGGACATGAAAATTTTCCCAACTCAAACTCAATCTTTTAAAAATGTTTCTAACTGTTTGCCGCTTCTTATTGTTTCTCATTGCTAGAAAAAAGTTGTAGAGAACACATCAATCCACAATTGTTACTTCCAACCAGCTCCACCATGGAAACCAAACATTCCAATCCATGAATATGCATAGGTTTCAAATAATATATTGATCGAAAGAGCTAGAGGAATGAAGAATGAAAGATAAGAGTGAAGGAATTCTTCAGAAACCTCCATTGTCGTGAGATGAAGATTTAAACATATCTTGCAAGCCAATGCATGAAAAAAGAACCATTTGTTGATGAGTTATTCAATCTCAAATGTCATTAAAAAATCTTCTTTAAACCTCCCATTCATAGATAGGAATCCTCACAAAAAAAAAAAAAAATTAACTTCTAACTCCACGAAGAACAAAGCTCAATTCTATCACAAATTGGCAACCAAATAGAAGAAAAGTTTCACTAGTGAGACAAGAAGGAAAAACCTATCACAATGGAGTTGATTTCATCGCAAATAGAGACAAAAACCATACCTAAAAATTTTAATCTCCATTAATGTCCACCATGCAACAGTGGTGGAAAAAACAACGAGGTACCTCTCCACTTTTTAGGGTTCTAGTGGGCAAAATCACGCAATAATGGGAGGGAATGATCATTGAAAAATATAGTTTTGTCTCGAACTAGTTTTTGCACCATAAAGTAATTATTTTTAGGGATATGGAGGACTAATTTTTCATCATATTTCTGCCTGTCACATGAAGAACATCTATGAAAAGACACCGAGCTACATCTTCACTTCTCAGGCTTCTAGTGGGAGAAATCACACAAAAATTGAGGGAATGATCGTTGAAAAATCTAGTTTCACGTAAACTAGTTTTCATGCCATGAAGTACCTATTTTTAGGGATATGGATGGCTGTGTTTTTTTTCATTATTCTTCCCCACCGATGAAAATATAATTTTCCCACTTGTTCAGATGAAGGAATTACTCAAAATGCAAAGTGTGGAATCCTGAAATAAGACCTAGATTTTAAAAACCTGTTTTGTCGCAATCTGACATTTGTTGTGTACTTACTAAAAATAGTAATCCTTCCTAAAAATGGGTTTGTTTCTTCACATAAGCCAATATTTGAAGAGGCTATGAAGAAGGTAGTGAACACAGAGGGAGTATCGTAGGAAAAGTCATGAAAAAGGTCATCTCGGCTTACTATTGACACTTACTAAAAATAGTAAGTGGTTCCACAAGCCCCTACTATAAATAGCCAGTTGGTCCAAAAGTGAGAGAAACATAGTAAAAAGAAATTATTCAAGCTACCATAGCCAGTTGAGGTTGGGAAAAAATAACTATGATACTTACTAACAATAGTAAGTTTCCCCATCCATCTACTTACTAAAAATATCGATCATTCTCAACAGGAAATTTTGGCACAATGGGACATAGAGGGATGATCATTCAGGTCAACACAAGAATTATGGATCATCCATGGGAATTTCTCATAGGAAACTCAAGACTCATCTCAAGGAATTCAACAGTGTCTCCCGACACTCATTTTGTGGCTCAAGTTGTAGGAGTATCTTGTGTAGGGTGGAAGTTATGGTCATCAGAAGAACCATTCAACATTGTTTTTAAAAACTCATTCCAAAACATCTATGAGCCAATTGGAAGGATTTTCACACAATTTTGAAGATTCAAAGTTTCATTGCATTGAGCTCTCCATCAACGAGGATGGATGGACTTCACTAGGAATGACATCTCTTTTTATTCTCTTTCTATTTCTCTCTCCTCTTCCCCAACTTTCTCTCTCTTATCAATGTTCTAATTTTACATTAGGGTTGCACTTTTCATATGTATTTATGTTCCTAATGCAATAAGTCACCTTTATGTTATGAAATGGGTCTTAAAAGTTTCCTAGGAAGTTGAAATTTTTTAAGTTGTGTGAGGACATATGAAAAGGCATTGGGGGGTAGATGAAGAGTCATATCTCATTCTATAAATTGTAAAGCCATTCCCATTCTGTAGACAAAGGGTTGGAAATTAAACTCGTAAACTCAAGAATGCATTGTAATTAGAGAAAGAAAAGGAACTATCCATTTTCTTCTATTTGCTTCCATTCTCAAATTTCTTCCACCGCAACACTATGTACAACTTCTATTTAAGCATCAATACAAGAAAGAGGATATTCGCCTTTTTTATGAGGATATTTTAGAAACTTTGAGTTCACAATCTTATCTCATCTTGTTGCCATTTACAGGGTTGTTTCTTCTCATAAATGCATGTGTTAAAGTTTCTAACTAGTGTGTGTAGGAATCTGATTTCCTACCTGCAACATTAGTTCCCCTATCTCATTTCTCACTCCCCTTTCCCACTTTACAGACAAAGTCCTCCCTAGTAAGAAATTACTAGCTTTTCTATAGGGTCAGTGGAGTTCCCGTGGATCCATGGTTGAAAGGTCACCACGAAATCCACATTTTCTTACACATGCATATACGAAAACTTCACTAGTTAAGTAGATGGACTTAGATTCCCAGAGCATTGGCAAGATAACCACCAATTTTTCCTTGACAAATTTTCTCACCAATAGTGCATTGTTTAATGATAAATTAATCAAGATAATAAATGTATGGGTTAATAATATAATGTTCTTATGTATGTTAGTTTAGTTGAAGGAACTTAGTAGGTTGTTGTAATATATGGGTTGGAGTAGAGTACCCTTATAATGACAAGAGTCATTATGAGGATACTTGTGATGTAGCCAACTATGCTTCAACACCCCACTTAATTTAATTAACTCAATTGACATAAGTGGAAATTTGGTTCATATTTCTACTCTAAATAGAGATAGACACATGGACTAGTGTACTAGTTAACTCATGTTGCCGTAGGGTAACTAAACACACCAAATCAAAGAAATTCAATTGAGTATGTATATGTATCCTTAGTCATCACAAGTAGTCTTCCACACTAGTCCATATAAGCTGCCCTTGTTTAGTGTGAAACTTTGACTTAGGTTTTGTTAATAGTAGTCAAGGAAGACCAATCTAGATAATAGTATGAGTGTGGTGAAATACATATTCATTTTGATGAGTATTCCATCTTGGAATGTAAACATGGTAAACATGTTTAAAACTTTGGCCAAAGTATCACAAGCTACTGGTTGCGTTGTCTTATGTCACCTAGTCTAAGTTGTGGGATTTCAGATGAATATCAGTAACAGATATTTAGATAGGCTTCTTAGACAGAACACTTGAGTGACCCTTGATGGGTAAAAGAACCAAAGTATACATAGTATACACTTGAACAAGTTTAACATGAGAGATCGATTTAATACCGAGTCATGAAATGAGAGATCGATGTTCACCGAGTCATTACAGCTACATATGGTTTTCTGTTATGAGATGGATTGGAAATGGAATGTGTGTTCTGAATTATATGAATTTAGAACAGAGAACATTATGTAAAAAAATATCCCTTGTTTCTAAGTCATAAAAAGTGGATGTTACATTTTGGTATCAGAGCTGAAGGTTATAGCTCTTGGACCTATTGAGTCCATATTTGATAAAAATTAATTTCTTGTTAACAAAAAATGGTTAGAACAAGGGGAGGTGCTGCAAATAATCTGCCTCCAGTGGAGAGGAAGCTACTTTGCACCAAAAATTGATGAGGTTCTTTCTACCTGTTAGACACAAGAGATCATCTTGTTGTACTTAAACAACAAGTAATGGGAAATGAGGAGGAGGAAGATGATGTTGATAATAACAATTAGCCACCTCCAGGAAACAACACTAATGCTGGAAATTTGGGCATTGATAACAATAATGCAGCAAATAACAATGTTGCGAATGTCAATAATAACATTGCAAATGCAAATGCAAATGTACCTAATCCGCTTGAAAATAAAAAGGCAAGATTAGTAGCTGAACTTACTAATGACATAAAAAAGATAATTCCACAAAATTTTGATGGAACTACACTGGGAGATGGGGCTTATAATTGGCTTGGTGAAATGAAGAAGTACTTTACAATAAGGAACTTCTCGAAAGAAACAAAAGCAATATGGGGAACTTATCAACTTTCCCACGAGGCATCCTCCTAGTGGGACAACCGTAAGGTTGAACTGAACATTGATGAATCAAGCATTACATGAGATCAATTTAAGAGCTACTTTAGGCAACATTGGCTATGACATCTCTATTATGATCAAAAAATGACATAATTTCAGAATTTAATTCAAGGAAAGTTAACTATAACTAGAGTACTGGGAGAGGTTTACCAAACTTCTTAAGTACGTTCCTCAATATCAAACTAACAAAAATTTTAGGATATGCAAGTTTATTATGGGATTGAATCTTGTCATAGGAGGAGAGGTATATGTGCATAGCCCAACCACTATGGAAGGGGTTGTAGAAAAGGACATAAGGCAAGAATAGAAATTGAAAGAAATTTCTACTCATAAAGAAGAAAATCAAAAGAAAATTTCCAACTCTTCTTCATCACTTGCACCTAAGAAGGTGGCATGGAAAATTTTTGGATTCAAAAACAAGTTTGTGACTGATAACAATAAGAAAAAAATAACAAATAAACCTATTGTGAACATTAGAAACAATTTTGTGAAGAATAACAATAATGGGCAGAAATCTTATGGAGGTCAAAACAATAATTTCAAGACCAAAAATAAGTTTAAACCAAAAAGAGGACATGTGGGGGCTGTTTTAATTGTTGTAAGGATCGCTACTCAAATCAGTTCCCTCTAAAGAAAAATGATAAAAACTAGTAACATAAGATACATGTTGTAGTAGCTGATAAGCAAGTTGAAAAGCAAGTTATGCCCATAGAAGTGCTAGGTAAATTATTTGGTACACATGTTACTATACTTTTTGATACTAGAGCTACATAATGTTTTATTTCTAGTAAATTAGCTACAAAATAAAAAAGGATAGTAGGAATAATGGAAATATCTTTGATTGTACACTATGGTAATAATTTTGTCCATACTTGTTAGTAAATGTATTTTTGAAGTAGTCTTAAAGCTGCAAATTTTTTCCACTAAAGTAGATGTTTATGTTACTCCTTTGGGGTGATAAAATATCATAATAGGTGTGAATAGGCTTGCTGATCATAAATCAAAAGTTGATTTTTTTGAAAAAAACATTAGATGCCTTGATGATCTGCAGAAAACAACAAACATTCAAGGGGCAAAACGAAAAATTTTAGTTAGAAAATTATCGGCTATACAACTTAAGAAGGCCAAAAACAAAGGTTGCACATTCTATGCAGTAAAAATTTCTAAAACAACAAAAAGGATAGTGATTTCTTGGAGAAGTATTTGTTGTTAAGAGATTTCAGCGATGTGTTTCGGAAGAACTACCTAGTCTTCTGCCTAAACGAGAATTTGAATTCACAATAAAAATCAAACCTGAACTTGAACCTATTTCCAAGGAACCTTATCAAATGACTACAATTGAACTAGTAGAACTTAAGGCACAATTACAAGAATTTTTTCTAAAGATTTGATAAGACCGAGTGTCTCACCTTGGGAATACCGATAATTTTTTTGAAAAGAAGGATGAAACACTTAGACTTTGTATTGATTATAGAATGTTAAACAAAGCAACAATAAAAAATAGATATCCACTTCCTAGAATTGATGATCTATTTGATCAGATGCGTGGAGCATCATTTTATTCAAATATATATCTTTATTATAGATATCATCAATTGAGAATTAAGGATGAAGATATTCATAAAACAACTTTTAGAACAAGGTATGAACATTATGAATTCACGATTTTACCTTTTGGTTTGAAAAATGCACCTACAACTTTTATGAATTTAATGAATAATATCTTTCAAGAATACTTAGATAAGTTTTTACTTGTATTCTTAGACAATATTCTTATCTATTCTAAAAGCATTGATGAGCACCAAGAGCATTTGAAAATTGTACTTGAAATTTTGAGAAAGAGAAAATTATACAAGTCTAAATGTTCTTTTTATGAAACTTAAGTGCACTATTTAGGACATGTCATAAGAAAAGATGGAATAACATTTGATCCATAAAAAAATTGCCATAATTGAATGGCTTGCACCTAAAAATGTACTTGAAGTCAGAAGCTTCATGGGGCTTACCGGTTATCATAGAAAAAATTTTAAGGACTTTTCAAAAGTCATTGCCCCGATTACTTCATTACAAAAGAAAGACAAAAAGTTTGTTTGGAGTGATAAATGTGAAAATCAGCATTTAAAACTCTAAAGGAACAACTAACTTTTTCACCTATTTTGGATGTACTATATACAAATGGGAGTGTTACGGTAGGTAGATATGCTTCCAAAGATGGACTAGGAGGTATTTTAATGCAAGATGATCATGTTATAGCTTATGAGAGTAGGAAAATCAAGTTACATGAGTTGAATTATGCTCCCCATGACCTAGAGATTTCTACCATAGTTCATGCACTTCAAGTATGGAGACATTATCTCTTAGGAAGACCTTTTGAGTTAAAAATTGACCACCTTGGGCTGAAATATATTTTCACTCAGCCAAATCTGAATGCAAGATAGCGAAGATGGTTAGAATTTTTGTCACAATATGATTTTGACATAAGTTACATTAAAGGTAAATAAAATAGAGTGAAAGATGCACTAAGCCATAGGAAACATATTTATGCGCTTGTAACTTTGAGAATTTAGTTTAAGGATGAGGTAAAGAGTATCATGGATTTTGATTTGTATTTTTAGCAGGTAAAAACAACACTAGTCTGCAGATCCTAAGTATGCAAGATACAAAGGTTTTAAATTTGATAATTAAGGAATTTTAAGATATGAAAAGCGAGTGTTTGTACCTTCGAGAAATGAGTTCAAGAGAGTTAATGATGGAATTTCATAATTCACCTTACTCGGGGCATCTCGGTGTTAAAAAAATGCTTACCGATGTAAAACTACAATATTTTTGGAAAGGGATGAAGAGAGACATAACTAATTTTGTTTCACATTGCCTAGAAGGTCAGTGTGTTAAGGTTGAGCATATGCACCCAGCTTGTTTATTGTATCCTCATAACATACTACAATATAAGTGTGAAGTAATAAGTATGGATTTTTTTCAGGGGATCCCTATGTCTAGAAATAAACATGATGTTATTTTAGTTGTCGTTGAAAAATAAACAAAAGTAGTACATTTTATTGCTAGTAATCTTAAAGATGGTTCGCCTGTTTTAGCAAAAGAAATTGTGCATGAAATTTTTAGATTACATGGAGTACCTGAATTGATTATATCTGATAGAGACCCTAGAATAACATCTCGTGTCTGGAAAACGCTAAATACAAGCTTAGGAACAAGACTAAATTTTAGTTCCGCATACCATTCGGAAATAGATGGTCAAATAGAAAGAGTAAATCAAGTTTTTGAGGATATGTTAAGAATGTACTATATGGATTAGTAGTACATATGGGAAGAATACCTTCATTTAGTTTAATTTGATTACAATAATACTTATCATTCCTCTTTAAAAATTGAACCTTTCGATGCATTGTATGGAAGGAAATGCAGAACTCTAGTTAATTGGGATAACATTGAAGATAGAGAGGTAATTGGACTTGAAATGCTTACTGAAATGGAACAAGATGTGAAAATAATTTGTGAACGATTAAAACAAGTTGCTTTGATAGGCAAAAAAGTTATGTATATCCGGAAAGGATTATAAGAAATATGAACTTCATGAAAAAGTATTTTTACATGTTTTTCCTAAAAGAGCTCTATTACCTTTGGTAAAGCATCCAAATTATTACCTCATTTTGTGGGACCTTTCAAGATTTTTGAAGTGATTAGCCCTGTAGCTTATCGCTTAGCATTACCTCCCACTTTGTCACAAATGCATGATGTTTTCCATATTTATTTGCTTAAGAAATAAATTTTAGATTTATTACATGTATTAAATTGGGATTCCTTATAGGTCCAAGACCTAGGAATAATCATGGTTGAACCTATAAGAGTGCTGGAAACTCACCGGTTGCACTTATGAAATCGTGAAATTAGTCAATGCAAGGTCTAGTGGGACCAGTTTAATGAAGAAAGTGCAACATGGGAAAACCTTGAGGATATGAAAATTGCTTTTCCTCATTTGTTTGAACAGAATTAATTCTGATTTTTGAGATAATTAAAGACTTTGTTTGAAAACTATCTTTAATTTCTACTAGTTTTGGGGTAAGTACTATAAATTTTAGTATTGGGACAACAATTATGATGTTGTAATAAGTTATGAAAAACTTAAATTTTTGCAAATCTATTTCTGTTTGAAAATTTTGTGGAAAGAAGAATTATAATTATGATTATTTTTCTTGTTTATGATTATGGATTAAGTAAATCATTGGGACGATGATGATTTTTAGAGGGAGGTATGTAATGAAACTTTCATGGTTGTTATCCTTAATAACTTCTATAATTGAAGTAGCAACGTTGATAGGTGATTCTCATTTTGAAGACGATGTACTCTTTAAAACCGATTAATCATGTTGTTGTAGATGATATGTTTTATCTTCTAAAAATGGATAACATCATGCCATGACAATTCTAAATTTATTAATGAAGTATTCTTATAATTTTTATGCCTAATGTTTTAATATATTCTGCATGTGGATGAAGGAAATAAATTCGGTCTAAATTGTTCATTTCCTAGTTTGCAATACTGAACTTATTTTTCAGTCTGATGATTGCAAAGTACATGATTAATCACACCTTGGATCAATTGCAATGATCCAAGGCATGTTTAGGATTTTTCGATGTTTTGATCATCTTGATCAAGTCGGTCAGAATATCTAATTTCTACACCCAAGCTTACACTGGGGTCACAGGGCGTCCTGTAGCATCTTTTGATTTCACCCTTCAAGGTGATCTGATTCATCATTTTTATGAACTACGAGAGGTAATGTTATTTGATTAATTAGGACCTAATTAATCTAAGTGTTTTTTATTAACTTATCCTATCCTAAACCTATGCTAAGGTGATTATATTTATTTGTTGATTAAATCCTAAATAGGATAATGGGGAACTATCCTAAGTTGGACACTAATTAATCCTAAGCTATTTGGAACTATGCCTAAGGTCCTAAGCTATGGTATGTAAACTAATGTTAGGGGAACCTAACCTAATGGACATCGACCTAACCTAAGGAAGTGGGGGTTGGATTTTTATTACTTGGATTTTGATGGCGGTGGCACCATTCCAAATGCATTGCAAGGTTTTACTGTGGCATTTAATAAACCCGTCATCACTAACTTTTGCCAAGGTATAGAGGAGGTGGAAAGTTGCTTTGAGATGGTAACTCTCTGCTATTTTGATCAAATGAATTTTTGAAACTATTAATTGTAACTAATAGAAGATAAGGCATGGTGGGAGTTTCGAGGGGAATTTGTCATTCTTGTTGGTATTTATGATCCTCAATCCGAGCAAAAACCGGCTAGGGAATAGTAAGGAGGTTAGAGGAAAAATAAATGGTTTTGTTTTTATTGTTTAATTTGGAATTTTGAGATTTTGAGCTTTTCATGTTGTCTTCCATTTATCAAACCTTCAATTTGAATATTTTACATGTATGATTCCGCCCTTGCATGGTGGAAATGATGGAAAAAATTGATCATGGAAGCTATAATAAGAAAGTGGAAAAAATTTCAGAGGATTATTTTTGTGTTTTCATTGAAAATCCTTCTATGAAATATCTTCTTAATGGATTAAAGCAAGGAACAGAAGGTAGAAGTACTACCAGGCATGATAGGCCCTACCTCTTTAAAATATCTTTCTTCTGTTTAAACATTATTATTAAAAGAATGTTTCTCTTAATGAAAATGTTTATGAGAATGTTTTCTGGTATGAGTGTTTGCTTCTTTTTCTTTTGTGTGTTTATTTTGGACATGGTTTCTTTGGATATTAATATTTATATGCAACGGTAGTGTTTTACTAAATCTGTTTCGAATAAGGTTGAAAAATGGATGTGTGAATTTATTAGAATACTTTGTATGAACTTTCATGGAGATTATTTATTTTGATATACATATGTCTCCTCGTTTTGTATCCTTGTAGTGTTTAAACATTTTTGCAGGGATTCTATGGAAATATCTTGAACTTTGGAACTCCCAGCTTGTTGTGAAACGGGTTTTGATTAATGTTATTTGGGTCAAATTTGTTCACCATAATAAATAGGGGCATGTAATGGAACTTCTGTTTTAGTTGATGGTAATACGTTTTGGTTATATTATCATTTATTGTTGGTTGACTCGTTCTTGAATTCCTATTGGGATTCTTGTTTCAGTTCTTAATCCTTTGTTTGGCTTAAGTTGGTAACCGAACTTTGATATTTTGTTATTTTTTGAGATCTTGTTTTGACCCATACTGGGTATTCTTGAAGGTAGAACTGCAAATGCATGTTGTATTAGTGAAGGATGGAGTATTTGTCCTCTACCAATTTCAGTTCATATCATTGTTGTATTTACCCTTCTCGGGTGGTCTTGTATGAGAAACATGGACTAGTAATACTCTGTCTCCCTCTCTTTTGTGGGCTTGTTTTTCATTGCTTGAATACCCTTCTTAGGTTGGCTCAAGTTTATGGAACTTGGTTGATTTTTGAAAGGACCCTGGGTTGTTATACTCTCGAACTGGGTTTGTTTTCTTTAGTTATATGTTCCTGTGATGAACTATAAGCTTCGAGTGTCATGTTGGGGTATTTTGTTTTGGTTACAGATCTTGTTTATCTTTGGCGATTCTTGTTTTGGATCGTCATTGTTTCCTTGATGACGATTGCATGTTTTGTTAAGTGTTTGATCCTACGAAACATCTCCTTGAGACTGTACTCACATATTTGGGTTATTTTAAAGGTCTGAGTGTAGTTTCTTGCTCGTATTCGAGTTTGTTTCAAATAAGTTGGATGATGTGAGGTCTGCTTTGATCATTGTTAAGGAAGTTTTCATTTCTTAAAACTTGGATCTTGGTCTTTTTGGGTAAGACCGTACTCTGCATTTTTGTTCTTGAAACCATTCTGATTTCATTCTCCTTTAGCTTGTATGTGGAAGATAATGAGCATTCAATTATTGATTTTTTTATGCATGGTTGTGATGGTTATGTTTTGTTCAAATAAGTATTGAACTCAGCTTGTGGATGACAGATCCTTTTGGAACTTTGTATCATGTGTTTTTTTGTCTTGTGAAGGCTTGAGCCAATCTCTTATATGATATACAATGATTATAATTTGTATTGTCAAGTTGGTTCTTTTCTTGAAGTTATCCTCTTAGAATAAAGGTAGGGATTTTGAGAGTAGGGTTGTTAAGAAGGTTTGTTGTCCATGCTGGATCATTCATGTTTTTATATCAAACCTTATTAGTAGTTGATATGAAATTGATTGTTATAGGAACAACATTATGTTCTTGTCAAGTCATTATGTTTTAGATCAATTCATTTTTGATTGATTGATTTAGATCTGATTGTGTTATTGTGGAACTTTTCTTGGTGAATTAAATTGAAACCAATGAGGACAAATCATGACTTTAATTAATTCTTTTCTTAATTGGTTGCAGTTTGGAATGTTATCATGTTGAAATGATTATCATTATTGTGATTTAGATGGAATTAATTTATGATGGATTACTTAGCTTCTTTTATGGGAAATGAAACTTAAATAGATTTAGTGACTCTTCTCTATATCTGATTTTGTGACTTTTGGGGTAGTCTTTCTTATTGACCTTATTATTGGGTACTTGGAACCTTTTCATAAATAACAGGGTTCCTTTTATGAAATAGTTAGGTAAAAACATATTGTTTAACGTTATAACTCTTATCATGCTCTGGCCTATTGTGAACTGACTCATGCTAATAATTTTGTAGATGGACTTCATGAAAAGTGAAAGGAGAAAGACTTATAAAAACATGCATTTGTTTTATTAATGAAATCATTTTCAACATTCAGATGCATTTTTATTGAAATTCTCTCGAAATGAACTTGTTGGAAAAACTTGAAGATGTATTAAATTTGTTTTGTAATGATGAAATATGTTTCTTATAAACTTATGGAATATTAATTAAGTTGGGAGTAAAGTGATCTCTCTCTTTTGATTAATGAATTATTGTGAAGGGTTGTTGATTTCTGATTTATTCTAAGGTCTTATATGACTTAGATTTGTTTAATATTCCTAAATATTAACATGCATGATGGGATTTTATTGATATACTTAAAAATTGACATGCATGGCTTAATGGATTCTAAGGTATAAAATAATGCTTGTATAAGGAACTGTATATATATATATATACTTCGATTCATTTCATTTGGGAAATGGTATAACTATGATGATTATGAATGATAGATCCTCATTCAAAAAAGGGAATAAGGATAGTTTTATATAGATGAATGTGGTATTATTTTACGAAACTAAACCTTATGTTTTCTGATTTCTTAAATAGGACAATAGTCCTTAATTATGAATAAAAGGATACTTCCTTTTATCATTAAAACAAACTATGTATGTTATCTTGTTATGTGATAAAGTTTAAATCATAAAGGATGATTGGTTGTATGCTCTTTATATGTAAACAATAAATGGTAAAGGGAAAGCTTAAAAGAATTAATAGGAAGATTTAGACATTTTATATCACTAAGTCTAATGTATAAGCTTTCAATCAAGATTGTTTACAATGATAAACTGTAGTAAGAAAACTTAATGATCTTACTTACTTGATATCGAATTCAGATTTATCGATAAATGGAAATAATGGTTTAAGATTAAAATGTTCATATGAATGAACACAAATTTTATTTGCATACCTTCAATTGGTGTGAAAGTACATTTTGAATCCTTCTTTGGATCAATCATACTTAGTGAACCTTTAGGTGCATTGTTTAATGATAAATTAAACAAGATAATAAATTGATGGGTTAATAATCTAATGTTCTTAAGTATGTTAGTTTAGTTGAAGGAACTTAGTAGGTTGTTGTAATATAGGGGTTGCAAAGAGAGTACCCTCATAATGATGAGAGTCATTACGAGGATATTGTGATGCATCCAATTATGCTTCAACACCCCACTTAGTTCAATTAACTCAATTGACATAAGTAGAAATTTGGTTCATAGTTATACTCTAAATAGAGATAGACACATGGACTAGTGTATTTGTCAACTCATGTTGACTTAGGGTAACTAAACACACCCAATTGAAAAATTTGATTGAGTATGTCTATGTATCCTTAGTCACCATGAGTAGTCTTCCACACTAGTGCATGTAAGTTTCCCTTGTTTAGTGTGAAACTTTGACTCGAGTTTGGTTGACAATAATCAAGGAAGACCAATCTAGATAACAATATGAGTGTGGTGAAGGAAATATTTCTTTTGACGAGTATGTCGTCTTGGAATGTAAACATGGTAAACATGTTTATCGCATTTGTTGGTTTCATTATCTTATGTCACCTAGTCTAAGTTGTGGGATTTTAGATGAATATGGGTAACATATATTCATATATTCATATAGGATTCTTAGAAAGAACACTTGAGTGACCCTTAACGAGTAGAAGAAACAAATTATGTATAGTATACACTTGAAAAAGTTTAACATGAGAGATCAATTTAATACCAAGTCATGAAATGAGAGATTGGATTTCACCAAGTCATTACAACTATATATGGTTTTCTCTTATGAGATGGATTGGAAATGGAATGTGTGTTCTAAATTATATGAATTTAGAACACAGAACATTAGGTAAAATAATTAAAAAAATTCCCTTGTTTTTAAGTCATAAAAATTGGATGTTACAAAAATATGTTTATTTTGAAGACATTCGATGGTACAATCATGCATAGTATAATTTCACATGAAAATCCTGATGTGAGAATAATCTTGGGATTTCCCTAAGTTTTCATGATAAGTTTCAGTAGGTTCTTTGTAACAAATTGGAGAAACATGTCATCCAAAATGAAAATTCATTAATGGCCTATAGAGGAAAACCCAGGTCATGTTAGTTTGAAATATTCTTGATGTGAAGGCATGGTGTAGAAGTGAAATGTGAATATGGATAGCTTCTAGAGGCCCAACATGACATGTTTGATACCATGACTTGATCTGGTGAGGTGAATTTGTGTTTAAGTTCTAATGGTCAAATCTCTCTCATTTGTCCATCTAGAAGGTTCGAGGAATGGAAGTGAAAATGTGAAATTATCCACATAACCCATGTGGGTGAGTGATTTAAGATGTATTAGAGGTATATAGTGAATTTTTCCAAGATTTGGTTTGGTATGAAATTGAAATTTAGATTGTTGGTAACCTTCTAGGCCAAGAATGGTTGTTGTGTCCTAAAACGTAGTGTGAGAAGTCTTTGAAATGCAAGCATATTTATGCTATATAACATGACACATGGTATACACTTTATGATATTCCCAATGATAATATATTTGTAGATATGTTCCATAAGATCCATGATCAAGTTTTTAAATGAATGAAATTGATCAATTTGTGAAGGTTGTATTTTTGTGCATTCAAATCCATTAGGATATTGTCCTAATAAGTGGTTCATGGTGAGAGTGAAGGTGGTAGTGATACTCCATGAATTTTAAGGTGAACCATAGGTCACATGCAAGATACTTAAAGAATAAAAAGATGTGAAAATTCATACACTAGTGCAAGTTAGTCAATCTTATGACCGTATTTTTAGTTGCCATGATTGTGAGTATCAAGCTAAGAAAAAGAGTTAAAAGGAATTCTTGTGATCTAGCCTATAACATTACAAGAATGTGGTGATGTCTTGGAAATTATTAAATATCTTTCCTCTTGTTTTAATTACATGATTTTAATTATGTAGTGTGTTCATGCATCCAAGTTTAAGATCGTATTTTGAAGGTCATGGACCTAGTAGATGATATCAGCCCTAATGGAGTCTTGTTGGTAAAATTTCATGTTGAAAAGGCTATCAATGACATAAAAGTAAAGAAGATAACCTTATTAATATAATCACACATTCCTAACACTTTTTGTATGGTCTTTGAGATATAAGATATAAATAATCCTACGTTAAGAAGACAAGGAGGAGTAAAACTGTTACAAAATAAGTTGATAGTTATTTATCCGAATATGGAATTATTTCAGTGGAATCATGTATTTAGTGAGCTCAAATACATTCCCTTGTTACTAATAGGTTTTTAAGTTTCATAACATTCCATAAAATTATAGTACTTGTAATTGACATACCTTCAAATGTAATGATTACATTATGACAGCTTTGAGGTAATATCACATAAAACCTTTGGTACGAGTTGGAGAGGTTAGAAGTTGAAGGGTTCAGAATATGAAGTTAAATAGTTGTAAGATATTTTATTATTATGTACAATAATGACTAATTTTTCATGAAAAAGAGTTATATGATGAATACATTATAGTATAATTATCGATAAGAAAAGAGGTGCAAGTTAGGTTCATCCTTGTGTGTGTGGGTGAGAAAAAATGTGGATGTAAAAAGATGTCT
Source organism: Taxus wallichiana var. yunnanensis (assembly GCA_018340775.1). Classification (NCBI taxonomy): domain Eukaryota; kingdom Viridiplantae; phylum Streptophyta; class Pinopsida; order Cupressales; family Taxaceae; genus Taxus; species Taxus wallichiana. The sequence goes on from CM031244.1 coordinate 324,140,549, forward strand.
TGAAGAATGCATTAGGAGAAACATGATCTGATGATAATACGAAGTGTGAGAGGATGAATGTGAGCTTATCCTTGTGTGAATGAGGGACAAAATGTGTGTGTGAAAGTGGCTTTGAAGCCTATATTTGCAGCAATATGAACATATGAGAAACTAATTGAAACAAGGGGTATAAAGGAAAGACATGACAATATAGGAGCAAAATATGAGATCAAAAAAGTATATCAAGAAACTAGATTAATTTGATAAAAACTATGTAAATTATAATTTGGTGCTTAGAAAAATAGGGAATTGATGCTTCCATGTAAGTTGATTCTCACAAAATTTTCTAAGTGGGTGTTTTACTGAATTGTTAGATTTATTGCTTCAAGTTGAGTGGGTTCTCAACAAATTGAAATATTTATAATCTCTTATGGGAAAATTTTCCATAGTAGTGCATTGATTTCATTGGGTTTTCCCCTTTAAAGGTTTCCCACATTAACCATTGTCTTCATGTGTGCTTGCTTTTGATTTTCTTATGTTTGAATGTCATTGTTTCCTCATGATAAAGGTTGATCAAGATTGAATGGATTCTTGAGGTTTAAAAATGGTTTCAAAGTTATAAGAATCACTTATTCACCCCTCCCCTCTTAGTTCTCGTGTTTTCCAAAAATTAGTATCAGAGAAAGGTCCGTGTGAAGCAAGTTTGACAGCTTGGAGGAGATCCTAGAAGCACAAGCATGGGTAAATTATATAAAGCAATTTTGAAAAGGAAGTTGGAGATTGTTGAGTCCCTAATTCATGTATTGAAAGTGAAAATCATTTGCATAGAATTTGAGCATGGTCAAGCCCTCAAATATATGGAATCTCGAGTTGAGAGTTTTTCCAAATCCCGAAAGAACAAAGAAGATGATGGATAAGGTATAAAGAAGAATTTATATCCTTGAAATTTGAATTAGAATAAGCATCCGTAAGGTTTAAGTTGTATGGAAAGTTGGAGAAGAGATCTGAATTTCTTGATGGAATTTTGGAGATTCAAAGAGAAGCAATTGACAAAACATGTCTAGGTTTCAAAGAATATTATATGGAGAAGTGTGAATTTGACAAGACTAGTCCAAGTAGTCAAAAAAACATGGAGGCCAAGGAGAAAAATTCAAGAAGGTATAACCCTGTTAGGAAACCTAATGCATCAAGGTATGAAATATATTTTAATGGTTATTGTTATACTTGTAATGGTTTTGGGAATAGAGATAAGGATTGTAGGAATCTTGTCAAATATGACCATCCATGGAGGGATAAAAGAGATGAGAAATCAAGGAATGTTATGTGCTACAACTATCAAGAGAAGGGTCATATTGCTAGGTATTGTCTCTATGAACCATCTAGTCAAATTTGGAGAAATGAAGGCCCTAGAGGTAAGAATGAAATTGTGTGTTATAATTGCAACAAGGTTAGACATGTTGCTAGGAATTGTTATGGTCATAAGGTTGTTAATTATGGTTAGAATATCTGTTCACATAAATCTAAAAGAAAAAATGGTATTGTGTGTTACAATTATCATAGAAAAGGATATATTATAAGATATTGTTATAAAAATGAATCTCCTAGGTACGATGTAGCAAGTTTCAAACATTAAAAGTGTAAGGTAATAAGGTATTCAAAATGAAGAACAATCTTAAGAATGATTCAAAGTTAGAAATGTTTGAGATAGTCACCGATATAAATTTGGTCTAAGATTTTACACAGCCCAAATATGATAATAATCATTGTATTATCAATATATTATCTATCTAAGTTTCTCATACGATATATTATGCTATTATATAGCCATCATAATAGAAAACCAATACCCTATAAAAATAGGAACCCATACAAACAAATAACCCATTCATAGATTTATAGGTACAAAAATATTCTTTTGTATATATAATAATATGATCTATATAACCAATAATCTAAGTATGTAATATTGTTTATAACAATATTACTAACCACCCAAACTATAATGTAAACATTAATATCCTAACATTCCCCCCTTAATGTTTACATGGTAGTAAAAGAATTTTAAAATTCCTCTGCATCCCGCTTTGCCTCTGCACTATCATGATCTTGCACACACTCAACCTAAATATAGAATAAGGAACACATCAACTTCTTATTGACCATGTATTTTAAGGAACACTTCGACCGATGAGGATGGGAACACACTCAGGAATCATCTGCTTATCAACCAGTCACTCTAGGGAACACATATGACCTAATAGTGTGGGAAATCAAGTAGGAACACATCTAAGCAACCTTCAATGGTTTTCAGGAGGCTAACCACAAACCTAGGTACAAACAGGAACACATCTAACTATTCTACCTCATCAAGACTCATGATACTTGATTTTCATTATGCTATCTGTTCTTCACTATTTTTTTGCATTGGGAAATTTATGTAGGAATAATCACAAACACAACTAAGAAAATTGAAATGGAACATTGGATCATGTTGATCATGTTCCCCCCTCAATGTGAAATTTCCACTTATTGAAAACTGCAAACTGTAAAAATTGAAGTGCATGAAACCACACTGAAAAGCATATACTCACACTATATATGTGCCACCATATCTTTGTGTGGCCCCATCATTCGTGACTAATGAGAGGTCACCGTCTCGACCTCCAACCTCCGTTTCCTCCATCCTCTAGTAACTTTCTTCCGACTCACCGGATTTTGATATGAAGCTCAAATGTTTCCACATTGTTTATTATATCTTCCCTCCCGCAATGTAAAACTCTTTATTTTTCAGACATCGGGTAACACTGAAAATGCGTCCATTTTACAATTTTTGACTCCATAGGATGAATATACTTTGAACAATAACTTTTGACAAAATAATACTTGATTTTGACTGTAGAACTACCACAATAACAATACAATGACACTAAAGATATTGAATATATTTTGACAGAAGACACAACGGCGTTACTATGATGATTCATTTAAAGGGAATTTAATAAAGACCACAAAACATAACGAATTACACAAATAGTGTTGCTCTGCACATGGAAGTGAACCTAATTGCTTGTACAGGACTGGTTGAAGTCGTGAATGGCAGTAGAATGCAATACGAGATCCAAGTGCCATATGTGGAATTCCTTTAACCTTGGAGACTGACGTTGCTCTCATTCACCTCTTTCTTAGCGGCACGTCTATCAACCTATTTCAAATGTCGTTGGTTGTATTCTTATTGTTTTTGAAAAGAATAAAAACTCATGCGGCTGGACAAGTCAATAATAAACCTTCGCACAACATTTAATCCATATGACATGGATCAGCAGGATGGAGAGATCTTTATATCCACGCATAGGCCCACAGATTTGATGCAAAAAACCATATTTTGACAATTGGCAGAGGAGACCAACAACTAGCAATGCACTTATCGGGTCACAGATTTTCCTTGAACATTTGAGTAGTCAGCTTTTTATAGCAGTGAGTCTTTTCCAATAAGACCAGAATTGAGTTGTTTCGATTCTGATGATAGATGAGCGCATGAAGTTGTAAACGTGAATGGATCTGAACACGTCCTTAGAAGACACACTTGTTCGCCGTGGGTGGATAACCAAGAGATACGATGAAATAATGGAGCACCGAATAAATAGGTGCACCGATTTGTCTGATATAGATCCGTGAGACAACACGTTTCTTCTCCTCACAATCTCATTGCAGTGTTCTCTCCTTGGAGTGTGGCTTAATCTGTAGATTTTTGACAGCCACTTAGGAGTATTTAGGCACGTATTTCTTATATATCTTATCAGCCAAAAAAATCGTGGACTGTGAGAAAACCAGAGGCTTTTGGGAGGATTTATAGTAATGCAGCGAAATCAATAGATCTGGCTGTTCTAGGAAATTGTAAAATCCTTCAGAAATCCATGGCGCAATTAATCTATGGCCAGCATGCCCTTGTCAAAGGATCACATACTATGGCTAGAAAATATAACTCTGCAAGTTCGATCCTCCTGCACAAATAGTGTTATCAAATATGTACACCAATCTGTGTACAAATCCTGCAATGCAAGTGCAATCAAAGTTGGAGCAAAAAAAAGTCACAAAATTTGTAGATTGCAGGTGAAACTATCCAGCATCAGAAAATCAGTTAATACATGAAATCATTAAAAACATATCTCTGATAATTGCACAATAATACATATGCTAACCCCTTTCCAAAAACTCAATAAATATGAGGCAACCATACAGAATATGGCATTGCCTCATTAGCAATCCTATTCTTCTACTACACACATGATGAAATCTTTCTACGATACCAAATATAAATTTGGTCTAAGATTTTACACAACCAAATATGATAATAATCACTGTATTACCAATATATTATCTAGTCTAAGTATCTCATGTAATACATTAGGCTATTATATAGCCATCATAATAGAAAACCAATACCCTATAAAATAGGAACCCATACAAACAAATAACCCGTTAATAGATTTACAGGTACAATAATATTCTTTCGTATATATAATAATATGATCTATATAACCAATAATATAAGTCCGTAATATTTTTATAACAATATTACGAACCACCCAAACTATAATGTAAACATTAATATCCTAACAACTGAAAAGTAGGATGTTGAGCATAAATACAAAGTCACGGAAACTGATTCTAGGTCTAAGGAGGAAAAGCATGGTAATACTAAAGTATGTGAAGATGGTAAAAATTAAAAGGAATAAAATATATTCATAAGAGATCCTAGTTCAAACACGATATAAAAAGTGTTGATAAAGTTAAGAAGGAATAAGAAAATCCTAATGCAAGTCAAGAAGGACTTTTAGCCCTAACTGAGAGACAACAAGTGAATGAGGTGTATCATGTATTTTTTTCAGGACTTCAATTAGAATATGAAGATATAGGAGATGAAATTATCATACCTAAAATGGAATCTAAGAATAAGGAGAGGTTCTTAAAGGAAGAAAGATAGAGGATAGAGTATTTGAGCTCTTTTGATGATTATATATTGTTTTAGTGATCTAACAAGCATTGTGTGTCTTCTCTAGGAATCTAGAAGACATATATACTTTGAAGGAAGTGTGTTGTGTTGTTGAATTTGAATTACCATATATATTCTTTGATCAAAGTCTTTACAATGTTGAAATGTGCGAGTAGTCAAAGGTAGGTCTATTTAGCCCCTCATAAGGTCAATGTGCATGTCTAATATGTATAGAGGTTATGACAAGTCCTCAAAAGATTTGAAAGATTGTGGAAAAGTTTCTTGAGATAATGTCTTTTAATAATTTTACTATGTTTTTCTCAATCATTCCATCTAGCTTTGATAAAGTGTGTCATAGTGGTTAGTCATGATATCCACCCTAGTCTTCGAGTATAGAATCATGAAAGAAGTGAACATTAAAAGGTATGTCAAGGTTTGTAACTAGGTATGTTGGAGTGTTAATTGATTGTTATATCTATGAAGTGTGTATTTTTACTTTTAATGATTGTACAAAGGATGTGGTAGTCTTCAAGAAGAAATGGTATATGGGCTTATTGACAATTTAAGAAGAAAGTGTCAAGTTACATGATAATTAAATGTGAATAAGATGCAGATGCTCTAAGATTGCTATATGTTTTATCATCATTTTAAGAAGCTTTAAAATCTTGTATTTTTTGTCAATCCATCATATTTTGGATGAGAGTGTTAAAGAGGTATGAGAAATACTACACCAAGGGTATAAAATGATCCTTTTTCATGAATTGAAAGTGATTATGCTTATGAAGGTTGTATGAGGAAGTGTAAGGAAGTGTTAAGATTGTGAAGATCAAAAATGAGTTTTATAGTTGGTATATATCATGTCGAATTGTATATGGTTGCTTGGGGTCTATAGTACAATATCAAGAAGGAGTTTAGGGTCTCGAGAGGGTTTGTTAAACTTTATATATCTATAATGAAGAGTTAAGCCTTAATGGAGGACTGCAAGTTTGTGCAAAAACATCATATTCGAGGTATGCCTTCTAAGTTATTTCTCTTAAAGTTATAACAATATTGTATGACCAAGTATATACGGTCACATGTTATACATGAAAATTTCAAGGTTTTTGTGTTGATTAATGAGTTTAAAAGAAAGCTAAAATTCTCCAGGTATAACTAGGGGTGATGCTTGAAATGTTGCGGGACTAGTATGAGTAAACATTGTACTGTATTATGGTAATGTAGGTTGTTAGAGCTATGAAATAGTGAGCTACCTCTTTGAGAATAATTACTTGAAGCGAATGAGTTGGGTTTGATTTTACCTAGGTGCATATGGTTTTAATGAGGCTAAGTAAGTAGAGTTAGTAATGTTGGAAGGTATATTGATAGGGGAGAAAGTTTTATGATCAAGTAAGTCATTATATCATGCAAAGAATACTATAAATACTTAAAAGGTAACTTAGAAGAGAAGTGGTTATGCTAGCTCATATATATGACATGAGATCAAGGTATGTAGCCTAATTATTGTATATCTAGTTATATAGAGATGGTCTAACCTTAGGATGATCTATAATATATTGTTCCATGTGCTCTATATGCTCTTGGAGCAAGGTCTAGTTAGGTTAATTTGTACTTAAAGTTTAGTTTAGGGATCTCAGTCCTAAATATTGGTTGCAACCACTATATGGCAGAGTTAAGCCTATTTTTACTATATTCAGTTGAGATAGGTCTATTTATGAGGCATTAGGATGTTATCACTCAAAAATAAAATTGTTTTCATGTGTGTGTGCTATGAATTCATCTTCCCATGGGGGAGCTACATTGATCTCAATGTTATACTGAAGACAAAAATAGAGTTAAGGAAGGAGAAACAAGTTTGTGATCTTAAATAATGAGTTTGGTTGATGTTTCCAACCAATAAGGGGTTCTAAGAAGTTTATGAAGAATAATACCATGTGTTATAGGTATGTACTTTGTCATTAATGTAAAAAGGGGAGAAGAACTAGGTTGTTTTCAATCAATGACAAAGGGGGAGATTATTGGCATGTGAGTGATTGTTGTGTTTTCATTGATGAAAAAGTCTAATTAATTAAAAATGAGGATGAAAGAGTGCAAGAGGAAGTGTTTAGTGATTGTGACATGGCAAGATAAGCTATGGCACGAGTTCATGGTGTCATGATTGAGATCACCTGGTAAGGCTTGGATTATTGAGTACCTAGTGACTTGTAAAGGCATGATGATGATACATGATAGGATGTCATGATGATTTAATAAATGTTTTAGAAGGTGTGTGATGATGATATACAATCAACATGGTGTACACAAGTGTGCATGAGTGGCATTAGTGATATTTTCTTGGTCTAGTAGGCCTAATTGTGAGGTCTAGTCAAGCAAGGTGATTTTGTATGATGGAATGAAGGTATGAGGTAGATAGATAAGCATGGTAAAGGCTTGGAGATAATGAAGAGAGTTTTTTTAATAAATTAATGTGAGTATCAAAGTGCAGGTATAGGTTTGAGCATGGTTTGTAGGTGATCATCTAGACTTAGTCTAGGTGCTTGGAGGCCTAATGGAGCATGAAAGTGAGTTACAAAGATAAGTGAGCCCATGAGGGAATGCAGAGGTGTGAGACATCTTGTCTCAAAGGTTTTATGTTTCTTCATGATGAATAACAGACGGGTTCATAAAACAAAGGTTCAAACAATGACAACTAGGCAAAATTCTAAAACCTAGTGTAAGTATGACCTGGTGTATGAAGCAAAATATGTGAAAGTTCATTTCAAGCATGAATTGTGTATTTTTATAGTGTATATAGGATGTGGAAGGATTTTTAGGTAAAATTTCAGCTAGTAGATTCATGTTTAAGGAAATTTTGAGGCATGTTCTTGAGGACAATCCAGGAGATCATACACAAGTCATAGTGGATGATGAGTTTTAGACAAGTTAAGACTGAAATTAACATTGTGATATGTGAAGGAGGTTAACATAGTGATGTGAACAATGTTTCATGTCAAGATTTAAAGGGAAAATAAAGGAAAATTATTTTAGGCTCTATCAAACTCTCAAAATGGTCATTTCCATCTTGTGGTTCAAGTTTGATGTGATCATTCACACATTAAATATTTGCACGGGGACTGGTTCTTTCATAAATTTTAGGGCATGGATTCAAGATCATTTTAAAATTTGAATGTGGTAGAATAATGCCCTATGCTTTATGAATGATCTTTGATAATTTAAGTGGGTTATAAAACCTTCTAAAACCCTCCCTTTAGAGTGATGGAGAAAAAATGATTGTTTTGGTCATGAAATTAATTAGTAACAAGGATTTTATGATTTGGGATTTTAAAGGACTCCTCCTAGTTCAATTTTGCATTGGTGGCATTCTCTAGGTGTAATTGTAAGGTACATAAATATTCTTATTTTGAATAACTTTAATGGTATAGTATTGCATAACAAAGTTCAAGATGAAAATCATGATGTGAGAGCAAGCTTGGGATGTCCCCTAAGTGTCCATAAGAATTTTCAAGTAGGTTCTTTGCAAAATTTTTGAGAAACATATCATCCAAAATGACCTATCGCTAATGGCCTATAGAGGCAAAACCAATCATTTTTATTTGAAAGAGTCTTGATGTGAAGGCATGGTGTAGAAGTGAAATGTGATTATGGATAGATTCTAGAGTTCTAATATGACATGTTTGATCCCATGAATTTAATTTGTGTTTACTTTATAATGGTAAAATTTGTCTCATTTGGCCTGTCAAGAAGGTACAAGGAATGGAAGTGAAAGTGTGAAATTATCCACATAACCCATGAGGGTGAGTGATTGAATATGGATTAAATATCTCTAGTAAAGTGTTACAAGATTTGGTTTAAAATTAAATTTAAATTTAGAGTGGTGGTATCCATCTAGGTGAAGACTGGTTGTTGTGTCCTAAAACCTAGTGTGAGCAGTATCTCGAAATTCGAAATGCAAACATATTTATGTTATATACCTTTAAATGATGCATGATATGGAATTTATGAGATTACCAAGGATAATATATTTATATATATGTTTCATGAGATCCATGATTATTTTTTAAATGAATTAACTTTCTCGGTTTGTGAAGACTATATTTCTATGTATTTAAATCCATTAGAACCTTGTCCTAATAAGAGAGACATGGTGAGAGTGAAGGTGGTAGTGCTACTCCATGAATTTTAAGTTGAACTATAGGTCACATGAAACATCATCCAAGAATCAATAGTATTTTAAAATTCATACATTAGTGTGTGTTAATCAATCTTGTGATCGTATTTTTCATCTTTCATGAATATGAGAATCAAGATGAGAAAAAGAGTTGAAATGAAAGTCTTGTGCTCTAACTTGCATCGTTCCAAGTATGTGGTTATGTCTTGGAATTCTTGAAGTATCTTACCTCTTATTTTAATTTCATGATTTAAATTCTAAATTGTGTTCATACATCCAAGTTGAAGACTATATTTTAAAGGTCATAGACCTAGTAGAAGATATCAGTCCTAATGGAGTCTTGTTGGTAAAATGGTGAGTTGAAAAGGTTTTCAAGGATATAGAAGGTATGAAGAGGACCTTAGTAACATTATCACAAATTCCTAACACTTTTTTCATGTTATTTAAGAGTTAAAATTCAAACAAGCCTACGTTAAGAAGAAGATAATGAGGAATAAAACTGTTACAAAAGAAGTTGATAGTTGTTAGTCCGAATATGGAATCCTTTCAGTGGAATCATGTACACAAAGAGCTCAAATACATTCCTTTATTCCCAACAAGTGTTTAAATTCATAAAATAATAGTACTTATAACTGACATACCTATAAATGAAATGATTACATTATGACAATTTTAGGTGATGTTACATAAAACCTTTGGTATGAGTTGGAGATGTTAGAGTTAAAGGGTTTGTAATATGAAGTTGAAGAGATGTAAGATAATTTATTATTATAAATAATAATGATTAATTGTGCATGAAAAATAGTTCTTTGATTACTACATTTTACTATAATGAGGTGATAAGAAAGAGGTGCAAGATAGGTTCATCCTTGTGTGTGTGTGTGTGTGTGTGTGTGTGTGTGAGAGAGAGAGAGAGAGAGAGAGAGAGGCAAAATATGGATGTAAAAATATGTCTTAAAGATTGTATTAGGAGAAGAATGACCTGATGAGAATATTAAGTGTGAAAGGAGGAAGATGAGTTTATCCTTGTGTGAATCAGGGACAAAAATGTGTATGTGAAAGATTCTTTGAAGACTATATTTGTAGTAGTATGAGAAAATGATAATAGAAGTGAAACAATGGGTGTGAAGGAAAAGGATTAGAATATAAGAGATAAATATGATATAACAAATTTGTTGTATTAAGCAACTAGATGAATGTGATCAAAACTCTATAAAGTCTAATTCGGTTCTTATAAAAATAGGGAGTTGGTGCTTCCATGCAAGTAGGTGCTTGCAAAATTTTTCAAGTAGGTGCTTGACTGAATTGTTTGAGTTGATGCTTCAAGTTCGAAGGTGCTAAACAAATTAAAATATTTGTAATCTCTTATGGGAAAATTGTCCATAGTAGTGCATTGATTTTAGTGGGTTTTTATCCCTTTAAGGGTTTCCCACATTAACCATTGTATTAATGTTTTCTTGACTTTTATTTTCTTATTTTTGATGTCATTGTTTTCTCATGATAAAATTTGGTCAAGAATGAATGGATTAAAAGTTTTGAAAGTTGTTTCAAAGTTTGAAGAAACATTGATTCACCCCTCCCCTCTCAGTGCTTGTGTTTTCCAACCTTCTCCATGGACTGAATATATCAATTTCATTTTAAAATATGATCCTATATATTTCTTAGATCTTAATACCTTTTATAGGCTCTGTCCATGACTGCTCAACACTCTTCTTCAATCTCGTTTGGGTTACACTTATACTATCTATATTCACTAGTTCAATGAACCAAACACACTATTTATATACATGTCACAGGCTCAAATCACCCCTAGGTCAGCCATGAACAAGTATGTATATCATACCAACAAAAAATACATCAATAACATCATATAAATCAACACAAATGACCAAATTATGTCGTCGGGGTCAAAACATCATCACCAAGCACCAAAATAGTCCAACATGCTAAAAAAACACTCTCCAAGCTCTAACGAATGCAAAATAATATTCAAATTCAAAAGGAGACTTTTTCAAGGCTGAAGAAGCTCCACACATGTCATGAATAACTCCTAAGAATATTCAAAAATATTAGAAAGATCTGAAACATTCATCTCCACCATGTAGCTCACCAATTTGTAAGTAAGAACAATTAGGTCTTCAAGCTCCCATAAATGTAGTCCTGAAGAATGACCAAATTCACATAGAAAATCTCATAATCATGGATCAAGACATATATCAATGGAAATTTATCTGATCCTACTTTCCAAAAAAAACTCACTTTATAATCTAAATCTTAGTGGAAGGCCTCCAAATAGGCTAATCTCCAGAACTTCTCCAAACTGGCTCTAAGACCCAAAAAAATGAGGCTTCAAAATCGAGATGGTACACATATTAAAACACATAACTAGGACAAAAAATACATGTCACTAGAAATATAATGAAGTCTCCTATCTAATGAAATTAATTAAAACCTTCAAATCATGGCATAATGCTTCCAAATAAGCCAATCTCCAAAACAACTCATTAAGGCTCCAAGGGCTCAAGAACCAGTATTGCGGAATCAATGCTAAATAACTTTAAAATCTTCTTCCAAGATCGACCAACACCTAGAAAACATCAAGGAAACTTGTACCAAAAATTAAAATTACTAAGAAGCATATCTCATGAGGAGGAATTCACTCTAGCACCCATGTTTCTTCAAGCCCTCTTGAGAAGCTAACTAGGCCATTAAGGATTACGAAAGAAAACACCTTTCTAAATAAAATCAAGTACTTCATCACATCATATCAGGATCCAATAAACTATCCATGAGAATCATATGCAATAAAAACAAACAAAATGATCAAACACAACTCAAACTAAAGGACTAGCATTTTAGCCCTTAAGGCCACAATCGGTAGTGCAACTTTGAGGACATGGAGCTTCTATTTTATCCATTGAATAAACTGAAAAGTTTTCTTGATCATTTAGAGAACCTCCCAAGGATTCTGATAGTTTTGTTTACATCCTAGAACCTCCATATCATCCTTAAAACTACAAATCTCCACAAAACTAGGTTTTTATCTCTTCCCAAAACAACTAGAACACAAAACCACCACCAAAATGAGCTATGAGGAATCCTCTATAACATTGATGCATAAATTTACCTTTCCAAGTTAATTTGAAAACCAAAAAAAAATATCATAATTCACTCGAGATGGATGGTCTTTCTAGGGTTTCAAACCAACTTATCTTTTTAATGATTTTTCTTAAAAACTTGATAGTCAAATCACCTCATTATTTTTGTAAAACACTCTAATCTCAATGGAAAATAATCCCAAAACCTCCAAGTCCCATGAAAATTGTGTTTGAGTGGGTGAGAAAACAAGTTTCCAATTTGAGATGGAATTTCCTTCTTCAAAACTCAATTTAACCAAAGATGACATATTTTGCACAAATCTCTTCACTTTTGAAGAAAGTGAAAAATGAAATTAATGGAAAGATTAAAAAATTGAAAAACCTCCTTATATATTTCCAATGAAACCTCAAGTAAGGTTTGAGGTCTTTGATTTTGTAACCTTGTGAATGAATGATTGTAGGTAATCTTAATTGACCTCCAAACATGGATTGACCAATGCTACGAACACATTTTGAAAGCTTCCAAATATATATATATATATATATATATATATATATATATATATATATATATATATATATATATATATTGGAAGGAAAATTAGCATATTTTTGTGTTGTAAATCCAAGAGGATTTGTAAGAGGATGAGCCTGTGTTTTATAGAGGTTGAAGTTGGTTGGAATTTGGTTGAAATATTTTGATTACATATGTTATTTTTAGTAGTTAAGGGGACTGAACAATTGCTTTGGAAGAATCAATGCCATTTAGGGTAGTAAAGGAATTAATTAGTAGAAGTTGCATCTAGAAAGGTGGTTATACATGCAATTTAATTTCCCCCACCTTTCTAGGATTCTAGAAGTGTAGTTGATTGAACTGGTGAAGTGGAGTCCATGCGGGATCTAAATTTTTTTATAATGTGCACACTAATTAATTAATCATTTAATTAATAAATGATAAATAAACTAGCTAAAGTTGTACTAAGGATTAATTTAATTAGTCCAAAGGGGTAAAAGTTTTTATTAGATTAGGCAAAAAATAGGGATCGGCTCCTAGGGGCCAGAACAAGAGAGGAACATAAACAAAAACAAACAAGAAAGAAAAATCTAGATAAGGGTCCCAAAAAAGTGAGTTAAACAGGCTTAACTCTTACAACACAAGATCTGGACCCCCAAAAGGACAAAAAGACAGGAAAAAACAGGGCATCACAGTTCGCCCAAAGTCCGCAAAAAATTCGTGACTAATAATTTTAATTATTTTTTTGTAAAGTGGAGAATAATAGGATGTGTACTAGGAAAATACTAGGAACGAGTGAGTAATTATAGGGTGTCTATATTTTCCCCTTTTTAAAGTTTTTTTGCGAAGTAATAGTGTTTTAAAGATAGTAAATGCATGCGGATCGGTGAGCGAAAACAATGCAAAGATTAGGATGCCTCAACAAGTATAATGGTAAAGGAACGCCCCCTCAAGTGGGTTGGTAATGTAGCAAAGTGGTTAACAACCGCTTGATAGGAAGAAGACAAGGGATTGGAGAATAAATTTAGAGAAACCTTATTTTGTTGTTGTATGCAATAGAGTTATCACCATGATTATGAAAGAATCAATATGTTTAACCCGAGATGCGTGTAAACAAACACATGCAACAAAGAAAAGATAAAAAGGTTTAAAACCTAATATACAAAGAAGGTGAAGGAATCAAGGTTATAAATGAACCAAGATGTAAGCACACTACTTGCAAGTCGTCTAAAAAGTAAACATCAATAATGCAACATAAATTCAAAAAAGAAGACGATCAACTATTTCCCTAATGTGTGCCATAATGATGGTTAAGTAGATGCAAATGCTGCCAATGTGGGAATAGGATCATACTAGAAATGTCAATTAAAGTTATTCCTTGTGACACTCTTGTTATATCCATTGTGCAAATGATCGAAGTTGAATTTTCCCCAGGTGAAGTTATATCATGAAGGAAAAACATTATTGTGACTTTCCCCAAGCAGAGTTAGCCTATCATATAAAGGGAAGAAAGTGATAGTTGTAAGATTGGAATGATCACTATGGTAGTAGATAAAGGTATGAATTTATCAATATTGTGTTGAAATTTTGAAAGATTCACTTCAAAGTTTTCCAATTGTAGGATTTTGTGATAAGTGAATGTTTCTTCGAAAAAAATGTATTTTTGATTTTTTATTCGATTTTTTTAAATATATGATTTTTTGGATTTTGTGAATTTTTGAAAAAATTGAAATAAAAATGCAAATAAATGTAAACAAACATGAATACACATAAAAGGAAAACATACCATGGCTTATTTAATAAACTAGGAGAAAAACAAAACATGTGCAAGTGATAGAAAGAACACAAAACAAGCATTACAAATAAAACCCAATATAAAAAGGAATGCACAACAAAAAGTTATATGTGAACTAAGATGCCAAGAATTTTCCTGCAATTGGTCTACAACAAAGGTAAACAAAGTACAAAAAAATAACAAACTAAAAGAAGCAAAAACATCATCACAATGTTGAAAAACCACAACAATATAACACAATGTGAAAAAATGACATCTAATGACACTTTGAATGTGTTCTACATCGTAGAAATAGAAAAATTTGAATGCCCCGAGTGATAGCTTAGAACGTGAGAGGATTGTATCAAGCCAAAGCACAAAGTTATACTTAGATACTCTACAAGATACTCTTGTCGGATCCCATTGAAGTTTGATCTGTATTGGATTAAAATGTAAAATCCAAGTGTGCCCCAAGAAAATTTATATTGCAAAAGGGTAAATGATTACCTTGAGCATAGATATACACCACGGGAAATAAATATGATTATCAAAAGATGATCTGCAAAGATCATGAGGGGAATCTTAAAAGGTGAAATTGTTGAACTGTGTTACACAATTGCTGAAATTTGGTCAAACATTATTTGAATGTTTTGATTTTGATAGTTTTATACTATTTTTTGTTTTTGGAACAATTTTGTATTGTTTTTGTATTTTGAAGCAATTTTGTATTATTTTTGGTATTTTACAACTCGTTAAAATAGTGCACTTTGCTTGAAAGTAGGTGCAAATAATTAGAAGCATTCCATTCCATTGGCATAAATGTAGACGATAAATAATAGGGAATTTCACTCCTCTCGTTACTCCATGTAACTAGGAAGATGTGAGGGCTCATCACCAAGAGCTAAGAAGGATGTGAAAATGAGGTAAATAATGATATGAAAGTGAATATGATGGATGTGAAGACACAAGGTGTAACAATGATCCATATGAGAAAAATTTAACTCATCTCCAGTCAAGATTATCTGACCGATTCCAATATGATTCCACTTTATAGGTGTTTGACTCAACTTAGATCCATTGATGGCTTGCTGATTAGAAAGAATCTAGTTGAAGAAATTGTTGTCTATCTTTAACATGAGCAACTAAATTACTTCTTGGGATGTTTTTGATTAAGAAATTTGATTTTGATTTCTAAAGGATTTATTGTTTAGTATTTTATTTGTTTATTTTTGAAAGAGACACCCTACATTTTCCTCCATGCCACCAATAAGAGACAAGGGTTGAATACCAAAGACAAAATTTAGGTGAGAAAGGAATTCCTTTGTTCCTAGTCTCATACTACTAGTGAGAAGTATGGGCTTATCACTAAATATTGTGAAGGAAGAAAGGTGTGAACATTTTATAGTTTATTTTTTTATTTTTATATTTGATTAATTTTCCTTGTATGCCGATAATGTACTTGTTGGGAAGAATATTATGGCCCCAATATCATCCTCATGTGACTAGTAAGATGCAAGGGTTCAACATCATAGATTGAGATGGGTGGTCAAAAAGGACTGGGTAAAGAAGTTTGAGATTTCTATTAAAGAGAGAGCTTATTTAAAAGGAGCAAGTGCCATCAGTAATATTTGAGACAAAACCATAGGTGAAAAGATCTAAAATTTTAGAAACCACAAAAAATATGAGACATGCAATTCCCAAGAGGAACAAGGTTAACATATGTTGTAATAGGTGAAGAATGTGAATATATGATAATGATATGATTAAGATATCTTCCAATAGATGAAATGCTTAATATTATTTTTACTCACTTTTCCACTTTTGATTTACAAACTATTATGTAAGGAATGGTATAATACTTGAGTTTATTTTTATTCTTTCTAAGGTTTTGAATATTCGAGGATGAATATTTGAAATGGAATCATCAAGAAAAAGGTCTATGTTTATTAAATTCAGATGGTCCTAAATTATGAGACTTGTGTGAACAAGATCTAAGTCATGAGGGGGAATCTGAAGATTTAATAAGTCCTAAAATATGAGACTTGTGAGGACAAGGCCCAAGTCAAAAGAGGAAATCTAAAGATCGATAAAGTCCCGCAATACGAGACTTGGGTGGACATGATCCAAGTACATGGATGGATGATTATATAATTATTTCATGGGATTAAAGTACCTATGTGATGTTAGAAGAATATTATTGATGCAAGGAATATGTTGAGATTCATATTCATCCATGAGTGAAAGAGTGTGAAGAGATAAGGATTGATATCTATATATACACCAGAGGTTCCTGCTAATCCATATAGAGGATGTGTTCAATTTTTCTCCTTATAGGTTGTGAATTAGTTGATTTGATGAAATATTTGCAATTAAAGTGTGAAAAGGTTGTATAAGGATATTCCTGTCTACGTACCTCATAAAGTGTACTCATGTAGATATCTTGATAGGTAGGAATCATCATTAATGAGAAACCTAAAATATTGGTTGTTTGAGGTATAATCTACATGGAAGGCTCTATAGTTGCAAGTGTCCAAGATTTTTGTGGTTGTTTTTCGATAATAAGACTAGAGATGTCACACATAGGATCCAACGGTGGAAGAATAGAATCAAGCCCAAAATTTCTTGATTATGGACCGTCATTTTTAGTTTCTACAATTATATCAAGGGTTGCAAGGGAGTCTTGAAGAAAGTTAAATCTCTCATTTGGTGTTAGAAGGTGGTTGTCTGAATAAAGGTTAAATATCTATTTGGAAAAATGAAAGAAAATATAGACAAGAAATGTTTTTAGGAAGAGATACTTGAATTTCTTCGTGATCTCATTTAATGTATGTATGGATAAAAGTGGGGACAACAATCAAATATTCAATGTAATTTTTAGAAGTTGGTGTGTCACTATTTGGAAGAGATTCATCGTTGAGCTCTATGGAAATGGTTCTGTCACACAATTAGTCTTGAACATAATGATTTAGAGGTCTACAATTATCAGGTGTAGCAACCATCAATGTGATGGTATTCACAATATTTGGATGCATTTTACAACATAGGATTGGGTTCTCAATAAGAAAATGGTCTCATAGGTGGATATTCGATCATGTTATCCTTTTCCATTGTTAAAAGGAATTATAAAGACTTTCTCCATGGGGTGTAAACTGATGTTCAACTATGCGTGGAGTAGTGTCTACAATATAAGATATGATGGATTTATAATCAACGTTGTTTGAGGATTCACCATGTTTGGGAGATGTTCCCTTTGTATCATGGTTAGGTGGTAGATCTCTAGCCACTATGTCTCTGTTGTCAATGAGGTCTTGGATATAATTGCAAAGTTGTTTGCATTTTTCCATTTGATGACCATCAATGTGATGAAAATCACAATATGTGTTAGGTCTATACCAACTTGGCTTAGGTTAACCTTTAGGGAAGGGTTGTGTAATAGGATAAGTGACCATATTAGAACTTGTCAGTTGTTTTAATATGCTTGAAAGAGATTCCCCAAATACGTATATTGTCTTGGTGTAATCATGAGGAGGAGGAAAAGTTTCTATTTTTGAAATGGTGATAGATGGTTTAGAATTAATTTATTTTAATTATTTATTCTGTAAGTTGTGCATGTTGCAATTATTCGTGACACCATCATTGAAAATTTTATGGTCATGGTTGATGTACCTAGGTTTATCGTGAGAAGTGTTAGGGTTATTATTTTTGTTATGACAATTATTCCCATTGTCTTTATAATAAGGCTTGATCAAGCCTTTCAAAATGAGGTATTTTTCAATTTGAGTTCCCTTTTTGATAACTTCCTCAAAACTATTAAGGCATTCCATCTGTATGCTAAAGGAAAACTCATTGTTAAGGTTTGGGATGAAAATTCTAACCATTTGTTTCGAGGGATTGAACATGGGAACAGACTTGAGATTCCTCTCTTTTTTGTAAAAATTATATAAAGCTATTTTTTTCATTGTTTAGCATTGCACAAATCCATCATCATGACTTCAAAGTAAATTTTGAAATATTTTTTTAATGAACTTCTTTGAGAGGTCCATGAAGGTAGAGATAGATCCCTTTGGAAGGTGTAAGAACCAGTCCAAATCTTGTCCTCCTAGACTTTTAGGAAAGAGGCGCAAGAGAAAGATATCGTTATAAGCCACCTCTTGGAATGCCATGAATAATTCTTTGACATGCTCTCTAGGATCGGTTTTCCCTTATATTTGTCAAATTTTGGCATCTCAAAGAGCACGGGAAGGGTATATGTAAGATATCCATGTCGAAAGGGTATGGACACAATTCATTGAAATTGAATTGTTTGCATTATTTTTCCATGCCTGAGATTGTTTCCTTCATCATTTTCTACTCTTGAGAAAATGGTGAATTGTTTTGTGGGTTTAAAAGAGTATCATTATTATTATTTGTTTTCGTGTTATTAGTTGCAGAATGAGTTTTGAAGGTGTCAACACTTTTATTCATGTGTTTGATACCTTTGTTATAATTTTTAGTAATTGTAGAGGATAGGAGAGCCATTTTTTTCCATTACATTGATTTGATTGAGCAAGGCTTGGTTGTGATTAGAGGATGAAGCATTATATTTTTCTTTATTATCAACATTTTTTTAACTTCATCCTTTGTCATCATGTTTTTTACTTGAGTTGTGGACCCTCGAGGGATTTAGGTCATAATTTTAAGGATTTCAATTCATCCTAATCAAAATATGAGGGAAATGTTGCTCCCATTACAAAGAGACAAAGAAGGAATTAGTATTTATTTTTCTGAAAAGTGGCGTCTATGGAAAGGTTTTCAATTTAGTCTTTGTCTTCTTCATCAGAGATGATATGAAAAGGATTTCTTTCCTTCCATTGAAAGGGACTATAATCATAATGTCATGTTCCCATAATTATTTGAAAGAGGGTAGGAACAAGAAGAGGTGTGATAAAAAAATCAACACTTATCAAAGTGAATGCTAAGATGGATGAGGGAAAGAGATGAAAAAAATCGACCCTAGAAAAATGATTACTGAGAGGGAAGATGTGAAAAGGATTAGATACTTTCCTGAATCTTAATAAAATGAGAGTTAAGATAAAAGGGACTAAAATGGATTATATATGATCTTCTCTGTAACAAAAAAGGATGTTATGGGAGAAGAGACTTGACAAGGTGAAAGTGATAAAACCTTAACAAAATGAGTGATAAGAGTGACAAAGAGACGTATAAAGGTTAGATCTTAACATGATGAATGTTTAACAAACTTCTCAGAGAGGTCCAAAAAGGTGGAATTTGTGACACTTAACAAAATGACTGATGTTAATGTGGAATAAAGATCAAAATTTTAGTTTAGATGATTCTTAGAAAAATTTATGGTAATATAGATGAATAAGTTTGAAATACTTCATGACCCTTTACCAAGTGAATGTAAAGAGGAAAGAAGTGAAAGAAGGTATTTTTCTCAACTTATGGCAAAATTAGTGCCCTAAGAGGAGACTTAAAACATGATGAGAAGATGCTCAACTTATAATAAAAAGAGTGTTAAGGGAAGAAACTTAAGAAATGGGATGAGTTTTCTCAACTTTTAAAAAGGTGGGTGTTAGAAGAGGAGACTTAAGAAGAAAATGAAAATGCTCTATTCTTAACCAAATGTTTGTTAAGAGGGAAGAGACTTAACAATGAATAATGTCATATCTTTAACAAAATTTTGTTAAAAGAGGATACTTATGAAGATGATGAAATATTTATACTCTTAATAAAATTAAGTTGAAAGAGTTGACACAACAAATAAATGTGAGCACCTAAAGAATGACAAAGTTAATTTCATCAAAAGAAGTGAGTAAAGGATGATGAGAAGGCCTGAATATTGTAAAATTGGAGATAAGAGATGTGGTGAAAGTGATTGATTAATGATATGAAAATGAATCAAAGTGAATTCTTTAAAGAGAGGTGGAGAAATGATGAAAAATGTCAATAATATAACAAAGTGATTGCAAATTGAAAAAACGTAAGATAATGGGAGAAAGATATTTTTGTTGAGTTGTGGAGCTCAATTACTTCAGATTAACATGTAATATGAAACTTTATGGAAAACAAACTAAGCGACATCGATCACCCATGACTGGCATTAGTCGGACAAGAAGGAACCAACATCGGTTAGGGCATCGGCATCGGTTACCAGTGCAAAGAATGTTTTATTTAACTCTCGGGAATTAGATCTATTTTTAGTATTAAAGAAGATCTATTGATTGTAATTGCATGGATAAGTTTCCTAAGTTTGTATACACCTATATAATCATGAAATTTAGGGTTTAGAATTAATAATTAAGAAGAACTTGCAGTTGATGATTATTGTGAGAATAATTGTGAGAGAGAGAATTCTTGGAGAAGAAGAAAAAGCTTGAGTGAAATAAAGTATTGTACATCTGACATGTGTAGAAGATTGTAAATCTTCATTGTATATCTTGTCAAAGCTTTAGATAATATATTGGATTGTTTCTTATTGGATGTATCCCACACTTGGGTGAACCATGTTAAATCTGGTGTTGATTTATATCTCTTATTTTGTGTATTTCTTACGGTAAAATATAGGCTTTTATTTGCATGTATGCTTAGATCTGATTTATTATTTGTACAACCGGTGTGCTAACCCCAACAAATTGTATCAAATTTTTGTTTGAGGGTTTTTGTGTTGATAGATTTACTCACATAGGGTTTTCTAATTGAATGGGAGCTACAACAATGACAAGAAAACAAATACAAGGTAGAGAAATTTGACGGCCAAAATTATCAATTATGGAAGATGCATATGAGGATTATCTCATATCAAAGATATTTTTATTTATCGTTGGATGAGAAGCCTAGACCTACAAATATTAATGATGAAGAATTGAATATTCTTGATATAAAGGCTTTGGGATCTATAAGATTGAGCCCGACAAAGATCATCATGGCTTCCAATATTATAGAAGCGAATTCTATAGTAGGGTTAATGAAATCTCTTGGTAATTTATATGTAAAACCCAAAGGTGCTTCAAATAAAGTTTATTTGATGAAGAAACTATTTAGTTCTAAGAAGCATGAAGGTTGATCTGCATCTAGTCATTTGAATGATTTCATATCTATTGTAAATCAGTTTAAATTGGTTGATATACTGTTTCATGATGAAGTGAAAGCACTTTTATTTTTATGTTATTTTTCCGATAGTTTGGATAACTTGGTAATGGATGTTAGTAATACATCTGCTAATAATATTTTAAAGTTTGATTATATGGTTAGTATAATCTTGAATGAAGAAATTTACAAGAAGAGTATAAAGGAATTGTCATCTAGGAATGCTTTGAATGTAGAAAGTAGAGGCATGCAAAAGGAGAGATCCAAGAGTAAGATTAATGGGAAATCAAAGTCAAGGGAAAACATATATAAATCCAAAGGTAAGGGAAAACATATATAAATATAGGTAAGGGAATTACTTGTTGGAAATGTGGAAAGAAAGGACATGTAAAGAAATATTATTGGTCAAAGGATGAAGAGAACCAACAACTAAAAAAGGTAAAGAAGCAAATCTTATTGCAACAGAGGTAATACAAGATTATCTTATGCTTTCTTTAGATAATATAATTTAATCATGGGTTTTAGATTTAGGATCTTCTTTCCATGCAACCCCTAATAAGGGTTATTTGAGAAATTATGTCAAGGGTAATTTCGGGCATGTTTATTTTAGTGATGATGAACCTTGCAGTATTACTAGTAAAGGGGAAGTTCATATAAAATTATAGAATGGAAATACTTGGGTATTAAAATATGTGAGGCATGTGCCAAGCCTCAAGAGGAATCTTATTTCTATAGGGAAAATAAGTGAAGTTGGTTGCATGTTACATTCATAGTAAACTCTTGGAAAGTCACCAAGGGTGCTTTTATTTTGGCAAGAGGTAAGAAGGTAGGAATTTTATATTTATCTACCTATGTTACCGATTCCTTTTCTGCATTGTCTACTTTAGATTCAGATGCATGTATGTGGCATAATTAGTTGGGCCATATGAGTCAAAAATGAATGTAGATCTTAAAGGCTAAGGGTAAGTTATCAGATTTGAAAGATTTAGATCTTGATTTCTATGAGCATTATGTCTTTGGAAAGAAAAATAGTGTGATATTTCTCAAAGTTAGGGTAACTAAGAATGATAAAAAATTGGAGTTTTTACACTCAGCTATGTGGGGACTAGCTCGGAGTATCTTCTCATGGAGGATCCCAATATTATGTGACTTTCATTGATGATGCTATAAGAAAGGTATGGGTTTATTGTATTAAACATAAATAGGATGTTTTTGAGACTTTTATAAGATGGAAAGCCCTTGTTGAGAATGAATCAAATTCAAAGTCAAAGTTCCTTAGATCCGACAATGGTGGTGAATATTGTAGTAAGTATTTTAATGATTATTTTTCACTGAATGGGATACGTAGAGAAATAATGGTTCCAAGAACACCATAAGATAATGGTGTTGCAGAAAGAATGAACAGACAATCATGGAAGATGCTAGAAGTATGAAAATGCATTCTAGATTGCCTTTATAGTTTTGGACAAAGCAATTGATACAATAGTTTATTTGATTAACCATGGGCCTTCAAGTTCACTAGATGGAAGAATACCAAAGGAAGATTGGACCAGAAAAGAGGTAGATATTTCTTTTCTTTAAGTTTTTGATTCAGAAGCTTTTGTGCATATTGATAAGGAAAATAGGAAAAGTTGGATGAAAAATCCAAGAGATGCACTTTCATTGGTTATGGATATGGTGATTTCAGATTTCATTTTTGGGATTTAGAAAATTATAAAATTATTAGGAGTCATGACATTGAATGGAATGAAAAGAGAATGTACTTGGATTAAATTTTGGTACCAAAGGAAGAATGGGTTGAGAAGTTTGTGAATGAAAATGAACTCTTCGATTCAAAAATAATCTTGTTTAGGTTACACAATACCAATGTCAGTTGACCCCTTACCGACATTGGTCACTAGAACTGATATCGGTTACAAAAGATCCAAACTAGCATCGATTAGCGGAACCCACGTTGGTTACGGTGTCCGGCATCGGTCACTGATAGATTTGGATACAAATTTCCAAGAGGTCCAGAATGAGCCTTCGGTATCCCAAACTCCTATGAGAAGGTCACAAAGGATAAGTAAACCTCTAAAAAGATTTACACCTCTATTTTATTTATTATTGACTGATAATAGTGAACCGGGAAGTTTTTAAGAAGCAATGCTAGATAAGATCCATGTCCAAAGGAGCATGACAAGGATGAGGAGATGAAATCCTTGGAACAAAACCAGACTTGGTATTTGGTTAAGTTGCCAACAGGTAAGAGGATAATACAAAGTGGGTTTACATGATTAAGGAATAAGAGGGTGGATAGAAAAGGTACAAGGCAAGGCTTGTCATAAAGGGATTTACACAAAAAGTAGGTATTAAATTTGGTGAAATATTTTCTCTTGTTGTAAAGATGAATTTTATTCATACTGTATTGAGTTTAGTTGTAGTAAATGATTTGCATTTAGAGAAATTATTTGTGAAGAAGAATTTCCTTCATGGTGATTTGGATGAAGAGATTTATATGCAACAATCACTTGGGTATGAAGTCAAAGGTGAGGATAAATTAATGTGGAAGTTGAAAAAGAGCCTATATGGGCTCAAACAAGATCTAAGGAAATGGGACATGAGGTTTGATAGTTTTATGCATGAGCATGGTTACTTGAGATGTGAATCGGCCATTGTGTTTATTTCAAGAAGCTTGGAAATGGGAGCTATATTATTTTGTTATTGTATGTGGATGATATGCTTATTACACGATCTAGCATGCAAGAAATTGGTGAGCTTAAGGGAAATTCATCTCACACATTTTCTTTGAAGGATTTAGGAGCTATAAAAAGAATCCTTGGCATGCAAATACATAGAGACAGGAAGAACAAGAAAGTGCATTTGTCTCGGAGAATTATATCTACAACGTGTTAGAAAGGTTCAAAATACGAGTGTAAAACCTGTTAGTACACCTATGGTTGCACACTTCAAATTGAGCAAAGATTAGTGTCCATCATAACATGAGGAGGTCAAATACATGAAATGAGTGTCATATGCTTCAGCGAGCTAGGAGTCTTATGTATGTTATGGTTTGTACCAGATAGAATGTAGACACCTATAATTTAGCTTGAGAAATTTAAATACTTAAATTGCACTAATTATACCCTTTCCCACAAATTGACAACATATCGTCAATATGACACACTTCCTCTTCTATCACCATTAATTAGCTACATTATGCTAGTTAATTAACCCTTCTATCCAACAATGACACCAATTAACGACCTTTCGTTAATCAACTCCCCTTTCTATCTAGATTAATTAATTATTTATAATTAATTAAGTTTCCCTCACATCTATATTAATTAATTATTTCTAATTAATTAATCCCCTTTCTATCTAGACTAATTAATTATTATTAATTAATTAGCTTCCTCTTCCATTAAATCAATAAATCATCATTTATTTGATTAAATCCCTCTCATAGTCTAAATCATGCTAATTATTCCTCTAAAAAGCTTCTATAAGCTTGCACACCTATTAATTAATCACTTTGGTTAATTAATAAATCCCCTCAAACCCCATGGGTCACTAAAGGAAAAACTAAACTCTCCTAAGGTTGACTTAACCCTTTCTAAACCTCCCTTATCCACAACTAACCCAACCTCTCCATTTATCCCACATGAAGAGGGATGTAGAGATTCTTCTATCCATTGGGCTATATAAGGAGCCCTCCTCCTACCTTTTTTTTTACACCTTACATGTTTATAGATAATCTATAGGCATTTCATCTTAGAGCATATTTCATTTGGGCTAATAGCCATCATTCTTGCATTTCATCCATCCAATATTTTGGGTCATATGGAGATAATCAAAATGGTCTTGTAGCCATACTTTGATGAGCTTACATTCCCAAACCCTTAAAGATCAAACAATAAACTTTTATTACCATGGATATATCTAGGTTCATTTAGTATTTGGTGATCTAGAGAGTAGAGATTTTAATACTTAGCATAGTAGTTTGATTTCTATTTCATAGTTTTAATGCATAATGTTGGTATTTAGTCTTGTTTAGCTCTTAGTATGATGATCTTTGTTTAGTTTGTTCATTTTTTGAAATTATTAAGGTGTTAGTTTCAATTGTCTTTGCATAGGTAATTAATACATTGATAAATATGACATGCTTGGTGGGACGGTGGTGCTTAGTCCCTTAACATTCTAGTTCAAATATTATTGTTATTTCATGTTTTTGGCTAACCCTTGATATACACATATGGAAAATAATGTTCAATTTCTTAGGATATTGCTAATATTACATGTGTAGGATCTCATTTAGAGATTTAATTCTAATGGGTTGTTGTCAATTTCAAGCTAACATACTAAAATTTGGAGTGTTTTGAGATTTTTGGTGTCGTTGGCCATATTTTGACTACAAGATGGACGTAGGTACATAAAACCTAGTGCTAACAAACTAAACTTGGTGCGGGCACACTAAACTAGGTGCAAACACACGTTTTGGCATGCACACACTCTACTCGTACTATACCTTCACTTCTACTGGAAACCTCGGCCTTGCACACATGCCCTAACCTTGGTGCACATACCCCAAACCTAGTGTAGACAATCTAACCTAGGCATACGCATTATGTGTTATACCCTAGCGCTCATGCCTATATCCTAGCGTAGGCATATATTGGGTGGCACAGGCACACTATGGATTTATATTTACATAGAGGGGCATAGATGCCGTAACCCACGTGCACATGCCCTAACCCATGCACAGGTGCTTTGGTCTAAGTTGGTGTATTACTTTTAGATTTGTGGAAATTTGTTTTCCTAAGGTACTAACATCATTGCAGGTTTTTTTTTGCATGGATATGCTATACTAGACATGGAATGAACCTTGCATGTTAATTATAAGAGTAAGATCGTGTATGCTCTTCCCTCGCGTCTTTTGGGGTGATCTTGGGAATAAAAATGATTCTTATGTATTTTGTTTCTTTAATAATATGTTGAATGTCTAAATTGAGAAAAATATATTTCGTGTTTGAATTAAGTGTTTCCATTTTTTGAATTCTTGGATTTTGCGTCATGTATGCTCTTCTCTTGCATCTTAGGGCGATCTTGAGAATCAGAAATGACATTTATTATTTTTATGGAAAATTACTAATCCATTATGCATAACCAAAAATGCTTGTCAAAGAATTGTGGATTTGAAACAAAACAAAACTACTAATACAGTTTCCATGTAGGTTTCCAAAAGGTGTTCAAGAAAACAACATCTAATTTAAAAAGACAAAAAACACACCATAATCAACACACTATATTTGTAGGTTCGAGATAAGGGTACGTCTCATCTACTTAAAACTAGGACATAACCCCTTTAGTATAAGCCTTAAGCTATAACAATGAGGGTGATCCTAAGAACTCCAAAGTAGTCTATGCGAGAGGGAACCTTGTGGATGAAGCGGGAAGTGCTCCGCACAACCTACACGACTAGTATTACCATTTGTGAGATTTAACATCACAAGTTAGATGTATCGTGACCCTAGTGAGAGTACACAATGGAAACATTTATTTCCCACTTTGCTTGAAGGGGGTAAAGTAAAGTGAGATAATCCCAAATTAGTCGGTCAACATTTTGGGTAAATCGAGCTTGCTCTTAGATGAATTGTGACACCTAGTTGAGTGAACCATCCAGAAGATATCTTTGACCAGGATCCCACTTGGACCACATCAAAGCCAATTTGATTTGAGAGCTATTTTTCATCACGAAACGTGTGAATCATTACTTTTTCTTAGTTTTCATTTTCCCTAAGGCGAGGTGAAACTCTACCAAAGCGAGGCCAACAGTTTTCAACCCCAATTGATCTACTTCCTTCACTTTCTTTTGACACTTTGTTGATCAAAAGAAGTGTGACTACTAACGTTATCAATTGATTGTTTAACCACTTTTTTGTCTATTTACTCCCATCCATGTTTTCATTTGGGTTTTTAAAAGTCTAAACGTGTGAAGACATTTTTATATCATTGGTAGCCTTTTTTATCTTGATACCCAAGTCAAGATCATCATCATAGTTAGGCTTGGTTCATCACTTTGATTCTCCTTTGAATGGTTATCTTGTTTATATCATGTCACTACAATTTTGGTATTTACATCTTGTTTCTTGTAAACTTGACCTAAATACCTATATTGTAAGGTTATGTTATATACACTTTAACAATTCCTAGGTATACTATAGCTTTAGTTTGATTTAAATTATTACCTTGATTCTGAAGAGTGTTAAGTGTTACCACTTGTGTGTGTTATATCAATATCATATTGATATCAATACCTTACTTTCTCGTAAATTTTGGTTAACATATCTTGGTGAAATTTTTGTGTCACTCACAATCGTAACTGACACCCTTTGGAATATAGGTCTTGATTGAATTTGGGCTTGCTTCTAGTATACTTTGTTTGGAGGTCACGTTAACTTCTTGTTATTACTTACACCTTGTTCATTCCTTTGAACTTGACATAAGTAGGGACATTTTGTTAATCATCATACGACACCAACTACCTTTCCAAAAACAAATTTAGGAATTACTTGATTATTTGGTTTGAAACTCAACATTGTGTGATTGATTCTTGCTTGGCTTGTTCATTTAAGAGAAAATTATTTTGTCACATCGGTTCTTTGACATTCATAACATTCCTTCTTTCACTTAGGTTTGATAAAAATATTTGAACACATTCATAGATACCTTAGTGAACCTATTGCACATTATGGCTCCTAAAACATGATTAGGACTCAAAACGTAGGCTTTGGAAGCAAGAAAAATGCAAACATGGGAAGCCTCAAACAAACAAGGGTCAAACCCCTTTATTGGCCATGATCTTGTGCCTTTATTCTCTGTGGAGAAAGAAGTAGAAGAAATGATAGATCATAGTAGTGACGAGTTGGAATCACCACATGCATAGTTTGACTTTGACCCCACCTTGTTAGACGAATTCCTTTTTAGAAACAAGGATCAGGTACTAGCATGAGTTGTGGAGTTGAGAGCCAGAATTCCTATCAAACAAGAGGCAATCCCACCTACAAATGATGCTAATGAAGAGGAGCAACCACTTATTAACATGGATGATATCTTAACACATGGACATGCTTATACTTCTAATGTGGGAAATGATAATGCGTGGGATATATAATACCTTTCCTAAAATTACCATGTAAAGTCGAAAAGAACACGAAAATTTTGAACAACCTCCAACATGAAGAATAAGAGGAACCTTAGGAAGAAGAAGTTACTATTTAATAATAAATTAGAAACCTTAGTCAAAAATTGGCTATGTTAACATCTCATGTACAAAAGGAACAAACAAGAATATACAAAAACAAAACCTAAGGTCAAAATTAGTGAACTTCAATTGACAATCAAGGAGAAGACAATATGGAACATCACCGTGTATATATCCCTACTTCTCCTACCAAATAACAATTACTCGCTCAAGAAATGAAATCTATGAAATTGAAATTTACAAGCCTCCAAGAGAGCACTATGGGGAATAACAGAAAATATCAATATGAATAGCTATGTCCCTATCCATTTGACAAAAATATGACGCTTCAACCTTTCCCTAAGAATTTTGACATGCTAAAATTTGACAAATATAGAGGGAAAGGTGACCTACGAGACCATGTAAAATATTTTTACATGACATGCCAAGAAGTGGCCTATAGTGACAATTACCTCATATAACTCTTTCCAAAGAGTATAGGGGCCAAGCCTTGGAATGGTTCACTCGCTTACCTCGTGGGTCTATTTTTACATGGCATGAACTAGAAAAAATATTTGTACGACACTTCTTGTACAATATAGAAAGTGATATAACCATGGTAGACTTGTGTGGCACTAAACAATGTCCTAATGAGACATTCTCTAGCTTCCTACAAAGATGGAGAGGGATAGCCAGTCGCTTCTCTTGTACATTCCCTGAAAAATAGTTGGTGAGAATATTTGTGCCCAATCTCAATCTAGAAATCATTTTCATCTGCAAATGCATTGTGTACACACCTTCAAAGAGGTTATTAACAAGGGCATTCAAATAGAGAAATCCCATATTGCCAAAGGAACCATTAAACCACACTCTAATGATAACCAAAAGCCAAACCTACGGAAAAGCTGAAAATTTTCAACAAAAACAAGAACGTGGTGGGAGACGGAATCATAGATTCCAAACACATGTAAATGGTTCAAACTGGTCAACCTTTTAAACTGACCAAAGGACCTATTCAACCACCATCTAAATGTATAATGTTCACTCCTCTTAATGACATTTTGTCAGCCATATTGAAGAAATTGGATGCAACTCACATGGTGACTTATCCCACAACAAAACCCTTTGATGAAAATGCTCCAAATCCATCATGGTAAAAAGAGCATGACTATTGTGAATTACATTGTGTCAAGGGACACAAAAAAAAAAAAATCTACGACTTCATCACTACATCCAAGACCTCGTCGAAAATGGGGAGATAGAAGTGGGTAACCTAGAGAAAACTCAGACGCCAAATGAAAATATGGTAATATTCAAAGAACCATTCCCTAAACATGGTAAGTTAGATGAGAAAAAAATAGATCGAGGAGATTCATCCCAGAGTTACAAAGAAGTGAATTATCTATATACCAAGAAGGACAATAATCATTACAATTCACTCATTGGATGTATCCGCTCCCCTAGTGACCATGTGAACACCATTCAAATAAAGGGAAAGGATTGCATTATGGTAACAAGGTGCGCCCACCTCATGATTCTTGAACCCTCTTTGTCGACCCCGCAAGATGGTAGGTACAACCTCTTAGAACAAATTGAGAAGATGTCTGCCAAGATTTCAATCTTGGATCTTCTCAAAATATCAAATGTACATAAGGACATCTTGTACAAAAATCTTCAAGGGTTAGGAGTTCCACTAGAAGTCAACCATTTACATCTTTAAGCTATGGTGGCTAACATTGTACCAACTAAGTACATCTCTTTTAATCATAGGAGATCCCTATTAAAGATCCAACACATAATCTCCCCCTATATATTGAGGTATTCGTTACCCGCCAAAATATAAAACGGGTGCTTGTGGACAATAGATCAAGGCTGAATATATATACACATTGAAGTTAGTTAAGAAATTGGGACATATAGAAGAATATCTAGCATCCCACAACATTACCATAACCACTTACGACAATGTGGAGTGGGAATCAGCTGGAACAATCACATTACCCATGGAAGTAGGACCCACTTGTCATCAGATGAAGTTTCATGTATTGGAATTGGAACTCCCATACAATATGCTTCTTCTCCGACCATGGATTCATGTCATGAGGCCATGCCATCAATGTTCCATCAATATATCAAATTTAAACATGAGGGGCACACTATTATGATATAAGGAGATCCAGATCCCTTCACTCACTGCAGAGCTCTCAATAGTTTTGTGTGTAAGGGTGCCTATACGTGTCCCTCTACTGATATAGTTATTCCTCTTCAATCTAAAGCCATGGAGTCATGAGTAGATTCAGATTCCTAAGTTTTTGCACCTAGAGGCTTCTACATCAACTTCTCCTTTCGATTCATGGGAGATGAAGGTTATGGAATATAGTTGTGGAGAGTATAATTTGCAACAAGCTCTTTTGGTTTTAGACCTATCATTGTCACCTAAAACTAGAGGTCGACCCAACTATCATTTCAAATGGCCTAGAGATGAGCAAACTATTGGGTCATTTTTACCTGGAGGGTTACTCATTGAAGATAAATTGTTGGACCCACCTACGAATTGGGTCCCAAAAGATACTCAACTAACTTGCTACCAAATCCTTGAGTATGAGAAGTCTATCCGAATGATGTATTCCATGGGATACAAGGGTATAGGATGTAGAAAGAATGAGCAAGGACTAAGAGAACCAGTTCCTCTCCCACATTTTAAGATAGAAAGGTATGGCATCGGTATTTGACCCTATGGATTTCACCCTAATGATCAAGATGCCACCTGCTCTGAGTGCAAAGATAGCTCTGATTATTTAGACAATGACATAGATTCCCACTGTAGCCAATATAAGGATCTTGCCTCCATGAACCTATTCATGGATATTGATGTCCTTACCATAATCCCTACTGAAACTATAATTGACCTTACTTACCCTTGCCTTGTCAATGGGACAACCAACGTCATGTGCCACTGGATCTCTTTGAAAATGATGAAGCCATTACAGAATTCATGGGAATTCAAGATATAATTCTGATTGGAGACCATAAGAAGGGTTTCTACATTGACTTAGATACCTACATGTACTTCAGTGAGGAAGTTGAGCTTCATGGTCAAAAAACTTGAGAAAATCGAGGCGAAGTTCCAACAAAAATCCTAAAAAAACAAAAGTCCAAGTCACACAAAGGTGAAAACTTATTTGAGGCGCCGGCAGATAAACAAGTAAAAAATCAATGGATAAGAAAATTGACCACACCAAGGGTGAAAATATCGTAGATACGCCCTTGGAAGAAGATCTCAACCTTCCTCCTAATCCTACGTGTATGGAGGATTTGTCAAAAATGCTAGTAGAAGAAACCATTGATGTGAATATTGGAACAGACGACAATCCAAAGATAGTCAAACTTGGAGCTTCACTCTCAGCACGAGAACATAAAACATTCACCATGCTTCTACAGAATTTGTATACATTTTGCATTGTCCTATAATGATATGTTGGGCTTGGATCCAACTTTGGTAGTGCATAACCTAGTAGTGCACACAGACGCCAAGCCCATCAAACAAAAGCTCAGAAAAATGCATCCATGGGTGGCCCTTCTAGTTAAAGAAGAGCTAGAAAGATTACTAGCGGTGGGCTTCATTCGACCTATTGATTACTTAGAATGGATATTAAACATAGTTCTGTAAAAATAAACTTATTGGGATAAGAATCTGTATGGATTTTAGAGACATTAATAAGGCATGTCCAAAGGATGATTTCCCATTTCCCAATATTGATTCAACTATAGGATAAGAAATTTTATCTCCTATGGATGGATTTTCAAGCTCTAATCAGATCAAAATCGCAGATGAGGATGAACACAAGATGACCTTCACAACCCCTAGGGAACTTTCTATTATCAGGTAATGCCTTTTGGCTTGAAAAATATAGGAGCAACTTATCAAAGGGAAATGACTGTGATTTTCCATGATATGATTCATGACATCATGGAAGACTATGTTGATGATATCCTTGGGAAATCCAAGACAAGATTAGATCACCTTGATATTTTGTGGCGTATCTTGAAAGCTTGCGGGAATAAAAATTCAGATTGAATCCAAAGAAGTGTGTGTTTGGCGTAATGTCAAGAAAGTTTCTTGGATTCATTGTATCACAAAGAGGGATTGAGGTAGACCCAACTAAAGTTACTGCCATTACTGAAATGCCTCCTCCCAAAAACATCAAACAATTGCGCAGCTTGCAAGGAAAGATACAAGCCATCCACCACTTCATTTCCCAACTTGCTGACAAGTGTCATTCATTCACCCATCTACTTAAAAAGGATGTTGCCTTTATTTGGGGACCAGAGAAACAATAGGCCTTCACCTTGCTTAAGAAATACTTAGCCAATCCACTAGTCCTCATGCCTCTAACTCCCGGTGAGCCCCTCATGTTGTATATTTATGCTAATCAACTTACTATTGGTGCATTGATCACCCAATCTGACCTCTTTCATAAATAAAAAGTTTTATACTATCTTGGTCATACTCTCATTACTTATGAGCTCAACTACCCTCATATTGAAATTTTGTGTTTGGCTATAGTTTTTACCTTCCAAAAATTTCACCATTACCTATTGAATACTAAAACCAAGCTTATATCCAAAGTTAACATGCTTAAGTACCATTGTCAAAATCGACCCTTATAGGTAGAATGGCTAATTGGATCATTCTACTAAGTGAATTTTTCATTTAGTATGTACATCAAAAGTTGGTAAAAGGACAAGTACTCATCGATCAATTAGCGGAAACACTTTGTTGCCGGGATAGAACTTGTAAGTCCGGATCTATCGGATGCTTCATTAATGCATATTGAGGAATCTATCATGTGGCAATTACTCTTTGATGGATCTTTTACTTTTCATGGTTCGGGGTAGGTGTGGTATTAATCACTTCTTGAGAGACCCTATACCTCACGCGTTTTCCTTGGTTTTACTTGTACAAATAATATTGCGAAATATGAGGCACTCATCATTGGGATGAAGTTGGAAATCAAATGGGATATCCATCATGTTGAGATCGTTGGTGATTCACAATTGATCATCAAACAAGTTAACAATGAATATAAAGTCAAGGATGAGAAACTCTTCCCCTACAAAAACTTGTGGAAACCTTGAAAGAGAATTTTGTGCATATCACATTCGAGTAGATTCCAAGGGAAAAAAAGATCCGTAGATGCAATGGAAACCATAGGTTCTATGCTAGGAATTCCACCAGAGAACAATGATATGCCTTTCTTTGTGGATAATCTATGCCATCCTACGTATGACATGCCAGAATCATGTTTGGCTTGTGAAGTTGTTGGTCCCTATTCCCCATGGTATGTGCACATCCACACCTATCTTAAACATAACACTTTCCCTCTTGACATCTCCCATTCTGAAAAACAAATCCTCATCTGTCGAGATATCCCATTACATCCTCCTAGGAGATACACTCTATCGTTGTGTCTATGATAGGAATCTATTTTAGTGTCTAGATGTAGCAGAGTTAGTCCAAGTAATTAAGGATGTGCATGAAGGGGTGTGTGGGACCCATATAAACAAAATGGTTCTAGCTAAGAAATT
The DNA here is from genome assembly GCA_018340775.1 of Taxus wallichiana var. yunnanensis. Taxonomy (NCBI): domain Eukaryota; kingdom Viridiplantae; phylum Streptophyta; class Pinopsida; order Cupressales; family Taxaceae; genus Taxus; species Taxus wallichiana. The sequence continues at coordinate 324,174,972 of CM031244.1, forward strand.
GTTGAGAGTAGGATATTATTGGCCTACTATGGAAACAAACTGCTGCAACTATGTAAGGAAATGCATACTATGTCAAAAGTATGGAAATTTCATCCATGCGCCATCATAGCCATTGCAACCAATCACAACCCCATGGCCATTTTCCAAATTGGGATAGGATTTAATAGGAAAGATTACCCCTACCTCATCTAATGGTCATACTCACATCATCATAGATACGGAATATTTCACTAAGTGGGTGGAGGTTGTTCCTTTGACTTATGTTACAGGAGCTCAGATTTCAAAGTTTATCATGAATCACCTTATTTGCTTTGGTATGGTATTCTTGCAGCCATAGTTATTGAAAATGGAAAATAATTCAAGAATAAAATAGTGAAATAACTTTTCATCGATTTCAAATAAAATTAAAGTGGTCTACACCATATTATCCAAAAGGTACTAGGCGGTGAAGCCACTAACAAAACATTGGTTCAAATCATGGAAAATATGGTGAGTAAGATAGGTCGTAATTGGAATTTGCAAATTCACCCATCCTTTTGGGATTATAGAACCTTCATTCACACTCCTACTTGTGTGACACCCTATTCCCTAGTATTTGAAGTTGAATCCATCATCCCATTGGAAATAGAGCTTCCTTCCCTTAAAATATCTCTTAGGGATTACCTGGATAAGGACGAGGATTAAAGAGTAGCCAAGCTGGCAAAATTAGAACTCCTAGATGAAAATTGTATCCATGGCCTTAACCATCTCAAAGTGTATTAGAACATAGTCTCCAAAAGTTACAACAAAAGGATCATACCTCATTAGTCTGAGGTTGGAGATTTGGTCATTAAAGAAAATAAGTTCAACACAAGGGCGAAAGAGAGAAGAAGAAAGGAAATCTAAAAGTTCATTGGTTAAGACCTTATGTTATTATGTCCAAGTATGGTATGGGAGCATAAAAAATTTCCCATCCCAATGGTGATGAGCTCTATGAACCTATGAATTCCATGTACCTTAAGAAGTTCTACACTTAAACATCGTGCAAAAATCGAAAAGTAAACCAAAAAAAAAAGTAAAAATGATCAAAATACAAAAAAAAAAGAAAAAAAAAAGAGAAAACAGTTCGTCCATATGTATATGAAAACCATGCATATGTGGCAGGTTGGAAAGGTCCCTTGGTGAAAACCGGTTTTCGGTGCCTTGGGAGGATTCGTTGTTCACATTCATCTTGTATATGGAGGATAATTTTTCTTAGCCTAGAGCTAGTTCCATGCCTACATCTAAGATTCCCGTGAACCTATCTTGTCAATCTTTGATCCATCTTCTTCTCCTCTTGTTAATCTATGAAGGAATGGTCTTTACATATACCCCATCTAATGTTGGGGGCATTTCGTGACTTCACTTCCTTTTTATAAGCACATGGTGCCTACCTTTGTATATTCTCCATCTTATGCTAGGGGAATCCATGTTTCTCGATTACTGCATAGCTTGAGAAAATGTTAGCAAATCAAAGAAACATTCAAACATGTTTGAAAATCACAAAAACATTCAAATATTTTCAAAATTTGCAAAAACATTCAAAAATGTTAGAAAATAACAAAAACATTCAAAAATGTTAGAAAATCACAAAAACATTAAAAAATGTTAGAAAATCACAAAAAAATTCAAAAATGTTCGAAAAGCGCAATACTTGATGAAAAATGTTTCACAAAACATTATTGTAAAAACATAACTTTAGTTTACTTATTTTATCTTGTTTATTGGTTTGTTTGTACATTGTTTGCTTGTATAGTTTTGCTTATTTGTACATTTGTATAGTTTTTGCTTAGACATAATTTGATAAGATTCATCTTATCTTGCTTAGATTAGATTCATTTTTACTTGTACATATGCGGTTTGTTTTTGCATGCTTGTAAATAATTGTACATAGTTGTGTTAATTCGTGTTGGTTGGCACTAACATCATCTATGCATCATATATAAATAAAATGTTGCGTGTATATCATACATGTATGTTATGCTAACCATCACGTATCGTATCATCAAATAGGGAAAGAGGGATCGCAAATATCAAAATTTGTCCCCACACCAATATCATCATATCATCCCATCCACTAATCTATAGCATCACATGTACAATAAAATTGATATCATCTATGCATCTATCATGTCAAAATCAAACACATGTGGTACCAACATCTCAACTATCATCATGATACATACACAATGTGAAATCAAATCATATAACATCATGACACATCTATAATCCATGCAATCAATCATAAAAATGATCAAATTCCATCATCTCATAACAATGGTGCAACATAAAAATGTCCATATATACAAGTATAAAATGTCTATCTCACAAGAGATATACATCATCGATACAAACTGGGCCATCAAAGGAAAAACTCATAAAAATTCCTTCATCAGAAGTGTACATCAACAATGCTATATAACGATCAAAAGAATAAATCCTTCATCAGAGGCATGCAAAAAAAAATTGGTACATCATTTACATTTGTCAAGTATAACACCCTCATAAGAGGTTTTTATATCATGATACACGTACAATCAAAGAATAAATTGAAAATCAAGGTTGACTAGAACCCTCATAGGGAGTGGATGGTTTGCACAATGGAGGGACCCATAACCTATGTCGCATGCGATCTTATAGGCTGCCCTTATGGCTGCTCCACCGATACACAATGGTACCACCTATAAGAAGCTAGCCCTATCTCGAGCTACTGTATGCATGGCCCCATGGTCGACCTCTCTACATTCCAATGGGAATACCACATATCGCGTTGTAGGATGCCCCGACCTATGTTGCTAGTTGTGCAACCTCGACCTGACCCACTACTCACTCTGCGCGAAGATGATCTCTCTCGACTATCACTGGCTATAAATGGGTCTTAGCTGTTGTAGTAGGATTGTCACCCGAGCCATCTGAGAAGCCATCTGGCATATCTATTGAAAATTTGTAGAACCATCTCCCCTGGCTAGCCTAGGATCTCGGCCAGTCACACTCTGTTGTCACCGCTAGAATGTGAGATTGGGCTGATCTCTCTCATTGTCAACTACCACACCTCTTTGTTGTAGTGCAGCTAGCTTTCCCTCGACATCTCTACCCTAAGCTTAGGATAACCTCAGATGTACCACCAGATCCTATCCCTATACTTGTCCATGGGCCTATCCCTGATAATGTAATATCAGCCTCAAGCCCTTTACATGACCTTGTGTACCGTGCTTGCCATGTGCACCGCCCCGTGTCTATCCTTGTCCGGGCTGCTACCTCTGCACAGGATCTTGTCTTTGGACCATGCCCATCATGTCACTTCCCATCAAAAGGATCATCAACACAACCCATAGCAACAACCTCTTCACTATTATCTGAGACCTCGGATGGTGCTCGAACACCTACTCCCCATGCCTCATTTGATATAGTCAAATGCCGCAGAAAAATGGTTGCATACCAGGCCATGTAATTTGGTGTGGTTCCTGGGTCTCTAACTTGTCGAGAAGGGTCCCAAACCTGTGGTACCACCTGTAAGAAGCTAGCCCTAGCTTGGGCTACCTATATGCATGGTCCCATGGTTCACCTCTCTGCATCCTAGTAGGCATACCACATATCAAGTTTTGGGATGCCTTGAACTCTACTTAGCTGTCAAGCTGATGTTGGTCCACCACAGTATATATCAGAATGTAGTTGTGGCTACCAAGAAGGAAATGCTCTACCACACATATGCTAAGTTGTAATCCATCTTGGGGCCACTGTATGTGTCTATAGGGCCTTCAGATGATATCTCTATCCATTAGCTCGTTAAAACCTCAATGGTAGTAGTAAATGTTGCATAAGTGCCCTCATACATTGTCCCCCATGGAAACCCATGCCATTAATATCGGCTCCTCTAGTGCTTAGGTGTGTAATTCACCTACGTGGTTTCCGATCACTATATGCTCCTAGGACCAGATCTACAAAGAAGGACACGGGCCTCACCATCTTTTGATGGTGGTAAGTAATTAGGTGCAAGTCCCAGTATAAATGTGCTAGTATACACTGGCCTCAGCAGTATCACTAGCCACTGAACACTCCATGTACTAATGTAATCAGCCCCATCAAAAATGATGTCCTTGTCTTATCAGTGAGTAAGAACCCACTGATAAGAGCCATCAAGTAAAGTGGTCCCCGATGAAGAGTCAAATCAGCTATGCAATCATGAAAGGACACTGTCATACCCTCATGGGGTATTACCTCATAGCCAAATAGGTCACTAATTACCGCAGTAATCTGACCAAAGTCACTCATATACTCAATCATCGAGCCTATAATAGGAACATGTAAAATCCACCACACTTCCTCCAATGTGATGATCATATATCCTGTGGGGAGCTTGAAATACTGGCTCTCACTATGTCACCACTCAACCAAAGTGGTCAATAGGACATAATCTAAGGTAATAGATGGCATATCTACTACATAGCCTAGGCCAACTACCTCTAGTAGAATCTTCATCATGCGAGGATCACATCAGTGCATGCTCCCCTCCATCTCGGCTATGCAAGTGTGTCTCTCTCACGTTTTCAAAGATGGAAACCATCTCTGTAAAACATGGCGTGTGTTAGACACTAAAACTTTCTTCTAAGTTCTTTTACTATTCATTATCCTTTGCTAAATTTTGTTTCTTTTCTACATGTCATTTTTTGACATTTTCCCCTCTTATTCATCTCTTCTAGGTTCCTGCACACAATTTTGGGTGTATGCGCACCTTGTGGCATGTGTGCCAACCTTTTGGAACGTGCGCATGCACACATTCACCTAAGGGCACTTGTACTATGTTTCTTTTCCGATGCGTGTGCGCTAGGGTTTTGATGCTTGTGCGTGCACGCATGTGCTATGTGTATGTGCATGGATAGGCATACACCTTTTTGAGGCGTATGCATGTGCGCACACATGTGTTTAGTGCTGTGCATGCGCATGTGCTTTAGGGATACTTGTGCTACCAAAGGGATGCCTAGGCTAGACCCTACCTCTAGCCTAACTATTAAAGCATTAAATGTGACATTAAATGTAAAATTGATGAAGTAGGTCAAGCTACTCATGAAGAAGCCATCATCTGCATTCTCGGGCATACTCCTGAACTCGGTCGGTATGTGTCTGCGGGCTTATCCTCTCACCATTTTCCTTGTCACTATCGGGGTCTCGCGGTTAAATTGTAGTAGTGGTGGTAAGAAATTAATTAGTCATGATGATTTACCCCGGATGGGGCATATTAAACCATTTTCACTGGCCGTGATACTCGAAAGCCTTTTTGATCTCCGTTGTTTCTCTAACTCTTCTTCTACTCGCCGTGAATAATTATTTTATTTAAATAATTATTTTTATTTCATTTTCCATCATGTTGGGGAATTCTCTACCATCCGGTACCCCTTTCTTCTCACTAGGACAATTTAATTACTCCTAGGCGATATCCTTTCTTCTAGGCACTCCATCAAATAATTAATTTTTTTATTAAATAATTATTTTATTAATTTTTCCGTTAGGTCAGGGGCATAATTTGCTAACAACTGCTTCTTTCTTCTCCTTGGAGAATTTATTTTGATTCTAGGAGATTCTTGTTGATTCTTCTACTTTCTTCTATGCATCCCACCCATCCAAAAATTTATATATACAAAAAACAAAAATTTCAAAAATTCTCCAAAACAATCCTAAAAATTGTAAAATTCACAAAACTAGGTAAACCAACTCATAGCGGTAGAAACTTGTGTCTTGTGCATGGTATTATTTTTGTATCTTGTTGGAAATTTCACGTCTTCGTAGATCAAATGACTCGTGGATCATCATATTTACAATCATCTATAAAGCTAGAATGCTTTCTTCGTTAGTACTCTGGGCACATAAAGTTACCTGGTACTATTTTGTAGCACACTATGATTTTTCATTGGACCTCGTTTCCTTCATCATCCTCCCTTGCATGTATCCTTTCTCGAGGCATAATTTGTAACCCATGCTATCAATCATGAACATCCGGGATCTTCACTTGATAAAAAAACATTTATACAAACTGTCTTGACCATTTTTATTGGACTATGTGTTCGTACTTGTTTTCCCTATTAAATGAGTTTGTTTCCATCTCATATTGCATTACTTTTTGTATGTTACATTAAGTGGGTATTTTAGCAATGGACAATTGTTTGTAGTATGGATTTTCATGTCATCCTACTTTTTTTGTATGATTACATGTTTAATAAGAACCAATGACGTAGATCTTTGGCAATAAAATGACAATAAATTTGTTTCAATACACTAGATGAAATCTTTCTCTTTCTCTTCCCGTCTTCATTCCTCCTCTACATCATTCTCCTATCAATGATATTCTTCGATTCACTTAGGCCATCCCGCTCCTACCCATTCTTCTATCCATTTCTCTCACCTTTTTCAATCGCCAATCGCCTTCTTTCATCACCCCATCGGCACTCGAGGGGCATCCCTTACTTCTACTAATTTTTCTTCTACGCTCTCAAAATTTATATGTCTACTATCTTTGAAGTGGCGTCACTTACATCACCCCAAAGAGGGGTAAATGAGACACCTATAATTTAGCTTGAGAAATTTAAATTCTTAAATTACACTAATTATACCCTTTCCATAATTTACGACATATCGTCAATATAGTACACTTCCTCTTCTATCATCGTTAATTAGCTACATTATGCTAGTTAATTAAACCTTCTATCCAACAACGACACTAGTTAACGACATTCCCTTAATCAACTCCCTTTCTATCTAGATTAATTAATTATTTATAATTAATTAAGATCCCCTTTCTATATATTAATTAATTATTTCTAATTAATTAATCCCCCTTTCTATCTAGACTAATTAATTATTATTAATTAACTAGCTTCCTCTTCCATTAAATCAATAAATAATCATTTATTTGATAAAATCCATCTCATGGTCTACATCATGCTAATTATTCCTCTAAAAGCTTCTATAAGCTTACACACCTATTAATTAATCACTTTGGCTAATTAATAAAGCCCCTCAAACCCCATGGATCACTAAAGGACAAACTAAACTCTCCTAAGGTTGACTTAACCCTTTCTAAACCTCCCTTATCCACAAATAACACAACCTCTCCATTTATCCCACACGAAGAGGGATGTATAGATTCTTCTATCCATTGGGCTATATAAGGAGCCCTCCTCCTACCTTTCTATTTACACCTTACATGTTTATAGCTAATCTATAGGCATTTCATCTTAGAGCATCTTTCATTTGGGCTAATAGCCATCATTCTTGCATTTCATCCATCCAAGATTTTGGGTCATATGGAGATAATCAAAATGGTCTTGTAGCCATACTTTGATGAGCTTCCATTCCCAAACCCTTGAAGATCAAACAATCAACTTTGATTGCCATGGATCTATCTAGGTTCATTTAGTATTTGGTGATCTAGAGAGTAGAGATTTTAATACTTAGCATATTAGTTTGATTTCTATTTCAAAGTTTTAATGCATAATGTTGGTGTTTAGTCTTGTTTAGCTCTTAGCATGATGATATTTGTTTAGTTAGTTCATGTTTTGAAACTATTAAGGTGTTAGTTTCAATTCTCTTTGCATAGATAATTAATACATTGATACACGACATTGCACAAGCAATGGGAGTTTTGAGTAGATATATGGCCAATCCAGGTAAAGAGCATTGAAAACAGTCAATGGATACTCGGGTATTTGAAAGGGACATCTAGCATGCAGTTATGCTTTGGAGGCTCAGATATTGCATTATGTGGCTATGTTGATTCGGATATGGCTAAATATATGGATGGTAGAAGGAGCACTACTAGATATATTTTAACAATAGGTGGGATGATAGTTAGCTGGATTTCACGATTTCCGAAGGTTGTGGATTTGTCTACTATAGAGGAAGAGTATGTTGTACACTGTAGAGGATAACAAGGAGATGATATGGATGACTAGTGTATGCAATGGAAAATTTACAAAGCTATGGAATGAGGTTAAAGAACCTCAATGCTTAACTAACTCAACTATGCACCATGAGATAAGAGATAAACAAGGAAACTAACATGAAAGAATTATACATTTTACAAAAACATCAAAAACTAATATGTATATTACCCTCTACTCCCTGAATGTTAATTTAAATGAACCTAGAAGATCCTAGCAATAGTTTTTTTGTTTACTCCATGAAGGTGAATGAATCTTACTAAATGGCTACAAGACCAAGCTTAGCATATTCCATTACTAACCTATCATGGATGAAATATGAATCTATTTTAATGGTGGATGGATGCAAGATGGAGGAGCTCTTAACAATGGAGTATGGCCAAGATCCAAATTTTCTATAGCTTAAAGCTATCACAAATGATTTCTAATGCCTTTCTAAAGTGCTTGAGAGATTTTGTTATGTAAACAAGGTGTAAAATTGAAAGGGAGGGGTGACCCTTCTATTTATAGATTTTGGTTTGGAAGAGTTTGGAATTTGGGTGCATGTGGGACTAAAGCACAAAAAGCACTTTTAGATTATATTAGGATAAGCATGCTTTAGGCTTAGTTAAGCTTGGTTTAGGGTAGTTAACTAGGGTTTAGGCTAGTTAAACTTGATTAGCAAGTGATTAGAGACTCACTGAGAGTTGGGAGGGGTCTGGTTAATCATTTGTGACTAATAGATAGCCTAGGAAGTCTGCAAAAGTGATCTAGATGGGAATAGGAAGATTCTCGAATGGTTGAAAGGAGGAATTTTTAGCTAATAAGAGAGATATTAGCCCAATTAGCTGATTATAGGAGGAATACAACCAAGAAGGTGTCCTAAATGGACATCCAAGAATGGAGTAGAGAAGGGTTGATTAACGAAGTGTCGTTAATTGTTTAAATTAGAGGAAATGCTAAGTGTAAGCATATTTTAGGTGTCTATTAGTAGGATCATGGAAGAGTTGGGAAAGGAGAAAGATGATTGCAAAATGTTCGGTGATAGGTCCAAGTACAATTAATTTGCAAAAGAACTCACATTGGATACATGCAAGGGGAATAATGGAGGACACTTGGGTTTGATAAAAGAACAATGTGTACTATGAAATAGTACCAGAAACTCATTATTCCCGTGAGTATAGATGAAGTAAGCACCTAGCTTTTGCTGATGGAGGTAGATCAAGATGATCCATGAGTTGCATAGATGAACATGTGAGAACCAAAGAGTGACGTTTTTAAGGATGATTTATATTGTTTTTTATGTTTCTTCAAACATGTTTGAATGTTTTTCATTTTTTTAACATATTTGAATGTTTATTTATTTTTCTAACATATTTGAATGTTTCTATGATTTTGAAAGTTTTATGAAGCTATGTATAGCAAGACAAAGAAATGTGGATTCCCCCAGTGATAGATGGGGTGTACAAGGGTATAAGGCCACGTGCATGCACAAGAAAGTGAAGATGCAAAAATGCCCCAACATTAGGTGGGAGTTTTGAAGGAAAACTCTTCATGTGCTAATGATGAATGGCGTATCAAGGCCAATATGAATAAGTTCAACATGATGATGAATACAAACCAGTGAACTATTGGGAAGGAGCAAGGATGTCTCCCAACGTAAGCTGCCAAGAAACACGTGATAGAAAAAGAAGTAGAAGATTGTTTTTGTAAAAGGGACAAAGATTTCCGCAAACATGGAAAAAAGTAATCTTATACACATGGATGTTCGAAAGAAGTATAAGAATGATGTGAATGATATTAATATAGCTTAGAAGCCTTGTGATGAAGAAGTGATTATCCAAAGGCACAAATCATGAGACGATATAAGGACTAAGGAAAGAGTCTAAACATGGTCCAAAACAAACCCTTGGTAATATACTAATCCTGTTCAATCATAGAGATCCAATGTGTGGACATGGAATTTAATTACCTCTTGAAGGGAAGATTTAATAGACAAAAAGTGAAGACACCCTAGCCAATGTGTAGGAATGATTTATTTTGATAGGTGATAGGTGATTTGTGATTGAAGGGTTGAAGGATAGCCGTACATTGCTCCGCTACTAGCCAAAGCGTCCATATCCCGATGGATATGAATTTGATTCTAATCGCAACATTGATCTACCGCTTAGTCAAGCATCCATAGCTCCGATAGAGATTATTGAAATACCCCAAGAGAAATTATATATCAATTTTCAATTACTTTTAGCTTTTAGCTTTTGAATTTTTGATTGATGTTGATTCTTTTCTTCTTGAAAACTTATTTCATCTCTCTAGTTTGAAAACAGGTTAAGAACCACTAATGGCTTGATGAGAGGATGTGGAAGTGATTGTGATGAAGAAATTGGCTAGTGTTAACAAATATGTCCAAAATTTCTTTGCAAGAATTTTATTATATGTAAATTGTGATAGGATCTCTAAGAGGTCATTCGTTCTTTAATTTACTAGGGTGATAAAATACCAAGGTCAAATAGATACCATAGAGATAAATGTCACAAAATATGTGTGAATAAGCTAATCAAAATAACATCAAAGGGATGAAAATTTTAGGAAGACTTGCGAGAATTAATAGCAAGGAATGGAAAAAGAACATCCCGGTGTATGCAATACCTGATTGCAATTTTTGATGTTTGTACCTTTGATTTTTGTTGTGTTTTATCATGTTTTTTTAATTTTTACATTGTTTTTTAATTTTTATATTTTTTATAGTTTTAGGAGGTTGGGACTAACAAAGTCACTCTGCATGGTAAGATCCAACAATGATGTTTGCAACTTCCTTGATAAGGGAGACTAGGCGTGTTTGTTTATCAAGCATAATATTTTCTCTGATCTCAATGATCATGGTGAGATCATACTCAACAAATGACTGTGATTTATCTTGAAACATTGATTGTTCATGCGGGATCTTGAGTTCCCTATCCATAGGTTTCTACACTTTACACCATACTTGATGGTTACATTGATGTGCATTCTTGAATCACACTTGATTTACAATTTTGATATTGTTCAAGTTGTTGGGGGCTTTCAAGCTCTTGGAAGTTTTTACCTGAGCTTGATTAAGAAAATGTTTGGGTTTCTTATAAGTTGATGCATGACTTGTATAATCTCGAGAAGGAGAAGAAAGTGAATGTGGACATTTAGAACTAATGTGAGAAATGACCACGGGTTTTCCACAACCATTGATAGAAGAAATATGTGATGGATGAAAATGATACGGTCTAAGAATTGAAGAGGATGGGCTACCGGAGGTGAGCCACGATAGTAGATGATGAAGGGATGCTATAATATGGAAGAAGTTGGGCTGCGATGACATGGCCCTAGAATAAAAGAAGATGATGAAGGGATGCTAGGGTGTGGCCTAAGTATATATGAGGAGGGACTACTTGGAGGTATCCCATAAATAAAAGAGGATGAAAGGATAATAGGATGTGGCCCAAGAATAGAAGGGAATGGGCTACTAGGAGGTGACCCACAAGTAGAAAATGGAGGGCTACCTGGGGGTCAATCCAAGATAGAATAAGACAATGGGATACTCAACGGTGACCCAAGGAGATATTTTTATTGAGGATGGATGATATATAAGGAATGATTGGGTAATGAGAAGATAGGACATGGATAATTGCTAGACCTCAACATCTCATCGGGCTCGAGAGGAAGGTGAAGATGGAATAACAAAAGAAGAATCAAGTTCCATGAATTTAGGCTCTTCCTCTATGTTTTGAAAAAATGGATCAACTTCTTCACTCCAATATGTGAGCGTATCAAGTTAAAGAAAGAACCCTTTTTTGTTATCCTCAAGAGGGATATCATAATGTAGTTTGATTTTTCCATCATTTTGAGAGAAATAAATCAGAATAGGTTGTTGTTCTTTGGCCATAGGAGGTTCAAAAGAAGAAATGGGCCCGATAAGTGGGCAAGATGAATTAATAGAAGAAGATGAATATTTTTGATGATGTAGATGAGGGGAAGGGTTGACCTTATCACTCCCATGAAGAGTTTTGATAGTTCTTTGAAAATATCTTAGCACATGGCTTTTTTATAATGGTTTTTCGTGGTCACAAGACATTGATCTTTAGAAGATGGATGAGGAAATGGTATGATATGGTTGAAAGGGCTCAAGTTTTGAAGAGGGATTGAATGTGGTTTGATATCGAACATGAATCAAGAGAGGAAGTAGGATTGGAGGCGGGTGTCTCAAGAATGGATGATTTGGATCCGGACTTAGATTACTTTTCTAGAAGACGATGTAATGTAGGTTGGAAAGTAGGATCGCATAGAAATCCATTGAATTGTGACGTAGGATTCAAATTGGATGAATGACTAGAGGGAAACCGAGTCATGGAAATCTTCGATGGAGGAAGAGGTCGTTGAGACAACTAAGGAAGGAGGTACTTTGCGCAAAGGAAGGGAGGACCGTGACTTAAGAACCAAATCATATGTTTGAGTGATGGAACTTATAGTCACATGAGCCTTTAAAGGAGGAAGACATCGTTGAGGTGATTTGGAGTAAAGGTCCTGTGAAGTAAGGGAGGACCATGATTTGATATTTGATCTAGGGGTATCCAAATTATAGTTAGGATCTGAATCTTTAGAAGAAGAGTGAGAGTCTAAACAAGATTTTGTATTTGAATCATAAGAAGAGTGGGGAAACCGAATAATAATTTGGATCAAGTATCCAAACCATACCATCGACTATGAGCTGAAGCTTGTGAACATGGTAATTGAATGGGCCCTCTAAGACGAAGAACCAAACAAGTTTTAGTTATAATGGGTATATTTTGATTTGAATTCCTAAACCTAGGTTCTACATTGTCGTATGTATAAGGGACCTTATGATAATCAGTCATTGTTGGCATCATTTAAGCACAAATGCCTATACCTAGATAGTGTGATGGAATTCCTTCAAAGGGAAGAAGGCTCTATATTGATTCAAGTAGCATAAAAGAAACCAACTAGACATTTCGTAGGTATGGAGATGCGTACATGATTTTCTCAAGAAGGTCTAAGGAAAATAGACATTTTGATGACATGATTTTGATAATGCAACAAGATTTTCCTAGAATAAGTCTATGAGTTTGTTAACATGCAAAGAATAATCAGGCAAGTATAGATAACCAAATAAATTGATCAAAGTATTTACCTTTCTATTTCAAAATAGTTTTGATGCTAGATAGCCAACTCTATGTCAATAATTATGTCAATTTTAGAAAAGTGAACAAGGTGTAAGTATTAACAAAGTGTAAGAACAAATCCCAATCAAAGGATACCATGATGAGTTCAACAACCAACAATGCCTAAATGTTAAAGGGCGAGGCTTACAAATGTAAGCCTCGTAACCACACCAATTGGACATGTCTATCAAGATTTGTGGAGAAGCGAGATATTAGTGTCAAAGTGGTATCGAAACTACACAAAGAAAGTACGCAACACTTTTCAAGATTTAGGAAAATGTTTGAAATCAAACTAAGTCAAAGTATACTAAGGATGTGCTAAAATGTGGGCAGCATAACGCCACAATGCAGACACTTAGATCACATTTACGAGAAATGTGACATAAGTATCTTAATTATGTTGAGGAAATGCGAACAAGGTAACACATCAAAGGGAGATCAAATGATGAATCAATCCTAACTATGATGATGATCTTGAAATCAAGATCAAGTGGCCATCAAAGATATGAGTACACATCCATGCACTTTAGATGTTTAATAACTCAACCGCAAACATGGATGAGTGTAAATAGACACAAAAGTGGTGAACACTATCTATGACAACACTCTGAAAGATGCCTTCTCTTATCCCAATTTGGCAACAAGAACGCAAAGCTATAGATCAAAAGATGAAAAAAAACTAAGTGCCACTTGGGTAGAGTTTCTCCTCATCTAAAGGTGAGACAAAAATGAACTAAGTGAGACGTCATTTAATTTTGTGATGAAATATACTTAGATCAAACATGTGTGGGTTATTTTACTTGTTTAAGAAACAAGGTTCGGACTCCAATTAATTCATCACTTCATGATGGCTTGGTACGACACCGGACTAGAAAATTGGGCTCCAAGATAGAATGGCTTCCCTAATAAGATCTCTCAAAAAGGTGTCATAAGTTTGTCTAATGTGATTGTGATTGACCAAAATAGTCACACTAACTGATTTGGGAGTATCTCAGCTTTACTTTACCCCCTTCTGATATAATGAGCAACTAATGTGTTTAGTTGTACCGTCATAACGGTCATGATAAGGAAAATATTTGACTCTAACTCACAATGCAAAGCTAGTCAAGTGGGTAAGTGGAGCGCTTCTTGTTTCATCCACAAGGTTACTCAACGGTGGATTACTTTAGGGTTCCTAGAACCACCCCCATTGTTGTAGATTAAGGCATTATGCCAAAGGGGTTATGTTCCGCTTAAGTAGATACGGACGTACCTTATTCTAAAACCTGCATTACATTGTGAAGTAGAATGGTGTGTTTTTCATTTTCTTAACTTAATGTGGTTTTAAGTAGCACACCATTTGGTAACCTGTATGAAAACACGTGTATTAGAAGGTTTGTGTCTCATTTTGATGCCTTTTCTTTGACAAGCATTAGGTCCTGTACGAGATGAGTTTAGTAATTTTCCATTTGAATACTGATATCAAGAAAGGGAATTTACATGTTTCTTTTGATTCCTAAGATCACAAAAAGGTTCTAAGGAAGAGCATACAATATGTGAAAATTCCACAAAAACAAGCTATATGGAAAGTACCTTTAATTTTAGAAGCATAAAGCAAGTGTTTTTTTAAATGTGACAAAAGGTTGTACAAGTGTTTTTGATCTCCAAGATCACCTAGAAGGTGCGAGGAGAGAGCTTACAAACCTTATTTTAGTTAAGGAATGAAAAACTCTTAAGTTATGCTAGACCAAAAAAATAATCAACACCCTGCACTTACTTTGTTAGTTCTTGAAAAATTCAAAAAATTGAGAAAAATGATTTTATACCTCGGGAAAATTTTTTCAAATTTAACACAAACACCTATACACCCCTATCAACATGTGCACTCATGTTTCAATGCCTACGCTCACAGTTCAATGCATGTGCTCCCCTTTGTAAAAATGATAGACAATTGAAAATGCATGCTGACATGTGCACTCATAGTTCGACACTGTGATAACAATTCGACACCTCCACTCACCTTTATAAAAATGAAAAAGTTGAAAATACAAGATGACATTTGTACTCACAGATTCAACACCCGCAATCACCTTTTTAAAAATTCCAAAGTTGAAAATACAATCTAATGTGTGTTCTCACACTCGATGCTCTATGCTCACGCTTTGACGCCTACGCTTACCTTTGTAAAAATGACAAATTTGAAAATACAAGCTAATGTGTGCGCTCACAGTTCAATTCCTGCGCTCATAGTTTGACGCTGCGCTCACCTTTATAAAAATGAAAAATTTGAAAATACAAGATGACATGTGCACTCACACTTCAACACCTACAATCACAGTTCAATGCGTGCGCTCACCCCCTAAAAAACCCATAAAAGTCACATAATTTGAATTTTTTAAAAAGCAAAAAGTATTTTGTTAGTCAAAGAAGCCTATTTCTAGTTCAAACCCACAAAATATATATGAACAAGGATGATTTAGCTCATTTAAAAAATGAAATCAAGTAAATAACAAGCTATTTCTCCTAGAAAACATGAAAGTGAACTTTGAAAAGCTTAAAAGACCTCCATTAATGGAGGATGGAGTAAGTGTCCCACCGGATGTGCCAAATGTATGCAATGGAAAATTTGCAAATATATGGAATGAGGTAAACTAACCTCAAAGCTTAACTAACTCAACTATGCACCATGAGATAAGAGATAAACAAGGGAAACTAACATGAAGCATTATAACTTTGATAAAAACATCAAAAACTAACATGTATATTACCCTCTACTCCATGAATGCTAATATAAATGATCCTATAAGATCCTAGCAACCAGCTTTGTTGTTTACTCCATGAAGGTGAATGAATATTACTAAATGGCTACATGACCAAGTTTAGCATATTCCATTACTAACCTATCATAGATGCAATATGATCTATTTTAATGGTGGATGGATGCAAGATGGAGCTCTTAACAATGGAGTATGGCCAAGATCCAAATTTTCTATAGCTATCACAAATGATTTCTAATGCCTTTCCAAAGTGCTTGAGAGATTTTGTTATGTAAACAAGGTTTAAAATTGAAAGGGATGGGTGACATTTTAAGTTATAGATTTTGGTTTAGAAGAGTTTGGAATTTGGGTGCATGTGGGACTAAAGCTTAAAAATAAATTTTAGGTTAGATTAGGATAAACATGCTTTAGGCTTAGTTAAGCTTGGTTTAGGGTAGTTAACTAGGGTTTAGGCTAGTTAAACTTTATTAAGTAATGATTAGAGACTCATTGAGTGTTGGGAGGAGTCTGGTTAATCATTTGTGACTAATAGATAGCATATGAAGCCTAAAAAGTGATCCAGAGGGAATAGGAAGATTTTGAATGGTTGAAAGGAGGAATGTTTAGCTAATAAGAGAGATATTAACACAATTAGCTGATTATAGGAGGAATACGACCAATAAAGTGTTGTAAATGGGCATCTAAAAATGGAGCAGAGAAGGGTTGATTAACAGTGTCATTAATTGGTTGAATTGGAGGAAATGCTAAGTGTAAGCATATTTTAGGTGTCTACATTTTCCCTATTTGGGGTGACGTAAGTGACGTCACTTCAAAGAAAGTAGACAAACATAAACAAGTAGAAATTTTTTGAATGGGTAGAAAAAAATTAGTAGAATGAAGGAAAAGTTGCAAAGCTATGGAATGAGGTTAAATAACCTCAAAGCTTAACTAACTCAACTATGCACCATGAGATAAGAGATAAACAAGGGAAACTAACATGAAAGCATTATAAATTTGACAAAAACATCAAAAACTAACATGTATATTACCCTCTACTCTTTGAATGCTAATTTAAATGAACCTAGAAGATCCTAGCAATCAGTTTTGTTGTTTACTCCATGAAGGTGAATGAATCTTACTAAATGGCTACAAGACCAAGTTTAGCATATTCCATTACTAACCTATCATGGATGCAAGATGAAGCTATTTTAATGGTGGATGGATGCAAGATGGAGGAGCTCTTAACAATGGAGTATGGCCAAGATCCAAATGTTCTATAGCTTAAAGCTATCACAAATGATTTCTAATGCCTTTCCAAAGTGCTTGAGAGATGGGTAAGTGCATGAAGTTGGGGAGCCAAAAAGTATATAAGAATCCAAAAAAAATAAAAATGCGCACGTGTTCTATTAAAACACATGCACATTTTAATTTGTTTGGCTTGGGAATCACCAAAGCATAACATGTACATGTTACGCCTACTATAAAAAAAAAAAAGTGGCCCGAGCCTCTATCATTTTACCTCCCTTAAACGCGAGTTTCGAGCTATTTCATGCCCTCACATTTTTCATTCAACTAAATCTTAAGCTCAAAGGATCATTTCGATTGCCAGAAGATCCGATTCGACGATGGTGCCATGGAGAAGAGGTAAGCACAATTCTTTTCTCAAAATTACATTTAAATATGATAATTATAGATTAAAATTTGAATTCAGTACATATTTTTTATTGTTATAGTTAGAGGTTGAGGGAATCAACCATAACCAAACCCTATTATTCCTGACATCCCTCCTGACACTCCCACAATTTCTCAACATCCCTTGGGTAGTCAAGATGATTTAGCAGCCCAAATAGTTGAAAACAAAATTAAAATTGAGGATTTAATCAAAAAAATGAAGGATGCACTATCTACAAACCCCCACCGCGGCTCTCTTGCAAACACATTGAGGCATTACTTGTTTCAATTGACATGGTAACGGGCAAATTGATCATTGGACAAATTACAGAGAGGGTTGTAGGGTTTATTATTCCAACAAATTGTCATATGTGGATGTAAAGAAAAAATAAATTTCAAAATAACTCATATGCACCTTATTCACAGAGACCCCGCACTTTAATTTTCCTATTCCGTTGATATGTAAACAATTTACCATCCATTGGTGTAATAATAATTTAATTAAAAATAATTTTTGGGGCTGATAGTGGATGGTGTTTGATTTTCCACCTTGTAATAACAACGAGGTGCCACTATACTTTCTCGAGGAAACTCTATCATGCGAGTTTATCCTCAATAAGATGCCAAATTATTTTGATTTCCAAGATTTCTGGGGCCGAGGAAAAGGATCTACACAGATCAACTAGGTGCACAATGTGCACCTATTCAAAGAAGATAGATTCCCCACACAAGCCCCCTCACCCTTATATTTTCCCTCAAGTAGTGAAGAAGACAATAGAGATTGATACAATCCATGCGCTTCAGGGGCTATCTACGACCCTTGTTCGACATACGAGGGAGATTTCTGAGCCATATTCTCATGGAGGTACATAGAATATTCATTTAGAGAGTACTAGCATGAGGCCACATTTTTGCTCGTCATGTAGTAGCATATGTTGGGGCCCCGAGGAGGATGAGACTTTCATGCGTACTAATTTCGGTGCACCTGGTGCTAGGGGTGAACACGATAATGTCACTATGTCAGATGTCCTTTTGAGTGATACATTTGGATTACAATCATCCATGTCACCTTTGCAAGTAAATTTGTTATGTTTTGTTATGTGTGTTACAAAAATTTTGGAGTACCTAATTTACTTATATATTTTAAATTTTTGAAATAATTGTATTTGTACATGTACATGCATTGATATTACAACGCGCGGAGGCACATCTTCATCCCGACCACAGGCGCGAGCACCATGCATACACATACATTCACAAAGGTAATTTAGAATGTTAATTATGTAAAATTTTCACATACATGTGTATATTTATATATATTTGCATGTATATATATATATATATATATATATATATATTAGTTTTAAAGTAAAATATATGTATGTTCTTGTATGTCCATCTAACTCATGTGATATACATGTTTGATAAAGATGTTTACTTCACTAGACACCCCACCATCTCTGCGATAAGTAGATAAAGGTGTTGCTTTGCTGTGATTTCATCTGCAAGCAACAACTCACTGAGGTATTCAAACAAACGTAAATTTTGTTAAATTTCTCGTGTAATTCATATAATGTTAAATTAAATGTTAGTAATGTCTTTCATTATAGAATTATTAAATTATGTTAATAATTTCCTTCATTGTGTGTATACAGTTTTTACCTATGATGAAGGCACAACCCTATTCATTTGATTCACAAGCATGGTGGGGTAAAAACAATAGTTATATATTGATAAAATTAGTTAAAATATTGTCATTATGTAGATACATGTACTTAGCTCTATTTTCACAAATTCGATGTTATATTTTCTAATCTTATGTGTATGTAGGGAACTTTAACCCCCTCCATTTTGACTTCAAGGGCACGGACTCCTCCATCTCATCATCTTCGTACCCCCATGCATACTGCAGGAGCTCCAGATGAATCATCTGAGCGTGAGATGCAAATTCAACGTGATCAACAACTTGTAGTAAGTTTGTGTATTTATGTAAATAATTTCATTCTAGCATGGTCTTAAATACATGTTGAAAACATATATAAATTAAGTTTTGACAAAAAAACATTGTTTGCATTTACATGCTCATCTACAAGTGAGTATTCAGTGGAAGAGAACTCGAAGCATGGGCTCAGACGATCCAAAGTCATCTCATGGATATCCATATTCATCTAAGGGAGGGCCTTATTCGAGTAAGGCCAAGAGAGGGATAGATTTTGATGAGTAGGAAATATATATGTCTTACATGACATTGATATGTGTATGAGTAGGAAATATATATGTCTTATCAATGTGTATATGTGTATTTACCTTACTTGTGCTTCTTCTTGCTCATTGTCTCTTTGTCTTGGTTCCTATCTTATCATGTACTTACTACATTATTCTATGCTTCATAGTCTTCTCCACTATTAAAACACCCGATAGTTGTCACAATTTGATGCCTTTCATCTGTTGATATTTTGAGAATGTATCTCCATATACATTACTCCAATGCTTGAGAATGTCTCCAGATGTAATGACATTCGATTCGACACTCAATGATTCTTGATTGTCTAATTCTATCCAATTCGTGTTACTACCTTTAAATCAGTAGGCATTTCAAGTTATTTGGAAATCACATCACACCCTTCAATAAGGTTTATGACTACCCCTATCCTTTTTAAGGTGCTTTTGAAAGCATCCATGGGTTTATCATAACATAAATTATCAATGAATGAAAGGTCACTAAGCCGTGGGCTAGTGACTCCCATTTAGAACTAAACAAGAAATATTTACTAGGTGATTGATAAATCCCGTGTGTTCTTAGACATACCCCTATCAAATTCATTCTTAAGCCAATCTAGTCATTCAGGGCTCTTAAGCAACTACGCCCGATGGGGTAGCCCTACACTGACTGACTCAGACGCACTATTTCACGTTTTTATAAACAATAGCACAATGAGAAAACTCGAAAGGAGACAGAGAAAACCATGAGAGGATTTTGTATAGGGCCTCGACATGGAGGTCTCAAATCCAACGAGATATCTCTAGGTGCCACGAAGTCCAAGAAATCACACCCAAAGATATGGAGTGTTTGGGCCTCAAGGCTCTTAAGCGACTAAGCCTGCACGAGGTAGCCCAAAAACACGGGGAGCGTAGGGACCCAAAAAAAAAAAAAAAAAGCATTTATTAGTGTTAATTAGGTCATTTAGACATGTTGGTGTAGTTGTTTTGGTCCCATGAGCTTTTGTTTGAAAACTATAGCATCTAAGCAGCCCTACACCGACTCGCATCGCACTATTTCGCATGTTTGCAAACAATAGGACATCGAGAGAACCAAATGGAGATGGAAAAAACCATGAGAGGATTTTGTATAGTGCCCTGATGTGGAGGTTTTGGATCTGAAAATATGTCTCTAGGTGCCATGGAGTCCAAGAAATCACACGTCGAAGATATGGCGTGATTGGGCCTTAGGGCTCTTAAGCGACTACGCCCGGATGAGGTAGCCCGAAAGCACGGGGAGCATAGGGAACAAAAATGAATGCTCCTCTAGCATTCACCAAGCCACCCCAATGTGTTAGTGTAGTTAGTTTGGTCCCACAAGACTCCGTTTGCAAACTACAACCTCTGATAGACCTACACTGACTCAAACTGCACTATTTCTTATGTTTGGAAAACAATAAAGACAATGAGAGAACTGGATGGAGATGTAGAAAAATGCAAGAGGATTTTGTAGAGGGCCTCTACATGGAGGTATTGGATCTGATGAGATGTCTCTAGGTGCCACGGAGTCTGAAAAATCACCCATTGAAGATATGGCGTGTTTGGGCCTCAGAGCTCTTAAGGGACTACACCCGGACGGGGTAGCTTTGAAAGCACAAGGAGTGTATGGAACCAAAACGAAGCCTCTAGTAGCATTCACTAGGAAACCAAAATGTGTTTGCATAGTTGGTTCGGTCACATGAGCTTTCGTTTGCAAACTACATCCTCTGGCAGCCTATACGACTCGGATCGCACTATTTCTCATGTTTGCAAACAATAGCACAAAGAGAGAACCAGATAGAGATGGAGAAAACCACTAGAGATTTTGTAGAGGATTTGATGTGGAGCTCTTGAATCTAACGAGACATCTCTAGGTGCCACGGAGTCTGAGAAATCACCCATCGAAGATATGGCGTGTTTGGGCCTCAGGGCTCTTAAGGGACTACACTCGGACGAGGTAGCCCGAAAGCACGGATAGCATAGGGAACAAAAAAATCCTCCATTAGTGTTCACTAGGCCATACAAACGTGTTGGTCTAGATGGTTTGGTCCCAAAGGCTACCATTTACAAAATACAACATCTAGCAGCCTTAGACTAACTTAGACTACACTATTTCACGCATTTACAAATAATAGGACAAGGAGAGAACCAGATGGAGACGGAGAAAATTGTGAGAGGGTTTCATAGAGGGCTTCAACATGGAGGTTTTAGATCCAATGAGACATCTCTAGGTGAGATGGAATCCGAGAAATCACATGTCAAAGATATAAGTTGTTTTGGTCTCAAGGATCTTAAGGGACTACGCCTGACGAGGTAGCCCGAAAGCACGAGAAGCATAGGAAAGAAAAAAATCCTCCACTAGTGTTCACCAAGCCATACGGATGTGTTGGTCTAGACAGTTTTGTCCCACAAGCTACCATTTGCAAAATACAATATCTAGCAACCTTACATTGACTTAGACTACACTATTTCGCGCATTTACAAACAATAGGACAACGAGAGAACCGGATGGAGACAGAGAAAATAATGAGACGATTTCATATAGGGCTTCAACATAGAAGTTTTAGATTCAACGAGACATCTCTAGGTGCCATGGAGTTCGAGAAATCACATGTCGAAGATATAAGGTGTTTTGGTCTCATGGCTCTTAAGAGACTACACTGAATGAGGTAGCCCGAAAGCATGGGGAGCATAGGGAACCCAAAAAAATCCATAGCGTTCACTAGGACATTTAGATGTGTTGGCATAGTTGGTTCGGTCCCACATGATACCGTTTGCAAAATACAACATTGAGCAACCTTACATTGTCTTAAACTATACTATTTCACGCGTTTGCAAAACAATAGAACAGGAGATAACCTAATGGAGATGGAAAAATCCACGAGAGGGTTTCATAGAGTTCCTCGACATGGAGCTCTTTTATCCGACGAGACATCTCTAGGTACCACGGAGTTCGAGAAATCAATTGTCAAAGATATGGTGTGTTTCGGCCTCAGGGCTCTTAAGGGACTACGCCCGGACGAGGTAGCCCAAAAGCAAAGGTAGTATAGGAAACCAAAAATAATGCTCCAATAGTGTTCACCAGTCCACCCTGATGTGTTGGCATAGTTGGTTTAGTCCCATGAGATTTCGTTTTCAAACTATAGTGTATGGCAGCCCTACACTAACTTTCAGATCGCACTATTTCTCGCATTTACAAACAATAAGCACAAACAAGAGAACCATATGGAGAACGAGAAAAATGTGAGAGGATTTCGTAGAGGGCCCCAATTTGGAGGTCTCGGATCTAAAGAGATGTCTCTAGGTGCCACAGTCTGATAAATCATGCGTCAAAGATATGACATGATTGGGCCTCAGGGCTCTTAAGCGACTATGCCCGAACAGGGTAGCCCGAAAGCATGGGGAGTGTAGGGAAAAATAAAAAGCCTTCACTAGCATTCAAGAAGCCACCACGACATATTGGCGTAGTTGGTTTGGTCCCATGAGCTTTCGTTTGCAAACTACAGCCTCTGCAATCTACATTGACTCAAATCGCACTATTTCGCGTGTTTGTAAACAATAACACAGCGAGAGAACCAAATGGAGAAAGAGAAAACCGTGAGAGGATTTCACGAGAGGGATTCAACGTGAAGCTCTCGGATCTAGCGATATGTATCTAGGTGTCATGAAGTCTGAGAAATCACTCGTCGAAGATATGGCGTGATTAGGCCTCAGGGCTCTTAAGTAACTACGCCCGAACGAGGTAGCCTAAAAGCACGGGGAGCGTAGGGAACCAAAACAAAGCCTCCACTAGCATTCACTGGGCATGCCAACATGTTGGCATAGTTGGTTTAGTCCCACGAGCTTCCATTTGTAAACTACAGCCTCTGGCAGCCCTACACTGACTCAAACTGCACTATTTCACACATTTGCAAACAATAACACAGTGAGAGAACCGGATGGAGACGGAGAAAACCACGAGAGGATTTCGTAGAGGATTCAACATGGAGCTCTTAGATCTGATGAGATGTCTCTAGGTGCCATGGATTCTGAGAAATCACCCATCAAAGATATGGTGTGATTGGGCCTTAGGGCTCTTAAGTGACTGTGCCGAACGAGGTAGCCCGAAAGCACGGGAGCATAGGGAACCAAAACGAATCCTCCACTAGTGTTCACTAAGCCACCCCAACATGTTGGCATAGTTGGTTCAGTCCCATGAACTTCCGTTTGCAAACTACAGCCTCTGGCAGCCCTACACTGACTCAAACTGCACTATTTCGTGTGTTTGCAAACAATAGCACATCAAGAGAACCAGATGGAGATGGAGAAAACCGTGAGAGGCTTTTAGTAGACTAAAGAAATATAACCTAAATAGTCAGAGTAATAGACTAAATCAGCATTCTATTTCTCACATATAAAATGAATTTCTACCTTCAAAAAGAAACTATGGGTGAATGCTCAATCAAAAAATAAATTACAATTCTAAACGAGTTTCAAGCTCAATTATCAATACTTCATTGCAGTTTTTCTTGCCAATATGTTGCTTTTGGAACTACCTGGTTTGATTTGTGAAGTTGAAGCAACTGGGATTAATAAAAATAATCAACTTGGCATGTTGTCCTTAATATTATCCATGATTCTATCAACAACATCACATAGATCTTCCATTCTAGTTAAGTTGTGATCCTTCCACGCTTCCCATTTTTCCTTTTCTTCCGCTCGTATCTTCTCTTTAAGTTCTTCCAGATGTTTTTGGGTAATCAAATTGACTCTTTATGAATTTTAGGAGGCATTTCTTCTTGAATCATAGTGACATCTTCACCTAATTTTTTTTCTTCATGATTTTCATTGTCATCTAAAGTTGAAGACTGAATATTTATATGGCCTTCGGCTTCTTTTTGGCACAAACAACCTTTTATAATGTCCAAAAAAATTCAGGCTCTTCATTCTCTATTTGATTGAAGATATTCATTCTTTCAAAATGAATAGTTGGAACATTGGTGGTCTCCCCAACAAAACTAAGTTCATAGTCTACATAGTTGCATCCTATGGCAAAATCATTGAACATTGGTGGTTTCCTCCACCCGTGCTTTCAAGTTGCTACCCCATTCGGACGTAGTCGCTTAAGAACTCGAGGCCTAATCATGCCATATCTTTGACAGTGATTTATCACTCCATGACACCTAGAGATGTCTTGTTAGATCTGAGACCTCCATGTTAGGGCCCTCTACGAATTCCTCTCACGGTTTTCTCCATCTCCATTTGGTTCTCTCATTGTGATATTGTTTGCAAACACGAGAAATAGTGCACCGAGTTAATGTAGGGCTGCCGACACTATATTTTCCAAATGGAATCTCATGGGACCAAACCAACTACACCAACATGTCGAGCGGCCCGGTGAATGCTAGTGGAGCATTCATTCTGGTTCCCTACGCTTCCCATGCTTTCGGCTACCTCGTGCCCGGCATAGTCCCTTAAGAGCCCTGAGGCCCAAACACGCCATATCTTCGACGAGTGATTTCTCAGACTCCGTGGAACCTAGAGATGTCTTGTAAGATCGAGAGCTCCACGTCAGGGTACTCTATGAAATCCTCTCATGGTTTTTTCCATCTCCATTCGGTTCTCTCGTTGTCCTATTGTTTGCAAATGTGTGAAATAGTGTAGTCTAAGTCAGTGTAAGGCTGCTAGATGTTGTATTTTGCAAATGGTAGCATGTGGGAACAAACCAACTATGCCAACACGTCCAAATGGCTTGGTGAATTCTACTTTGATCAAGGTTTTTTTAAGTTCCCTACGCTCCCCGTGCTTTTGGGCTACCTCATTCGGGCGTAGTCTCTTAAGATCCCTGAGACCAAAACACCTTATATCTTTGACATGTGATTTCTCATACTCCGTGGCACCTAGAGATGTCTAGTCAAATTTGAAACCTCCATGTTGAAGCCCTCTACAAAATCCTCTCGTGATTTTCTATCTCCATCCGGTTCTCTTGCTATCCTATTGTTTGTAAATACTCAAAATAGTGTAGTCTAAGTCGGTGTAAGGTCATTAGATGTTGTATTCTAAAAATGGTAGCTTATGGGACAAAACTATCTATGCCAACATGTCCGTATGGCCTAGTGAAAAATAGTGGAGGAATTTTTTATTTACCTATGCTTCCCATGCTTTCGTGTTACCTCGTCTAGTTGTAGTCCCTAAAGAGCCCTGAGACCAAAATAAATTATATCTTTGACATGTGATTTCTCAAACTCTGTGGCACCTAGAGACGTCTCATTGGATCTAAAACATATATGTTGAATCCTCTACGAAATCCTCTCACGCGTTTTCTCTATCTTCATCCGGTTCTCTTATTTTCCTATTGTTTGTAAATGCCTCGAAATAGTGTAGTCTAAGTCGGTGTAAGGTCATAGATGTTTTATTTTGTAAATGATAGCTTGTGGAACAAAACCGTCTAGACCAACACGTCCATATTGCCTGGTGAACACTAATGGAGGCTTTTTTTTTGTTTCCTACGCTGCCGTGCTTTCGGACTACCTCGTCCAGGTGTAGTCCTTTAAGATCCTTGAGGCCCAAACACACCATATCTTTGATGGGTGATTTCTCAAACTCTGTGGCACCTAGAGACATCTCATTAGATTCAAGATCTCCACATTAAATCCCTCTACGAAATCCTCTTACAGCTTTTCTCCATCTCCATCTGGTTCTCTCGTTGTCTATTGTTTGCAAACATGAGAAATAGTGCAGTCTAAGTCAGTGTAGGGCTGCCAGAGGCTGTAGTTTGCAAATGGAAGCTCATGGGACCAAACCAACTCTTCCAACACATCATGGTTTCCTAGTGAACACTACTGGAGGCTTAATTTTTGTTCCGTACACTCCTCGTGCTTTCGGGCTACCCCGCTCGGTGTAGTCCCTTAAGAGCCTTGAGGCCCAAACATGCCATATCTTCGATGGGTGATTTTTCAGACTCTGTGGCACCTAGAGACATCTCGTTAGATTTGAGACCTCCACTTTAGGGCCCTATACAAAATAATCTCGTGGTTTACTCCATCTCTATCCGGTTCTCTCGTTGTCTATTGTTTGTAAATGTGAGAAATAATGCGATCACTGAGTTAGTGTAGGGCTACCAGAGGCTGTAGTTTGCAAATGAAACATCGTGGGACCAAAACAACTATGCCAACATGTTGGGGTGGCTTGGTGAATGCTAGTGGAGCATTCATTTTGGTTCCCTTCACTCCCGTGCTTCTTTCAGGCTACCTCACCGGGCGTTGTTGCTTAAGAGCCTTGAGGTCCAATCACACCATATTTCGACAGGTGATTTCTCAGACTTCATGGCACCTAGAGATGTTGTGTCAGATTTGAAACCTCCAAATCATAGCACTCTACGAAAGCCTCTCATGGTTTTTTCCATCTCCATTTGGTTCTCTCGTTGTCCTATTGTTTGTAAACGCGCGAAATAGTGCAATCTGAGTCAGTGTAGGGATGTCAGACGCTATAGTTTGAAAACAGAAGCTCATGGGACCAAACCAACTATGCCAACACATCTAAATGGCTTGGTGAATGCTACTAGAGGATTCATTTTGGTTCCCTACGCTCCCCTTTCTTTCGTAGCTACCTCATCCAAGCTTAGTCATTTGAGAGCCCCGAGGCCCAAACATGCCATATCTTTGATGGGTAATTTATCGGACTCATGTGGCACCTAGAGATGTCTCATTAGATCTGAAACATCCATGTTAGGGCCCTCTACAAAATCCTCTTGCATTTTTTCTTCTTCTACATCTGGTTCTCTTGTTGTCTATTGTTTGTAAATTGGTGAAATAGTACGATTTTGAGTCAGGGTAGAGGGCTGCCAGAGGCTGTAGTTTGCTAATGGAAGTTTGTGTGACCAAAAACTATGCCAAAACATCACAAAGACTAGGTGAACACTAGTGGAGTATTATTTTTGGTTCCCTATGCTCCCCGTGCTTTCAGGCTACCCCGTCTGGGCATAGTTGCTTAAGATCCTTGAGGCCCAATCACGCCATATCTTCAACGTGTGATTTATTGAACTCTATGGCACCTAGAGACATATCTTTAGATCCAAGATCTCCACATTGGGGCACTCTACAAAATCCTCTCATTTTTATTTCCATATACATTCGGTTCTCTCGCTATCCTATTGTTTGTAAATGCGTGAAATAGTGTAGTCTAAGTCAATGTAAGGCTGTCTAGATGTTGTATTTTTCAAATGGTAGCATGTGGGACCGAAAAACTATACCAACATGTCTAAATGGCTTGGTGAATGTTACTATAGATTTTTTTTTCTTCCCTACACCTCCTCATGCTTTGGGTAACCTCGTTCGAGCATAGTCTCTTAAGAGCCCTGAGACCAAAACACCTTATATCTTTGACATGTGATTTCTTGGACTCCATGGCACCTAGAGATGTCTCTTTGGATCTAAAACCTTCATGTTGAATCCCTCTATGAAATCATATCATGGTTTTCTCCATCTTCATCAGGTTCTCTTGTTGTCCTATTGTTTGTAAACACGCGAAATAGTGTAGTTTAAGTCAGTGTAAGGCTACTAGATGCTATATTTTACAAATGGTAGCTTGTGGGACAGAACCATCTAGGCCAACAAGTCTCAGTATGTCCTTTTGAACACTAGTGGAGGATTTTTTTCATTCCCTACACTTCTCGTGCTTTTGAGCTACCTCGTCCTGTGCATAGTCCCTTAAGTGTCCCGAGGCCCAAACATGCCATATCTTTGACGGGTGATTTCTCAAGCTCCGTGGTACTTAGATATGTATTTTTAGATCTAAAATATCCATGTTGAATCCATCTACAAAATCCTCTCGTGGTATGACAGTTCTCCATCTCCATCAGGTTCTCTCGTTGTCTATTGTTTGCAAACGCGAGAATATTACATCTGAGTCGAAGATAGGGTCATCAAAGGCTATAGTTTGCAAATGGAAGCTCATGGGTCTAAACCAACTACACAAACAAATTGTGGTGGCTTGGTGAATGCTATTGGAGGCTATGTTTTGGTTACCTATGCTCCCCATGCTTTTGGGCTACCCCGTCCGGGCGTAGTCGCTTAAGAGCCCTGAGGCCCAATCATGCCATATCTTTGACGGGTGATTTCTCAGACTCTGTGGAACCTAGAGATGTCTCGTTAGATCCAAGACCTTCATGTTGGGGCCCTCTATGAAAGCCTCTCACATTTCTCTCTAGCTCCATTTGCTTATCTCAATGTGCTATTGTTTGCAAACGTAAGAAATAGTGCAGTCTGAGTCAGTGTAGGGCTGTCAAAGGTTGTAGTTTGCAAACGAAGGCTCATGGGACCAAACCAATTACTCCAACCCATCAGGGTGGCATAGTGAATGCTATTAGATGCTTTGTTTTGGTTCCCTATGCTCCCCGTGCTTTCGGCTACCCCGTCCGGCGTAGTCCCCTAAGAGCCATGAGGCCCAAACACGCTATATCTTTGACAGTGATTTCTGGACTCCATGGCACCTAGAGATGTCTCATAATATCCAAGAGCTCCAAGTCGTGGGCCCTCTACGAAATAATCTCATGGTTTTATCCATCTCCATTTGGTTCTCTCGCTATGCTATTATTTGTAAAGATGAGAAATAGTGCAGTCTGAGTCAGTGTAGGGTTGTCAGAGGCTGTAGTTTGTAAACAGAAGCTCGTGGGACCAAACCAACTATGCCAACACATTGGGGTGGCTTGGTGAATGCTACTGGAGGATTTTTTTTTCCCTACGCTCCCCGTGCTTTTGGGCTACCCTGTTCAGGCATAGTCGCTTAAGAGCCCTGAGGCCCAATAACACCATATCTTCACGGTGATTTCTCGGACTCGTGGCACCTAGAGACGTCACGTTAGATATGAGAGTTCCAAGTCGATCCCTCTACAAAATCCTCTCACGGTTTTATCCACATCATTTCCGAATGAGTCGGTGTAAGGTTTTTCATTGTCACCACCTAAATAATATAGGTGGTGAAATGAGAATTTTAATAAGATATTTTTACAATATAGGTGGTGAAACGAGAATTTATGTTTTTGTTCCTTTCTAATATTTAATTTTTCTTATCTTCAGTTGGCTTCGAGAATAATAAATTCTCTACTCGACATTGCCAACCATGTGAAGGTGGAAGCTTTTTTGGCACCACTAACCTACATAAACATACTAGTAAGCAATTAAATAGAATTGTAAATCATACAAAATTTAAACAAAATCATTTAAGTAAATATTCAAATTAAATTCATGAAGAACATACCTTTGTAAATCCAATCCAATGAACCGCAAGGATCAACTTTATTCTTGATAGTAGCAAGAATTGCTTCATGATCTGATTCACAAACCTTCCACAGATTTTTGTTTGATGGCCGACCTCGATATTTACTCAATTTAATATTTTTCGCAAGGAACAAATGTGAATAGTGAAGTATCTTCTTATGTACTTTATAGTTTTCTAACAACCAAATGTTTTATTTTTTGATAGGATATCGTTGAAGCCAAGTTCCAGTGACTACCAATGATCCAGTGGGATACTCAAGGTCTTCACCATCAATGACTGTGGAAGTCAATTTTTTCCCCTCTACACAACGAGATAAGAAGTAGTTTGTTCTCTCTTTGTTAAATTCCATCGCAATAACTACAAAAATGTGCACTATGCATCACAAATTAAAATTGTTCACTCAATTTATAAATACATTAAGAGTTGACTATTTAATAATTTATAAATCTAAAACATGGCATGTACAGATATATATGTACCTTGTTGCACTAAATTAGAGACTTGGTCAAAGTCAGGTGATGTTGTCATTTGATTTGAAGACCCTGCAAGTTGTAATGTTCATGGAACTTGATGTGTGTCGAGTGGAATTAGAGGTCTACAATTCTATTCATCCACCCACTACTGTGAATCACATTCATTCCACACAAAATCAATGCATGATATAAAAAAACATGCCATGCACCTATTATAAATAGTCCAAGCATTTGCATCCGAACTACGGAATGAGTGCATATCTCTTGACCATGCAATTGTCATACATAATTCAAAGTTTTTCGATGTTGTTTCTCTATCAACAAAAAATATCTATGAACCATTGATCTCTCTTGAGATTCATGGCCCATATTCTTGACCCCCAATCAACAATGTTTTTTGCATCTGTAAATTTGGCACCATCCTTGAACTTTAACTCTTCTCTTGCAAGTACTCTTTTCACACATTCTCCTACACCATCATGTTCTCCTTTTCCATGCCCTGCCTTAGTAAAACTCTAGATATATCATACATTTGTTTCTTTGTGCATCCTGTTTAGCCAATAAAACATCCATGCATTCTTGAATTGTGATGTGCAGTTGTCTGACCAAATGTAATGTTGATCGAAACTAATGTTCCTCTCATTCAAGTTCACATAAAACACCTAGAAACACCCTTGTACATATTCTGTAGAATGTGTCCGATCATCACTAATGTAGAAATGATACTCTCTTAATATTTTTCGATCTTGTCCAGTGCTTTTAGGAGAGTGCATGAATGTTATATACATGAAAATAGAAACTTGCATTGAGTTATAATATTGAGACTGAACCTCCATTTGTGGCTGCAATGTGTAATTCTTTGCAAAGTCAACTATTGAAACAATAGTACCAAGTGGGAATGTGTCCTTGCTTAACTTTAATTGTTCATCCAACCATTGAGCTCTATGTGTGCGCCTTGCATACTCATAAAAATTTCCTCTTTGAATTTGACCATATATATTCTAATACAGTAATTGTTTTGTACCTCTTAAATTATTTTCCATCTTTTAATTGATATGCCACCAATTTATATTTGGTGAAATCAACCAATTATTTTCCTATTCAATATGTACTCTCCTCGTGGATACAACTTTTCAAATTTGGCAAGCCACCACATACATTGCACGTTCCATCCAAACATGCTTTGTTATAAAAAAATGTCTTGTTTATTTTTCATAAAATATTGTCGAATAAATTCCTTGAACATTTTTGTGGAAAATTTATTCCACACTCTGAAACATGATGTCATTATGCAAAACACTACGTATTTGACAAAAACATCATAATGCATTAAAAATTTAACATGATGCCTGTAATAACAAGTGGTACGCGAGTAATTGATTTTCACATAAAATGGTTTTCTTATTTCAAAGAATCTTTAGCTAATGTTAATTTGTGGATTTTCATTTTTAAACTTAGAGAACAATTCTATTTGAGTCATATCTAAGAAATGTTTTGCACACAATTCATGATTATGAGAACCTATTCTTGTTTTTACTGTATCTCTTCTATTTGGTGACACCCTTGTGTTCTCATTCCAAAATTTTACAATTGTAATTCTTTTATAATATCAGATGTATTCTTGTCTTTTCATGGAAGTCTCATAGATAAAATCCCAATAGTCGTGTTATTGAATAACTCAATACATTTACGTCTCTCTATTGCTTTCATTAGTGTTTTTATTTTTAGCTTCAAAGAACTGCTTGTTTTTCTAATCAAGCATTTATTAATTGTTTTATCACTTACTATACAATTAGTTAGTGCACGTCGTGTAGCATTACTATCTTTGGTGCATCTTTTTCCACCTATAGTTTGGTATGCTTTATGTATGTTTTCAAAAATTGATGCATTTTGATCAACAACATTAGATGTTCTTAACCCTAGGGTCTTCATTATAGGTCTCATCTTAATTAATTTCATCAATGAAACAAATAATTGACTTATCTTTGTATCATTTAAATTCTCAAAGTAATTATCCCAAATTCCACTAGCTTTTCTTATCGCATTTCTTTCGTATTTTGTTAGGCATTGATTTTATAATGTTTCCATCAATTTAAATTAAGTGAATTGGTTTTCTTCACGAAATGGAAGGAGGTGTTCTTAGAGGTGAAGATTCGTTTAAAAGGTTACTTTCTTCATTCAAAGTGTTTTCATACAAATTTCGGGGTTAACATTTGGATTCTCAAGTAAGGGTTCATCAATTGAATTCATATCAATTTCTTCATCCATACAAACATTATCATTCAATTCAATATCATTATTCATTGCAAAATCATTATTCTCTACATTTTCATTATGTATTTCATCTCAATTTTCTAATACATTAGCTACATTTGATATAGCAGATATACCTTGCCCGCTCAAAGTTTTGCATTCTCTTCAATTTCTTTATTCTCTTCTCTTCTAATTGCTCGTGTCTTATTCTTGACTTTCCTCTTGTCCTTAGCTTGACATTTATCACCTATGATAAGAAAAAATCAACTAGTGGGGTAGGGGAAAAATGAAATACTAAAAAATCGTGCAAGAATGTAGAGAATATTGCTTGACAAAATAGAATGTTTGTAGAATTCCCATGAAAGAGATGAAAGGGACATTGGGGACCAAAATATATAAAACAAAGAAAAAGCATACGTGTTATGCGTTTTATATTTTCCAACACCATGCCTCAAGGCTTAGGATTCGGTTTGGATCCCCAAGCCGAGGTATGGACCTGCGCATAAACACAACAAACAATGAGTTTTTACAAGAATATGTAAAAATGATACTTCCTCTATGATAAATCAAAATAAAACAATCGATCCATTTTTTAAAAATTATACCATGACGTAGAGCAGTCTCTTCTTTCTAAAAATATAATTTTCCAAATTTTCTCACTAATATAAGGTTTCCATATTATTTATTTTCTAACTATGCCTTTTTATATCTATTTTTTGAAGTGTAAATATGTCTATCTTTCATGGTGTATTTTTTTGGGTGATCAAAATTGAAAAAATATATACTATCCCAAACTAGGCATAATTCTATACATATTCAAATAATATATATCTAATTTTCAATATTTTTGAGGTAGTTAGGGGGCACAGGTTGGAGCTCCATAATTTTTCAAAACATAAATTTTTGTACTAGAAAAATCATAAATAAAAATATTCGTTAAAAAAATCAAAAAAATATGGAGCCCAATCTAGATGCTCCTAGCTATCTTTCTACCAAAGGGTTTTCAAAAATACTAAATGGTGCTCAAAAATGGTGGGGGTACAAAAGTCACTCTATTATGTTTTTTTAACAAAAACAGGAGCTTTTGTTGGTATTTTAGTTGTTTGACCCACTTAAACTTATCCGTTTTCAATAAAATTTAGTAGATTCGAAACTAGACTCAAAATTCTATGATTCGTATTTCTACAACATCTTCCAATTTTGAGTGTAACTATTTCAAAAACTCGCATAAGTTGAATTTTTTTCCGTAAAAATGCATCCACTTAAGACCCCCTTTTGGCCCCCAACTAGGTGCACTCACCCCGATTTTGTTATGTAAACAAGGTGTAAAATTGAAAGGGAGGGGTGACCCTTCTATTAATAGATTTTGGTTTGGTAGAGTTTGGAATTTGGGTGCATGTGGGAGTAAAGCTCAAAAATCACTTTTAGATTAGATTAGGATAAACATGCTTTAGGCTTAGTTAAGCGTGGTTTAGGCTAGTTAACTAGGGTTTAGTCTAGTTAAACTTGATTAGAAAGTTATTAGAGACTCATTGAGAGTTGGGAGGGTCTCAGTTAATCATTTGTGACTAATAGATAGCCTAGGAAGCCCTGCGAAGTGATCCAGAGAGGGAATAGGAAGATTCGAATAGTCAAAAGGAGGAATGTTTAGCTAATAAGAGCGATCTTAGCCCAATTAGCTGATTATAGGAGGAATACGACCAAGAAGGTGTCATCAATGGGCATCAGAGAATGGATCGGAGAAGGGTTGATTAACAAAGTGTCGTTAAACAATTGAATTGGAGGAAATGCTAAGTGTAAGCATATTTTAGGTGTCTACAAGTAGGTTCATGGAAGAGTTGGGAAAGGAGCAAGATGATTGCAAACTATTCAAAGGATAGTCGAGTGCAATTTATTTGGAAAATAACTCAAGTGTTTGATTCATGAATGAAACACATTTAGTTGAGGTATCACTTCATATGACATGTATTGAGGATGGGCGGTTGAATCTTGAAAAGATTCATACGAGTGAAAACCCTCTGCGGATATGCTAACGAATCTATTCAAAATTGAGAAGTTTGAGCTACACTCCACCTATGTTGGTCTTTGAGTTTGAGACTTGAAGAGGAAGAAACAAAGCTAAGGAAGTATCTAAGAATGACCCCGCATACGGGTATGGTTTAGTAATTAATCTCCAAGTGGGAGATTGTTGAGTTGTGGAGCTCAATTACTTTAGATTAACATGCAATATGAAACTTGCTTGAAAAAAAAGTAACCGACATCGGTTATGGAGGGATTGGCATCAGTCACCTATGACCGACATCATCAGAAATATGGAACTAACATCGGTCGTGGCTAACCGACATTGGTTACCTGTAAGGGGAGTATTTTATTTAACTCTCGAATTAGATCTATTTTTTATATTAAATAATATCTATTGATTGTAATTGCATGGCTAAGTGCCGTAAGTTTGTATACACCTATATAAGCATGAAAACTAGGGTTTAGAAGTAAGAATTAAGAAGAACTTACAAAATTTGATGATTATTATGAGAATAATTGTGAGAGAGATAATTCTTGGAGAAAAAGCAAAAGCTTGAGTGAAAGAAAGTAGTGTACATCTAAGAGGTATGGAATATTGTAAATCTTCATTGTATATCTTGTCAAATATTTAGATAATAGATTAGATTGTTTCTTGGTGGACGTAGCCCACACTTTGGGTGAACCACGTTAAATATGGTGTTGATTCATATCTTTTTTTTGTGTATTTCTTCTAGTAGAATATCTACTTTTATTTTCATGTATGCTTAGATATGATGTATTATCTATACAATTGGTGTACTAACCCCAACAATTGTAAATATCGACAAGTCGACAAAGTGAATGTGAAATTTGACAATGTAAGAGTATGGAAGAAAGATAGTGAATATGTTGATAATTCCACAAAGTGAGCGTGAAATGCGATGATGTAAGAGTATAGAATACTCGAGGTTTAACAAGACAATGTTAAAATTAAGACTTACAAAAAGGGAATATCAAGGTGATCAAAAGGGTGTTTTTCCTTAATAAAGTGAGTATTACGATATCGAGACTTAGATGAAAAGGATGAAATTTATCAAGTGCAGATTTGGATGTTCGCAACCCAAGACTTAGAGATGTTTAAAAAGAGACAAGGTGGATGAGAGAAAAAAATGAATGATAAGAATGAAACATGATCTTTTAACACACAAGAAAAATGAAAAAATGTTGTTTGTGAAATTTGGCCTCTACCATAGATTGGATTGGACAAGGCATGGCTTCCTAGGTGGTTCACTCAACTAGGTGTCAAATGTATAACCAAGAAAACATGGTGCCATTAGCTTTCATCTTTACTTTACCCCCTTTGAAACAATGAGCAAAGATATTTCTCAAATGAATCACATTGGGGTCACCACTAAGGATATCCATGACTCTAATCTCACAAGGTACACTAGTTAGTTGGGATGGGGGTACCCATTTTTTCAGCCAATTACTTCAATCCACTAAATAATTTTGGGTTCCTGTAGTAATCCTCAAGTGATTTTTATGGCTTAAGAAAAATCAATTCACATAGTTATGGCAGTTGAAAAATAGTCTTGTCAATTACACCTACAAATAAAATGTGTAGTGTTAATTTTATCTTGATTAAAAATATTCCTTGCACGCAATGAATTAGTATTTTGCATAGCTAATGAGTGAGGCAACCTTCAATTAGTATTTTTATGTGTGGTATTTGTATTACGGTCTTGCAAACAAGTGTTAGTAGTTTTCCCAAGGTAGAATAAAGAGAAAACAATGAAACATGACACAATCACATTTTTGATTCTCAAGATCACTTGTAATAAGTGGGGTAGAAGAGCATACACACGAAGTGACGCGATTAGCTTCAAAAAAAAAAACAACGACAACCAGGAATATAAGAAAACAACTGTCACAAAGCATTAGTGAATATACAAAAATGATTAAACATTGACAATATGGCTGGAAAGTGATAAAAATGGACCAAAACATCCAATAACCCTAGTTGAGAAACTTTCACTATTATTCAAAATGAAGAAAAGATGAAAAAGGTGAGTGAAAAGAGTCCTAAGTGACCACATATGGATAAAAAGTCTCTAAATGGTTAATGACATGGACCAAAAATGTCTAGGAACCCTACAAAAACAAGTTCTACAATTCGTCAATTTGCTTAAAAATATGAAAAATATTAATTAAAAGGTTCAAAATATGAGTAAATGTTGAGAAAATTACTTTAAAACCAAAAAATTAATAGAAAGAGGTCCTAATTTGGTAAGAATATTGAATTTAAATAGGTAAATTAGGTAATGAATTAAAATAGACTAATTAATTAAGGAAAAGTATTAATGAATTTAATTAAATAACCTAAGTATTGAACTAAATTAAGCACACTAACTTAACTGAAACTAAAATATTAATATAACTTATTATAAAATTATCCTCAACTTAATATAAAGTGTTAGTCTAACCTAAATGCAAAATCCTATCTTAAAATAACAAAATGAAACCTAAAAACAACTAATAAACCTAAAATCTAATCCTATGTTAATGATCTTAGGCTTCTTGCTTGGTATTGCTTTTTTCTCGTAGTTATAGTTATGCAGGTTGAATAAATGGAGGCATGGGATGATGGCAAGGGTCGAACAATGGTGGTATGTGTAGTAGGGGACCATGGAGTGACATGGCGGTGGTCTCATGGATCAAGGTGGCTAAGGAGATCGGACACAAAGGCAAAGTGTGGGTAGTTAATAGAGGAGGGTGTTGACATGTGGCCAAGGAGGGTGAAGGGATCGGGGAAGAGGGGATCGAGATGGGGGTGTTTGAGGGTAGACCGAGGGAAAATGAGTGATTTGGAAAGCTCATGGTAGGTGGGTGAAAACGGGGTCGAGGGGTTGAAACAAGGATGTGAATTCATGAGTATTATTTTTGGGGGAGTCCATGGCTTGGCCAAGTAATGGCTGAACCGGTGGGGAGTTGGGCAACATGGGGTGCGGGATGGGGGTAGGTCATAAGCATGGTTGAGCGCCGAGTGGGATGGGTTGGGTAGGGTCAGTTAGGTAGGAATAGGGGATTTTAGGTTAGGCATTAGCTCATGGGAGTTAGGGGGACCATCTCGGTAATGCATCTCATTGAACTGCAGGAGGATGTGGCAAGGATGGGGGTAGGGATTAGCAAAATTTGTTTTTTATCTCATTTTTTTGGTTTTTTTGTTTTATTTTCCAATAAAATCTAATTTATTGGGTTGAATAAATTACCTAAGTATTAGAGTGAGCACAAACATGGTGTGTATGTGTGTTCAAGTGGTAGTTAAAAAGGTCACACCAAGAAAGATAAGTTTGGTAATTAGCCATTTTTGCATGACATGGGATAAAAATAGGTTGGAGTGGGGAGAACACAAGGAGAAAATCATTGAAAATTAGTTTCCAAGGAAGACCTATTTTGGGAACAAGTGGAAGACCAAGATACATTTATAGTTTTTGCTAATAATAAGATTAAGATAGAGTTCAATTATAGATTAATCTATTATTAGGAACCATGTAAAGCATGTAACTTTTGGCGCATGGCTATTTTGAGTATGCAACCTATTTTGAGAATGCATGGGTGGTGAAGGGAAAGTCCCCACCCCTATAAGTATGTATAATTTCACTATTTTGAGAGACCACCATGTGAGTTTTGAGTTTTAATAGATATATTTTGTTGATATGAACTTGCACGCATGACTTTAAGAGAGTATTGTGATGTATTTAGCTACTGTGTTGTGATGAGTTAATATAATGGATCTTTATGGATGGTTATTGGTTATTGATATCTCTATTCATGATGATGCTTGTATCATAAGTCTAATCTTAATTATGATATGATCTAATATGTTTCTTATTATGTGTGTTTCCAATTTGAGCTCATGGATTTGATTATGGTGATGAAATATATACTTTGGTAATGGTTAATATGGTTATGCGTTTTAACATCTTGACAAGACAATACAAGAGAGGGACCTTGTAGCTTCGCCCACTTTGGGTGAGTATCCGAGATCTCTTTGGATGAAGTTCCAATGTGCCTAGACAATGGAGCATAAAAATAAAGGCTACATTTTGGTTCCATTGTTAGGACCTATTTTTTAAAAAAATCCATTCTGTTGCATGATGATGGCGTATTGATTGACTTTTGCATCCATTAAATATTGGGTTTATGAAGGATAATATAAATTTGCATGAAGATATGGTTCTGGACCTGATTTCAATGTGTGTAAGTGGGTGGAAGATAATTTATATCATGAGCTCTATGATACATTTTTCAGTTGTTTTCCTATAGAATTATACAAGTGGTTGTTATCATATGCATAAAAGAAAAATTGGAATTACAAACCAAGGGTTTATATGCGGGAAGATTACCGGACTTTGTTTGATGCGATGATTCTTGGATGCATGCTTTACATCATTGGTGGGTTGATGTTGTGCAAATTTATACTTTGGAATACGCTATTTCTACGTATTCTTGTCCATAAGTTGCTGAGTTTGAATTTTTACAGGATCCAAGAGGATCTTACATACACGTTATTCCTTTGGAAATCAAGATATTGATGGTGGTGCTTGAGTTTAGAGTGCCTACCTAGGGCTAGATAAATATACCACCAACACATGGGCGGGGGAAGGTGTTGTGAAGATGGTGGACCTGATGACAACAATGGAGAAAGAGAGAGAGAGAAAATATGACTTAGATATAATGAAGTGCGGGAAAGGGATATTGAAAGAGAAAATACAAAGTCAATGGAATTGAGGGAAGAGATAGCTTTCCAAGGATTTGGTACTCTCTTATAAGATGACCATGAGAGTAACAACATCTTGTCCCCCCAATATTAGGAAAGCGTAGTAGAGAATCCCCTTTGGATTCTTATGAGAGCGCATCAGAGGAGGAAAGATTAAGGACCACGGGCATGCATCTTATCCCACCTAGTGACCTAGCCCTTGTGTTTGGTGTTCTAGTTCTAGATGTAATAATTGATAAGTAGGTGAGTGTAGGTAATCTAGTAGCTTTAGGTAGATATAATTTTCCTTTGAATACATAAGTGCATCGAGACAAGACATATAACTATGGAAGAACACACATAATCTTTGTTGTTTGAAGGACCGGTGATTGGAGGAATATTTTTGGCACGTCTATTGAAAATCATCCTTGGTGGATCATACCGTTAGAGTCATGGGAATCCTTAGGTTAGTGGGATGTGTGCCCTAAGGAGACCTCCATATTTTAAAGAAGTTGGCTCTTCTCTTGGTTGTGAGATGAGGTTTAGAAATACAAAACAAAACATTAATTTAAAGGGGGTGATGTGCCAAACGAGCTTTCCAAGAGATTAATCGAGACCACAACCTGTCTCAAAGGGAAATGGTGAACAATTGAAAAGGGAAGTCAAAATGTACCATAGGTCAGAAAAGATTCACATGAAACACTACTTCAAACTACTTAAAAATAACATAAAAGATAGCAAAAACATTGGAAGATGCACAGTTTCTATGTGAAAATAAAGGCGGTCCAAGACAATAAAGATATGCAAATGATGAATAAAAACACCACAGAAATATATATTACTCCAACAATTGTGCATAGTATTACATTTAGAAAAGAGGAAAACTTGCATAACAAAACCCAAGAAGAAAAATCTGGAGCTTGAACACCTCTATCATTTACAAAAGAGGGACTTGAGATAGAGAAGAAAAATCGATTGATTCAAAGAATTATCTCTAACTACTTCTATATCTATATTCCTCTCTCTATTGCTGCTACTATATATAGAGGAGGAAGAGAAGATAAGAAGCCCTCTTACACTCCTTTTCAACCACTACTAATTATGACAAATGGAGTGAAGTGATAGGAAAATATTTCTAGAGATATTTCTCACACTTTCCATTATCTACCCCTTCTAAAAGGTAAGATCCATGCCTATTAAATGCATCTTTACTATCCTACAACTGAATTTTTAAAAATGGAATCACCTTTTAAGGAACATCCCTTCGGCTCTTTATTACATAACCAGATATTTCGATCTTTTGTGCATTGGTTTCCGGCCTCATGACTCAAACGACACCTATTTAGTCACTACACTTAAACAAACCTTTCAATGCAAATGAATTTCTTAAGTCTTTACAGTTGGCATTCTTCACATGTGGCTATGCATTAAATCATTACTAAAATGAAAATATGGATGACCCTTCACCTCCGATATTTTGAAAAAGTCTTGATCATTAAATCTTTTAGATGAGTCTCGTAATCACTCATACATGATACATGGCTTATCACCCATTTTTGGGCCCTAATTTGAACCTAGAGTCTATTTTTTGTGAGATCCACATGGAAATCCCACGCATCCCTAAGACTTCTACTATTCTTCGGGGTTCTAGGAATGCGTTGTTCGACATGGCACCATCTGCATGAGCACACCGTTTGTTCCTTTGGGAAGTAAAAGGTCTAATTCTTTATAACTTCACAAAACATTTGGGGTGGGACCCTTTATATTTAGTTGCACGTGGAAACCCTATGGGATTCTAAGATTCCACTCACTCCTTTGAGTATTGAAGTTATGGCAATTGGACACTTGGCATCATCCGCGAGCCTTCTCTGCTCCTTTTGTGTTTTGGCCAAGTCCCTTCTCCTTGCAAGGATTTGACTCGAATAGGCTTCTAAATTGCAGGAATATTATTGTATGTGGATTTTTAGATAATATTTTGTGACTCACTAAGACCATTATCCTGCTAAATGGAAAGAACCCACAATCTCCTGCTATTAATTTGGTCTAGAACTATGCTTCAAAGTCACTATGAATCTGAGCCGATAACACCTTTGGTTTTTTTGCGAGCCTTCAAAGCTACTGACTAATTCTTGCACCCTCCTACTCTCCTAATAAAACTCTATAATTTATTTTTTTGTGAGAGTAGAAAATTGAAAAGACAACCAACTATGAATTTTAGTTGCTCTGCATTTGCTTGAAGTGAATCTTGCAACCACCTTAGCCAACTATGAATTCTTCATCCAGCTGGAGTCTTCCTAGGATCTGGTGCCTCTTAATGGATTAATATAAGCACGGGCCTATACAAAAAAACATACATGCCTCAAATGAGTCATGCAGAGTGTGTGCAAGCACTTATTTTTCTAAAAGAAATCTACTCCTACTCCTAATCTAATTGGTTTGGTACAAGATAAAAAAAAACCTGAAACAAGCAAGGAAAAATAGCTTCCTTTTCTTATGAAGTGAGGCCATACAATTAATTTAGCTATTGATATGGCCTGTAACGAGAGTGAAAAATTACCTTTCACTCTTTCACCCGTGGTATCAACGAACATCATGAATACCTCCTTTAGATGTTCTTCTCTTTCTTGGAGATGTTGTAGCTAACCCTCGGGGTCTCACAAATCATCCTCATGCTATGAAGTGAGCATGACTAGTGTTGAGTCTTCTCATTCTCTTAAGGAGGACCATTCTCCTGTGGGATTCAGTCTGACTCTCTATTCCTGTCCATGGTTCTTGATCATATTTTTCAGAATAGGGATTTTTTGCAAGCCTCTATGAAGGGTGTCATCCCTATCCTCTCCTTCCTTGTTTTCAGTAGCTTTTTTGGTGAATCCAGGATCTATGATTGAAAGAAAGAAGCTCTCAATAATTATTTCTTCTAGAGTCTTGTGACTAGTCCTAGGGGAGCTATTGTGAGTGAAAGGTTTCCTTTATTGTAGGGTTGATAAAGTGGAAAAGTTTTTTATTTCTATAGGCCCTTCTTCATCAAGCCATCCCCTAAATATGATAAGCACTTAAGCTTATCTTCTTCCTCCTCTCA
The DNA here is from genome assembly GCA_018340775.1 of Taxus wallichiana var. yunnanensis. Taxonomy (NCBI): domain Eukaryota; kingdom Viridiplantae; phylum Streptophyta; class Pinopsida; order Cupressales; family Taxaceae; genus Taxus; species Taxus wallichiana. Next base: position 324,217,579 of record CM031244.1, read on the forward strand.
AAATATTTATGATTTTTTATGATGGTTTTTGAGTCTGTAAATTCTCCATCATATGTGGCTTCATCTTGTAGTATGAAGCCCATTGATGAAATTTTTTCTAGTGGAGCTTCTTTATGGGGAGGAAAAATAGAGGCAATTTCTATAGCCTCTCTTACTTTCGCTTTCTGCTAGTGATATAAACTTCCTAAGCCCATATCACTTCTCACCATATGCTCCTCTTCTTTTGGATTTAGAGCCATTTCTTGTTGGTGCAGGGGGTATAGCTACTCGAAGAAAGGGGGAGGGTGGAATGGGTGGATTGGAGATGGAAAAAGGGATGATCCCTTGGTGGTAATGAATTCATGATTTCACAACTTCATAGGATGAAGAGAAATGAAAGACATGGAAAGAAAGATGAGTGGAAATGGATGAGAGGGAGGTCTACGAGCCTTTGTAATGATTTTTTCAGACCATGTGGAGTCGCTGAATGTGCTCCGTAACTATCTTCATTGAAGTTTGAACTTTATTAAGAATAGAACAAGATGATAATATGATAAAATATCACTCCGAGTCCTCCCACCGGCGTGCTTAAAAAAGCTGTTGATGATCATCCTTAGCAGATCAAACCATTAGATTCATGGGAATCCTTAGGTTATTGGGATGTGTGCCCTAAGGATACCTCCAGATTTTAAATAAGTTGGCTCTTCTCTGGGTTGTGAGATGAGGTCTATAAAGACAAAACAAAACATTAATATAAAGGGGGAAATGAGCCAAACGATCCTTCCAAGAGATTAATCGAGACCACAATCATGAAAAAGGGAAATAGTGAACAACTAAAAGGGCTATCGAAATGTACCACAGTCGATAAGATTCACATGAAACACTAATTCAAACTACTTAAGCACAACTTCAAAGATAACAAAAACATTGGAATATGCACAATTTCTACATGAAAATAAAGGCGATCAGAGACAATAAATATATGTAAATGATGAATAGAAAACACCACAGGACATATATATTACTCCAACAATTGTGCATAGTATTACATTTAGAAAAGAGGAAAGCTTGTTGTTACAAAACCTAGGAAGAAAGCTAGAGATTCAAGACCTCTGTCTTTTACAAAAGAGGGACTTGAGAAAGAGAAGAAAAATTGACTGATTCTCGATAATTATCTCCAAGTACTTCTATATCTATATTCCTCTCTCTATCACTACTACTATAAATAGGAGGAGGAAGAGAAGATAAGAATCCCTCTTACACTCCTTTTCAACCACTTTTAATTATAAAAATGGAGTGAAGTGACAGAAAATATTTCTAGAGATATTTCTCACACTTTCCATTATCTGCCCCTTCTAAAAGGTGAGAGCCATGCCTATTTAATGCATCTTTACTATCCTGCAACCAAATCCTTTAAAATGGACTCACCTTTTGAGGAACATCCCTTCAGCTCTTTATTACATAACCAAATAATTTGATCTTTTGTGCATTGGTTTCTAGCCTCATGACTCAAATGACACGTATTTCGTCACTACACCGAAACGACCCTTTGAATGCAAATGAATTTATTTAGTCTTTGTAGGTTGGCATTCTTCACACAAGGCTATGCATTAACTCGTTATTGAAATGACAATCTAGACGACCCTTCACCTTCAATATTTTGAAAATGTATTGAGCATTAAATATTTCAGATGAGTCTTGTAATCACTCATATGTGATACATGGTTTGTCACCCCTTTCGGGCCTTGATTGAAAATTGGATTCTATTTTTATGAGATCCACTGGGAATCCCGTGAATCCCTAATACCTATATTTTCCTTTAGAGTTCTGGGAATGCGTTGTGCCGACACTTGACACCATCCACAGCACACTTTGTTTATTCCTCTAGGAGTAAAAAGGCTCGATTATTTATAACGTCATAACCCTTTTAGGGTGAGACCCTTTGTAGCTAGCTCCACATGGAAAATTTGTGGGCTTATGAGATTTCACTCATTCCTTTGACTCTTGAAGTTGTGACAGCTTGGACACTTGGCATCGTCCGTGAGCCTGCTCTGCTTCCTTTGTGTTTTGGCCAAGTCCCTTATCCTTCGCAAAGATTTGACTCCGAATTGGCTTAGAAATCATAGGAATCTTCTTGTCTATGGATTTTTAAATAACAAAGTCATTAGGATAGAGTGTGGGCACACAGATCATTGTGAACACATGTATAATTACTAAAACTTAAAATATTATGAGTTTTATTTATTACTACTATTGAGGCACAAGGAAGTACATCCATTGTTCCAACACCCACTACTGGAAGATTAGGTAGATCGGGAGGGTCGGGATTGTAGTGCTCACTTCCTTTTGACACTTTTAGCTACTGATTTTGATACTATTGATCATATTATGGACACTTTATGTTTGTTTTAGTATGATGGTTAGATGTTAGATCATGGATTATTATTGATATGGATTCAATTATTATGCTTTATGATTACTAGAGACATGTTAATATGTGGTTGATGATATACTTTTGACATGGATATATTATGGATGTTGATTTGAACTTATGACATTGGATGTTTGAGTAGACCTAGTTGGAATATTACAGATGATGATATAGTTGATTTATTTATTAAAAATGATAATGTTGAATTAATGATATTGTTGTGATTTGTGTGTTTAGATGATTTTGAAATATTGTTTATATCATTTTGGATGTCTAATGCAGCCACGAGGCTGAAGGAGGTATTTGTATTTTGTAGGTTAAAAATCACAACAATGTCGGGGGACTGGAGACTAACCATATTGAAATTCCAGGTGAAATCAACAAGGTCACCATGGCAACTGTGTTATGAGTTTGTGTGTTGTGTTATGTTAGGAATTCCCATGGGGGATTTCCATTATATGTGACCATGGGATATGTGTTTTATTTATGTGTTCCTTTTTAATTATTGTTGTATGTATTTTATTTGTAATGTGTTCCTTCTTTTAATTAATTTAAATGTGATAGTTTTAATGTGAGAGTCATATAGTTAACTTTGTTTAAATTTAATTGGGACATGGAATGTAATTAATAAAGTTGTTGAGTTTAAATAATAATGATGTAAGAGATGTGTAAGAAGATGTAAGAGCTGTGTAAGTGATGTGAAAGATTATGTAAGTCATATTTTGGAGTGTAGAACACTCCATCCTCAAAGGAACTCGAAATTGTCCTTGAGGGCTGCATTTTGAGGCTTGTGGGACAAGTTAAACTTGTCCCACACCTCTTAAAATTATCCACCAACCATACCTATGGTTTTGGAGTCAAAATTAGACTTTTTAATTGTATTTTGAAATGACTATGTGTAAGTTTTTATTGCACTTTCCTTACAAGTTTTTAATTCAGTCCTTGTTAAAGTATGGGTTAATTTTGAGTGTGTAAGTTGATTGTCATCTCCATTTAATGTGATTAGTTGTGAAGTTGAATTTCTATTTTTGGGGTTGAGTAAGAATGATGTGGCATCCCACTTGGAATCCACATCATCCTCTCTCCTCCCTCTCCTTTAAAATTTGAATTCTTCTCTTGTTTATGGTTGTTGAAACTTTGTTCTTCCTCCTTGGGTCAAATTTTTTATTGTTGTTTGGAGACTTACTTGTGGAGGGAGTTTGGAAATTCATTTGCATGCTTGGTGTTGCTGTTTTGGACTGCATTTTGAGCATTGGAAGATCTTGCTATTTTGGGAACAAACTCCATAATGGAGAGGTAGGATCTTGTCCTTTTAAATGTTGTTTTTTCCTTTTCTTGCATGAATGAAATGGTGAATGTGTTTTGTATTCTTGGCTGGTTGGGTAGAATTCTTAGGGCAAGGTGTAGGAGAAGGCTATGGGGATTTCATATGGGGGCATAAGGGATTTCTAATGGTACTATTTAATTTTGGAGGGAGTTTTGGATTGGGATCCACCTTGGAAAAGAAACTACTTGCATTTCTTACTATGGGGGCATAAGGGATAAACTTGGGGGCGGGGCATAAGGAGGGGTTGAGAGATATAAGGTTTATGGGTTTTGTTATCACCGAATCACAGCACCCCTGGAGATATACTTGAACTCACGGTGTGATTGGATAACATGGGTACTATCTCCAAGTTGTGGGACTTGCTACTTGAGATAGACCTCCAGAGAAAGCTGGTTCTTGCTCCTAAACTACCTGCCACAATCTACTCTAATGCAGGATAAGCTAACTATTCTAATCTAAATTTCCAAGGGACCAGGGAGAGAGAATGCATAAAATGAAATCCTACACTAAAGTGGTGATACACCAGAAAAGGAGGGTGTGAGAGTAGTCTCCAAATGTGTGAAATACAGAGGCAAAGTGCACACTAGAAGAGGTGATGACAGTTCACCATAATCTAGCAAAATGCATTCACAACAATATTCCAAGCATACACAATGTTAATGAATCCCTGCAAGAACATAATAAATAGACACAATATTCTTATAGAAAGATTAAAGGGGTAAGAAGAATGCAAGAAAACACAGCATGGGAAGATACATCCACAAACTGGTATTTTATTGCTTCATGATATGCACAGTTCAATCTATTACAAGATAAGGGCTTGGATCACCATGCAAGGAGTCCACTACAAGGTCCTGCAACACACTGGCTTCACAAAGCAATTTTGGTAGAGCTTTGCTACCCAAAAACTCTCTCCTTTACAATGAGCCCAACACTCCAATTTATAGAAAAAATGAGAAGGAGAAGAGAAGGGAAAATGGAAATCCCGAAATCTATCCTTCAACCACCTCTAAGAGGAATTGAATTGAGTGAAATAATTGTATATTACTTGCGAAGGCTCCCCATACTGTCCCATGTGCTGCAGCAGAGAAATAATGATGACCATGCCTCTTAATTGCACTCCCAGCTACCAAATAAAACACTGTTCTGAACCCGGCCACGTTTTCTTAAAAATCTCAATAAATTTTTGATCAAATCTAGAATTTCTTGATTTTTGTGCATCGGGCTCAGAACCATGATTCCAACGGTACCAATTTTGTGTGATTTCGTTTAGAAATGCAAAAGTTATGGCCTTCTGAGTGTCAACAGCTATTTGGGGTCTAGCAGGCGTTTTCTGTCATTTGACGGGAATGAGCATTGATTGACTGGAGCCGAATATGTTTCTCTTATTTAAATATATCTACCCTCATCAAAAACAAGAAAGTCCAATTTTGTGAAAAATGGAGCTCGGAGTCAAAAGTTATGGCCGTTTGAAGTTTCTCAGGTCAAACGTTGACTTTTCTTCTCTGCCTTGGTACTTACGCTTTCGCGTCCTCGCGTCCCTTTGTCCCATATGTCCCAGTGCTGCATGGGACAAATTCTTCCGAACCACCCGAAATGGGATTCCATGTCCCTTTTCTGCCGGATGACACGTGGCGTGATCTGATTGGCTTTCGGCTCCTTCGTATCCGCGTCCGCGCGTCCCTTTGTCCGTTTCTCCGCTTTCCCCAAAGTTCCCTATTTTTTCGCCGAACCGGCCGATTCGTGTACTCTTTTCCCGCTTGTCCCGGATTGAAAGTTCTCATTTTGGCTGATCCGGCCGGTTCACGTACTTCACGTACCTTCGGCCCAACTATTCCGGGCTGCCTTAAGTCTTTTCGGCTGATCTGGCCGGTTCGCGTACTAATTACCCAGATGTCCCAGACTGCCTGTTTCATTAGTTAGTCAATTTTTTCCATTTTTCGGCCAGTTCAGATTTCCGCGTCCCGCGTCCCTTTGTCCCAAATGTCCCAAATGCTGTGCAGACCACCTAGCGGCCTTTCGGCCGGTTCGCGCCCTTTTGTCCCTCATGTCCCGACTATTGCGAGGACTAGGACTTAGCCATTTTTCATGATTTTTTCTGGTCCGAGCTTGTTTTTGCAATTTTTTCACATTTTCTCAGAACTTGCTCTCTTCTTCTTAGGCAGGGAGTTAGAAAAATCAGGGGACCCTAGAAACATGACTTTTTGCCCGGACTCAATATAAATGCTTGGGACTAAAGAATTTGATGCATGTTATCAAAATTACCTTGAGGGGTGAATTTTGGATAACAGGTTTGATGTGTTTATTTGCGGTATGCATTTTGGTGGATTCCCAATTTCAAATTGGGAGGCATAAGGATCTCCCCATAGTTCTTGATCTTGATGGCTTGCTTGATAAAACCCTTATGTTGTGTGTATGATTCTTACTGCATTGTGAACTATTGTCCTTATTTGGACCGTGTATTTTGTTGTTTTATGCATGTGAAAAGAATTTTGTTTATTGTGATAGAAGCCTTGTTGCCATGTGTTGATGTTCATACTCTATTTCAATATGGTTAGGGCTCGAGGGCCAATGGGAAAGGATGGCTTCTCCTTTCCCATTAGATGTCTTGGTTGGGTGGAGAGCATTGCCTTTCCCCCTTCCTTGTTGTGATCAAATGAAAAGATGAAGAAATCAGCATGCTGCTATTTTGGAGCTTGGAGAAAATATAGTTTGACAGTCCCTTTCTTTGAGAAATTTCATTTTTATCTTCCCACTTGAAGTGGATGAATTGTATTATTATTTGTAATGAGAAGACATCTTGTAATGCAAAGGAAAAGATTGAGATTCATTGGGAAATGTAAAGATTTAGTATTCTATTCTTTGTTATGGAAAAGAATGTCATACAATTTGTAAATTACATATAGAAATTCAAAGGAAGAAATAATATGTTAAGTATTGTTGGAACTCAATAAAATAAATACATTCCTTTCTCAAATTTTCATTGTTGTTTTGAATTGGACTTGCTGTTTTAAAATGATATCTCTGTGTGAAAAGAAAATGCGTATGAGAGGAAAGGACAAAATTCTGTTCTTTGTATTTGTTTAAAATTTGAGATATCAAATTGTGCCTTATTGCTCCTGAATGATAAGATAGATCAATTGAATGTCTTAGATCAGATTTGAGAATGCTTTCCCACATTTGGAAGTTGCAAATTGATTATAAATTTGTTAGTAAATGATCTCTATTTCATTCCAAATCTGGCATTTAAAGTTATCTAATAAATATACAGTTCAGATTTGCAACTTAAATTAAGAAATGAAACAATGCAATTTAGATGTAATAATTCCAAATGAACTTAATTGGAACTCTACATCTATGAAAGACATTTTAGAACTTCATGAAATCAAATTCCAAACTTGCATAATCATTTTCCCATCAAAAGTTGTAAAATTATAAATTACACTCAATCAAAAAAATTGAACCTTGAAAACACTCCTAAACATACCCAAGGTCAATCCTCCATGTTCAATTGACATGTTGAGAAGAAGAAAATCAAAATTTGATCAAAATATTACAAGTTGGAAAATTGTCAGTTTTGAATTTTAAACCCTGCAGATCAATTTCTTAAAATTGACCTTCAAAAATTCATCAAAATCCAAAATTTATGATTACTATGCAAAGAGGACTCTGAGAGCTTTCCGGAAAGTCCTTGTTTTCCCAAAATTGACTTTTCTATCAAAATTTATGGCCATTTGAAGTTTTACTTCAAAATGGCCATCCAAAAATTAATCTAACTATATAAAAATAAAATTTAACCTTTGGAAAAATTTCCCCAAAAAGCTGCAGCCCGCCACCCTCACAACCAATCACATGTTTCCACATGGCACTTTAGAGGCGGACCCTTTTGAAACTTAAACTTTTTAAAATTTGACTTTGGGAAAAAATTTCCATTTTCCCGCAACCCCGCGGCCCCATAGCCAATCACGTGCTGACACGTGGCTTGGTGGGCGCATGGAATAAAATTGAAAACTTAACCATTTAACTCCTTTGGAAAATTTTCAATTTTTCCTCCATGGCCCCACACCTCCGTAGTGAATGAGGTGTTGACACGTGTCTAGTTGGCGCGCGTGCCGCGCAAGTCTTTTTGACTTTAAAACGTTTTTGGCACAAAAACCTTAAATCGCCATGACCGACCCGTCCAATCACAAGACGCCACGTGGATTTTTGAGTGATGTCGGAGGTATGAAGGTGAATTTTCCTTTAGGAAATTTGGTTTTTGACCTTGGGAAAAATTCCCATTTTTCCCGTGACCCACCGGCCCCCATCCAATCATGTGTTGACACGTGGCAAATTGGACATCGGCGGGAGCGCGGAGATCTTTCCTCCCTAGAGATTTTAATCTCAATTTCCCCTTTACCCCATTGACCTATAACTCCCCCATGACCAATAGGCACTTGAAACCTAGCATGGGTTTACTCCTTGTAAGTGTCAATGAATTTCACATTTGGGCTTTTGGCCTAAAAACTCTAATTTTCTAACTTGCTCCGCCGCTCCGCTTTTCCACGCGCCAATCGGGAGGTGCCACGTGTCTTCCAGGAGTTTTGTGCTCTTGCACTCAAGGAAGGAAAATTCTCAATTTTCCTCCCGCTCCGCCGACCCGCTCAAGGGAAAAAATTTCTCCCTAAGCCCGTGGACTCTTCCTAGGGAAAATTTCTCCCCTAAACTCCGTCGGCCCATAACTTGAGATTTATAGGGAGTTAGGAGGACTTATTTATATGGTTGGAAAGGTGAGAAAATTTCCTATCCAATGGGAATGATTTAGGAAATTTTTGATTTCTCGAAGTGTGTGAAAAATCAAGTTGAACCCTATAAGCTTGTTAGGGCAAAGATGAGTGAGATTTCACTCTCCTAACCTAAGTGATGAATTTAACCTCTTGTTTGACCTTTTGCCTTGTTGATATTAGTTTCTTGAAGTAATTGTTGAAATTTAGCCTTGTTTATTAATCCTTATCTAGTTTTTGCTAATCGTGATCTTATGACCCTCTTTGGAAACACTCTAAATCAATAAAAAAAGTTCCATAATTTTCCTAGCTAATCCTAGTTTGTGTTCTTGGTCTCAAGTGGTAGTTTGAAGCGGGCATGAAACTTGGTATCAGAGCTGTGGTTCAAAGGCTTGGACCATTGGGCACACTAGAAAACTTGAGACACGAAAACTTAAACCTAGCACACTGTAAATCAAGAAAACAACTTAGCAAGAATTTTTATGTTCTTAGTAAACATGGAAGTTGTATAACTTAGCAAATGAACTGAATCTTGCTTTGGCCTATGAAGGAGACTCAGACGAAGCGAGAGGAACATTTGCAGAGACTCAGACTCACCACCACCACCACCATCATCAGATCAAGGTGTAGTGGCCATTCTACCTCAGATTTACAGACCCTTCAGAATGTTAATGCTGCTCTATGCGGAGGTTTAGGTGGAGGGAAGACAACTAGTCATGATAGAGATCCTTCCATCGAGGGTTAGGTACCTCCTCATTTTAGTGAGGAGCATAGAGGAGAGAACTCCCATGTGGAGTTAGCCAGAGTAGAGTCATGACCTAGGAGACAGGGTGATGGAGTTCCAGAACATAGAGAGAGGTATCGGAGCCCTAGGCTTAGGGATGAGCATGCAAAGAGACCTAGAGGCCGACAAACCACAACAACAGATCACATCTGGGAGATCCTAAAGCTTCAGCCCTCACACTACATAGGTGATACATGTGGATTTAAGGTAGAGGCACTCGGCTAGTGAGCTTGAATGGTTGCTTCAAGCTTTGTCCTTATTCTATCAATACGAAAGCTCGTGTTGCGATCCATTTACTAAGGGATGGAGTAGAAGTGTGGTGGAGGACGAGGAGAGCGGAAGATCCATGTAGATTTAGAGACAGTGACTTGGGAACTATTTGAGGAGAGATTCAGGAGTAGGTACCTATCATGGAGGTTCATCCAGTAGAGGATTGATGAGTTCCATGACCTCTGACAGCTACCCTTTCAGTAGTAGAGTATGAGAGTAGATTTCTAGATCTACTTCAATATGTAGAGTACATGCAGGATGAGAAGGTGTAGATTCACAGGTTCATGCAAGGCCTAAATTTGGACATTGGAGGTGTAGTATGGATTCATTGTCCACAAAATTTAGTAGAGGCCATTGAGAAGGCCTATATTACAGAGGAGACTTGGGGTAAAACCCAGTAGGATAGAGACCGAGTCAGGAGTTGCATTCAGCAGATGTAGGATGGTAGATCGAGAGGTTCAATACCTCTTCCTCATGGTGGGTAGCATTCAACACAGTCATCCTTTAGGCCATAGTAGTGGCAGGTCTCGATGAATAGAGAGGTCAAAGCATGGGGCCTCCTCCTGGGGTCCCATTAGGAAGCAGGATGGACCTAGAGCTTAGTCACCGGAGATTTCCACTAGAGGCCACAACAAACCATAGTCGGATCATCAAGATCCACACCACAAGATTCTAGGGCACCTATTGGAGGTGTTGCTCCTTGGAGAGGATCAGGTGGTTACTTTGGATGTGGAGTAGCTGGACATTTCTGGAGAGATTTCCCTTAGAATCCTAACAAGGGTAAGGCACCGATTTTGAGCCGACAGTTGGTGACATGGGACGCAACCATAGGATCTATGCAGTGGTTGAGAACCACCAGGAAGAGCACCAGAGCATAGTCATTGAGACCACAGGTAGCATTGGTGGTATTCCTACCTCTATATTGTTTGATTCTAGTTCTTCTAATTCTTTCATTGCACCATCTTTAGTAGAGTGATGCAGGTTGGTGGCAATTAGGTAGGGTCTTAGTTGGGATGTTGAGATGGCTTCGGAACCAAGATCTTCCTTTGGGCTCATATGGAGTCATTTTAGGTATGGATTGGCTATTTGCACATAGGGCCAAGATGGATTGTTATCATAAGACTTTAGATTGTGTAGATGATTTGGGAGTTGAGTTGGTGATATTGGGAGTCGGAGACTATTTCTAATCGCACCATTTCCGCTATGAAACTTTAGTAGTGTGTGCTTCGGGGTTGTCGGATGTATGTTTATTACGGTTAGTGACAGTCGGAGGATGGGTCTAGTGGACCATCACTAGATGATCATCCCATCTTGAGAGATTTTTCTGATGTTTTTCTAGAGGAGCTACCAGGGATGCCACCCCCATGTGAGATTTATTTCCATATAGACCTAGTTCCTGGAGCAGATCCTATCTCATGGGCACCTTATCGGATGACCACCCCGGAGCTCTATGAGGTCAAGTTTCAGCTTGAGGGCCTTTTGAAGAAGGGCCTTATCCATCCTAGTGTATCCTCTTAGGGTGCACCGGTGATGTTTGTGAAGAAGAAGGATGGATCATTGCAGGTTGCGTATTGATTACCGCTTGATTGAACAAGGTGATGATTAAGAATCGTTATCATCTTCCTCACATTGATGACTTGTTTGATCGGATGAAGGGAGCCGCGATGTTCTCTAAGATTGATCTCAAGTTGAGATACCATCGATTCAGGATTTTGGAGGTGGACATTCATAAGACCGCCTTCCACACGAGATATGGGCACTATGAGTTCATAGTGGTGCCTTTTAGTTTGACGAATTCCCATGCATTGTTTATGAGTTTGATGAATGAGGTATTTAGAAACTTTTAGATCATTTCATGCTCATCTTCCTTGATGACATTTTGATATACTCATGTACACGTGAGGAGCATGAGGGGCACCTTCGACAGGTTCTTCAGTGTCTTCGTGAGCAAAGCTTTACGGGAACTTGGAGAAGTGTACTTTCTTCCAGATAGAGGTGTAGTATTTGGGTCATATTATTTTTGGGGAAGGTATCATAGTTGATCCTTCCAATATTAGAGCCATTATGGATTGGCTAGCACCCACTACAATGACCGAGGTGCACAACTTCATGGGTTTAGTAGGTTACTACAATAAGTTTGTTTATGACTTTTCTCGGATAACGCACCCCATCACTTCCTTCAAAGGTCTGAAAGGTAAGAAGTTTGTTTAGATAGAGAGATGAGAGAAGTCCTTCGGGGCACATCTTTGAAGGAGTGCCTCACTACAGCACCCATTCTTGTAGTACCGGATCCATAGGGTGAGTTCTTTGTTTTCTTAGATGATTTTTTAGCAGGGCTTGGAGGTGTGTTGATGCAGGATGGTAGGGTTGTAGCTTTTGAGTCTCATAAACTCAAGAATCACGAGCTTAATTATCCTACCCATGATCTTGAGCTTGCTGTAGTTTTGCATGCTTTGGTTAGATGGAGGCATTTTCTTCTTGGACGGAGATTCACACTCAGGACAGATCATTTGAGTATTTTCCACCTCTTCACGCAGCCTAATCTAAACATTCGTCAACAATGTTGGATGGAGTTGATTTGTGAGTATGACATGGAGATCGAGCATGTGAAGGGGAAAGAGAATGTGGTAGCAGATGCTCTCAAAAATGGAGACATGTGGCTATGGACACTACAGTGAGAACAAATTTGTAGAGTAGGATTCTTCAGTAGCTTCCTCTTGATAGCTTCTACTTTGCGGCTCAAGCAGAGATAGAGTCACATAGACCCCTTGAAGGGAAGTTTGATGGTTTCACCTTAAGGGAAGATGGTATTCTTAGACACAAAGGCCGAGATATATGTTCCCGAGATGGAGGATTGAGGTAAGAAATCTTGGTAGAGGCACATCCTACACCCTATTTAGCACATCCTAGGGTGAAGAAGATGCACGCCACCTTGTGACAGTTGTATCACTGGAGAGGACTTCATCAAGACGTGGCTTAGTTTTTGTCATGGTTTTTAGAGTGCCGAGGGTTAAGGCTAAGCATAAACATCCAACAAGTCTTCTTTATCCTAAAGCCATACCGGAATGGAAGTGGGACACCATTTCCATGGATTTCATCATTGGACTACCTATGTTGAGATATCACCATGATGCAATTATAGACACTAAAATTAGGTCATACTCCCTTTCGTCCCTCGACATATAAGCACCCTTTATTACATTTATCTAGCCATGAACCCCTTCACCCCACTAATATTAATTAAATTAAATTAATGCAATATCCTCACTATATTTATTATTTAAATATCTTACTTAAATAATATCTACACATACACTTCACTTAGACACCTCATCAAACCAACTCAACCTAAAACCTATTCTCAAAGAAGTTACCATAACTAACTAAGACTTACCCAAACCCTAAAAATCAATGCCTACATTCCCTCTAACCACATTCTTGCATGCTCACAAGAAGCTCCCGCCTAATCCACAGATTAACGACATGAGATCTAAGAAAATCAAGAGGATCTCCCTAAGTTTAGTAAACCTAGGAAATCCCTCCTATACCAACATCGGTTATCTATAATCGCATCGATTAATCCAGGACCGACATCGGTTACCCCTTTTAACCCAAAACAACCTTATTCTCACATTAGAGGTTGGAACTTGGAACTTGGAATTTGGAAAACATTGGGAGAAAGTTGACGAACAAGAAAAAAATATCGAGAGATAACGCATCTTTAGAGAGAAAATTCCAATGAAAACTCACATCTAAGGAATGAGATCGAGCATCTTCTCCTCCACAGCCATCCCAACCATGATCTGATCTATCCAAGCAAAGAGGAGTGTCCATCTAGCTCATGTAGAATATTTTCTTTAGTTGATGATCACTTGCAGCCTTTAAACCCATCATCAACATCTTCATCCCTCACACACAACATTCGGAATGAAATCCAAGTAAGTAAAACATCATACTTTCCTAGTTATTTCATTATCATCATCATTATTTTATCACCCATTGCTTATCTTGCTCAGTATTGGCCTTCTCCAACATTTTCACTCCATAGACTCATTAAAACGTTGCAAAAGCCTACTCTAGTCACCCAATACCTCATCCCAACCAACCAAAACCCTTTGTGCAATCACAAAGGAGACCAAAACTCCTGTTCTATGACATTTCCAGATCTCACAATAACTGGCACCGGTTATACCTAACCGTTGTCGGTCACCCCTGACCGACGCCGGTCTCTGTGTTTGCCCACACAGCTCTGAACAGAGACCTACCCACCTAATTTTACCTCACCCTCATTCACCTGTGACCTACCTGAGACCTTTATCAAACTTGCAGAGACCTAGAACCAATCATTTGACCTTTGGATTCTATTCTAGCTTAGCCTATTAGATTAGATCTATTTTCTTATTTTGTTTTCAATTTAGATACCTAAATAATTTAAAAATAACAATAGGATTTATTTTGTTTACAACATTAATTTGTTTAAAACAGTTGATTGATAGCCATCTAGGAAGTATCATACTTCCTAGATCTAGCTCACGCTAGGTAGTTCACTGCCCATATTGTTTAATTTCTTTTGGTGGTCTTGTTTTCATTACATGTAGTTCCTCCTAGCCAAAAGGAAGCTCTCACGATCAGCTGTGAATTCGGAAGTCACATGTGCATAACAAACCATCAACCGACATTTGAATAGGTATTCCTCCTACGCCCGTTACCCTATCTGTTTCATCAATGATTCAAAGAAACAATCTAAGAAAAAGGTGAAACATTTTGGCACACCCGGTGGGACCCATCTAGGGTTCCTTGCATTTCATTCATTCCTAGGAAAAAATTGTGTGTTTGTTTCCCTTCTAAAAGTGTACACACTAATTTTCTTCCCTGGTAATCCACATCTCCTTTCTATTTTGCTCTAAAGGAAACTTTTCTTTTGGTGTAATTAAAAGGAATCATTTCTTCATGTTTTCTGCATTCTAGTGAAAGAGCATCCCTCTTCCTATTCATCTTATTATGTCATCCAATTTCACATTTTTGATTTGGGTTTTAAATCATTGCATTTCATTCTAATTTTCTGCATTAGCTCACATTAATTGAGGGCAAACCTATATGCTGGAAGTCATTACCAGCTGATGGTTGACAAAAGAATCGTAGAAAAGCACTTCTATCCTTTTCTCTTTCTCTGAGTCTTACCAAACCACATAAAAATTCAAAATACATACATTCTTAAACAACATCCTACCTAGAAGAAGCTGTAGGTGATCACACGATCACAACATAGTGGGCACCCAACTCACTGCTCTGTCGATTCATACTTCAGAGCAAAGCCCGCCCCACCATAACATACCTGAAACCTCACCCTTTAGATCTCCTTCTTTGTAGGAATCCATCCTCACCAAAAACTCTATTTCACAATTCATGTGTCAGTCCCTAAATAGCATAAGCTAAACAAACTTAATAGAAAGGGCACTCCTAGGATCACATTTTCTTAGTGTTTCTACATGGGTGGTGTTTTGAGGTGAAATATCATGTTCATAAATTTTTTTTGTTCATCCTTGCATGATCCTCATCATAGCTTGTGTATTCGCTTCACCGAGTGTGCACGGCCATATCATCATCATTTCTAGAATTGTGGGTCGATTCTACATTAGATTTTAATTCACAACCACTTTCTCTCATCAATGTTTCAATTTCATAAGTAACCGCTTAGTCATCGGTTACCTCGATCACCATCATCTGTTATACCCAACCGACGTTGGTTCTAGGTCCTTTTGCTAACCTACTCAAAAGGACATTTTCACTTCACTTTCTTCCACTTTCCATAGTCTCTATCACTGTCATTTTTCCCATTGACATTTTACATCATCCCCAGATTTGGCATTCTTGTCAGATTTTTCCTTTTGCCTCGTTGTTTACTCACTATCCATTTTCTACGGTGGCGGCGGTGGTTACCCTTGATCGATGTCGAGTTTTCCATAACCATCGCTTATCTGTTCACATTCCACCCACCATTTGTTACTTCATCCATTTTTTATCACCAAATTCACATGTTCATGTTTTTCTCTATATCATTTACAAAGAAACAACCCTACCTGATCAATACTAGTTCACATGGTGCTGACCCAAAGACAAGAAAGTGCCCTCATGTTCCACGCCAGTTGCCAACCACTCCCACCTAGTCCTTCACCACCTTCTATTTTATCACTAGCCATGGATCCCATCCAGCCTACTACTATTGCTACTAGAGATGAGGAGTTCACATAACTCCTTGACTGAACCCCCGCCACCTTACGGTTTACCTCTCCCACTCGTCCACTCGAGATGCATCGGGTCGATCGATCTATGGCATGCCCGTATCTATACCCCCAATCTCACACCCACTTCCGCATCAGCCCTATCGCTCCGTGCTGCCCACATCCACTTTACCCCCAAATCGTTTCATGGTTAGGTTCTATGCCTGTCATGACTTCTATGTCTATTACCTTTGTGGCACCCATTACATCCACCATACCCTTGACGACTACCCCAAACTCAACCCCATCTACCCCTAATGTCTCATACATACATACCGAAGCTACACTCCCACCTCCAAAGTCGGTAATTCCTAACCCATTCCGAATGTGGTTCTTTCCACTCCACAATCATTAGCCTCTATTGCCACTAGGGTTACCATGACCCTTCCACCCCCATATACATACTACCAACAACCTCCTGTTTCATCTATTATTCATTCCAGGTACATACCCCCTATTTCATTACCTTCTTCTCCACCACCTTACATGGAAGCCCCATACATTGGAATTCCACCCCGTTATATTCCCAAACCAACATCCTCACACTATAGGAGGCATCCAATCATCACAACCCACCAATGACCTAATTAAATTGATGTTGGAAAAGATGCAAACATTGGAGGCATCGGTTTCGCTCCCACAACACTCTCACCTATGATGAGATTTGTAATGAGCTTATTCACCCATCCATTCCTATCCATTCATACCCTGTGCATTGGGAAATGCCTAAATTCAACCACTTCAATAGCAAGGAAGACCCACAACAACATTTGCGCTCATTCAAACATGGGTTTTATCTGATCACTCATGATGATGCCTTTCTTTTGAGAACTTTTCCCATGTCCCTTACTAGACCTGCATTGGATTGGTATAGTGGGTTACCTAAACACTCTATATTTTCATTCAATCAGGTAGCCCAAGCTTTCTTAGATCATTTCTCCATTAATATTGCCAAGAAGGCTACCATGACTGATCTATATCCCACACGTCCGTATGAGGATGAATCGATCACAGATTTTGTTGCTTTCTGGCGTAGCCTAATTAATCAACCTACCTTCCAACTACCACAAAATGAACTCATCGAGCTCTTCACATGAGCTTGTGCTAGACATATCTCCCTGACCTTGCAGGTCCAAACTTTCTGAACATTCGATGAGGCATTCACTATGGCACGAAAGTTAGAGATTCGGGCCATCGAAGAGAAGAAAATCCAATTACGAAATAAGAATTCGGCATTCAAGTCGAATGAAACCTCTTCTTCTTCCAAACCACTAACCAATTATTCAAAGGCTAAGGGTACCGCTAACATAGTGGTACTCAAGGCCGCCCAGCTCATCCATCCAATCAAGCTACACCCTCATCTAATCTATCACATGTCCAGGATTTTCGATTCAGACAAGAGCAGTGAAAATATACCCCAATTGGGGAACCTTACTCTTCTGTCTTAGAAAATCTTATCAAAGCTAGAGCCATCACCCTTCCACCCATAAAACCACACACTGGTTTTGACCCTGCTCGCCCCATGCCCGCATGGTATAAAGAGCATGATTTCTATAAATATCACCGAGTGAAGGGCCATAGTGATGGAAACGACATCATGTTCAAGAATATTATCTAAGAAATGCTCGAGAAAGGTGAGTTAACTGTGGATAATCCCAACGCCACCCCCAACCAAAATCTACAAATCTTCAAACAACCATTTCCCAATCATGCCCCTTCATCTAATAAAACTGGTGAGAAATCCACTCACGACACCCATACTCGTGAGGTTCACATAATTTTTAACGAGGTACCTGTCACCTCTCAATTACCTCACATCCCTTCCATAGAGGAAATCCTTGCCTAAAAATTTCCTTCCACAATGGAACCAACCTCCACTATTCCTTCACCAATGGAGGAGTCTTGCTGCTAACATTGAGACCATCTCACCCCTAGATTTTTCACTTAGAGAACTTTTACCTATCGTACCTCCTCCACCCATAAAAGAGCACCCATTACCTCCTCCACTCGCAGAGGAGCACCTATTACCTTCTCCCCCCGCAGAGGAACACCCATTACCTCCTCCACCCACAAAGGAGCACCTATCCGTTCCTCTACTTATAGAGTAACTCCCATCATTTCTTCCACCCATCATAGACCCGGTGGAGATACCTTTGCCTCTCAAAGAGCACTCTCCATTGGCTATCCAAAATCCAACAGACCTACTTTCAACTCTCTTACCCATGGAAGATGAAACTGGCCAATTCCCCGTCTCTAAGATGCATTTTATGAGAATTTCCATTAGGTCCTCACCGACTCCACCCACATACGTGTCGTTATCACATTTGGCAATCACTTAGATTATGTGCATAGGGATTCGTTATGGGGGCGCCTCTTACTCCCTGTCTCAACATAAATGCAGAGATCCCTCGATGACACCTCCACTATCTACCCAAACACATTTCCACCCATCAAACCAAATACAACCACTGTTGTCACAACCCCTTCCACGATACCCGTTAGCACTCACACCACACCCTTACCCATAACCTGACCTATACCTAAACCCAAACCCATACCCACAACATTTACCTCCACTAAACCTATTACCACTTTAGGGGTCACCCCGACCACCAGCCTTACTCATCCACCTATTAAACTGGATTTAGCTACATCTTCCAATGTCAAAACCACACCTACTCTGACACCCAAACCAAAGAAACAAACTCATCAACCTCATACCCCAACCACACCAATCACACCCATACTTGTCCCGTCCCCGATTTAAGACCTCGGCTTTGCCACATGGTCAAGCACCCTTCTCCCATCCATAAACCAATAACACAACAACCCATTCCTTCCTCACAAACCTCTAACCTACCCAGAACACAACATGACCTATACTTGCACTGTAGTCTCCTTACCACCAATACCGCTAATACCTTTAGCTATTGCTTCACTACCCACTACACTTCGGTTTGTGTCCCTCACACCCCAAGCATGACCCGCGTCATCTACCTTTATAAGCACCCCCGTTATCCCCATGGCTAACTCACCCTCTTCCTCCATTTGCTTTTCCTTCTAGACCTCGTACACCCACATCACCTTTACTAAAGAAGGTGTGACCCAAAAACAAAACCCCACTACCCCACAATAAGGTAGTCACAACAACCCCACACCCTCCTACCCATCCATCTACTCACCCCTACCCAAAAAACCCGACCGACACCTTAAACCACACCAACACCTAAACCCATCACTCAAACCATTCCTACTCTTCCAAAACAATTCCCCGACAACCAACCACACCTACACCCAAACCCACATTCACTTCCCATTGTGATCCACTACAGGGTCTTATGTCAAAATTTTAACCAACCTCCTCGAGACTTCTGTTATCACATTGCCACCACTTCAACCTTACGACCCCCTCAAACCCAAGCCAAAGGGGTTTGATGATACTTAAATTTTTGCATACCATCATGTGCTCGGGCACGATGTGGAGAGCTGCAAGGCCTTGAAAACCATCCTTATCCAATTGTGTCCACCAGAAACCAACTTTGGTGATGATGACCTTCTCGACAAGGATCCTACTTCACCAACACCTATTCCCACACTGCCTACTCAACAACCACAACCTCTGCCCTCACAACTTCTAGAACCACACACAAAATTTGAAATTAACATGGTTCACATTAGAGAACTTGCCACGCCACCACCCAAATGTCATTACACCAAACTGACCTCACAAGGATTTTCTCTTCCAGTAGGTTTTTGCCCTTCATGTCATGATACCACTCACCCTACACCTTCTCCATTTGCCAACTTCCCTCAAATCAACATGGTACACATCACTACATGTGCATAGAAGGGAAAGAAAAGTCACCGACCCACCAACCAATCATATACCCAACATACCATCAACACCCATACCTAAAATAACTATCCACGGTCCCGCATACCCGTTTCTAATGGAGTCACACATCGCACCATGTTAAAAAAAATACACCAATCTCCCCTCAAAATGTCCTTATACGACCTCATCCAAACCGCAGAATCCCATCGTCAAGCCCTCATGGAGGTTCTTCAATCTATTGAGGTTTTACCCAATGACCCTACACCCATAACCTCCATCATCACACCCCATCATGTAGCCTCTCTCACCAAATTACCACCTTCATACTCACCTCACCTTGTCCACTAAGTGGCCTCCCTTAGCTTCTCAGAGGAAGAGATTACGCCACACCAAAATGATGACCTAGACCCATCCCTCTTCATCTTTGTCCACATTGATGACATACAGGTATGCCGTGTGATGATTGAGCATTAACATCATTTCATCCCATGCATTTTATCAAATGCACATGCCTGACAATTACATGCACAAACATCCGATCATGTTGCATTCATTCAACGACGCTAACACTACCACACTTTGGGCATTTTCATCCTTCACATTCACATGGGCCCCCACTAGTCCGAATTGTTTTATGTTTTAGAGGAGTAATTCCAATATAACTTGTTTCTTGGTAGACCATGGATCTATGTCATGGGTTGTGTTCCTTCCATTTTGCATCGTTGTGTAAAGTTTGAACATGAAGGACACACTTATACCATTCTAGCTGACCCATCACCTTTCAAAACATGCAACATGCTTTACCAACCCAATGATGTGCTCATACCTATCAAGCCATCTACCTCTGCAACCACTACTGCTTCACCTACACCTCCACCTACCAGTACAACCACTACTTTCACCGCACATACCTCCTCTATTCCTACCGCTACTATAACATCCACGACTAACCAATCAGCTGCCCAATCCATTAACTCCACCTCCGCATCAACCTCGGACACATCATCCATACCAGCTACCTACATACCAACTACTAATCCCTTGGAAGGTGTTTTCAATGCCTCACTCTGGGGGAGTACCGCCTATATAGTGTCAACACATTCCTTACTCCGCACAAGTATGGAAGCCTTCACCAACACCCTCACTATGATCACCATATAAGAGAATGCCTCCTTTATGGTCCTCCTTATCTTCATACTAGTCTCACCTATGGGGGACTTGATACTACCACTTACATACCTGAACCACCAACACAACCCCACCCATTTTTTGTTCACTTCCAATCACTTACCAATCGTTGTTTCACCCACACCTTCCTGCACCGTAGTGCATGGAAGGGTTTTGGTTTTGGATTTTACGAGCAAGGATGCCACACCATTATTCCATGTACCATCCGCAAATATAATTACCGTAGTGGTATCAGCTTCCCCAAACCTCCTACCAAACAGGACTACATTGAACTCATTGAGGACCCTAGCCCTTCTCCACCTTCATCACCACCCTCACCGATGGAGTTGATAGATCCTGAATCTATCCCTCCTAAATTATTTTTTTCATAAACACCATTTCCTTAGGGCCTTTGACTTATCAACGTGAAGGCGAGGCCCCTTCCACTCTCCCATTCTTGTATCTTGAGATGATTGACGATGACACACCGACCATTAATGTTATTCAATGTCAGGATGATGAATCCATACTCACCTACCTTGGTGCAGAAGACTCATATATTCATCGGTCATTACCCTCTAAGACGTAAACCATGTTGAATGAATCGACTATCAAGATCAACATTCATACTCAGGATGACCTGCACATCCTAAAGATCAGACAATCTTTAGATGTTCTTTGGATAGGAAGCCATCACTTCTTTTCTCCAAGATCATAACCACACTTTCACTTGGTCTTATGTAGACATGCCCGGTATTGACCCCACCATAATGGTCTACAATATCATAACTGTTCCCGATGCCAAACCTATCACACAAAAGTTGAGGAAAATACACCTCGCATTTCTCTTCTCGTCAAAGAACTTCCGTACCTTCTTTCTGTTTCCTTCATCTTACCCATTGATTTTCCTCGTTGGATTTCTAAAATTATCCCTGTTACTAAAGCAACAGGGGGACTCTGCATTTGCACAAACTTCTATGACCTCAACCTCACCTACTTGAAGGATGACTTTCCCATTGTCCGGTATTGATCAATCTGGTTGACCTCACCCTTGGTCACGAGATGCTCTCACTCATGGATGGTTTCTCGTGTTATAACCAAATTTTTCTTTCCCGAGAAGATCAGCAAAAGACCACATTCATTACCCCTTGGGAAACCTTTTACTATCGAGTCATGCCTTTTGGCCTTAAAAACATTGGTGCTACATATCAATGTGCTATGACTTACATCTTCCATGATATCATGCATCACATATTGGAAGATTACGTAGATGATCTCTTGGCCAAATATAAATGTTGAACCAAGTACCTCGCCATCCTCAAAACCATCTTTGACCACCTCATTAAATATTATGTCCGCCTTCAACCTAAAAAGTACGTCTTCGCGGTTCTCTCAAGAAAGCTCCTCGGATTTATCATTTCCCTCCATGGTATATAAGTAGACCCTACTAAAGTCAAGTCCATTCTGGAAATGCCTTCACCCACTAACCTTAAACAACTTCGTAGCTTGCAAGGTAAATTGCAGTCCATTCACTTTTTCATTTCAAAATTATCCGATCGGTATCATTTCATCATCTACTTAGGAATAATGTCTCCTTTAAATGGGATGATGACTGTATAAAGCTTTTGAGGCCCTAAAACAATACCTTCTCCAACCACCCATAATCATTCCACCTAAAGATGATCAACCTTTTTACCTATACATATCAGCTACCAATCATTCCTTGGGAGCCATGCTCACTCATTGCGATGAACAACACAGGGAGTAGGTGGTTTATTACATAAGCCATACTCTTTTGGACTATGAAACCCAATACAACCATCCAGAAAAGCTTTGCTTAGCCTTAGTTTTCATTGCCACCAAACTCCGCCATTACCTACTCAACCACAAAACCTATGTTGTGACCAACACCAATCCTTTACACTTCATGTACGCCAAACCTTATCAAAATCAGCGTGCCGTGTGATGGCTTATGATTTTAGCTGATCTTGACCTTGAATTCATTCACCAAAAGTCCATTAAGGGCCAGGATATCACCGACCAATTGGCTGACGCACCTATTGCTAGGGGGACCAACCCTCTAATTTTGACTTTCCTAATGAATGCATTGTTACGCTTTCCCTGGACAAACCCCTTACCGGATGACACTATTCTTCACGGTTCTAAGTGTCGGCATGGGGAGGGGCTGGTGTTATCCTCGTTCCTCTGGATGGAGAACCCATGCCTTTGTCTTTCAAACTAGACTTTGACTACGCCAACAATATTGTCCGAGTACGAAGTGATCGTGACAAGGTCTCTAGGCCACCTATGCCCTAGATGTCAAATCAATCCACATTTTTGGTGATTCACAATTGGTCATAAAACAAGTCAATTGTATGTACCGATGTTGTAACGAGATACTTCAAAAGTTTAAACATCTTGTAGACATACTTTTGACCACCTTTTATTGTTACACCCTTCAAACCATCCCATGTTCAACCAACAAATTTATAGATACCATGACCTTCTTAGCTTCCCAAATACCCACTTCCCCTGCCGATTCCAAAATATTTGTCACCATACAATGCCTCCATTCACCTTCTTATTTACCTCATGATGTTTACACAATCGGTGACCTTTGGTATAAACAATACTCTGACTACATTTCCCTCTCCATCTTACCTCCTGATCTCACCCGTAATGGACAACGTGCCTTCCTTAAAAAGGTATCCCATTTTTTATCCTTGGGGGACTCCTCTATAAGTGTGGCTTTGATGGTATTATCTTACGATGCCTCAAAAGTTCTGAAATTCCTCATACCATTAAGGAGGTTCATGATGGCATATGTGGAGGTCACTTTAGTGGCCTTGCTATTGCTAAGTGTATTCTTCATCTAGGCTATTACTGGTTGACCCTTAACCATGATTTTTGTGACTATGTCAAATGCTATGTGAAATGTCAACAACATTCCAACCTTCATCATACACCCAGTCATGCCTTACAGGTCACTCGTGACCTTTGGCCCTTCTCTTAATGGGGTTTGGATCTTGTCGGAGAAATCAATCCTCATTCTTCCCAATTCCATCAATGCATCATAACTACTACTAAATACTACACAAAATGGGTGGAAGCCATACCACTCATCTCCACGAAAGCCAAGAAAATATGTGAGTTCATTAACCATCACATCATTTTCTCGCTTTGGTTTCCCTCATCGCCTCATCAATGACAATGGAAAACAATTAAAAAACTAAACACTTTGCAAAAACTTTGCAACGCATTTGGCATTTAGCTTAGTTTCTCATCACCTTATTACCCACAAACCAATGGCCAAGCCGAATCCACTAACAAAACCCTCAACAAAATTCTCATGAAAGTGGTTGACGATACTGGGAAGGATTGACATACACACATTCCTTTTTCCCTATGGGCATACCCCACAATTATTCACACTTCCACTATAGCCACACCCTTTTCACTGGTCTATGGCACAGGGCTATTCGCGCTCTCGAAGTCCAGATCCCCTCACTTCACATTTCTCTCCATGACTTGCTTATTGATTATGAATTTTGTCAGAACACTTAGAACAACTAGAGTTATTAGACGAACGACATCTTAATGCTCTAGATCACCTTCAAGTTTACCAATAACGTATCAAACGTGCTTATGAAGAATGTATTCATGAACAAACCTTCCAAGTCGGTGACCTTGTCTTGAAATAAAATCAACACATAACCAAAGCGTAAAAAAAGTAAACGGGAAAATTTGCACCTAATTGGCTTGGACCATACATCATAACTCATACCTATGGATCGGGTGCCTATCGTCTGTCCTCACTTAAGGGTAAACCCGAATCCGAGCCCCCTTAACGCATTGCATCTTCAACCATTCTATTGTTGACTTGTTGTCCTATCTCACCCTTTATATCTTTACAGGCTCATCCCTTGAGCGCTACCCACTCCATAGACCTCCCTAACGATTACATAAGAATCATGTGAGTACTCGTCACTTGTTATCTTCTCTTGAATATGTGTACCACGGAATTGCACATAGCACGATTCTCATAGATACTTTTTGTCTACCTTTAGATAAGATCCCATGGTCGTTCCACCCTGCCTTTTGAACAAGAGTCCTATCCTTCACCTTGGTCTTGTCCATGATTTCAAAGACCTCCAATAGGATCAAAATCCTTGGGTCAAAATTCTACTATAAAAGATGATTCCCTCAAAGGAAATCTTCCTCTCGCCCAAATGACTACTATAAATAGACTGCTCCCTTGAAGGACAACTATGTGAAGCTTTAAGAAAAATGAGAGAAACCCAAGCTTCCCGCATCGATCATCTTCACGAAGACCTCAAGGAGTACCATATTATTTATCCCATATAGACTTCCCGCATTGATCACCTATCGAAACTCAAAACCTTTTAGTCATGGACTTGCCAATTGTGACCTTGGGCCTCTTGCCCAAAAGACCTATCACTCAAAACATATACAATTAACTATCTTTCACCCACCTTACCATTTCCACTCTCATTTCCTAAATTTCCTCAAGGAACATCTTGGAATTTTGACATTTGGTGCTCTAATTAATCATGCAATGCCTTTCATATCTTGTGTTCATCACCCCCTTCAAGGTATGATCTACTCGGTATGATCCTACCCAATCAGTGGGCTTTATTTCCCCCCTCTTATTATTTTTAACCATCTTTGTTTCCATTTTGATTACCTTATATAGGACTTGGTCCTTGACGCTTACCTTTGGGGGTAATCCTCCCCTTTCGCTATAATCATCTTCACCTACAACATTTTACCTATAATCTAGACACACCTATTAAACCTAAACCCACAACATGCCCAACAACCTACCAACTCATTCTCATATTCTTACCTAGCTCATGGGAGAACTACATTGGCCTCGAGTTCCCTTTTCATAGGGACTATGTAGGCAAAGACTCCGAGGGAATGGGGCCCTTGGAGGTTATCTTGGCCATTTCTCTACCCTAAAACAATTCATCAACCATGCCTAACTCACCATTTAACCCACATTTCACTTAGTTCCCATTTTCTAATAATATTGAAATTAAGCCACATACATAACAAGTTGTTTATCATAGCATACATTTATTACACCTACCATCTCTCTATCATCACTATGCATAGATTATAGAACATTTCACATATGACCCATAATATCATTCATTGCCAACATAATGAATCATAACTAAACCTACTTTCAACTCAACCATGTCTATGACCTGACTCATCCATGCCTATAACCTAACTCAACCATGCCTATAACCTAACACAATCCATGCCTATAACCTTCCTCGATCCATGCCTATAATCTGACTCAACCATGCCTATAACCTAACTCAACCATACCTATAACCTGACACAATCCATGCCTATAACCTACCTCGATCCATGCCTATGATATGACTCTCAATCCATGCCTATCACCTAACTCCACCATGCCTATAACTTTGACTCGATCCATGCCTATAACCTAACTCCCTTTTCATCCCTTAACATATAAGCACCCTTTATTACATTTACCTACCCATGACCCCCTTCACCCCACTAATATTAATTTAATTAATTAAATTAAATTAATGAAATATCCTCACTATATTTATTATTTAAATGTCCTATTTAAATAATATCTACACATACACTTCAATTAGACACCTCATCAAACCAACTCAACCTAAGACCTATTCTTAGCAAGTTACCATAACTAACTAAGACTTACCCAAACCCTAAAAATCAATGCCTACATTCCGTCTAACCACATTCTCGCATGCTCACAAGAAGCTCCCGAGTCTAATCCACAAGTTAACGACATGAGATCTAAGAAAATCAGGAGGATCTCCTAAGTTTAGTAAACCTAGGAAATCCTTCCTTAATCGACGTTGGTTATCTGTAACCATCCTTTGGTTAATCCAGGACCAACATCGGTTACCCCTTTTAACCTAAAACAACCTTATTCTTAAGGTTAGAGGTTAGAACTTGGAACTTGGAAGTTGGTAAACATTGAGAGAAAGTTGACAAACAAGAACAAAATCTTAGAGAGATAACACATCTTTAGAGAGAAAATTTCAATGAAAACTCAAATCCAAGGAAGGAGATCAAGCATCTTCTCCTCTATAGCCATCCCATCCACGATCCGATCTATCCAAGAAAAGAGGAGTGTGCATGTAGCCTATATAGAAGCTTTTCTTCAGTTGGTGATCACTTGCAGCCTTCAAACCAATCATCAACATCTTCATCCCTCACACACAGACATTCAGGAATGAAATCCAAGTAAGTACAACATCATACTTTCCTAGTTATTTCATTATCATCATCATTATTTTATCACCCATTGCTTATCTTGCTCCCTATTGATCTTCTCCAACATTTTAACCTCCATAGACTCATTAAAACCTTGCAAAAGCCTACTCCAATCACCCAATGCCTCGTCCTAACCAACCAAAACCCTTTGTGTAATCACAAAGGAGACCAAAACCTTGTTCTGTGACATTTCTAGATCTCACAAGAACGCAAAGTGCCGGTTATACCTTACTATTGTCGGTCACCCCCCGACCGACGCGCCTCTATGTTTACCCACACACCCCGAACAAAGACCTACCCACCTAATTTTACCTCACCCTCATTCACTTGTGACCTACCGTATACCTTTATCGGACATGCGAGAGACCCAAAACCAGGTCATTTGACCTTTGGATTCTATTCTAGCTTAACATGTTAGATTAGATTTATTTTCTTATTATGTTTTCAAGTGAGATACCTAAATCATTTCAAAATAACAATAGGATTTATTTTGTTTACAAAATTAATTTGTTTAAAACAGTGGACTGATAGCCATCTAGGAATTATCATACTTCCTGCCGATCTAGCTCACGCTAGGTAGTTCACTTTGCCCATATTGTTTAATTTCTTCGGTGGTCTTGTTTTCATTACGGTAGTTCCTCCTAGCCAAAAAAGGAAGATCTCATGATTAGTTGTGAATTCGGAAGTCACACATGCATAAAAATTATTAACCAACATTTGAACAGTATTCCTCCTATGCATGTTACCCTATCTATTTCAATCAACAATTTAAAGAAACAATCTAAGAAAAGGTGAAACAACCATTATAGTCACGGTTGATAAATTGAAAAAAGTGGCTCACTTTTCTCTGGTAAAGACCACTTATATGGCTAGATCGGTGGCATGATTATATTTCAATGAGATTATCGGGTTGCATGGGATCCCATGGAATATCATTTGTGACCGCAATCTTTGTACACTTACATTTTTAGACTACTATGTAGTATGTCCTCGGGATGAGGATTAACTTCAGCACAACATATCACCCTGAGACAGATGGATAGACTAAGTGAGTGAATTATATTTTGGAGGATATGCTCGGGATGTACTTGATGGATCAATAGTCTAAGTGGGAGGAGTACCATGTACTTAGTGGATTTTGCCTAGAATAATAGTTTTCAGAGTTCTATAGGCATGGCTCCTTTTCAGGCATTATATGGTAGAGAGTGCAGGATACCCCTTAGCTGGGACAGGTTGGAGGATAGAGTATCTCTTGACCAGCTCTTTTGTAGGACATGGAGCAGCAGTGTAGTGTTGATCGGCAGAGACTGTAGGAGGCACATGACAGTGCGGAAGTATGCGAGATCGGTGGATTGATCGTAGTTTTGATTTGGGTATGAAGGTGTTCCTTCATGTTATACCACATAAGAGCCCAATTTGTTATGGAAAAGGTTCTATGTTAGTTCCTAGATTCATTTGTCCCTTTGAGATCTTGGAGCATATTGGCCCTTTGGCCTACCATCTAGCATTGAAACCTAGCTTGTCTCACGTACATGATGTGTTTCATGTTTCTGTCCTTAGGAGGTACATTATAGATCCTTCTCATGTGTTCGACTAGACATCATTGAGGTGTAGGATCGGGCGGGTGATGGTGGAGCCCATCCATATAATAGATCACAGGACCTTGGGCCTTCGAGGCAGAGAGATTGATCGTGCATGAGTGCGGTGGGACATATATGATGAGACTGCAGCCACTTGGGAGGATGCCACAATATTATGAGTGTAGTTTCCACACTTGTTCCAAAGTGAATTCTGGATGAAGTCGAGTCTAAGGGGAGGGGGATGTAGTGTCCACTTCCCTTTGATAGTTTTAGATACTGATTTTGATACTATTGATCATATTATGGACACTATTATGTTTGTTTTAGTATGATGGTTAGATGTTAGATCATGGATTATTATTGATCTAGATTCAGTTATTATGCTTGATGATTACTAGATACATGTTAATATGTGGTTGATGATATACTTTTGACATGGATATATTATGGATGTTGATTTGGACTTATGACATTGGATGTTTGAGTAGACCTAGTTGGAATATTACCGATGATGATATAGTTGATTTATTTAAGTAAAAATGATAATTTTGAATTAATAATATTGTTGTGATTTGTGTGTTTAAATGATTTTGAAATATTGTTTATATCATTTTGGATGTCTGATGTGGCCACAAGGCCGAAGGAGGTATTTGCATTTTGTAGGTTAAAAATCACAACAATGTCGGGGGACTGGAGACTAACCATATTGAAATTTCGGGTGAAATCAACAAGGTCACCATGGCAATTGTGTTATGAGTTTGTGTGTTGGGTTATGTTAGGAATTCCCATGGGGGGATTTCCATTATACATGACCATGGGATATGTGTTTTATTTATGTTTTCCTTTTTAATTATTGATGTATGTATTTTATATGTAATGTGTTCCTTATTTTCATTAATTTAAATGTGATAGTTTTAATGTGAGAGTCATATAGTTAAACTTTATTTAAATTTAATTGGGACATGGAATGTAATTAATAAAGTTGTTGAGTTTAAATAATAATGATGTAAGAGATGTGTAAGAAGATGTAAGAGGTGTGTAAGTGATGTGAAAGATTGTGTAAGTCAGATTTTGGAGTGTAGAACACTCCATCCTCAAAGGAACTCGAAATTGTCCTTAAGGGCTGCATTTTGAGGCTTGTAGGACAAGTTAAAATTGTCCCACACCTCTTAAAAGTATCCACCAACCATACCCATGGTTTTGGAGTCAAAATTATACTTTTTAATTGTATTTTGAAATAACTATGTGTAATTTTTTATTGCACTTCCCTTACAAGTTTTTAATTCAGTCCTTGTTAAAGTATGGGTTAATTTTGAGTGTGTAAGTTGATTGTCATCTCCATTTAATGTGATTAGTTGTGAAGTTGAATTTCTCTTTTGGGGTTGAGTAAGAATGATGTGGCATCCCACTTGGAATCCACATCATCCTCTCTCCTCCCTCTCCTTTAAAATTTGAATTCTTCTCTTGTTTATGGTTGTTGAAACTTTGTTCTTCCTCCTTGGGTTGAATTTTTATTGTTGTTTGGAGTCTTACTTGTGGAGGGAGTTTGGAAATTCATTTGCATGCTTGGTGTTGCTATTTTTGGAATATACTCCATAATGGAGAGGTATGATGTGGTCCTTTTAAAATCTATTTTTTCCCTTTTCTTGCATGAATGAAATGGTGATTTTTTTTGTTAGTATTCTTGGCTGGTTGGGTAGAATGCTTAGGGCAAGGTGTAGGAGAAGGCTATGGGGATTTCATATGGGGGCATAAGGGATAAACTTGGGGAGGCCATAAGGAGGGGTTTGGAGATATAAGGTTTATGGGTTTTATGTGTTTATTGGCGGTATGCATTTTGGTGGATACTTAATTCCAAATTGGGAGGTATAAGGAGCTCCCCATAGTTCTTGCTCTTGATGGCTTGCTTGATCAAGCCCATGTGTTGTGTGTATGATTCTTATTGCAGTTGTGAACTGTTGTCTTTGTTTGGACTATGTATTTTGTTGTTTTATGCATGTGAAAAGAATGTTGTTTGTTGTGATAGAAGCCTTGTTGCCATGTGTTGATGTTCATACTCTATTTCAATATGGTTGGGGCTCGGGGCCAATGGGGAAGGATGGATTCTCCTTTCCCATTGGATGTCTTGGTTGGGTGGAGAGCGTTTCCTTTCCCCCTTCCTTGTTGTGATCAAGTGAAAAGATGAAGAAATCAGCATGTTGTTGTTTTGGAGCTTGGAGAAAATATAGTTTGATAGTCCCTTCCTTTGAGAAATTTCATTGTTATCTTCCCACTTGAAGTGGATGAATTGTATTATTATTTGTAATGAGAAGGCACCTTGTAATGCAAAGGAAAAGATTGAGATTCATTGGGAAATGTAAAGATTTATTATTCTATTCTCTATTTTGGAAAAGAATGTCATATAGTTTGTAAATTGCATATTGAAATTCAAAGGAAGAAATAATCAGTTAAGTATTGTTGGAACTCAATAAAAGAAATACATTCCTTTCTCAAATTTGTATTGTTGTTTTGAATTGGACTTGTTGTTTTGAAATGACATCTCTGTGTGAAAAGAAAATGTATGAGAGGAATGGACAACATTCTGCTCTTTGTATTTGATTAAAATTTTGAGATATGAAATTGTGCCTTGTTTCTCTTGAATAATAAGATAGAGCAATTTAGTGTCTTAGATCAGATTTGAAAATTATTTCCCACATTTGGAAGTTGCAAATTGATTATAAATCTGTAAATAAAAGATCTTTGTTGCATTCCAAATCTGGCATTTAAAGTTATCTAATAAATGTACAGTTCAGATTTGCAACTTAAATTAAGAAATGAAACAATGCAATTTAGATGTAATAAGTCCTAATGAACTTAATTGGAACTCTACATCTATGAAAGACATTTTAGAACTTCGTGAAATCAAATTCCAAACTTGCATAATCATTTTCCCGTCAAAAGTTGTAAAATTATAAAATTGCACTCAATCAACAAATTGAACCTTGAAAACACTCCTAAACATACCCAAGGTCAATCCTCCATGTTCAATCGACATGTTGAGAAGAAGAAAATCAAAATTTGATCAAAATCTTACAAGTTGGAAAATTGCCAGTTTTGAATTTTTAATCTTGCAGATCTATTTCTTAAAATTTACCTTCAAAACTTCATTAAAATATAAAATATATAATTTATATGCAAATATGACTCTGAGAGATTTCCGGAAAGTCCTTGTTTTTCCCAAAACTGACTTTTCTATCAAAAGTTATGGCCATTTGAAGTTTTACTTCAAAATGGCCATCTAAAAATTAATCTAACTATATAAAAATCAAAATTTAACCTTTGGAAAAATTTCCCCAAAAATCCTATGGCCCTGCCACCCTCACAACCAATCAGATGTTTTCATGTGGAACTTTGGAGGGTGGACCCTTTTGAAACTTAATCTTTTCAAAATTTGACTTTGGGAAAAATTTCCCATTTTTCCCCATGACCCGTGGCCACGCAACCAATCACGTGTTGACATGTGGCTTGGTGGGTGCACGGAATAAAATTGAAAACTTAACCATTTAACTCCTTTGGAAAATTTTCAATTTTTCCTCTATGGCCCTGCACCTCTACAGCGAATGAGGTGCTGACACATGTCCTAGTGGATGCGCGGGCCCGCACAAGTCTTTTTGACTTTAAAACTCTTTTGGCACAAAACCTTAAATCACTCCGTCACTCCGCTAACCTGCATCCAATCACAGGATGCCATGTGGCTTTTGAGCAAGGTCGAGGTATGAAGGAAAATTTTCCTTTGGGAAATTTGGTTTTTTGACCTTGGGAAAATTTCCAAATTTTCCCATGACCCGCCGACCTCGTCCCAATCACGTGTTAACACGTGGCAAATGGACATAGGCGAGTGCGAAGATCTTTCCTCCCTTGAGATTTTAATGTCAATTTCCCCTTTTACCCCTTTGATATATGATTCCTCCATGACCAATAGGCACTTGACACTTGGCATGGGTTTACTCCTTAAGCGAAGTGCATGACGAATTTCACCTTTGAGCTTTTGGCCTAAAAACTCTAATTTTATAACTTGCTCCGCCACTCTGCTTTTCCACACGGCAATCGGAGGTGTCACATGCCTTCCCCATCGGACCCGCAGCATGTGGAGGAGTTTTTTCTCTTGCACTTAAGGAAGAAAAATTCTCAATTTTCCTCCCCACTCCACCAACCCGTTCAAGGGAAAAAAATTCTCCCTAAGCCCGCAGAGACTCTTCTTAGGGAAAATTTCTCCCCTAAACTCCACCGCAGACCATAACTTGAGATTTATAAGGAGTTAGGAGGAATTCTTTATATGGTTGGAAAGGTGAGAAAATTTCCTATCCAATGGGCATGATTTAGGAAATTTTTGATGACTCTAAGTGTGTGAAAAATCAAGTTGAACCTTGTAAGCCTGTTAGGGTAGAGATGAGTGAGATTTCACTCTCCTAACCTAAGTGATGAATTTAACCTCTTGTTTTGACCTTATGCCTTGTTGATATTAGTTTCTTGAAGTAATTGTTGCAAGTCAGTCTTGCTTGTTAATCCTTATCTGGTTTGTCTTGCTAGGCTTGTGATCTTGTGACCCTCTTTGTAAACACTCTAAATAAAAAAAAATTATTCCATAATTTTCCTAGCTAATCCTAGTTTGTTTCTTGGTCTCAAGTGGTAGTTTGAAGTAGGCATGACAAGGATCAAGTAGATAAGGAAGTTATAGTGGTGGAGGAAATCTTTGGTAGCGGTTTTGATTCTATATCTAGAGGACAAGTCCCACATTACTAACAACCCCCACATCAACCTCAAAAAATTTATTACGATATGTCTCTCCACTTTCCAAAATATATAGGTATTGAATATGTTGCATAACAAGTGAAAAGTGTGAGTTGTTATGGCATGCTAAGGGAATCACTAATTTTGATAAGAAGGTGAGTCAGTTTTCTACTACTCTTCAAGGGTGCTTACATAGCTAGGATAGGACGTATGAACCACATCATATTGCAGTGGATTATGATTCCTTGTGTTTTGTGTTTCTAGATAAGTTTCATATTATAGAATTTGAACATAAAAGTATCACCACACTTAAGGACACTAAGAAAGGATTATCGAAATCTTTTGGGAATATGATGCACATTTTAAAACTTTGCTATCAAATTTTTCTTATGATATACATCCTTGTCAAAGCATGAAAAATGGTTTGTTGGTCGGATATTGAAACCTTTTCAAAATGAGTTGTCTCATAAGACCTTTTTGGATCCGTGCAATGCTTTGGAAGCATCTCTCGAATGCTAAGGTGGTTGGGAGTGTGGATACTGGAGTTAGCCTATTTCTAGAGGTGTGGATTGCATCCATGGAAAAATAGTTGGAGAACCTCTTTGCTTATTCGATTCATGAGACATGTAAAGGAATATGGTGTACATATTGTGAGGTTAAATGACACGCTAAGGATATCTGACATCATAATTTAGTATGTTCCATGCTATTGGATTTTAAGATTTTTCATTTAGACCATAATGCGAGTAGATGTCCCCTCTTACAATGCGCAATATGGAAGAATGTTTCCATGTATTGTAAGATTTGCAAAACTTATACCCATAAAATTGTTGACTGCAGGGTGATTGATTATATCCATGAAGCCATTGAAACTAGTGTGCACCATACTAATGTAGAAGGTGGATCTCGGGGATAGGGAGAATAACATAATGAAGGGAACAATAATGGGGATAATAGGAATAAAGGCTTTCGTGGAGGATATAGAGGCTGAGGTCACAGTGGTGGCATATGATGGTTTCTTAGAGGAACTTGTTATAATTTTGGATCTCTTGATCATTATTAGCGTGATTTCCCTAAGAATGTGGTTTTTTCTGGTGTGGGAAACAACACAAATTTGAATAATTCCCTAATTTTTATGAGCATATGAGCAAGTAACAAAAAAAAGACAAGGGAGAAACTATGATTAAGATATAACGCGTAGATCAATATCGATAGATGTTGAAGGTTGGAATTAATTCTAAATTACAACCCATCGTAGTTACTACATGCGTTGAGGATGTGTGTATACTCGTGAACCTCAAGTATAAGATGACTATAAAAAAGCACAAATTGATTAATGCCAAGTACCTTGATGTTGTACATCAGATTGAGGTTTACCAAGAGATAATGGACATTACCAGGATATGCAAGGAGAGATTTAGAGCTTTAAGGTGCATGAATGTTTGAGGGAACGAGAAAATAAATTTGAACTCCCAAAGAAGGATGTAGATGACTTACAAGAGGTTTTCTCGATGTTACTCCAAATAATATAATCCCTCTATTATGAGAATGGTTGAGAGAGAAGTTACCATGTGCAAGTAATGAGAATGAGAGGTAGATACTTCATGTAAATTTTCCTCCCCATAATAATGAGTATGATAAGGAGATTACACTAAATGGAGTCATATATGGATGGATTTTGAGCAATATTCGATAGATATAAGTGTGAAAGTTAATGTAGTCATGTTTGATACATGGAACCAGATGGGAAGACCACCATTTCATCCTTCTTTGAATATGTTTTATATGGAAAATAGAACTAGGTATAATCCTATTAGAGTACTTAGGGATTCAACTATTTTGATTCAAGGAGCCAAGTTTATTGGGGAATTTGAAGTATTGGAACTAGATAAAGTAGATAGCTTCCCAACATTTCTCGGGCACCCCCAGTGCTATGCTTCTAATGTAGATTTGGGATTCAATAATGGGTACATTAGATTTGATAAAAATGAAGAGTGCGTAATTATACCTTTGAAAGCTTCTTTGTTCATTTTGCACGGACTACCTACATATTAAGAGTATCAAAGCTATTAAGGAGGTCACATACCTCTGTGTTTATAAGCTTTGAGAAGCTTATTATTTTTCTAGAACTTTTTGGTAACCCGGTGGATGATCAATTCTATTTCCCCAAAGATCTGTAGCACTTTAATTTTATTCTTTTCAGCAATGAACAAGCCATGCACTAGTGCTTCATATTCTGCCACATTGTTAGAGCATGTAAACTACAGCCTATGTGTAAAGAATAATTTCTCATCCTCAGGGGAAATGAGAACCACTCCTTCTCCCGTGCCATTTATGATTCTGGAGCCATCAAAGTACAGCTTCCATAGACCAGATTGAACCCTTTCTTTCTTAATCATGCATGGAAACATAGCGTCTTCTTCTAGAATGTAATAAGTACCAAGCCCAGTTTCATAGGCTTCTAGTTCCTCAGCATAGGGATCAAATTTGTGGTGTCTATCCACCCATTCATCAAGTACTAGGTCTGGAACCGAGGGTGGAAGAGACTTCTCTTCAGGAACTGAAAATTGTTGTTCTTGGATGAGACAATTGGCTTGGAGAGGGGATGGGACATATGAATCTACATGATAGGAAAATATAGGCTCAACTTGTATGGTAAACCGGGTACCATATCTTGTCTTGAGTAACATATGAGACCAATCGGAAGACAAGTATCCACCCACTTTAGTAGTAAATTCTCTTGATAGACATAGGGCAAACAAAGGATGTAGGTCAATAATTGACACATCTTGAGTAATTGTAAAGCTTTGACATGTATGGAGGGTTAACTCAAGATCCTTTATGAATCCTAAGGTGGTTACAATTGAGCCATCAAGTTGTAGGAATCCTTTAGATAAAGGGCTATATTTTAGACGTAAGACATCAACAATATTCGTAGTTATAACAAAAGTACTAGTGTCCGAGTCAATCAAGCATTTATGCACTAGGTGTTTTCCTATAATTAAGAACATATAGAAGGGTGGGGTTTTAGAAAATTTACTTACTTGTTTCTCCTCTTCTTGACAGATTTTGACAGAAGTGTGTGGCTTCCGCATAACTGGGTCAACATGCGGGAGTTGCGCCAGAGCTTCATACAAAAGATCTCGCAGAGATGGAATGTTCTGGGCATCCAAAATTGTGACGTTCGTTTTTATCTTAATTTGTTCAACAATGTTGAACGGAATCCCCACATCTTGTGCATTTAGGGAATAACATCCCTTCTTGACTGTTTGGTGCGTGAAGCCTAGATTTTACCTAGGGTAGAGGCATGGCCTACCAAATGAGAGGTGCGTGTTGTTTTAGTTAGAGCTTTACGACGGGAATCTTACATAGGGATTTAAGTGCCTTTACTACACGATGCCTTATCGATTATTTCTTCTTCTGATAATTTTCTTGCGTTGCTAGAATTGTGACCATTGCACCTAACTCCAACATTATTTTCTTGTATCTTGTGTTGTCCACAACTTGGACACATGGTCTAT
This sequence comes from Taxus wallichiana var. yunnanensis, assembly GCA_018340775.1. NCBI lineage: Eukaryota > Viridiplantae > Streptophyta > Pinopsida > Cupressales > Taxaceae > Taxus > Taxus wallichiana. The sequence continues at coordinate 324,254,599 of CM031244.1, forward strand.
TTGTGTTTTCTGCATCTTAATTGATTGCACATAATTCCTCCACACCAAATATCATAAAGTTTGTTTTTAGAGGAACTTCTTGTCCTTCTTGGTTATCTACTTCAAGAGCACTTGTTGAAGGCTCAAAAATTGAAGCATTTGTTATCATGAAGGCTTGGGAACACACAATGTTGGCACAATGATTTTGACTATGAGGCATGTTGCAAGGGAAGCACCATGTCAATCTTGTGGAAATTTATTCTAAATTAAAACAAGTGCCCGATCGCACCGGGTGCTAGGAGAGAAGGTGCGGGAGGAACAAATTGCAAGGGAAGATGTACATTAGGCTACCATCTATCATTCTACTAATTAGGAGCGTATCGTTGATTTCCATATTGATTTTGCTAGGGATGATTTCCTTAGCTATGTGCACGACCATAATTCCCTCTATAGGCTTGTGCCTCGTACTTTTCTAATGATATGACCTTGTTTGATAAATTTTTGATCAAGGCCTTCAATTCTTCATCTTCCTTTTGCTATGTTATAGAATAAGATGTTGAGGCAACTAGTTGCGTGCTTTGCTCAGGAATAGGAATAGGGGCCATCGAAGGCTAGGGTGCTTGTGACATCTCTAGGAACAAAGGCATGGGTGGTCTAGGAGTCAACTTACCCTTTTGAATGAGACTATTTTCTGCCCTTACTGCAATGCTATAAGCAGCTGGTAGAGTCCTACCTCATATAGATTGGATCATAACTGAAATATCACTATTGAGTGCCTTCAGATAATAAAGGAAAGCATCTGGGCTATAGGTCTTACCACAAGATGAATTTTGTGCCAAGTCTTCTAAAATCTGATGTTGAAATCAGTCATCTACGTATTGGGTGCCCTTCTTGTTGTTGTCGGTTGCTCCACCAACGATAGGTGATCTGACTTATCATCAAATAAATTGCAAAGAGTTGTTCCCAGCTCATCCCATGTGGTGATAGATCTAAGTCTCAAGCCTCGGTACCATTGAAGTGCTTTACTTTTGAAAGAGGCTACAAGAAATCTAATTGTTATATCATCATGTGTGATCAGATACAGTGAACACACATTTTCTACATCCTGGATATGATCCTAAGGGGTGACTTTATTCTCACTAGTAAAGTAAGGAATAATCTTGAGCATGTGATTTGGCATATCATGCTGCATGGCCAGTAAGGGAATCCTCCAAAGAAAGTTTGTAAAGTTTCTTAATGGAGGGGGTTGCTGATGCACCATTATAGGGTGCACAAGTTGTGTATTTTGAGGAGTTGAATGGGCGCGATGCAATCGAGATAGAGATGTGCACATGGAATTTCTAGAATGAACTATTCTCGGGGATAGTTGGGGTTATTCAAAAGAATCTTTAGCTCTGCACTTCTTCTTTCTCAACTGTTCTCATGAAAGGCACTCGGACTACTCAAACAGGGATCTTATAATATTGGGAGTCGTCATATGTGTTTGAAATGATCCTCCTAAGGTTGAATACTAAGTTCACACACCAGAACTTAGAGATATGAAATTTGAGCTTTCAATTCTAGTCCCACCGAGCGTGCTAGAAACTATTGGTTTCTCAAACGTGCACCCATGTCTCAGATGTCAAAAGGAACGAGTTATTTGAGACCACAATGTAACTATCCTTGAGTTGTGGGACCTTATGAGCTTGGGACAGATCTCTAGAGAAGGCCGGTTCCTCTATCTATTTCTACTGCTACTACTACTCCTAGTTCTGAAAGGAGAAACTAAGCTAAGAATGCCAAGGGACTAGGGAAAGAAGGATAACATGAAGTAAACTATACTAAAAGGTAATAGCACTAGAAAATAGGGATGGAAACTATCTTTTCTGAGTGAGAATGATAGGGAATGCATGAAAGGAGGCTAGGCACGAGTAGCACAACAAAATACGTATTCATGAAATTGTTCTCATGGAACACAACTAAATATGGAATTACAAGGACCTAAAGTAGCACAACCAGCACACAATGTAAAAGATAAGGCAAGGAGAAGGAATGAAAACACATTAGGATAGAAAAAATTCACAAAATGATGCTTCTATTACTTCCAAGAATGCACAGAGCTATTACAATGATGAAGGAGGCCGATATCCACATGTTAGAGTCAAACATAGAGGTCTGCAACTCAAAATATAGAAAATATGGTGTCCTTAGCAAAAATACGTAAGGATCCAGAGTATCCAACATAACAAATGAGCCTTGCTCTTACATTTATAGATGAATCCATGGAGGAAGAAGAGAATGGAGGGAAAACCCAAATTTAAAACACAACCACCAACAAGAAGCATTCAATATCTGAAAATCCTCTTGGAAATCTATGAAGTACGCTTCCCCATTCTCGTTTGATGTGTTGAAGACAAAGGAGGGTAGATCATACCAAACTAGGTATTTAGAGAAATCAGATCTTCTCATCAAAGTTCAGACAAACATTTTCCCATTTCTTACCTACTGATACCAAAATTTGAATTTTGAATTTTTGGCATTATAGGTGATGTCACAGATCACCGACAAGTCTAGGCACACACTGATCTAAGCTCTGTAGTAGAAGATATGACTGTCATAATATGCCAGAGTCATCGACACACATAAAATACGTGGCACACACAAATTTTCTGAAATGAAGGCCAACTATGTAGTTGTTTGTCGTTTCTGTCATGTTTCACCCACTGGTTTGTTGCAAGGATTCGGCACCCTCTTGGCGCACTTTGATAGGTAGTGTATGACACACTTGAGTAGGTCAGAAGATGACTTGGATCAAAAGGGTGAGAAGAATGGTGTGTGAGAGCGCGAAAGAGTCATGGGAGGAAAGCGATGAAGGGTAAAGGAAAGTGCGTGTGATGTGCGTGGGAACAATGAGGCAAACAAGCGAGAAGAGAATGTATGGTTAAGGTGAAAATATTACAAGGTAATGGGCATAGCGTGTGAAGGGCTAAGGACTTAGTAGTAAGTGCGAGGCACACTGGATGGGAAGAAGCTGACTAGGAAGAAGGGGAAAGAAGTGCACAGTAACTATGACCAAGGGAATGTGCCAAGTGATTTTAGCGTGTGTAATTCTTCAATGAATAACTCAAGGCCAGAATGTGTATGCAAGTTATCAAAATTTCTAGGAGAGCTATTTAGATAATAGAACCTTGATGTATTTCTATGTGCCATGGAATCCCAGTAGAAGAATGAATGTCACAAAAGAAATATGCCGTATATAATCTGTGTGGGACAACAACATGTTGGTGGAATACACATGGATAAAACCTATTGGAATGGTGAGAGGTGACAATTGCATTTTCTTCTAGGTTCCTAAGGAGAAATGTACCTTCTCAAATATACAAATTTCATGGGAAGTCCCCTGCTTCGCACCACATTAAGAATTGTGAGAGAATCTAAACAAAGGGGTATCACGCCCGCCATCATCACTTTTTTACATAAGTTTTATGCCACCCTAGGTAGTTTCACGTGCATGGTATGTTCATGTAAAATTGATAAGAGAAAAAATTAATTAGTAGGAGATGACCTCAGGTATGATGCATACTTTTGATAATTTTTCTAATAAGCCACTAGTCAATAAAGAACTATAGATTATGAAGTGCCTTACATTGGGATATAGTGCAAAGGATGAGGAAAATTTGTTATATTTTTTTGGAGTGCTAGATTTAGAGGTACACCTTGACCTTTAGGAGACTGAGGAAGAAGAAATGGTCTTTGGCTGGGAAGAAAAGGAAAAGGGTAGACTAGTATGCCCATTAAATGATGAGGATGATGAGGATAATAACCTGGATGTTAACCACACTGAAGGAATGCATGAGGTGATGGAAATAGTAGATGAGAAGGTGCACGTGTATCATGAGCATATGAAAACAAATAAGGTTTACATTGGAACATATGTAGAGCTTAAAGAGGCCATTATTGGAAACTACTGGTCGAAGTAGGAAGTTTCTAAGATCATTGAACTCCTGCGTGAATTTTAAGACTTGTTTTTGAGGGGATATCATGAATTAAAAGGAGTACACCCTTCTTTAGGTGAGATGAGAATAAAACTTAAAGAAGGTGTGTGCCCAATTAGGAAGAGGCCTTATAGGATGAATCATAATCTACGCATCAAGGTAAAGGAAGAAATTGATAACATACTCAATTATGGTATAAATGAGCCCATTAAGGAATTTGAGTGGATTAGTCCCATGGTCATCGGTATTAAAAAGGATGGGAGGATAAGGATCTATGTGTACTAAAAAGAGTTAAAAGATCCATGTGTCATTTATCCTTTTCCCCGCCCCATTTACATAGGAGGTCCATGAAGGAGTTGCAGGGTGCAAGATCTACTCTTTTACAGATGATTTTTTTGGATATCATCAATTGTGTATAGTGTAGGAAGATAAAAAAAGACAACTTTCACCACTGGGTGGGGAATTTTTGCATACACAGTGATTCCCTTTGGATTGAAAAATGCATCAATGGTGTTATCGTGTATTTTTGTGCAATCTTTTCTGTGGTTTCATTTGTAAATTTTTACATGTATATCTAGATGATTGGACAGTGTATGGTTTAGTTAAGGATCATTGTGACACTTTGAGGCTTATGATTGAGAGGTGAAAGTAGTTGAGAATCTATCTCGAATATTAAGAATTACATCTTTGTAAAACATTTTGACACTTTATTTAGGCATATTTTTTGTAAATAAGGCTTGTTGGTAGATCCAAAGAAAGGTCGTCGTTATATTGGGTTAGGAAGAACCTAATAATCATAGTGAAGTGTGCATATTTCTTGGAAATATAGGGTATTATTGGAAATTCATTAAGGGTTATGCGAAGATTTCCGTGCGCCCAAGATAACTGCTAAAATCTAAAGGAAAATTCTATTGGGGTGAAGTGCAATAGAAGAAATTTTAAACAATGAAGGAAAGGTTGACTACTACATCGATTTTGTGCTTTCCTTCATGGTACAAACCATTTCATGTTCATGTTGATGCTTCTGGGATGGAAATCGTTGTAGTGTTTACGCAATTAAGTGAATGAAATGTGGACCACCATATTTGTTTTACAAGTATGAATTTAACACCAACTAAATAAAATTATACAACTACTAAGCGCGAAGCTTTTCCATGATTTACATGCTACACAAGTTCGATAATACTTATTGGTAGCACCATTTATTTTCTTTACAGATCATATGGAACTTAACTATTTGGTCAACAAGCTTGTTTTACAAGTTTACATTTGTAGGTGGATCCTACTATTTCAAGAATTTCAATTTACATTTATCGTAAAACCAAAGGAAAGTAACTTAGGGCCTGACCATTTGTCAAGAATAAATTTTGGTGAGGACACACAAAGCATAGAGGACATTATACCGGATGCACAACTATTTAGATTGAATAGTGCACCCACTTTACTTGAGGACATTACCATATTCTTGTGCACTAGACAGTGCCGAGGAAATGAAAAATTTATAGTAGAAGTAACTTGCAATATGTGTGGCACCTTACCAGGTTAACAAGTGGATATTTTTATAAACTAGGTCATCATGAAGTTCTACAACAACGTGTTCTAGAAAATGTATGTGAGGTTTTAATGGAAGAAGCTCATGGTGGAATTGATGGAGGTCATTATGTAGGTGATTTCACTATGCACAAGATTTTGATTGCTGGCCTTTGGTGGGAAACTTTATACAAGGATAATAAATATTATGCTAGGGTTTGTGACCATTGTCATCACCTTGAGGCCTATTGTAAGTGCTACACCTTTTGAGAAATGGGTGATTGAATTTGTAGGTCTTATTTCCCCACCCACACATAGGAATGATGCATGTTATATTATAACCTATAAATACTATCTGAAACTATGGGAAGAAGAAACACCTACAAAGGATTGCACAACCACTACTACAACAAGATTTTTATGCGAAAAAATTATTAGTAGGTATGGATGTCCATTGAATCTAATAAGTGATAGGGGAACTCATTTCTTAAATGATATAATCAAGATTTTATTGGAAGATTTTATGGTGACACACCATAAGACTCCACCCTATCACCCACAAGCCAATGGTATTGCTGAAGTTTTCAATAAGATTCTGGGAAAAACACTAACAAAGATCTGTGATGTTGGAAAGAAATACTAGGATGATAAAGTATTTGTTGTACTTGGGGCATATAGGACTACCTACAAGTGATTCAAAAATACCAAACCTTTTTAGTTCGTGTTTGACATTAAGGTTGTATTGCATGTGGAATTCATGTTGTCATCCTTGCATATTACATGCGTAGGAGGACTAGATGATGAACAAGTTTTGGAGGAGCACATAGATAAACTGATGCAGTTAGATGAGTGGTGTGCCATTTTTTGATGGATCCAAAAGACATAAAAATTGAGATAGAAGGCTTGGCATGATAGGAACATAAGGAACAAAACATTTAAGGGGAGAAAGATGCTTCTTCTATATTAGTAAAATTTTGCGTGCCACTTGAGAAGCTGAAATTTAATTGGTCGGACCCTTTGTAGTATAAATATATTGGAATCGGGTGCTTGCAAGTTACAAGTGTTGGATGGAACTTTATTTCCTAGTTACTTCAATGGGAGTAGCCTAAAGCCCTAAAATAAATAAGGCATCCTGGTGTTTGTAATAAGGTAGTATTGCCACTTATATTAATTTCACTTTCATGCATTTACTTTAATGTGTTTCCTTTCATCATTGTTATGATTTGTAAATTTAGTTCAATGTTTTCTTGTAATAAGAGCTCTTGTGCAAAAGGAGCTGATTATTATATTTTGTTTTCATGCAAATAGGACCATGTATAATTTTAGTGTGGGTTAGATTGCAGTACGTGCAAAAGAGTAATTTTGTTGGTGCAAAAGGTTGGCTATGAACTAAAGAAGTGCACTTGAGGATGAAAGTATGGGTTTTTTGAGAAAAAGGTGCTACAAAAATGAGAAGGATGGTGATAATAAGGAATGATGAAAGTTTCTTAGATTAAATACCACGCATAGAAGGATTATCATAGAGTGTAACGCACGGTAGGAAATAACATAGGAAACTACTTGGAATGAGTCATAGTGGTTGATGTACTTCGGTGTATAGAGGTCCACGTAATGAGGTCTATGGTCGAGAAGTAGTTAGAGTGCTAGAAGCTTACAACTATGTGTTGTCGTGTGAATTTGCAAACTGGGAAATTGGAAATTTCCAAATATGACAACTATACCCCTACCCCAAATTTTTCATGTTTTATCATTCCTAGGAACCCTGTGTCAAATATGTCAACTGGTAACCCCATATTTTATGTCAAAATTTTCCCCTAGGTTATTTAGGAAAGTCTATTCATTTCCCCTAGGTGATTTTAGGGAGTTCTAAAAAGATGTTATCTTATGGCAGTATTGGGAAGGGCTATCGTTGGCCTTCCTAGGATTGGATCAACCCCTTGGAGTGTAAAGGAAGGGAAAAATTATATATGGAGGTGAATTTAAGACCTTAGAACATCATGGAAATGATATTGGAATGTTTGTGGAAGCTTTGAAAGACTTGGAGTAGTCTTGAGTAAAAATAGGGTTCACAAGCCTAGGTAGTACACCAAACTACTATTTTGGGAAAGTCAGCAACAAAAGAACCTGCGAAGGAGAAGGAGAAATTAGAGGTGCAAAAAAAATGATAAATCTCTGAAATGAACATTTTTGACACTTACTAAAAATAGTAAGTGGTCCCATGGACACCTGCTAAAAATAGAAAGTCACACTAAAAGAGTAGTTTTGGCACAATGGGACATTCAGAACTTCGTCACATCAGATATTTCCATGAACAAGGACCATCGAACTTCATCATGGGCAACATCTTCTCCTCTTCTCTCTCTTCCCTCTCCCCCAACTTTATCTCTCTTCAAATGTTCTAATTCTTCGTTGGGGTTTGCACTTTTTGATATGCCTTTAAGTCACTTAAAAGTGACTTTAGAAACATAATGTAAATTAAGTTGCCTTGATTTTATAAAAGGGACTTAAATATTTTGTAGGAATATGAATAGTCTAAAGTTAGAAATAAGGCATATGGAGGGTCATGAAGAAGACGATAAGTCACCTCTCATTCTATAAATTGTAATGCCATTCCCATTTCAAAGGGTTGGTGATTGATCTTGTAAACTCAAGAGTATATTGTACTTTGAGATAAAAAGGAGATAGGAATTTTCTTCCATTCCCCCTCTCAATTTCCTCCATTTCTCTACTATGTACAACTTTGTGTGAGAAATTAATACAAGAATGAGTGAGTTTCTAGCTTTCTTTGACAAAGATATTTCTTGATACTTTGTATTCATCAAATTTCATTTGGTCTTAATGACGCTTATAAAGTTTTTTCTTCTCATAAATGCATGTGATGATACTTCTAAGTTGTGTATGGAGGAATCTGATTTTCTACCTACAACATTATTTTTCCTACCTCTATTCTCACTCCTCTTTCCCACTCTTCGACCAATTATTCCCTAGAAAAGATTGCTAGCTTTGCTGCAAGGTCAGTGGAGTGCACCTGTTGGATCCTCGGTCGAAAGGCCACCATAGAAATCCACATTTTCTTGTGCATGCATAAATGGTAGCTTCACCGGTTAAGTAGATGGACTTAGATTCCCAGCGATGGTAATAAATCCATAAGTTTTTCCACCCAATTTTTTTTCTCACCAACAGTTTTTTGTGCCCACCGTGGGGTAGATTTAGTAGCATCTACACCCAAAATATGAACGCAAGGTCCCAAAATATATATAAAAAAATCAAATATTATATAAATTAAAAAACAAAGTTCATGAAATTTTGTTGCCGAAAGATACATTTCTGATCTCTGCATGTGACTTTTCACATTCCACAATGTCCTTTCATGTTCCTACTACAAAAGTTTCCAAAATCTGACTAAAGGAAGATACACCAGGTTGAGAAGGTTGAGAGGTGCTTTTGACTCCAATTTTGAGGCTTTGCAAAATCAGAAAGAATGAACTAGAGATAATCCATACTTCTTCTCTCAAGCCTCCTCTCCATCGAGATCTTTGAACACTTCACCTGACAATCCTGTCAAGACTCCTATTGATAATCCCCCTTCTAATTCTTCCATTTTTCAACCACCATTGGTCATTGAGTTCCCATAAGAAGAATAATTTGTAGAATCAAGAGAAGAAATAAAAAATACAATGAAATATGAAGTAGAAATACCTCAACCCATTGTTCTATGGGGAAGGAATACAGGCCCGCTTACTCTTGAAGCCCCTCTTCATGATCTACCAGCGGGTTCCCGAAAGAACTTTCCAAATTTCAAAGTTGACAATTCACAACATCCTCGAAGAACACATCACTTCTTTCACAACATGATATGTAATTCTTTGTGTCCAACATGAAGATGTTGCTGTGAGAGTGTTCGTGGAGTCCCTCTAAGAAAAAGAAACGTAATGGTTTTACCTCCTACCTACCCGGTTCATCATGGGTTGGAATGACATCAATGATGCCTTCGCAGAGAGATTTAAATCAACTGAATACTGTCAGGACCTCCTAGTGCAGTTGGCTCAAATGAAGAAAGGAGAAAATGAAACTATGAGAGACTTTGTGGCTCGTTTCAACCAATTACTTCGTAGGATACCTGAAGAGGATTCACCATCTGAAAACAATGTCAAGAGATTATTCATCAATGCTCAATCACCGAGGTAGGATTTATCCTATGAAGAGTTCAACCAAGGGATATTGCAGAAGCACAAAGATTGGCCATTGAACTTGATGATGATCTCATCCTATCTGGAAAGATCAAGAATCCCTCAAAGGGTAAAGCTCAACGTCTTAGAGATGAAAGAACTGATCCTTTAATGTAGAAAATGGAAAATGAAATGGCGTCGTTGAGGAGGGAAATATTTGAATGAGTTTCTTCTCAAAGAAGCAACAAAATAAGATTGCAGGAGCACCCCGAAGGCTTGCCTTGGAGGCCCCACCCATGAACGTAAATTGCAGATTTCAAGAAAGTGAAGAAGAGATTGAACAAGAAAGGGAAGGTGGAAACTTCCTAGAGATCGATGAACTTGAGAATGATAGAAAAATCAGATTTTGTGAGTATTCCGGAGGTGATGAAGAAGATGAAGAGGATGTACCTAGTTTCTCATGTGCGGTATTCACTCATTCTCATTCCGAGAAAAGAGCATCTCCCTCCACTGCTGCAAAATAAAATAAGGTTGATTTTCCTCCTGTAATGACTCTGCAAAATAAAATAATCAATTGAGGATCCCCACTTCCATCTTCCATGAATTATACATTGTTGGAGCCTGACCCTGTAGCAAGTAAGAAGACTCTTGCAATCCTAAGTAAATCTTCTGATGTCTCTTCTAAGTCTAAATCTAAATCTGATCCTATAAAATCTATTACTTTTAAATATCCTAGTGTACCTTTCAAAATACCCTCCATTCCCCAAAAATATAATATTTCTTCCAAACCTATCCTAAATCCAAAAGTAGTCCCTTCACCCCCCTTGTCCACATATGCTCCCTTTGACTTCATAGAATATGCAAACAAAGACAAAGTGCAAATTACTAAAATTGAATATTTTTAGACTCATTCTGAAAAATTTGAGAGTTTCATCCGATATATCAGGAGTGGTAGTCTAACACCCAATTTTGTAACTTCTAGTTTCAAAGGCATGCTACCAAACTTACCTAGACCTTCCTCACGAACATGATTTCTCTAAGTGCATCAAAAATGATAAAGTTGAAGCTTTCTACATCTCCCTTCTTGTTGGAGAATATGTACTTTGAGCAATTACATAATAGATTCTGGTGCTTCGACAACGTGATGCATTTGAAGGTCTCCAAATATATTAAACTTACCATGACTTCACCTAGCGGCTCTTATTACTCTTTCGAATCAAAAGAGGTCTGACTTGTAGGAAGGTCAAAGATGCTTAGGTGGCTCTCGCTAGATTTCCAGGACAAGAAAGTTTCAGCCTCATTTCGAATCTTGCTAAGTAGAAATTTCAGCCAAGACTTGGGAGGAAAAATTCATATGAAATTTTCTTCTAAAAACATACCATTGAAGGGAGACATGGAGAAATTTCTTCTCGAGAAGAAGATGAGGTGCACGATATGAAAGTTTGAAAGCCCAGAAGCTAACATTTTGTACTAGGGTAGCTAATAAATGAATCAATTTGTGACAACTGAAGGGGAAGAGGATATTCCCATCTTGATAGGTCCAAACATGCATTCTTGGAGATATTTTGATGTTGAAGAAGAATTGAGGAGATTTGTGTTATAAGAGGGCAGCTCAATTTATGGATGATGCAAACCATGTAGAAGAGGAAATGGTTCTTGACAATTTTCAAATAAAAAAAAAAGCATATGTGTGTATCTGTGATGAGGAGATATTCTCATTCTCATTTTAAAATGAATACTCCTCAATAATTTCACCTAGGAAGAGACTAATCCTCTCTGCAATGAACCCTAAAAAATGGAAAATAACCATATCTGCAAGAACTCCTAAGAGCCACGGAAAAACGGAAGACCCCGAGATCACTCTTGAAATTTTAATGCAAGTCATGAATCGGAAGACAAGCGTGAAGCTGACCTAGAAACCTCAACCAAAGGTGTGAAGATGGGATATGTTGAAATAAATATAGATGATAAATATGATGTCCCTCTTGAGCCAATGGTTGGTGGATACAATGATGAAATTGAGGTATTTTCTTTCCCATTTGAAGAGGAAGAATATTTCCATGATGAAAAAATTAAAGTAAGATTTTTTAGGCCTTTGAAGCTGAAGCTCCTCTAGAAAAAGGAATGATAAAATGTAGTGATTCCCAAAATGATGAGGTAATCCCTCTAGATAGTTTCCTTGAGCTGAAAAATAAATATTCTTCAAAGGTGTACAAAGAGGAGCTGCAGGAAATGATGAAGCATAACTCTGTGTAAGAAATATTGGATGCAGTAGAAGTTTTGGAAGACCCCGAGTTGATCCTTGATCTCTTCACTCGTGCCATGGACATACAAGACAAGTATGAGGTTGCATCCAATCCTTCCGTCAGTACTCAAGAACCTCACAGTGAAGTAAAGGAAAAGGATAAGTTCGAAGTATCTCATGGAAAAAATGCCAACAAGAATAGACTGGGAAAGAAAATAATCCAGAATGTTTAAGTAATTTGAACGAAAATCAACTTTGAGGTGGTGATGAGATGCTTGATGGAGAATCATCTATGTGGATAAATGTGGAATGCAATTGAACTATGAAACTAATTTCAAAGAACATGAAGGTAGTGAGAATTTCCAAGTGAAGACTTGAGCATCAAGAATATCACATGGAATCACTCCTACAAAGTAAAAGGACAATCATGGAAGCACCTAGCTTCCATAAACAATTGAGGAGGGGAGGCTACTTTCTGGAACCCATCAACGAATTCATAGAACATCATCATTCGGTGTTTCCTCTTTAGGGGTAACTTTTGAGAAATGAAAAGTGATTCATTGAAAGTGGGTTTTCCCCTACCTTGTACTATAGGTGATTTCTAGGTCTTTTTCCTTTGTGCATCATGTTTTTCCTTCATCTCTCTCTCTCTCTCTCTCTCTCTCTCTTGTTGTAAGTTGTACATGACTCTGCAAGGTCCAATGGATAAGGAACTAGTCAACAAAATATATGGTCTAAGATTGAGATTCTAGATTCCCATGCCATGTCCCCATGATAGATCCAACTATTGTTGTTCAAATGTGTAATAGTGAAATTGGAAGTTTCTAAGCGCGACAACTATACCCATGTGCCAAAATTTCATGTTTTATTGTTCCTAGGCACCCTGTAAAATCTATCATTCTGGTCACCCCCTATTTGATGTCAAATTTATCCCATGGTTTATTTCAAAATTCTATTCATCCCCTGTAGGTGATTTTAGGGAGTTCTGAAAAGATGTTATCTTCTGGTAGTATTGGGAAGGGCTATCACTGGCCTTCCTAGGAATGGATCAACCCCACTGGAGTGGAACGGAAGGGAAAAATTCAACATGGAGGTAATTTGAATACCATAGAATATCATAGAAATGATTTTGGAATGTTTGGGGAAGTTTTGAAAGACTTGGAGAGCGATGCAGTCTGAGTAAAAAAAAGGGTTCACAAGCCTAGGCAGTACATCGGCCTAAAACAACTGTCAGGCTTCAGAAGAAGATTTTGGGAGCTCCAGATGGAGTTAGAAGTAAATAAAACATATCCAAAACGAGGATACCAAGAACTACATGATGGTGAAATAATATTTTTCACAACTCATTGGTGCATAGGAGTTTCGAGCACTTTTTCTCGAATGCAGAGAGAGTACTAAATCACAATTCCAATTTTTCAGGATTAAATAAATAAATTATACCCATAACATTGGATTAAAAATTCCCTTTCTAGTTAGGATCATATTAAATTTCACTAATAAACTCCACCAGGAGCTCAAGTTATCATCATCCCAAGTTTCCCTCTCAAAGGTAGTTCAGGAGTTAGTCAATTTTCGGAGAGAACAGTGTCGGCACTAGGAGCCTAGTGGGATTTCATGTCACCATAATCCTTGAGGTTATGTACACAAACCTTTGAAAAATTATCCTAGCCCCCATGTGACCTCTCGAACCCTCCCTCAAGTGACCTCCAAACTTTGCATTCAGCCCTCAAGTGTATTTTTGAGCATCCATTCCCTGTCGTCGGATCAAGCACCACGTGTCAGCTCCAGGACCACCATGGAAATTGATGTACCTCACCAAAATTCCTCCATTTCTGAACCTCAAACCATACCGACACAAAGGTACTTCCCTTCACTCTGTGAAATCACACAGGTCCTAGAAGGAAAATTTGAGCAAACACAGAAGGAGAAAACAGAGAAAACTCCATGGCCATGAAACGAGAAGTTGAAGAAATATCCCAAACGGATGCATGAAAAAACAAGATATATTTTTTGTTCATTCCTCTACCCAAGGCCATCAAAAACAAACCTTCAAACTCTCCTCTCGTTCAAAAGAGAATCCACACAGTGAAAAAATTCTACTTTTGGCTCAACGAAGAAAAATCCAATTTCTTGTAAAGCTCTTTGGTGAAACGGCGCGAACTGCCGCACATGAAGCATCAAAAGAAGAAACCTGTTACAATAAAATTTATTTCATCTCAAATGGAGGAAAAAACCAGACTTGCAATTTTGATGTCCTTTAATGGCTGTTGTGTCCAGAAGCACTGCGAGGTCTGAAATTGGAAAGATTAAAATCTCCTAGACTATTAAGTGGGCCGGTCTGAAATTTTAGAGGGGTGATATTGGGAAAAAAACCATATCAATTTTTTTCCACATCAATCAGACCTCCAAAATCCCAATTTCTAAAAATAATAGGTCTCCTACATAAGGACTGCTATTTCAGGAAAGTCAGCAACAAAAGAACCTGCGAAAGAGAAGGAGACATTAGAGGTAAATGACAACTGATAATTCACCGGAATGAACATTTTGGAAACTTACTAAAAATAGTAAGTGGTTCCATGGACACCTGCTAAAAATAGAAATTCACACTGAAAGAGAATTTTTGGCACAATGGGACATTCAGAACTTTATCATATCAAAGATTTCCATGAACGAGGACCTGTTGGTTGCTCAAACATACACCCGCATCTTGAATCTCTGAAAAGGACTGAGGTGTCTGAGACCACAATGGAACCATCCCCAAGTTGTGGGACCTTGCACATGGGATGGATCTCCGGAGAAGGCCGGTTCCTCTACCTACCTTTAATGCAACCACTACACCTAATGCTGAAAGAAAATCCTATACTAAACATGCCAAGGGACCAGGGATAGAAGGATGTGTAGAAAGGGAAATCCTAAGCTAAGGAAGGTGATAGCACTAGAAGGAAAGGGTTAATATCTCTCCACGAGTGGCGAAGGAAATAGAATGAACACGAGGGAAGAGTGTAGATGACGAGCCACCACTAATCAACACATGGGATCAGCCTTCCAATGTGCACAACACATGAACATGGGGAATGCAAGCACAAGGGAGTATGCACAAAATGCTATAAAATGCAAATAGAGAGGCAATATGTAATGAAAATGAGAGAGGGAAGACAAGAGTTCCACAAAACATGATTTTATTACTTAAGGGATGCATAGTCATTTACATCCATGGTAGGAGGCAAGAATACGTTATAGATACCATGCCAAGGTCTAAGACCCATGGGAATTCATCCACCATTTTGGCATGGTGCCGTTACAACAAGGAGGGATCATTTTACAAAGTAGAACTATGCTATTTATATAAGAAGGAGAGAAGAGAAGGAGAAAGGGAGGGAAACTCATATTCAAATCTTCAACCACCAACAAGAAATAAATGCTTGAAAATCCACCCCAAATCTATCGTGTCTACATCAATTACTTGTTCGGTGCCTCGAAGGAGGAGGAATGATAGATAAAATCAAATATGATCTAGTTGTTGGGGGAAAATAGATCCTATATTAATGGCATGAAGATGTTTCTTCATTTTCTCCCCACCTAACCTCTCTAAAATTAAAGCTTCAGATCTCCATGGAATAGATGAGGCCGAGATCTTTCCAACGGTGCTAGATTTGTTAGATTTTAAGCACCAAGCCAAAAGATATGCTCATTTGAAATTTAAATTAGTTTCGTACAAAATGGTGGGAACCAACAACCGAAATGACCCCCTTTTGAAACCATACACATGGAGGGTTGGCACATGCTTGAGGGCTGGTGTGTGTCCCCAATTTTGCTCTTGAATTTGTGCCATGCTTGACACTTGGTATCCTCTCTTGCCTATCTCAATGCTTTGACTATTCAAACCCCGAATCTATCCCTTTTTGGACTCTAAGACACGTGGAAGGCCCACACTCATTTGAAAAAACCCGCTCAGTATTTTATATTTGAAGGAGCATCATTAAGACATGTGGAGTCTTCTACCTGCACTCTATACTTTGTTATTTTGGGCCCTCTCTCCTTTTTGACCTCTGTTGACCATTTTCTATGTGGAGGGATGGCGTGAGTTTGAGTCTCTGGCCTGGATCTCACTTTTGAATATGCGTCGTTAAGACACGTGGACCCCTTCGTTAAGTTGAAGACCTTTCAATGGCCAACCTTACCTTTGATGATGTGCCGAGCCAACTAGAAAAAAGGTGAACACACGAATGTGGTCACAAGGGAGAAGTGTAAGAAAGAGGCAAAGAGGGGCGTGTGATAGAGGAAGACATACTTGTAGAAGGCAAGTATGAAAACAAGACAGACATTTAACAAAAGGAAGGTGCACAGAGGAAGAAAAAGAAAGGACATGTGAAAGAACTCGAGTGCTGGGTAAGTGTGTAGAGGAATGACAGGGGACTTAGCTGAATGGAAGGTAAGTCTACAGAGGTGCACGCAAGGAGTGCATGATGGGATAGGAGAGAAAGAAGGCATGCAAGAGGAAGGCATGTAAGGGAAAATGGAAGGAGATAGAAGAATGCGAAGGGGAGCAGGAAGGTGTGCAAGGGTGTATAGAGGGACTGCAATTATGTCAAGGTGTTTAAAAGAACAATCTTGAGCGTGTGCAACCTGAAATGTGAAACATCAGAGTCGATTAAAATATAAGTTATCCAGATAACTAGGAGAGTTATTTGGATAACATTTTTGAGACTTTCATGGGCCATCTGCTAGCTAGATGAAGAGACCAATGAGCCTTAGAATTCCATTGGGCATAGAGTCAAATGCTAATCTTGAAGATCTGGTATGTAACTTGAAAAACACCTGGAGTCACTTGAAGCTCTGTCTGAACTCTGAACTGAATCTGTTACTCTCATATGAAGATATTCTAAATTGGATTGATGAGAGTGGAAGCTATGCATTGACTATTGGAACTGCCTCTACCATAATTTAATTTTCATCTCAAATGCAACAAAAGAGGCACACGGGAGTGACAGAAAGGAAAGGCATCATAGGGAGTGCACCAAAATAGAAGCACAACACTATGTACAAAGCTGAAAATCATACATGTCCCAAATGGAACATGCAGAGTGTGTGTAAGAACTTGTGTTACTAAAAGAAAACCTAAACTAACCTAAACTAACTAGAGGCAAGGGGCACTCAAGTAAAACTTGTAACATGCAAGGAGAAGTAGCTTCCCTTCCTTACAAATTGTGACCATGTAATTTATTTGGCGTTGAACATGGTCGGGAATAAGAGTGAAAAAACACCTTGTAGATGGTGTTTCACCCTCCTCAAAGTATCAACAAACATAACATACACCTCCTAGAGTTGTTCTGTACTTGGATCTAGGAGGCGCTACTGCTGACCTTTGGCACACTGAAGCTCTACCTCATGCTTTGAAATGAGCATGACCGTGGCAACTCTGTTTTTGTCTCTAGGCTAGCCAGTTATCTAATTAGGCACGATCTGATCCTTATGGCTTGCCCATTGCTTTGAAGTTGAATCTTGTAGATGGTATTTTCTTGCAGAATTTCCTCCTAAAGGGTAGTGCTTATAGGTCAAAAGTGCGCATGGTTCTACCTCTACAAGAATTTTTTTCTCCTCCAGAACTACACCCTCTGGAGCTAACTGATTTTCCTTTTGAATAGGTACCCATATGATTTCCTCTTCCCAATTAGAGTCACATGAGTCACACCATTCTTCAACTATTCTATAGTCGTTGAACATGATGACGTTGGTTGGGAGAGGTGCATTGGCTAGGGGTTGTTCATTTTTGGTATAGTTAGACAGAAGAGACTCGAAAGAAGATGGAAGGATGGGTGTAGAAGGCATGGAAGGTGCACACGCTAAAGGAACAGAGGCATGCATGGAAGGAGAGATGGTGGAAAAGTGAAGGTGAGATGGAGGGGGTTCTCAATGGGGGTAGCACGTAAGAAGCTGGGGACATGCACAACGTGATGAGATGATGTAAGTTGGTTCGGAGGATTGGAAGGGTTATAGGATGGTAGTGCAGGGTTGACCCATTAACAGGGTTTCGCGTGCTATATTTTTGAGCCTCAAACACTTCTTCCGCCCAATTTGTAATCTGGGGCAACATCTTAATGATGAAGTATAACTTCTGTCGGGTGCTAAACCATCCTGATATAGGGCTGACCCATGGACAAGGAACCTTGTAGCCAACTTTAGCTACCTTTATAGAGCACATGACTCTGAGTTACATCATGTCCATCTCCATCTCTAGCACTTGCCTCTCAAAATCAGCTTCAGCCAAAGAGTTTCCACCATCATCTGCATAAACATGTTCTTCATAAACATTTGGGTTAGAAAAAGGTGGGTTGTATGCACTTTCGAGATAATGGGGCTCATAAAATTGATTTGGAGGAGGCTTTTGAAACTATGGGGATGGAGGGAAATACTTATGCTACTCGTGTAAATAAGATTTCCATGGTGGGAAAGAAGTCATGATTGTACAACTTTAAAAGAGGAACATGGAATGGTGAAAAAGGAGAAATTAATGGAGGAAAGAGAGGAGACTGGCTCGCACATGAGATAATGGGTGCATTAAATCAGTGGAGTCATCATATGTGTTGAAAAATGCCTCCAAAGGCTGGATCTCAAATATAACACATCAAACTTGCTGAGATGAATATGTAAAGCTCTTCACTTTGGTCTCGAGATCTCTGAAAACGACCGAGGTGTCTCGAACACAATGGAACCATCCCCAAGTTATGGGACCTTGCACACTTGGGACGGATCTCCGAGAGAAGGCCGATTCCTCTACCTACCTCTAACACTACTGCTACTCCTAATGCTGAAAGAAAATCCTATACTAAACATGTCAAGGAACCAGGGATAGAAGGATGTCCAGAAGGGGAAATCCTAAGCTAAGAAAGGTGATAGCACTAGAAGGAAAGGGTTGATCTCTCTCCACGAGCAGCAAAGGAAACAAAGAGGGTGTGGGAGAAGAAGGAAGACGATGAGTTCCTTAGATCAACACACAGATCGACCTTCCAGCACGTGCAACACATGAATGTGGGGAATGCAAGCACAAGAGTATGCAAAACATGCCGAAAAAGCAAACAGAGAGGTGAGATGTAATGAAAACGAGAAAGGGAAGACAAGAGTTCCATAAAACATGATTTTATTGCTTAAGGGATGTATAGTCATTTACATTCATGAAAGGAGGTGAGAATACATTGCAGAGACCACACTAAGGTTTGAGACCCATGGGAAGTTGGCCACCATTTTGGCATGGTGTTGTTACAACAAAGAGGGATCATTTTATAAAGTAGAACTCTGCTATTTATAGAAGAAGAAGAGAAGAGAAGGAGAAAGGGAGGGAAAATTAGATTCAAATCTTCAACCACTAATAGAAAGAAACAAATTCCTACAAATATGCCCCAAATCTATCGTGTCTACATCAATTACTTGTTCGATGCCTCAAAGGAGGAGGAAAAGCGGATCAGATCAAATTTGATCTAGTTGTTGGGGGAAAATAGATCTTGTATTAATGGCACAAAGACATTTCCTCATTTTTCTCCCTACCTAACCTCTCCAAAAGTAAAGCTTTAGATCTCCATGAAATAGACAATGCCGAGATCTTTCCAATGGTGCTAGATTTGTCAGATTTCGAGCACTGAGCCAAAAGATATGGTCATTTGAAATTTAAATCGAGTTCTCAAAAAATGGTGGGAAGCAAAACCAAAACGGGCCCCCTTTTGAAACTGTACACGTGGAGGGATGGCACATGTCGAGGGAAGACTTTTTATTTTTCTTTTGAATTTGCGTCGTGATGACATGTGGCTTCTTCCATGCTCACTTAGTTTCTTCATGTTTTGGCTAAGTCTTTGCTCGGCAGGGTCATATATCTGACCGGGGACACATGGTAGCCTAGTGCTAGTTTGGAAACCCTTCCCCAATTTTTCTCTTGAATTTGTGTCATGCTGACACTTGGCATCCTCCACTGGCATGTCTTAATGCTTTGACTATTCCCTAAATCTATTATTTTTTAGACTCGAGACGCGTGGAAGGTCCATGCTCATTTGATAAAACCCACTTAGGATTTTACCTTTAAAGGAGAGCGTCGTTAAGACACGTGGAGTTTTCTTCCCGCACTCTATACTTAGTTGTTTTGGGCTTGCTCTTTTTTTGACCTTTGTTGACCATTTTCTACATGGAGGGCTAGCGCAAGTTTGATTCTCCGGCCTGATCCCACTTTTGAATGTGCGTTGTTAAGACACCCGGCACTCTTCCCGAGTTGAAGACCTTTCAATGGCCAACCTTACCTTTGGCAATGTTAGGAATATCTATGTTGTAGTGTGAACATAGAATATTATGTGAGTGATTATATTATCTAGGATAATATAATATGTGTTGTAATAATTAATTACATTATTGTAAATTTAATTATGAGTGGGTGAGTAAATATTGTTATGAGTTGTTGAGTAAACAACTCATTAACAATATTAGTTTTTTGAGAAAAAAATCTCATGTAAAATAAAAAAGGAGTTGTTTTAGGAGTTGTGTGTGGAGATATTTATGGAGATGATCTCTCCTTAAATATAGGAACTACCTCTCCTATATATATGGGTGTAATACTTCCTTTGTAATAGCAAGAATGAAGAGTAATATTTTGAATTTAATTTATGCAATTATGGTATAGTATTTTAAGGTGATGTGTTGAGCCGACTAGAAAGAAGGTGAATGCGCAGAATGTGGGTGTAAGGGAGAAGTGGAAGAAATAGGCAAAGAGGGGTGCACACTAGAGGAAGGCATACTTGTAGAAGGAAAGTATGAAAACAAGACGCAAGCATTCAACTAAAGGAAGGTGTGTGGAGGAAGAAAGAGAAGAGGATGCACGAAAGAATTGAGTCTTTATAAGCACACAGGAATGTGAGGGACTTAGCTGAATGGAAGGTAATTCTACAGAGGTGCACACAAGGAGTGCATGATGGGATAGGAGAGAAAGTAGGTGTGTAAGGGAAAATGGAAGGAGATAGAAGAATGTGAAGGGGAGCAGGAAGGTGCACAAGGGCACACAGAGGGACTACAACTATGCCAAGGTGTTTAAAAGAATAATCTTGAGCACGTGCAACCTAAAATGTGAAACATCAGAGTCATGATGAAAATATAAGTTATCCAAATAACTTGGAGAGTTATTTGGTTAATAGACCATCAAACTTCATCATGGGCAACATCTTCTCCTCTTCTCTCTCTTCCCTCTCCACCAAATTTATCTCCCTTCAAATGTTCTAGTTCTTCGTTGGGGTTTGTACTTTTTGATATGCCTTTAAGTCACTTAAAAGTGACTTTAGAAACATAATGCACTTTAAGTCACCTTGATTTTATAAAAGGGACTTAAATATTTTGTAGGAATATGAATAGTCTAAAGTTAGAAATAAGGCATATGGAGGGTCATGAGGAAGATGATAAGTCACCTCTCATTCTATAAATTGTAACACCATTCCCATTTCAAAGGGTTAGTGATTGATCTTGTAAACTCAAGAGTATATTGTACTTTGAAAGAATAAAGGAGATAGCCATTTTATTACATGTCACCCCTTCTTAATTTCCTCCATTTCTCCACTATGTACAACTTTTTTTGAGAAATTAATACAAGAAGAAGGAGTTTCTAGCTTTCTTTGACTAAGATATTTCTTGATACTTTGTGTTCATCAAATTTCATTTGGTCTTAATGATGCTTACAAGCATACTATGCCCAAAGGGGCAACATGGGTTAGTTTATAGAATATGTATATCTTATCCCATCTGCCCGGGGATTTTGGTAGATGCAGTAGTGGAAAGTGACAAAGGGTTAGAATGGATCTCATATCGACGATCGTACCTTTACCGATACCGAATCAATCACTATTTGTCTTTCTTTTTTTTTAGCATTAAAAAAAAATATAAAAATCATCTTTATCCCTATATATCTAGTTCAATATAAATGAATTGATGAAATCAAAGAATCATATTAATTCAAAATTTTTGTTCTCTTAAAGAATTGATTAACAAGGGTAATGACATAAAAAGGATATAATTTTTTTATAGAAATAAGATGAATGATCTTAATAATAGATCAAATTATTGTTTCTTCTCATAAATGCATGTGATGATACTTCTAACTAGAGTGTGCAAGAATCTGATTTTATACCTACAACATTAGTTTTCCTACCTCTTTTCTCACTCCCCTTTCCCGCTCTTCGACAAAGTCTTCCATAGCAAGAGATTGTTAGCTTTGTCATAGGGTAAGTGAGTGCCCCTCTTGGATCCTCGGTGAAAAGGCCAATTCAGATTTTATCGCACATGCATACATGATAGTTACACTAGTTAAGTAGAGGGATTTAGATTCCCATTGCATTAGTAAGAAATCCACAAGTTTTTCCACCGGGGTTTTATGAGAGTAATAAGGAGGAATAAAACATAAGGAACCGGTGTGGGTCCCTCATAGCCACCGAGAAGATCACCAATAACATCTCTTAAAAATAAAATTCCAGTAAATCAAAATAAGAAGAGGCACATGTATGTTCCCAAAAGGATAACGAAGATGAGATACTAGGTGAGACTCGCCCACACATTGTGCACGATGTACCTATTTTTGATATAGAGGAGGAACCTCAAGATGAAGAAACAAAACATGATATAGATGTGCATGGTGAGTGTGAGGAGGGAAAAGGCCCCATAGGTGAAGAAGAGGAGAAAGAGAATAATATAGGTGAACCATCGGTGAGCATTTTGGAGAACATAAGGGCACGATAGGTGAAGACCAACTTCGGGGTGTACAAGTGCATATTCTAAAAGGGTGATGGTCTTGGAGGAATAAGGGAGAAGAGATATATAAGATGCTTAAATTAGGGTATGTTAATAACCCCTTAATGATCATTCCCTCTAGAATTCGAGTACACTTGAGCCTGAAAATTTGTATGGAAGGGAGTTGATGGATCCCCAGGATGTAAACATGCACACAAAGAATAAATTATCTTAGAGCATGAAAAAAACATATAGATGATCCTGAATTTGATGTAAAGGAAGAACCATGCATCTGATGAAAAATGAATAAGGGGGCATAGGCTACGCACATGACAATGAAGCAAAATTAATTCAATGATGAGTAGGAAAGTAATGCCTTAACAAATATGGCAATAGAAGTGGCCTGCGTGAACCTAGATAAAGCGGCCACCATCAAGTCATTTGTTGAAGATAACAAAAATTTGAAGGAATAAGTTGAGCAATTTACTAAGGCATGACAAAAGGATAATGATTGGAAAGAGAATATTTTAGGTTTTTCTACAAATATTGGGGGAAAAATTATATATGAACATCTAGAGATAGATGAGAAAACAAATCAGACCTACCCCTCATCCCTATAATTTCTATAGGATTATGTCCATCTTTTACTTAAGAAGAAGGCATTGGCACTGAAAGAGATAAAGGAAACTGTTGAGGCCAAGGAATAGATAGGAAAAAATCATGCACCAAATTATAGAGTATGGCACCATACTCCAAACATTGATGGAAGAGTTACGAAAAGCGAGATGGGAATCAAGATATGTGAGGATCCTAAATAGATCCTTAGAACACACACTCTATAAGAGGAGAATGATGTTCTTAGAGTGAAGAAAGATGAGACAGTGGGCGGGGAGGAAAGAGTGGCTGTAGTAGTAGAGAAGCGTGAATCTATTAAAGCATCTAGGGATTCCCATGAAGAGAAAATAAAGGAGTTGGGGATGCTATTCACTAGAAGAATGGATGACATGGATGACATGATTTTAGGGATATCTAGATTGATAAGTTAGTTCAAACACAAGGGTGAAGGTATGACCCTGGAGTAAATGAATAAGGTACTTAGTGATGTACCTAATAAGGTGAAGAAAGGGATAAAGGCGAGTGGAGTCGGTTAGAAGTTGATATCAAGAAGGATTATCTTGAGCTTCTTCTTATAGCTGAGTGAACGTGCTCGATTATTATTTCATACATTTCATTATTTAATTCCTTCATAAT
Organism: Taxus wallichiana var. yunnanensis; assembly: GCA_018340775.1. Classification (NCBI taxonomy): domain Eukaryota; kingdom Viridiplantae; phylum Streptophyta; class Pinopsida; order Cupressales; family Taxaceae; genus Taxus; species Taxus wallichiana. The sequence goes on from CM031244.1 coordinate 324,278,493, forward strand.
TCATTCTTTATTATTTGACTCTTGGAGGGATAAGTTAAGTAACCCTATTTCGAGGGAGTAAATATCTTTAGTGTGGTGTAATGTTGGGATGAGGAAATTTCCTAAGTCTTAGAAGGTGCACAAATAGGGCACGTATATACACACAAGTGGCAGCTTAATAAGGGCGCGCCAAGAAAGATAAGTTTGGGACTTATCCATTTTTACATGGCATGAGCCAAAAATAGGTTGGAGTGCGGAGCACACAAAGAGAAAATCATTAATACTTCGTGACCAAGGAAGAGTTGTTTTGGGAATAAGTGGAAGACCAAGAGACATGCATAGTTTGTGCTAATAATAGGATTAAAATAGAGTTAAATTATAGATTAATCTATTATTAGCCACCATGTAGAAGCATACAATTGTTAGTGCATGGCTATTTTGAGCATGCAACCTATTTTGAGAATGCATGGGTAGTGAAGGGAAACTCCCACCCCTATAAGTATGTAGTATTGCATTGTTTTAAGAGACCACCATGTGAGTTTTGAGTTGTAATAGATTTATGCTACTAATATGAACTTATGTGCATGAGTTTAAAATAATATTGTGATGTATTCAGTTACTATGTTGTGATGAGTTAATATAATGGATCTTTGTAGATGGATATTGGTTGTTGATATATCTATTCATGGTACTTGTATGGTAAATCTGATCTTAATTGTGATCTGATCTAATATGCTTTCTTATTATGTATGTTTCCAATTTGAGCTCATGGATATGATTATTATGATGGAATATACACTTTGGTAATGGTTAATATGGTTATGCATGCTAACATCTTTACAAGAAAGTACAAGAGAGGCACTGGTAGCTTTGCGCTCTTTGGATGAAGTGCCAACATGCCTAGGAAATTGAGTATAAAAATAAAGGCTACATGATTATTATTTTTGTGTTTTTGTAGGTTTCAAACCGAATGTAACCAAAATTTATTATTGTAAAACAATAAGATGGAAAAAAAACCCCCCAAATTTAGCAGACAATCAAATTTAGTCATAACTAAACATCCTTCTAAATGTAGAGGAAAAACACTAAAATTCACTTTTTTGTTGTGAATCTGATTTTTAACACTAAACTCGATTCTACTTCCCCATAATCCATGCAAGCACTTATACATAAAAAATGTCCAAAACATAAATGTATTATGAGTTGAATAAAATGGGATTATTGTTTTGCAATCCTGTAAACATAGTTGAACAACAAAAATGCGCTAAAAAGGGGTAGTCAAAATAATCCACATATACATCAATCAAATGTGAAACAAAAATGAATGGAAAATGGGTGCGGTCCCACCAGGTATGCCATAATGAAAAAAGTGAAAAACAATAGTAATGGAAATATAAACAAAACTCTAAACGTCCTTGTAGCTTTCCAATGCAACGTCAAGTAATGTTGTGAGAGATTTAAGCTATGTAACCTTATTAATTATTGATTGTGAGTGCTCTTGAATGACCTTCAAATGTTGATTGACCAATACTATGAACACATTTTAAAATATTCCAAATATGAAGATATTGAAAGGAAAATTAACAGAGTTTTTGTTATGTAAATACAAGAGGATTTGTAAGAGGATGGACTAATTTTTTTATAGACGCTAAATTTGGTTGAAAGTGTTTAAATGCGAGATGTTATTTTTAGCGATTGAGGGGACCAAAAATTTTGGGAAGATTTAATGCCATTTAGGGGCAGTAAAGGAATTAATTATCAAAATTTGTATCCGTAAAGATAGTTATACATGCAATTTAATTTTCCCCACCTTTCTAGGATTCTATAAGTTTCATTGACTAGACTAGTGAAGTATATTTCAAGTGGAGTTTTGGGATGAGGAAGTAGTGTCCAATTGGAGTCCATATGTGGTTCAAATTGGTTGTTATATTGTAGACACTAATTAATTAATCATTTAATTAATAAATGATAATTAAACTAGCTAAATGGGTACTAAGGATTAATTTAATTAATCCAAAGGGGTGCAAGTGCATGACTAATCAATTTAATTAATCAGTTGTAAAGGGAAGAATAATAGGATGTGTAATAGGAAAATGCTAAGAACGAGTGAGTAATTATAGGGTGTCTACAAATTTGACTTGAAACTTTTCATGACGCATCATGAAAACATCCTCAATGAATTCCAACTCAGCACCTTGATAAAATATGCCTAAAACTATCTAGCCACATTGACGTACATTTGTTATCCTACCTTGTCTACACCTTGTTGCTTCCTAAGGAACATGAAACATCATAAAACAATTGAGAACTGACCTAAAAATTCTTCTACACATCATATGAGATGTCACAATACCTTTTCCATGTATATACATGATTGCCATACTCCATCTCTCATGCTACCTTGAAAAACCACATGTCAGTAGGTCTAGGAATAGGCCTAGAATGACATGAGTCAACCATGAAAACCCATGAACTGACCATGGAGACCACATGTAGACACTTATAAACCTCTCACATGTCTCTCTAACCATGATGGACCCCATACCATAATTATACCACCTTAGGAGGACTTAGACTATGACCATGCACACTGACCATGTTCCAAGACATTATAGAACCTCACTAAACCAAGACACTAATAAACAATGTTTATGTTTGACTTTGACTTCCACCTCATGGAGACATATATGAAATCTGAAAAATCTTTTCCATAAATGTAATTTGGCATAAATGAAAACAACTAGACACAATGGCCAACACTCTGCATAGACTTAATATCACATCCCTCCTATGTGGATTTCAGAAATTCATTACTTGTTTAATCATGATGATTAAATAAAATTAATAAACTGGAGAATTAAATTTTTATGATCATTTTAAAATGTGAAAATTATCATTCTTTTTTTCATTATGTTGCATTTTAATGATTTGGACTAACTACCTTCTTAGTGACATGAGGTGGATGCAAGAGTAGGTACACCCTCATTGAAATGGTGAGGGAGGGCATCATTGGAGAGAGGTTTCAGATAGAGATGTTGAATTTAAAACAATGAAGGTAATATGACAACCAAAAACACACCATGGGATCAAGTATCATTTAGTTTACTTGTGTGATGTGTGACTTCTTTATGTTTTATTTTTCCTTCATTTACTCAATTGATATCAATAACTCGTGAGCGGATTACGCCAACATGGCTATACACCAATGACATAACCTCGCCATCATACTTTTTGTTATGTTTATGTTGTGAGTGAAGGTTTATTCCTTTTATAGGTAGTCTATTAGAATTAAGGGTATAAACCGGAAAATGTAAACAAGTTAATGGACCATTTTGTGTGTTATATTTTCTTTTGTGTGGATGATGGTTGATTGACATTATAAATATTAATTTTAATCTTGTTAAAATTGTCATTATTATGAAATGCTCTACGTATAAGTTGACCGAGGCATGGTTGTTGAAATAATATTCATTATATTTAAATTGTTTTCTCTATTTTTCATGCATTTATACCCGACCACTTTGCATGGAGTGTTAACTCATTTGTAAGATAGTAAGGTGGGAGAAAAATGTTGTTTTTGAATTTTATTTTTTAAAATATAAAACATACACCAATATTTGGGCATAATGGCTTAAGTGAAGAATACATAACAAAGTGGGGAATAAATGATTTTTTTGGTTTTAATAAAAAACATGCACCAAATGGAAAGGATGCATTTGGAAGTGATATTTAATGGGAAGTATTTTGATTTTTGATTGGGAGTAATGTGGACTTATTTATACATACATATTGTTTTGGGAGAAGAAAAATGGGGAGGATTTGATTAGGGTTTGCATGAGAGAATGGAGGAGGAAATTTGGAAGTTACTCTATTTCATTTATTTTTGGTTTTATTTTGGCATACGGGATTTCACTAAGATTTAAAGGCTAGAGCATTGGAGATTTTGAAGGAATATCAAGATAGTTCTATTTTTATTAGGTATGATTTTTCTCATTATTTTGGTCTACGTTTTTGGAAAATGAATAAATGGTTTTTCACCCATTTGGGTCTATGTTTTTGAAGGAAAATTGTTATTTAAAATGAAATTGTTTTCTTGAAATTTCACCCATTTGGGTTTGCATTTTTGAAGGAAATTTTACTATTAAAATGAAATTTATTTGCTAAGTTTTCACCCATTTATGGATCTCGTATTTTTGGAAAATAAATATATGGTTTTATACCCTTCTAGGTCTGCATTGTTTTTGAAGGAAAGTTTATTGGTAAAATGGAATTTCTTTACCATCATTATACCCATTTCTAGGACTGCATTTTTAGTATTTATTTGATTGTGAAAACGTCTTGCAAAGAGTTGGATCTATACCCATTTTAGGTCTCCATTTTTTAAGAATAAGTTTTGTTTAAAATTGGAAATTTTGTTATTTTTTTAGCCATTTCTAGGTCTACGGTTTTATAAAATGAATATATGGTTTTACACCCATCTAGATATGTTTATCCATTTATTTATAAATTCTAATACAATTATTTTTGGGTCAATTTGGAAACCCATTGCTTGGACTCGCATATTTTTTAATTTATAAATATGGATACATTAATCTTTTAGTTGACTTGGGAACTATACGTACCCAAAATTATAGGTACTATGCTGCGAGAATGATGTCACACATGCCCCAATGATGATACAGGTCACCTCGTAAGGTTTTTAGATCCAGAGAAGCTCACGAAGTATATGTTAGCATCCCAAATGCTTTATCCTTGTTCCTTGTGCTTTTTTTATTCCTCTGCCTTCCTTTTCTAAGTATTTTGACCTTTAGTGATTTAAACCACCACCTCTAGCGGGGGCGGTCCTTCACGCATTTTCCAACATGTTCTTTTGATCATGACTTGCGTGATTTTCAACTTTTACCATCTTTTCTCAACCGCCTTAGCTCGTATTAATGTTTTATGTCCCCTGAATAGTGTTTCTTCATTGTTTAATGGTAAAAGAGTTCCATTCTAAGTTACCCTTTGGGTGAATGTGAAATCTATAAATAGCCAGCTTGTTTTCAAGCAAATGGCCCCTCAACTTCTCATTTCCATTGTTTAGTCTGTCAATTTCTTGTTTAGAGCTCATTCTATTTTCATTCTTGCATCCATGCTAGTTTTTCCTTTGTTGTTAGAGGCCATTCGATCTTCTTGCTTCAGTCTTGTTCATTGTTGTTCATACAAATTAGTTTAGAGAAAAGTAGTGTCATTTGTAGATTGAATCCATTAGAGTTGCAGGTTGTGTTCTTCACAGAAGGTAGATTCTAGAACCTCTCGATACACTTATGTCACAATAAATCCCGCTAGGAATTGCATATGCCAAGCTCTGTCACTTGCGTTGTCCCTCTCCTACTCACATTTTATTCGGTCTATATCAAAAGCTGCCATTGTTCAAAATACCTTCTTTTGTTGATGCTAGCATATACATGCTCTTCTAGACTCACGTGAACATGAAGGAATGAGGAGATCATTCTGAGGGGACAAAATCATACACTACTAGATTTGCCATTGTTCTACAAATTCTAGGTTTTATCAGTCAAATTTCTAGTTAAAACATATCAAATAGAGTAGTGAAATATTTCATTTTAGTTAAGTTTCATTTTCGATATTGCCAGGGAAGCTGTGGGGATTGATAGTTTCTAAGAAACTATGATTCATTCCTCACTTATCTGATAGGATCGAGAATCTTTCAATTAAGTTAATCAACTATCTATTTATTTAGGATAAAACTCACAACTACATAGGCAAGTAGCTACACCGGGCTACCTTATTTGTTTTAATTTGATTATTAGATTAGTTGTCATTTTCTCGAATATATTATATTAATTGCGATTCTATTAAAATTCTATCAAAAATACAAAAAATAGAGGAATATATATATATGTTGTAAATATATCTTGCATAGTTAGTTTATTTCATTTCAGTTAGGCTTATATTGATCTTGTATGACAATCACGGGACCTAGGGAGCCCAAGGAATACGTTTTTGAGCCAATCGTGCCTCAACCAAATCTCGTTGCAGCATTAGCTGACATAGACCAAAATCTCATAATTCAGGTCTTCTGAACAACAACCAACCTACAAGAAATTAGCACACAACTAAGAGGATTAAACATAGAAGACGACAAAGCACACATGTTCTGGTCAAATCAGCCAAATTATAGACTACCTTGATAGATATCCGTATGATTGTAGAAGGACTTGAAAGAGAGCAAAAATTTGGTTGTGATCCACTAGTCCCACAAACCAGATCTTGGAAACCTCCTCGTTGATATAGACACTAGCTTACGTATCCAAGTTTCCAGAACACCTATTAGGTACTCCGAGAAAATCATGCAACTTCTAGTTCTAAACATAGAGGCCGAAAATGCATACGACTACTGGATACTTGGACTAAGGGGTTGACTCTTCATATGACCATAGGAGGTCCACAACAACCATGAACTTATGGTTGTGATCCACAGGTCCCACAACCCAACGGGCCTACAAATCAATCCAATGTTGACACTGGTTTGTGAACATTAGTGTTTAGATCCTCTCCACTCCCACCAAAAATTATCACACAACTATCATTATTAAACGTAGTAGCTAATCAAGCTAAAGATTTCTAGAATAGACCAGAGAATCATCCATAAGGCACCAAAAAGATCCACTACATATTTTAGCCATTCCATTTTCATGACCTTATCGAGAGACATATACGAAGCACCCATAGGTCATCTTCCACATATCCCACAACCCATAGATCGGATCATGGCAGAGCTCAATATTGATTGGAGCCTTCGAGCAGCTATCCTTGCCGAACGATCTATCACACCGATTCAGGTTAGGAGGGCCTTCTTTGCCTTAGATTCGTAGATCCCATTATTGCATGTTGAAGACGTAAGATTACCTAACTAGCTTATCTACATCCCGCGTGTATTCCATCCCCACCGGCTGTCTCGGCATGACCTCGGGAGGTCGGGTGCGAGGAAGAGTCACTTGTAGATTCCCATGCTCGCATGTCACTTTTCCATCGTACAAAATTGGTGAACCCGATGTGAAATTCCTATCTTCTGATTGAGTCTTATTTCTACTTATTCTTCCAATTAGTATACTTTTCATCTTTTCCACCGCATTAGCCTTCACATCAGCTTTACCAACAAAATTGGTGAAACTTACGTAAAAGGAACAATTGTTTCACTTTCACACTCTTCTTTTAATTTTATCCACCTTCGCTCTTTCCCATTATTCTGCAGGTATTCATATACCCCCAAATATGTTGGGATATGATGCATATGGTAGACCTCTCTTAGGTCTTGAAGCATACTACGATCAACTAAATAGATAACCAACACCCTCACTCTCAAAGGGGGTGATAACTATTCAACTAACCGATTTTCAAGACAAAATCCACCTCAAAGGACTAGATATAGTTCTTCTTTCCAAATAGAGGAGTTGGATCAGCTCACTCAAACACAACAACTAGATCCTTCAAGCTCAAACAATATGATGCTCACTGGAGAATCTGGTTCATCTCCTCAGGTGTTGCTTAGACCACAAATTAGTAGACAAATGATCCATATATGTTGTTAGATGACGAATACTTAGCATGTTATGCTAGGAGTGAACAATGCTCTCAAAATATGTACCCATCTATAGGAGGTTTGTAAACACAACCCGAGGTCTCGTTCCAAGAAAACACCCCCATCCCTCCACCTATAGGAAATGCCCTCGGTGAAACTTGGCAAGGCACCGATCAATTCATAGTTGGGTACCATATGCCTATACAACCTCAAGGTATACAACAAACACCACTAAGGAAAAATACTATGTCTTCACCAAACGAGGTCATCTCAGCCTTAGTTGAGAAAGTTAGAGGGTTGGAACTTGCTCAAGCAAATCAAAATTTGTAATTCATGCAGGTAGGAATTTCCAATCCTCCACATCATCCTAGCCAAGTAGACCTCCTCACAGAATAGGCACGTTGGGTATTCCTCTTCGAGTATTCACAAAAAAACGCCAACTAGAACCTCATTTTCTAATGCCGCTCAGTGGAAAATATGATACCTCCCAGTTTAGTACAAAACAATCCATTCTGAGCAATGCTCCTCCATACTTAAACATGTATTCCAAATCACCACAGGGAGATATGTTCTCTTCTCCTGGCATATTCACTCAACCACAGGGATTCCCTTATGCCCCTATAAATACATATGCTATGCCATATCAACAACCCATTCCACCTCTACCCCCTCAAAGAAACACTATTAATGGTCGAAACCTATGAAATAGGAACTTATTCGAATATTTGAAAGAACCTTTGGACTTCACTATAAAAGCGTCATGCTTCCAAGACCTCTCACTGATCTACCCAAGTACAAAGGAGAGGGATACCCAAATGCACATATTAAGGCCTACGCCACAGCCATTCGAGAACTGTTCCCTTGGGATGGAGTTGTTGCTAAAATATTCCCCAAAACTTTAGAGGGTATCACCCTCGATTGGTATTATAGAATACCTGAAGCCTCAATACATTCATTTAAACAACTTGTTTCAGAGTTCATCAAGGCATTTGACATGAACAAATTGTTGAGAACAAGAATCAGGGAATTCTTGCACATTAAACAAGAACATAATGAATCTGTTGCTCATTTCATCCAAAGATGGCGCACAGTCCTCTATTCTTCAGCAAGCACTCCAAACATGGATCAGATGGAACTATGTGATTTATTCCTTCATTCTCTCAGTAGAGAGATAAAGGAAGAAGTCCAAAAGTTCCCACTAAGAACTTATGATGAAGTACTTGAGAGCGCTCTCCGAATAGATCAAGCTGCAATAGATAGTGGTCGCAAGATATATGGAACAAAAGGGAGGTTAATCATCCCCAACCAAAACAAGATTTACTTATCCTACTACCACAAATGCCAATCCAGACCTAAAATCCTTAACAAAAACCGTGGAGTGACAACAAATGGAGTGATCGACCAAACTAAAAAAGAAAACATTGTAAATGTTTCACCACCGCTAACAACCAATGAAACAACAATTTCACCCCAACAATCAACGTGGTGGATTTTAATCGTCCCCAACGACAACAACAACAACAACAACAATGATCAGCAATGGGTCCAATCAAAAATAGGGTCCAAGTCAAAACCAAAGACAAAAACGTAAACTTTAATCCTAATAGTCAACAGCTTAATCAGAATTTTGGACCACAACACGTGCCAAACCAAAAACCGAGGAGTTATAATCCCAACTCGTACTATGGTTTCCACAAAATTTGAGGCCATGACACTAGGACTTGCCATGATTACAATAAGTTCATGTAACGCTTTCCAAAATAACAAAGACAACTCTTCATAGATATGTTCTTAACAGATTTTGTGACACCTATGCCGAATACTTTCATAGGGGCAGTTTCCCCCCAAAACGCACCTCTCAAGATCTTTAATGATCCACTCCCAAATCACAATAATAAATTAAATTTGAATGGGACAAACAAAGTTGTAATGACAGGAAATAATGATCATGAAGCCTCAACGTCACTAAATCCACCTGTCGCACCACAATTAGGAAATCAGCCACGAACCAAGATAGTTGGTCTAGTGGAGTTAGATACTGAGCTACACATAGAAGCCATAACAAGAACATGAGAATATTCTTCTCAACCAAATCCAATCTATCCACTAGAACCAGATAACATTCAACAAACATTGGTAAAACCCGTGGGTGCTTATGATTTAATTAATGACTTAACAAAGACCTTCTCTCACATCTCCTTTTTGGACTTGTTGAAAAATTCTCTCCCCATAGGGCTGCTCTTTTAGAAGCACTAGGTCTGGGTCATTTAATTAACATCACTCCACCTCCCGAAACACAAGTAAACCATATAGACTTTGATATCCACCCTCCAAGGAAGCCAGATAGGGATACCGAGTTTATATTTGACATAAACAAAATGCCAACAGATGCTAAAATTGCACTTAGAGGTGATATGGCCTTGCATTTATAGGTGTGTGTTTACAATAATTGTGTTAAATGCATTATGGTGGACGATGGGGCAGCAGTTAACATTTTCCCCTTTTCCTTCCTTCAAAAGCTAAGATATGGAGAAACAAACTATTCCACAAGAAGAAATATGCTAAGAGGTTATGATAGCCTTAAAGCTACTTCAATTGGGACTATAATATTACCAAATACCTTAGGACCCAAGACAATCCTCACCAAGTTTTATATCATAGATCGGAAACCAACTATAATATGATCCTCGTTCGACCATGAATACATTGCATGAAAGCAATCCCCTCTATGTTATTCCAAGAAATAAGATTCTTACACCTAGGAAAGATATTTGTAGCAAAAATTGACCCAAAACCATTCGACATACACCTAACAGACCTGAAGAAAAGACCAGGCGTTCACTATGAGTTTGAACTCCCAACAAACCAACTTATCAAACCAATCGACTCAAAACTAGAAGAAAAATTAATACCTACAATAGAACTAGAAATTACGAACCTAGTCAAGGCATCCCATCCCTCAAGGATGAAGCTAACATTGTAGAAACAGTGTCATTAGGAACTACTACAAAAATTATTGAATTACTAGAATAAGATCTACCAATTTTCCTACAATTTGATTCCACAGGTATGGGATGTACCCTAAGAGTTGGTTCTCTTCCACCAGAGGAACTTTGCATGGTAGAAGTAAACGAAATAGAAGAAATAGATGCAAAGAATGTCCTAACATCCATCTTTCCTAATAAATATTGGACTCTCCATTTCGATGGAGCTAGATGTTGCTATGGAGCCAGGGCAGGTGTAATCTTTACTTCTCCTGAGGGAAAGATCCTACCTTTTTATTTTAAGTTGAACTTTGAATGTACAAACAACAGGCATTGAGTACGAAGCCCTCCTCCTTGGCCTCATCATAGCCAAAAGGATCGGTGTCAATAACATCAGAGTATTAGGAGACTCACAGTTAGTTGTAAACCAAGTCTCTGAAGTATATGAGACTAAAGCTGAGCACTTACAGCTCTATAAAACAATTGTATTAGATCTAAGCAAAAGATTCAACTTCATATCCATTGAGGCAATCCCACGAGAACATAACCTTCTCGCGGATTCAATAGCAACCTCAGCTTCACGTTTCACCCCAAGTAATGAGTTAGAAGATACAAGTTTCAAAGTATCACTTTGTACTGAACCATTGGTGAAGAAAATGTCAACAAACCCTCTGCTAACACATATAGCTGAGAATGAATCTCCTATCTTACATCATGTTGATAGTGATAAAGTCACTCTCGAATATCTAAACACCTATGCGGAGCTACACCTTGCTCACAATATAGTTGATCTTTCCTTAATACCACATTCCTCTTCCTACTTTGGAAATCCCATGGTAGAGTCTCCTCCACGAAAGATCTCGATATCTACGAGATAGAAAATGGAGAAATCCTGGAACTACCTCCAGCCCCACCTGAGTTTGAAGAAGGTAACGCTTCTTTGATAGAAGAAACCATTGACATAAACATTGGAATGGAGGAAGAACCAAGAATTTTGAAGTTAGGATCCTTGCTAACTCCGGAAGAAATAGAAACACACACCCAAATCCTCAAAGAACATCAAAAGGATTTTGCATTTAATTATAAAGAAATGATAGGTATCGCACCACAAGTTACGGTACATAATCTTGTCACTAAACCAGATGCAAAGCCAATTAAACAAAATTCAAGACCAATGAAGCCAAAAGTGGCTCTCATGGTAAAAGAGGAAGTAATAAAACTTCTCCAAGTAGGATTCATCAAACTAGTTGATTATTCACAATGGGTATCTAATATCATCCATGTTCTAAAAAAGAATGGGAAGATACACATTTCCATAGATTTTCGGGATATTAACAAAGCTTTTCCCAAGGATGATTTCCCATTACCATCCATTGACATCATCGTTGATGCAACAACTGGATTTGAGCTTTTGTCTCTCATGGATGGGTTCTCGGGATATAATCAAATCAAAATATCCGAACAAGACCAAGCCAAAACCATGTTTATAACTCCCTAGGGAACTTATTGTTATGTTGTCATGCCATTTGGTCTTAAGAATGCCGGCACTACATATCAATGGGTAATGACGTACATATTCCATGATCTTATCCATAAAATTGTGGAATCATATGTGGATGACTTGTTGGCCAAGGCCAAGAAGCATTGTGATCACCCAGAGGTGCTCCGTATCATCCTCTCATGACTAATTGAGTATGGTGTCACATTAAACCCAGAGAAGTGTGTTTTCGTGTAACAGGAGGCAAACTTCTAGGATACATTATATCTTCATGAGGGATTGATGTTGATCTAGCCAAAATATGGGCTATTCTCAAATGATCCCACCTTCGGATGAGTCTGGAATTAGGTCATTTCTTGGGAAACTTGGTGCAATCCAAAGGTTCATCCTAGATTTAAGCTTTGCCATTCATCCAATCAACAATCTACTCAAGAAAGATTATAGTATCAATTGGACTGAAGACTATAATGAGGCTTTTGAAGCAGTTAAGCATTTCTTGTTGTCACCACCCACGCTAATGCCTCCTAAGCCAGATTTCCCTTTAATTCTATACTCTCGAGCTACTCATGTCTCACTGGCATGCACGTTGGCTCAATAATATGATGACAAATGAGAATGCATGATCTATTTCATTAGCCAAACATTACTCGATTATGAAACGCATTATACACAGGAAGAAAGAGAATGCCTTTCCATAGTCTTCACCACAAAACGTTTAAGACATTACATGTTAAATCAAGAAACAAGGGTCATTATGAAGATAGACCATTTACAAGCATTCCTCACGCAAGGGTCCTTGTCTAAGAAGGTTGGACATTTCATAACCCTAATGGGAGAATTTGAGTTAACATTCGTAAACCAAAAATCCATCAAAGGACAAATCATTGCAGACTGGTTAGCTGACAATCCACTAGATGGAGGTGAGCTGGTAGATCTAGACTTTCCCAATGAATGTGTATACTTTGTCGAAACTAGACCCCCCATCTCTACATGTCCCTGGTATATTGATATTATCAATTTTATCATGGACTATACATATCCAAAAGGTGCCACGCCACAACAAAAGAAGGTAGTTACGCATTATCACCGCTAAATATGTTGTTTTAGACCAAGTGCTCTATCGTAGAGCCTTCGACGGCATGCTTCTAAGATGCGTTAGAATAGAAGAATCCAAGAGGATTCTTCATGAATCCCACAGTGGGATATGTGGGGGCCACTTTGGTGCTCATGCCACTGCTCACAAAATACATCAAATGGGCTATTTTTGGCCCACTCTTGAGCATGACGCAATGGAATTTATACGCAAGTGCCACAAATGTCAAGAATTCTATCACGAGATTCACATGCCTCGCATAATCCCCAGTAACCAATAGTGACTCATGGTGTCCCTTCTCCACGTGGGGTTTAGATTTGATAGGGAAATTCTCTCCCTCATCAACCGATGGCCATAATTTTATAATCACACCACAAATTATTTTACCAAATGGTGGAAACCATGCCTCTTACCACAAGTACCAGTTCGGTGATTGCCAAATTCATTTTGAACCAAATTATCTCGTAGGTATGGTGTCCCACAAGTCATTATCTCGATAATGGCACGTCCTTTAAGAATGATGAAGTTCGTGAGCTATGTAGAAAGTTCAAAATTAAACCATCACATGACCTCTCTTTACTACCCTCAAGCCAATGGGCCAGCTAAAGTGATGAACAAAATATTGAAATATATTCTCCTCAAAATGGTAAAAGAAAAAAAACGAGATTGGCATTTAAAATTATATCTTGCCTTGTGGGCCCATCGAACCTCAATAAGAACACCAACAGAGAAACTCCTTTCTCACTAGTATTTCGGTAGAGGCATATCTCCCACTTGAGGTTGAAATACCCAGTCTCCGCATCTCATTACAAGGTATTCTAGATGAAGAAGCTTATAGAGAGGCACGCCTCTCCCAACTAGAAAACCTAGACAAGGCCAGGTTAAACGCCGAATAGTGGCATAGAGCCTATGCTGACCGGATGTGCCAGTAGTATAACAAAAAGGTCTATGAGCGAGAAATATATGAAGGAGATCTAGTTTTAAGACTAGACAGCTGGATCGATAAGAAAACCGACGAAGGAAGAAAGTTCCGGCCCAAATGGTTGGGCCCATATCGAGTCATAAAGGACTATGGTAATGGTGCGTATCTCTTGTGCACACTGGAGGGTGAGGAATTTAGTGAATCAGTCAATTCCTTACATCTTAAACAATTTTATGCATGAAGCATCGACACTATTTGTATAATTATATCTACATTACATATTCATTTAGATAGGTTCATTTTGTTCACTTGTTTCATAAAATTTGGTGATCAAGGGACTTATTCTTAAGCAATTCATTACAAACTTTTGATAGTATTGACAGGAGCATTCAAATCATACTTCTTCATTTTCATAACATCATCAATTGTTTCAAAATCATTTCATCAATTAAAGCTAGATATGACAAAGTCTTAACGGTAGCCATACCAAGGCCTGCATGCTTGTTCTCACTTTTGGTTTCTTCCTAGGGTAGGTGTCTTGCCTATGGTCTATTCTAGAAGCTTCATGGTGTCACATCTATCCCGCGTATATATCTCTTTGGAAATAAGAACATACTGACATTTTGCTCAAGTAAGTAAGACAAATATAGATCAAACAGAAAATTTTACTTTTACACATTTCCTTTCCCTACCAACCTTCGGTGTTGAGCTTGCGTCTCTTACTAGTGACGTAGGGTTAGGAAAGGATGGGAATGCCTTTACTCACCTGTGCCTTGTCCATGGTGATAAGCCCATGATTCCTACTAGTAGCATGGGGCAAGGTGTAGGGGGTTCGCTTGACAGAAAACATTAAAAGTCATAAGCAAATAGTTCAAAAAAACTTTTGAAATCTTGAGTTAAAACAAACGAATCAGATGTCCAAAATTCCAAGAGAGTTCAAAACCATGAAAACCATATTTTTTCAACCATGTGGCCATCTACGGATCTAAGTCTAGATAAACTACAAAGCAAGTTGCATTCTAAACTATGGAGTCACTTGAGTAAGATAGGTTTGTAGCGTCCTAATTTGGTTCCACCAACTCTATGTCTATCTCCCATCATTACCATTTCAATACACCTCATACATTTTTCCCTTTCTAGCTCTCGGTGGTGAGCCCTCGCATCTTACTGGTTGCGTGGAGTTAGGAGTGGGGAAAGTTCATCTGCTCATCATACCAGCTCATCATCACATTTTGTCAAAACAATATGAAGTACCGAGAAAATTGCTTATAGAAACTAAAGTTCAAGATCACATAGTGTCCACATCATCATACACCAGCATCATGGAATATAAAAAAGAAAACATTTGTGGTATTTGTTCTCCATTGCATACATTTTGAAAAGCATATAAAAACAAAAAATTTACAAACATCTAATATACATGTGAAAATGAATCACAAAACTCTAGGTACAAAGAGATCTAGATCCAAAAAGAGATGTATATATATAATCACGTTTTATGTACAATGCCATCATGCACTAGGCATGGTCAAAACGCTCAATGAGCCCGAAAAATATAGAATACTCGTATAAACAATCTAGCAAGATTCACTACAAAAAGAGCTAAGTGGCCTCTCAATCCCTATGGGATCCCTCAAAAGGTGCACAATCACGTCTAGGACTCCAGCTACACCGACGCTCTAAGTGCACTGAGGGCTCGTGATCCTGAATAGTAGTTATAGCCTCGCTATGAGAGCGGCTCCTCCTCATCAAGCACTCTGCAGCCCTATACCCGGCTACCTCGGCATGGAGGGAAGTCACCATCTTGGCCACATGCCGACGAGGGAAAAAACATCGGTATGCCTACTAGCTGTTGAAGGCTCCCCTACATCCGTGGATAGCTTGGCACGATTCTTCTCCATGGGGAGCATTAGGGTATCAGTACATACCCGACGAATCAAGTCTCGCCACTCATCAGTAGTCTCTGCAAGCAAAGGAGAAAAAAAAATTAGAAAATGGTCAAAAGGTAAAACCAAGGATGAACAAAAAAGAGGTAGCAACTAAGGAAATTCTAACTAAAATAAATATCAAAAGAATAATGGCAACTCACTCGGATCTCCGGCCTCCAAGAAGGATCTCTGGGATCTACACCTACCATGGATGCCACTTTCTGACTGATTTCCTCCTCCCACATCTGGGAAAACATGGCATCCTACCATGGACTTGTCCTCTCCATCTAAATCCTGAGAAATTAACTCCTCTAAGACTAGAGTCACCCTCTCCGCACTCTGCTCTACCCTCTTGGCATGTAAAATCTCCTGAGTGTCATGCCACTCGGGATCGCTATCCTCTCCCCCACCTGATTTTCTGACCTCCATGTCCTCGGTCTCCTCCTCCGTCTCTCCCCCTATGAACTCCTCAGACTTAGAGTCTATATCAATGGGGTCATCACTGCTATGGGTAGGACCAATGCGTAATCCGAAGTAAAGGTGCCTAAGGAGCACCGACTCTCGCTCGGGTGCGTACCACCCTCCTGGCTGCAATAGGGATGCCAGGAGTAACAACAGTCCAACCCTGCCTCTAGGACCTCCCCTAGCCTCCCGAACTAATCTAAACACTGACACCACTAGGGGAAGCATGTCAACGTAAGCAAGGCCAAATTGTTGAGGCACTCGATCAAAGGGGTGTGTCTCTACCTTCCCCATCCTATCCACAAGCTACCTTGTAGTAGAGTAGGAGATCAAAGTAAAGGTCTCCTCACCCCACAAACTGCCATGGCCTGACAAGGTGTGGCATCCATATCTCTCGTAGTCGGGAAGTAACTCACCGGTGGGGTGCTCTAAGCATCGTCATCTCTATCCATCTAGCTGCCCTCACGACCCCAGGATCCACCACCTCTATGCCTCTCCCATAAGGGATGATGTGCTCATAGACCCAACTCATAACTAAGGTCAGATGGCTCAATGATCGTCCTCGTAATCGAAACACCATGTATAAGTTGTGATAGGTGGTCCCAAGTATATCGACTCCCAAGCATAAATCTGACCATGTGCCTCAATCTATGTGATGATGGGGGCCCAACAGTAGAGTAAAGTATCCCCTCCCTTGTCTCTGATCAATCTCGAAGCAAGGATGCCCATAATGGCCTGATGGATCAGAGGGATGGGCAAGCCAGGAATAGAATGGACCTTCACCCCTTCTTTGAACCAGTGGAGACAACTACGTCTCCCATATAGGTGGTCCACCGAGTCACACCGAGCTCTGACACTATTGTATCAAATGAAAGCCTCTTCCCAATAATCGGGACTCCCAAAATGTGGTAGAAATCCTCTAGGGTGATAGTCCACTCACCCCTAACACCTGAAAATCGGAAGGTGTTCCGATCTACATCCCAGTAAGAGAATAAGTCACATAGTATGTGACTGGCAGGTGTAACATGGGGAACCTATGTGATCCTCAGTATACTTGCCCTCTAAAGAGTATTTGCTCATCCTGAGAGAGTGCATCTAGCACTACTAGAAGCCAATCACTCTCTCTCTCTCTCTCTCAGCTCCATCTGATGTACTCTTCCTTCTTCTACAAAACACACAAAAACACATAAAAAGAAGCAAGTTAGCATCAAGATTGGATTAGAAAAATCATTAAAGCAAGTAAGGACACTAAAAATGCAAAAATGAATTCAAACTAGTATCGTTTTGGCATTCTAGAGAGAACCACCACCCTCAGCAGGGTGGCGGTTCCATAACCACCACCTTGGAAGGTAGCGTCCTATAACCACCACCCTACTTAGGAGTCACCTGTCCCATATTTAAAAATGGTCCGCATGTCCTAAAATGCTTTAAAATATTTTTTTTTGACCATTTTAGCTAAAACAAAAGCCTACCCATTAGGCGCCCCCTAAGAGACACATTTAAAACTGACATTTCTAAAAATGACCCCCCAAGACAAAGATTTCGACATTTTAACATTTTTAGTGCAAAAACATTAAATCAAGAAGAACTAACCTGAGATCTCGCAGGTCGATGTTCTACTCACGGAGGCATGATCACTATCTCACTACGAACATTTCGACTATACTCTCATCAAAACCGTCACCGTGGGTCCCAAAGCTCAAAAACTATCAAATCGACACGTGTAAATGAATAGGAAAATGGTCCCATTATATATATATATATAGTGTTTTGACTCATTTTGAATGCCCCTTTCACAAGTTTTGAGCGCCAATGGAGGTAAGTTCTCATCCAAGTGTAAATGGTAAGTCCTCATTTCATATTAATTTAGTATTTATTTTTTGATTTATTTCTATCTGCACTTGAGTCCTCTTTCCATTTTGCAGGTAGCAAGAACTTGGATGGCAGAATTTTGACACACGGGCGTGTCAGGTATAATTTCTAGCTTCCCATTTTGGGACCGCCATACTCGGACCCACCGTTTTACGCCTCTTCATGGTTAAAATGCTTCTCCGAGGGGGCAATATGTACATACCCAAAATTGTAGGGTACTGTGCTGTTGAAACGATGTCACACATGCCCCAATGATGATACAGGTCACCTCGCAAGGTGTTCGGATCCAGAGAAGCTCACAAAGTATATGTTAGCATCCCAAATGCTTTATCCTTGTTCCTTGTGCTTTGTTTTATTCCTCTACCTTCCTTTTCTAAGAATTTTGACCTTTAGTGATGAAACCGCTGCCCCGACTTGGCGGTGCCAATGGTCTGTAACCACCACCTGCTTAGGGTGGCGGTCTATAACCACCACCCGCTTTCAGGGGCTGGCGGTCCTTCACACATTTTCCAACACATTCTTTTGATCATGACTTGCGTGATTTTCAACTTTTACCAGCTTTTCTCAACCACCTTAGCTCGTATTAATGTTTTATGTCCCCTGGAATAGTGTTTCTTCATTGTTTAATGGTAAAAGAGTTCCATTCCAAGTTACCCTTTGGGTGAATGTGAAATCTATAAATAGCCAGCTTGTTTTCAAAAAATGGCCCCTCAACTTCTCATTTCCATTGTTTAGTCTATCAATTTCTTGTTTAGAGCTCATTATGTTTTCATTCTTGCATCCACGTTAGTTTTTCCTTTCTATGTTAGAGTCCATTCGATCTTCTTGCTTTAGTCTTTTTCATTGTTGTTCATACAAATTAGTTTAGAGAAAACTAGTGTCTTTTGTAGATTAAATCCATTAGAGTTGTAGGTTGTGTTCTTCGAGAAGGTAGATTCTAGAACCTCTCGGTACACTTGTGTTGTATTCCAACAATAAATCCCGCTAGGAATTGCATATGCTAAGCTCTGTCACTTGCATTGTCCCTCTTCTACTCACATTTTATTCGATCTATATCCAAAGCTGCCATTGTTCAAAATACCTTCTTCTGTTGATGCTAGCATATACATGCTCTTCTGGACTCACGTGAACACGAAGGAAATAAGAGATCATTCTGAGGGGACAAAATCATACACTACTGGATTCACCACTGTTCTAAAAATTCCAGGTTTTATCAGTCAAAGTTCTAGTTAAAACATATCAAATAGAGTAGTGAAATATTTCATTTTTTTCGATATTGCCGGAAGTCATGTGGGGATTGATAGTTTCGAGAAACTATGATTCATTCCTCACTTCTAAGGTAGGATCGAGAATCTTTCAATTAATTTAATCAAGTATCTAGTTATTTAGGATAAAACTCACAACCGCATTGGTAAGTAGCTACATCGGGCTACCTTGTTTGTTTTAATTTGATTATTAGATTAGTTGTCATTTTATGAATATATTAGATTAGTTACTCTTTGGATTCTGTTAAAATTCTATCAAAAATACAAAAAATAGAGGAATATATGTGTGTGTGTGTGTGTGTGTGTTGTAAATATATCTTGCATAGTTAGTTTATTTCATTTTAGTTAGGCTTATATTGATCTTGTATGACAATCATAGGACCTAGGGAGCCTAGGGAATATGTTTTTGAGCCAATCGTGCCTCAACCAAATCTTGTTGCAGCATTAGCTGACATAGACCAAAATATCAGAATTCAGGTCTTCCGAACAACAACCAACCTACAAGAAATTAACACACAACTAAGAGGATTAAACATAGAAGATGACAAAGCACACATGTTCTGGTCAGATCAACCAAATTATAGACTGCCTTGATAGATATCTATATGACTTCAGTAGAAGGACCTAAAAGAGAGAAAACATTCGGTTGTGATCCACTAGTCCCATAGCCAAATGCAGAAACCTCCTCATTGATATAAACACTAGCTTATGTATCCAAGTTGCCAAAACACCTGTTAGGTACTCCAAGAAAATCATGCAACTTCTAGTTGTAAACATAGAGGATGAAAAGGCATATGACTACTAGATACTTGGACTAAGGGGTTGACTCTTCATATGACCAAAGGAGGTCCATAACAACCATGAATTTATGGTTATGATCCATAGGTCCCACAACCCAACGGGCCTACAAATCAATCCAACGTTGACCTTGGTTTGCGAACATTAGTGTTTAGATCCTCTCCACTCCCACCAGACATTATCACACAACTATCATTATTAAACGTAGCAGCTAATCAAGCTAAAGATTTCTGGACTAGACCAGAGAATCGTCCATAAGGCACCAAAAAGATCCACTACATATTTTAGCCATTCCATTTTCATGACCTTATCGGGAGACATATACGAAGCACCCACAGGTCATCTTCCACATATCCCACAACCCATAGATCGGATCATGGAAGAGATCGATATTGATTGGAGCCTTCGAGCAGCTATCCTCGCCGAACGATCTATCACACCAGTTCAGGTTAGGAGGGCCTTCTTTACCTTAGATTTGTAGATCCCATTATTACGTGTTGAAGACGTAAGATTACCTAACTAGCTTATCTACATCCCGTGTGTTTCCATCCCCACTGGCTTTCTTGGCACGACCTCGAGAGGTCGGGTGCGAGGAAGAGTCACTTGTAGATTCCCATGCTCGCATGTCACTTTTCCATCGTACGAACCTATTTGGGTCTGCATGAATTTTTTTAATGTATGGTTGTGATACATTTTCCATAGGAATTTTTACACACAATTTACACCCATTATTGGGTATACACATTTCTATATTTATAAGACTCTATATTGGGTCGAGTTTCCCTATTTTTGTTTATGCAAATTTTTTATTTAGATCAAACCCATACTAGGCTTACATTTTGGAAAGAAACATAAAATAATGAATGTGTATAATAGAAAGTTACACCATTGTCTTGTTGTGTGAAGAAAATTAATTATTATAAAGTAATTTTACCTTGTGGTAATTTATTTGTGATACTATTTTTTACTATTGTTGTATGTTGTTTAGGCATGAAGATGTATTTAGAATGTGATTTTAATTATCATTCTCATGTCGAATCCATAAGTGTGATAACATAAGTCTCCTCCTTCTTAAACCACATTAAAGGCATTAGAACTTTAGTGAAAAATGAAACAACATATGAAGGATTTTTGGAAAAATAGTAGATATGTGATGGTTGTTTGGTGCATCCCTGATTTTTTGATCACTAATATGTATTCAATTTGAAGAAAATTTCAAATGCTTTACGAGTTTTTAGTTTCATGTTGTAATATTTATAGAACATTTTGAAATTAATATTTTCATTGACAAGTAAGGGAGATATTTTAATTCCACTTTGAACTGTGTTTTTGTATTATTTACTTGTCTTCAACCCTATTCTATTGAAAATTTAAATGAATATATCTCCTCAATCATTACTTTTTGTAAAAATGAAGAGATGGTATTCCTCCTAGTAATAAAAGGAATAAAAACCTCTCTTATTTTCTCATTTGGAGGTCTACAAATTTAGTTAGAGATATTCATGTGCTTTGATTAAGTCCTTTGTTGGTTTAGTTTCACGCCAAGCTAAGTTACTGATGGTTGATTCCTATGTTGGATGAGTCCTATACTTGAATGTAATATAATCTAGATAATAGTGTTATTTTTGTAGTAGATGAGAAGGGATAGTGTTATTTTGAGAATTATGGAATCCACATGAGCATACATTCATATGTTCATGTGGGATGTTTTCTTTATGATTATAAAATCTAGAAGCGTGTATTTAAAATTGGAATAATGTTTGTTTATACTCTTTTATTAATAAAATTTAAACATTGCTTATAATTTTGCACCGGATTTCCTCTTGATGAGGAATTTTGATTATAAAAGTGGTGTACAAGATAGTTGTGATGTGAAGAATGAAAAATCCTATTTTTTTGTGCAAAACTATGAGCTTAGCTTTCATTAGCATAACTGGAAAACTATGGCCAAAGTAATGTATCTAGTTGTATGCATTGTCAGTTCACTTATCCTTATTATGTACTAGTCAGGAATCATATGATGGTATTGGTTTTTGTGATCTTATGATGGGATGTATTTTTAGAATTTGGGTATATTACACATGGTTCTCAAATTACTATTCTTTTTTATAGTTGAATATATCTATTTGCATTCGTTGTGAAGGGTCGCTCCTTTCATTTGCAAGAGGTGTGAGGGGAAACTGAAATATTTTTTGGTTGGAGAAAAATGCTTCAATGATGCTCTCCATCTTAACATTTTCATAAAAGAGATATACAAGTACACAAGAACTTCTAGAAAGAATGATTTGATAGTATATTCTTGTATAAAGGCATATGGTCATATAGTTACACTTGGCTAGGGACAGGCTTGTTATCTCATGTATTTGATGTAGAATTTGAATTAAATTTGATATTAAACATTGTATTATTGAATGATTATTATTCATACTTTTTTTCATAAATTGTTAGAAGTAATGTATAAAGTTTAAATGACATTTAATTGATCAAATCTTGTTTGAAATTCAGAAATATGGTAATGAAAGGATGTTTTGGTCATATTATTTAGAGGTATTATTGTAATATTTAATTATATGCATATTTATTTCTAAGTTACCTGATAAGATTTAAACTTAAAAAAATTCTTTTAGCTCAAGTGTTAATGAAGGGTTTCTCTATGTTGGCATGTGTCTCCAGCGCTCCCGTGAGTTTTGTGACATGGACTAACTAAATCTTGTGGATTCTAACCCTAGATATTGTAGCGGAGATTAACACCATGTAGGTTTTTGTCTAACGACAATCATGGTCCAACAAATGGTATCAGAGTGACAGGTCTCGAGTTCAAAACTCACCAGGGTAACACTAGGGGGATTGTTGGAATGTGTATCTAGCACTCCCCATGAGTTTCATAACATGGAATAATTTACTCTCATGGATCCTAACTCTAGTGATTGTAGCATAGATTAACACCGCACGTTTTGTTCTAATAACAATTATGGTCCAACACTCTACACTCGAACCCATTAAGTTCACTACTGTAATAGCTTGCCTAATGCCAATAAGTTTAATGGCTAAGCACAAGAACGAATGTTTATCTAGGATCACTTGATTCCACTTTGAGACCAACAAGACCAATTGGATCAAATATTAGATGCGCTCCATGAGACATGGGATCACATCACCGCCTTAGAATAAATTTTTTTGGGGAGAACTCGAGGAGGAAAGGAAAAGTGGTGAGAAAAAAGAGTGTTTTGAGAATGAAGAAGAAAATTCAGTATCCAAGAAGGCTCAAATGGATGCAAATCTTTAAAGGGATATAAAGAGGATTAATCCTCCTAAATTTGATGGAACCACCCTAGGAGATGGTGTTGAGTCCTAGCTCAGAGATGGAGAAGTACTTTGAGATAAGGGATTTATTCATGGAATCAAAGGTATTGTGGGGAGATTATCAGTTATATGGATAATTTTCATCATGGTGTTATAGTAAGAAGATGGATCTCGATGTTAATGTAGCGACCATATCCTTGGAAAATTTTAAGGGCCTTTTTCACAAATGGTGGTTGGAAAAAAAAATTTATGACCAAAATATGATAGAATTTCAAGGTTTACATCAGGGAGAGATGTCAATGACTGAATACTAGGAGAATCTCACCCATCTTCTCAAATATGTACCCCAATACTAGAAGGATGAGAAATTTAGAATTTGAAAATTTCTTCTAGGAATAAATCTCACCATTGGTGAAGAAGTAGATGCGTATGGTCGAGTAAGTGCAGCAAGTTGGGGGACAATTAAGTGGACATCAAATCCTGAATTTTACATCAAAAACAACAAAACATCAAATTTAGTCTTCCACGGACTTGAACCATGCTTTGAAAAGTCAAAAATATGGTACCGTCCCCATCCAGTGAGTAGGGGAGATCATTATCTTTGTAGAAATATTGATTTTAAAGTGAATATAATAGGATAAATATCATTTTATGATTTTTTACTAATAGTAGGTATTTAAGACACTTTTTCCCATGAATGTTTATGTCTATGTTTAAAATCTGCAAATTTTGTTTCACTTATCGAATGTGATAAAACTTATACCATCCCAACTGTGATGAAATCATATACATATTAAAAACAAATTATTTGATTTCAATAGTTTTTGATGAAGTTATTGCAGGAAAACGGAAAGTGCTCTGTTTTCTTTATGTTTTCAAACCACTTTCATGGAAAAAATCATAAAAAATAAAATATTGCTCAAAAAATACAAAATAAAATCTATCCCAAGATAGATAGCGGAATCTAACTTCTCACCAAAGGAAAAAATATATATATCAATTTTTGGTCATCCAAATCGTGGGCAAATGGACTACAATCTTATAGGTGTTTTTAAAAAAAAAAAAAAAACCAAGTCATTGAATTTTGAGTGTTTAATATAGCTAAAATTGTCCATTTTTTTAAAAAAATAGTAGTTTAGAAACTAGATTCCGGATGCTACAATTCATATTGATATAATTTTTTCTAATTTTGAGTGTATGCATTGCTAATAATCCCTACAAGTTGATATTATGTTGTTATTTGCAATATGACATCCACTTATGACCCCTTTTTTGTCCCCCAACTTGCTACACTTACCCGGTCCTGCCACTATGGATGCAGTGTTTGAAAAGGAAATCAAGGAGGAACATAAGATGTAAATGGTAACATATTTCCTGGAAGAAAATAATAAAAATAATTTCTCATCTAGACCCTTGGTGGAAAAGGGATAACAAGAAAGGAAAACTAGTTACGAAAAGGTTCCAAGAAAATAAACTAGGTAATAATTTCAATAAAAGGAATGACAATTATGGCTTCAAGGAAAACAAAATATACAAAAAGGGTTGATTAGAAGATGCTTTACTTATGGAGGTAAATACTTCAAAAATATCTTTATTAAGGAAAAATTAGAAAAATTTCAAAAATAAAGAACTCTTCCCGATCGGATAGAGGCTTTTCAACATAGAAGACATGTAGTAGTGAATAAACTCCGGTAGAACATCAAGCTACACCATTAGAAGATTCAGGTATATTATTTTATTTTCCTGTAACTATTTTGATATAATCTTTTGTTTCTAAAATCATATTATCTAAACTACATAGGAGAAAAGGATATATGGAAAACTCATAGACGTGTAATATGGAAATAAGGCCAAGTTTAGGTTAAAGCAATTTGATCAGTAAACTTCCTTTACAACAATGAACATATCCTATCTAAGGGATATTGAATGAATAATCTAACTAATTTCATTAAAATGAACATGTTTATGAAATAAACATCCATGAAATACTAAAAGAGGAAATTGTAATATAAGGAGACACAAGAGTTTATCGTGGAGAAACCCGAAAGTGTGGGAAAAATCCAACCGGGTAAGAAATTTATTCCCTTCACTATGAAAATATCTAAATAATACAAGTTTACTATCATATAATGAAATTAAAGAAAGATTATAATTCCTTTTACTTATATAAATTTTTACAACTCTAAAAATAAATTAGCTCTTCTCATAAACAAAACAAGAACATTCTTAACTTCCTCTCTTTTCTCACACTTGAATTCACCCAAAACCAATTCCTTGAAGGATAAAATGTATGCATATTTAAATTTTCTCTTCCCAAAGATGAATGAAAATATGAACTGAACCATTTTTAAGCCCAACCATTTGCACCCATTATGGTTATTGAGTTTTCACATTGTTGGGGACAAAACCACTTTGGTAAAAATAGAGTGGCGGTTGTGCAACTATCGGTCCCTGCAAGTAGAGGTTGTTTAACCACCGTGGAAGTTGTGTAACAAACTCTTTATGACAAGTGGAGGTTACATAACCTCCGTGGTGGTTTCATAAATATCACCTAGAAAACTTCTAAAAAAATAATGAAGGCTCCAAATTTCATTTGAAGGTGTTTGAATCACCCTCATCCTGACTATACCATCTCTTGAATAATGAATATGTTGAAAATCTCCACTCTAAGTATTAAATATGGAGAATACATAAAATTGGGTATTTTCATATCCATTTTTGGATCATACCTCCCCAATTTGAGGCTTTTAAGTCCCTAAAATCTTCAAGGACTGATGAGGTGAGGAAATTTCTTCCCCACATCTTCTTTAGAATACCACTTGGCCTTAGTAGGCAACTTGCCTTTCAACCCAATCAACCACCTATCCTGCACTCCTCTTTGTGTCATTGTCTCTTTCCACTGCAACACAACATCTTCCTCCATTTGAAGATGACTTTTGGATAAATATCCTCAATAAATGTAGTAACACTCCCTCTTCTTCTTCATCCAACATGGAGGGCTCAAAGAGATGAAAATTTTAAACATTCGTAACTCGAGTAAATCCTCATATAAGGAGGAAAATCCAAGATAACTGAATTCTTACCCACATATTCCAAAATCACAAACGAGACATATTGAAGAGGATTTATTTTATTATATTTTCCTTGTAGCCTATCTCTTGTCAATTACAACCATAATTTCTCTCCAATAAGGAGGAATTCTCGATCATGTGTTAATCATTAGGCATTTTGTACTTAGTTTGTGACTTTGCCAATTTCTCTTGTACACAAGGTGTATTTAATGAATTTTCTCATTGAGCTTCTCAACTTTTTGGACCTCCAATTCCACTTTTACATTTTATCTATATGTTATTCTGAAAAACAACATCAAAAGAACTCTTAGGAAAATAACCAAAACATATTTCAAAAGGAGTCTTATTAGTCGAAGAATGAACTTCCATGTTATAAGAATGTTGGATATATACCAAGTTCTCATCCAAAGTACTCATATGTTTCTTGTTGTACCCTCTCAAGAGTTAGACCAAGGTATGTTTTACCACTTTGGTTAGCCCATATATCTGTAGATGAAAAGTGGTATACCTCTTCAACTTAGTATCCATCTTCTCCCAAAAAGTAGACCAAACCTTTCATATGAAGCGAGTCCCTATTTGACATAATAGAATCAAGAAAAGAAAAGTGAACCCACACATAAAGAAAAAATAACTCAGTTGCATCACTGGCCTTAATGGTCTTCTTGCAAGGAATCAAAATACACATTTTCTTAAATTTTTCACTACCACAAACATGTAATCATGACCTTTCTTAGAAGTAGGAAAACCACCTAATAAATCCATGGAGATGATTTTGAATGGTTGGGAAGGAATTGGAAATGAAATATTTAACTCCAAATTGTTGTTATCAAGCTTGCTTGTCCTTTAAAAAACACAACCCCTGATGAATTTAAAAACTTCTTCTTGCATTTTTGTCCAATAAACATTCCTCTGTAAGTGCACTATAGTCTTTTTCACACCAAAGTGACTAGCTACCCTAGAAGTGTGTGTTTATCTCATCAACTGAAATCTTTCCCCCTTATGCAAAACACATGTATTTTTCTTGAAGATTAAACCATCATGGAATTAGTATTCTCCTTTAGGTGAAAATCATTCACTTAGAGGTTTATTTTGAAAATATTTGTAAAATCTGGACCTTCACGATAACCTTACTGATATACTTCACACAAAAAAGGCTCAAGAAGAGTTAGTGTGCCCATACCTGAAATCAAAGGAGGCATAGAAAACATATAAGCTAAATTTTTAGTCACACCTTTCTTATATTTTATAATAAATAAACTGATTTGTTTATAGTGTCTAGCCCAATGAAGTTTTTTTGAGCTTAAAGATATTGGAGAGGTTAGTGATCTGTGTAAATGAAAAATTATTTACCCATCAGATAATGTTTCCATTTCTTGACCAATTGCACAAGAGCATACACTTCCTTATCATATGTATAATAATTAAGAACTACACTATAAAATAATTTAGAGTGATAACATATAGTCCTACCTCCCTGAAGTAGGATAGCCCTCTAAGCATAGTCACTAGAATCGGTTTCCACTTTGAATGGAAGTTGTAAGTTAGGTAATGCAAAAACTAGAGCATGAATAATCTTATATTTAAATGACTCAAAAGAAATTTCATGTTTCTTACCCCAATCAGAACCCTTACCCTTGTTTTCACCGAAAGTGGAAATGTTGTTATAGAGGAGAAGTTCTTAATGAACTTCCTTAAATATTGAACTGCACCAACAAAGATCCTAGTCTTGGTCAAACTTGATGGTGTAGGAAAATTATAAATATCCTCTATCTTAACTGAATCAATCCTAAACTCTCCACCTCTAACCACATGTCCCAAAAATACAAGTGAGTGTTCATCAAACTCGCACTTCTTTTCATTCAACACTAGTCGATTCTCCTTAAGAACATACACAACTTGATGCAAATGGTCAATATGCTCTTCAAAAGTTCTGCTAAAAACTAGAATGTCATCCAAGTAAAAAAAAAAAGGAATCAATAAATGGCCTCATTACCTCATTCATCAACCTCATGAAGTTAGTGGTGCATTTGCATAGCCCAAACTTTAATATTGGCCATTCATATAGCCCTTGCCTAGTCTTGAAAGTTGTTTTCTAGATGTCCTCTTCCTTGATCCGCACTTGGTGATACCCATATTTAAAATAAAGATTAGTAAAATATTTATCATGTTGTAACTAATCCAAAAATCATCAATGTGAGGAAGAAGGTACCTATTATTGATGGTTATTTTATTCAAATATATATAATCAACGCACATTCTCCATGAACCATCTTTATTAGGTACTAAAACAATATAAGAACCACATGGATAAGTGCTAACACATATTATACCTTATTTAATCAAAGACTGCAACTTTTTTTTACCTCATTGGAATATTTCAAAAACTGCATGTATAATCCAAATTTTGGAAGGAGACTATCGAGTAGTAAGTGTATCCCAATTCTCAATTTTCCGACCGGAGGCATCCCCATAGGATCTTGGGAAAAATCACTAAACTATTGAACCAAATCCTTTATTCATGTTTATTATTTGTTAAAAAACATGCTACAAGTGGCTTTAGGTGAAATAATATCATATTTTGGCATATCCCTCAAAAGAAGTAATGTAAATTTACCACTGACATTAATAAGATTTTATAGTTTGGTGACACTTACCAAAGAGATCTTTGAGTCTCCTAAAAAGGCTGAAATGATGTAGCTCTTACCATCCTTCACCAAATGGTATTGGTTGGCTCTCCTCATGAAGATAGCATCCCTGATATACAAATACAAGTTGTGAAACACTACACCACACACATCAAGGGGAACAACATCTACAATAACTTCATCAATAAATGTCTTATCAATGCCAAAAGTGATTTTACATTGTTTGGTAACCTTGATGTCTACACCTTTCTTTACCCAACCCAATGAATATGGACTTGGGTGATTGTAAGTTTCCAACTTTAGCCTATCCACTAACTCTTTACTAATCAAATTATCTTGAGAACATGTATCAAAAATAACATCCACCTTAGTTTTTTTCACTTGAATTTTTATATGAAAAATCTTAGTTATTTCTTTTTCTTGAACAACATTGTTACTACCCAAACATACCTCTATATAGACGAGTCACAACACATAGTATCATCCACCTCTTTAATGAAAAATACTTCCTCTCCTTGGAGGGTAGTCATGGCCTTCTACTTATTTTTCTTATTTTTGAAGGGATGTAATTTCAGGTGGACTTTCCAAAAAAAAAATTCTCATAATGAGTTTCAACACCACAATGCCCAAAATGAACTTTAGTATCCTTCTTAGAAATGGAAGTAGCATGTTTGTTACCTTTTCATTTTCCTTTATCCTTTTGTTGGTGTCACCTTGTTTTCTTGAAGCATGTTGAGAGGTAGATGAACTCCTCTTCTTGTCCATCTCTACAAATTTGTCTTGAGAACAAGCCTCATCTATATCTCTGTCAGCTTGGCCAAGAGAATTGGTCTCCTCAAATGGCTATGCAGTCCACCAATATACTTCATTAGGAGGTCCCATTCCGCCGCATCTTTACCCATCTGGATATCTTTCTTCAAGAACTCACTAGTGTACTCATGCACATTTTGGCCTTACTTTTGCCTGAGATACTACCAATACATGGTTTTTATTCCTCATAACAAATAGGATAAAACTAATTTTTGATTATATTTTAAAAATCATCCCAATTATTAATAAGAGGAATATTCTTAACAACCAATGAATGAACATAAATTCAAACCAAGTTAAAGCATGATTGGTCAATGTTAAACTTGTAAAGGAAATCTACTCACTCTCATTGATTTGATGTAAACTAAAATATACCTCAATTTGATATATCCAATGGTCTATCTTCTCAATATTCATGTCATAAGGATAAATATATATCTTTTCCTATACATTAAATGGAGTTGTAGGGATGAAACGAGGCTACTCTTCTTCATAATCACAAGTATCTTTGTTATGGGATCCTAACACCTCATTTGGAACACAAAGTTTCTCCATGAGCAATCCCATGATGGAATCCAATTTACCTATGGACAAGGAAAATTTTCCCACATCCTTGGAAATACTTTCCACATTTTCTTCCAGCTTGTACAAACACTCTTCTCCAGTCTCATCCACATCTTCTCTATGAGACATGTCTTGAGTTCCTTACATCCACTTTATGGTTGAAATATCTTCTTCAAAAGGAATAACGATACCTTCACTGATTTATTTTCCCTTTGGGTTATGGAGCATATAACTACAATCTCAACATAATTTAAACACACAAAAACTGAAATCTTAACTACTTTGATACCAATCTAATATGAAAACTACCTTTTAAAAAATGAAAAAATCATGTCTAAGTGATATTGAATAAAGAATATAAATAATTTCATTTAAACTAGCATGTTTATGAGAGAAACATCCATACAATACTGAAAAATAGGAAATTGTAATATAAGGAGATACAAGAGCTTATCCTATAGAAACCCAAAGTGTGGAAAAAGTCCATCCGAGTAAGCAATTACCTCCCTTCACTATGAAAACATTCAAATAATAAAAATTTACTATCATAAAATTATCTTCAAGAAATACTATAACTCTTACTTTTATAACTTTCTTACAAATCGAAACAATAATTTAAATCTTATGAAAAAAACAAGAACATTCTTAACTTCCTCTCTTTGCTCACACTTGAATTTACAAAAACTACTTTTGTGAATTATCAAATGCATGTATATTTATAGTTTCTCTACCAAGGGCTATATGGAAAGATGAACTAAACCATTTGGAAGACCAAAAATTTGCAAATGTTCGAAATCCCGAGTTTGGTGTCATTAAGGACAGGACCACTTTGGTAAAAACAAAGTGGTAGTTGTTGAACCCGGAAGGTGCGTAACCACCGTGGTAGTTATGCAAATTCCTCTATATGAAGAATGGGGGTTACGTATCCTTTGAGGTGGTTACATAAATGTCACATAAAAACTACCAAATATAAAAATGATGGCCCTAGATGTTATTTGAAGGTGTCTAGATCACCCTCAACTTTACTACACCATCTCTTGAATAAAGAACATCATGAGAATCTACAAGTGTAAGTATTAAATATTGAGAATACATAGAATTGGGTATTTTCATATCCATATTTGGATTACAATGTCTCTTTGAGGAAGAATTGAAGCTACCTAAATTCACTACTAAGGTAAAATTGTATGTAGCACCCTTAGATCATATGATGTTATCCTAGGTGTAAGTTGGTTAGCTCAACATAGGGCCAAGGTTGATTGCTTCACCAAGATAGTAGAATGTGTGGATGATAATGGGAATTCTACAATGATACAAGGAATTAAAAGAGAGATTAGTTTGAGACAGATATCAGCTATGCAACTCAAAAATGATAATAAAAAGGGGTGCACTCTTTATGCTGTAAAAATTTCAGACATGGTGGAGGAAAAAGATCCCATGATGGATGAATATCCATTTTTGTGGGATTATCAAGATGTTTTTACTCTTTCTTGAAGAGTTAATTGGGTTACTACCTAAAAGATAATTTTATTTCTCTATCTACATAGTACCTGCTCAAAAAACATTTCAAATTCACTATATAGGATGACTACTACTAAGCTAATGGATCTCAAGTCTAAATTTCATGACTATATAGAAAAGGGGTTAATATGTCCTATTGTTTATCCTTAGGGAGCACTTGTTATCTTCATGAAGAAGAAGGATGGTACGCTAACATTTTGTATAGATTAAGGTTGCTAAATAATGATACAATTAGGAATAAGCATCGGTTTCCCCATATGGATGATATTATTTTCCAAATGAGAGGGGTCATGATATTACGTAAGATATATATTTATTAAGGTTATCATTAGCTCAGAATCAAGAAAGAATATATTCATAAAATATATTTCAAAACCCGGTATGGACACTATAAGTTCTCAATTTTGCCTTTTTGGTTAACCAATGCACCCACCACTTTCATGAATTTAATGAACAATTTGTTTTCTTGATTATCTGGACAAGTTTGTTCTTTTTTCCCTCTATGATATTTTTATATATTCTCAAAATGAGGAAGAACATATTCATCATTTGAAATTGGGTTTGGAACAACTATGGAAACATAAGATTTATGCGAAGTTGTCGAAATGTAATTTCTTCGTGAAGGAAGTACAATATCTAGATCATATCATCTCAGGTGATGGAATAACAATTGACCTAAAAATATTAAGGTCATTATGGAATGGCCGAAAAATAATTTACACGAAGTAATAAGCTTCATGGGATGGATAAGGTGCTATAGGAAATATGTTCTTGGATTCTACAAAATTTCCAACCCTATCACTTCTCTACAAAAGAGTAAGAAATTTGAGTGGACCAAAAATGTGAGTAGGATTTCCAAGTGCTAAAGTATACTTTGACATCAACACCAATTCTTAGATTTCCCGACCCCATAGGTAGTTTCACAATAGTGATGGATTTATGTAGGGATGGTTATGGTGGACTACTCATGCAAGATGGGATATCTATTTCCTATGGATCCCATAAACACAAACCTCATTAGCATAACTATGCTCTGCATGATTTTGAATTACCCGCCATATTCCATGCTTTGTGAGTATAGAGGCATTTTATCTTGGGTAAACCCTTTGAACTAAAGACTGGTCATTTGGGGTTGAAATATATTTTCACTCAAGTGAACTTGAATTTTAAACAATGAACATGGTTGAAATTCCTCGTTGAATACAATTTTGATATTGTCTATATAAAAGGGAAAGAAAATAGGGTGGTTGAATAAAATTTTGGTATATTACCACTTTGATCACTCTTAGATCAAATTTCAGAAAAGAACTTCTCAAGTAGTTGATGGTGGTTCAGTTTTATCTATAAGTGAATAAGGCACTAGAAGAAAATCCTCTAGATCATAAGTATGATGGCTACACTTTTAAGCAGGATGGATTGTTTCATTATTTGGGAAAGATGTTTGTGTGGTAGGGAGGTGATTTTAAAAATAAATTCCTTCGAGTAGTTTCATAATGCTCCATATTTTATAAATTCATGAGTGACTAAGATGCATGTTGATTTGAAATCTCTACTTCTAGAATGGTCAAAAAAGGAATATAATAGAGTTCGTATCAAAAAATTTATTGTGCTAATGGGTCAAGGATGAATATGTTCATATGATAGGATTGTTATATCTACATGATATACCACTATGGAAGTGGAAAGTGATTAGTATGGACTTTGTGCAGGGATTTCCTATGTCTAGGAATAAACATGATATGATTCTGGTTGTGGTGGATAAGATGACCAAGGTAGCCCACTTTATACCTAGGAATTTGAAGGATGAATCACCTACTATTGAAAATAAATTGTTACATAAAATATTTAGATTACATGGGATACCAAAGTGGATAATATCAGATAGACATCACCGCACGACATATAGATTTTGAAGATTCTTTATGCATCTTTAGGAACGAAGTTGAACTTTTGTTTCTCTTACCACGTGGGGACCAGAGGATAAACGTGAGGAGGGTCAATCATGTCCTTGAGGACATGTTGAGGATGTATTTCATGGATCAACAATACAGGTGGTAAGATTATATTCCTTTGGTAGAATTTTTTTATAATAATATGTACCAATCTTATTTTAAAATGGCACCATTTGAAGATCTTTATGGCATAATGTGCGACACCAATCAGTTGGGATAAGGTAGAGGATAGAGAGGTAGTATGACCTAATATGTTATTAGAAATGGAAAATTCGTTTAAGATAAATTGGTTGAGGCTCAAGAAGTTATTAATAGACAAAAGATTTATGCTAATAAGAAGTGAAATGAAAGAAAATTTTCCATTGGGGACAATGTTTTTCTTTGAGTTAAACCAAAGAAGAGTTCCATTAAATTTGGGAAATCTTTTAAGTTAGCTCCTAGATAAGGGGATCTTTTTAATTTCTAAAGGAAGTAAAGCTAGTGGATTATAGGTTAGCCTTACCTCCAAATTTATCTTGGTTACATAATGTATTCCATATATCATTGCTCAAGAAATATGTAGGAGATTTGACTCATGTGTTAGATTGGAAATCTCTACAAGTTTAGGACCTAGGAGTGGTGATCATAGAACTAATTAGAATATTGGAAACATGAATGCTTAACTTACGTAAGCATTAAGTAGCATAGTTCAAGGTCTTATTGGACCAATATAGTGAAGAAAGTGCCACTTGGGAAAACTTGGAGGAAATTAGCATTGTTTTTCCGTAATTATTTGAGTAAATTGATAAAAGCTAGAATTTTATGACTGTAATAAATGGTCATTTGAAATCCATATTGTAATTGCTGATTTGAGATAGAAATATTGATTCTGATTTGTCATTTACATAAATTACAATAATATGTTTAGAATAAAAATAATTTAATTCTATTAATTTTAAACTTCAAACAATTTTTTTATGTTAGTTGTGATGAATACAAAAGGAATTGAGTTGATATTAAACTAAAGATTGTTGGTTCAAAGAACATAAGAGTGTCCCATTTTTGCACTTTT
Source organism: Taxus wallichiana var. yunnanensis (assembly GCA_018340775.1). NCBI lineage: Eukaryota > Viridiplantae > Streptophyta > Pinopsida > Cupressales > Taxaceae > Taxus > Taxus wallichiana. The sequence goes on from CM031244.1 coordinate 324,313,796, forward strand.
TGTAGTACCTCTCAACACATGAATTTTTGACATCGCTAAAATTGTAGAGGCGATTTCAAAAAATTACATAGAATTTAAAATTGTTGTAAAGTAATGGAATGTTGTATTTTGAATTTATAATGTATGTGGATTTTTTTTTTTGAAAAAAATGGTTTTTTTGTTCTTTATTTCAAAGGTCAATTCTTATTTTATAGTAGAGTGACATCGGGCCAACATCTTATAATGTAGTAAAAATATATTTTTTATCAACAAAATTTTAGATATATATTATGTAATCAATTATCGATTAAATGAATATTTTTGTGGATTTTTTGGATATATATTTAATTTTTATTAATAATTAGTCAATATATTATTCGATTTAAATATGTATAGATATTTATGGTGATATATCTCTTTATTTATTTCAAAATTAAATTGTTTTCTTGAGCATAACGAGAACATTAAAAGTTAGTAAAATGTTTTTGTCAATTTTCTTGGAAATGATTTACTATTTTTCATAGTGTCTCAAATGGGACATACCGAATTTCTTAAAATACCATAGTTTAGAAATAATTTATAAAAATAGTAAAACCCATTTAAAAAAATAAAAATTATATTTTTGGAAAGATTGTTAAAAATGAGTCTATGTGTAATTTTTCATAATTTAATTCACTATTTAAACCTAAACAAGTGGTATTTGAAGTGGCATTTTTTCCCCTTTATTTTACCTATAAATGATTATGGGAAAAATAAGCCACATAGGTGCCACCTAGGCTCTACATAAGGGGGTTCACCCGAATCCGTGGTTCACCCGAAGGCCCCTTAAGCCTAATTCCATTGATTTTATCTTTGAAAAATATGCAAGGTAAAATATACCCAAGGGGTTCGCGGAACCCCCTTCGGGTGAAGGCGGTTTAGGCCAACCCTTTTTTTTATTGACATGACACATTGAGAAAAGGGGTTCATGCGAAGGAGGTGTTTGCCAAAACACCCTCAAATTATTGATGTAAAATTTAATGGGTCATGTATGGGACATGATATTATACATTTTCCATGTTATAAAACAAGTTTATTATCTTGTTGTTATTTGGAAATTGCATTAAAATTAACAGATTGCTCCAAATTTTAATTTGCATTTAAATAATTTTGAAATACGAAACATTTATGAAAATGGGAAAAGAATGTATGTTTTTACAATTAGTTATAATTGTATTGTATTTGGATGTATTCATTAGGATGATGATTTTTGTTGGGAAGGGAAGGATGTCACATCCCTCTTATGTGGATTTAAAAATTCAATACTTGTTTAATCATGATGATTAAAATGACATTCTTAGATTCAATAATTATTTATTACGATCATTTTAAAATGTTGAAATTAGCATGTTTATTATCATTATGTTGAATTTTAATAGTTTGTACTAACTACCTTCTTGGTGACATGAGGTGGATGCAAGAGAAGGTACACCCTCATTGAAATGGTGAGGGAGGGAATCATTAGAGAGAGGTTTTTAGATCGAGATGTCAAAATTAAAAAATTAAGGTAATATGAGAATCGGTACACACCATGGGATCAAGTATTATTTAGTTTACTTGTGTGATGTGTGACTTCTTTATGTTTTTCTTTTTCTTCATCTATTCGGTTGATATTGATAGCCAATGAGTGGATTACACCGATGTGGCTAAACACCACCAACATAATCCATCCATCATATCGTCACTATTAATGTGATATTTTTTTATTATGGGTAAATAGTTTTGAAGGGACTATACCCTGTGAACAAAAAGGCTCAAAAGCCAGATACCAAAAGAGGAAAAACCGACCCTAGAAATGCTAAACACCATAAACTAGGAGGCTCAACAGCCAGATAATACAATAAAGAAACAAAATAGGATCAAGATAGTCAGTGATCCGAATAAAAGAAAAAGAGACAAAACATGAACTAGAGGGAACCACCACTGGTCTTCCTAGCCAAAAAATAGCACCAAAAATGCCAGACAATAACAACTTCACCGCCAGTAAACAACAATAGAGCTCCGCATCACTTGATAGCCTGGTCAATATTGGCTTTAATCATTTGGAGCGAGACGAAGAATGCAATGGCAGTGGCCTAGGATGGATCTTTCAAATCCACCTAGGAAATTGCAAGATCCCTATTCTCCTTGGAACCCCAAATATCCTTGGTAATACCGCTGAGACTGCAAATACTACGCACATGTTGCTCGATAAAATTGTAGATGCTTTTAAGAGCTGAGAGGATACAATCATTACACCCTTTTGCATTGCCAAGCCTGGCATCCAGAGAGAGAAGCTTCTTGAAAACTTCAGCAGTGATATCATCTTCTTCATCATTTTGCAGCTTCTATTTTCCCTTTGTTTTATCCATATCCCTAATAGCACTCTTTAGGTCCTGAATCTCCTTTTCCATCTTTTCTACTCTGACCAACAAGTCCTCATCTTTAGGTTCCTCCACCGGATTACTAATGTGCAGTAAATTCGCAGCAAGCTCCAGGTCTTTATGACTTCTTAGAACCCTCTGAGAAGTAGGGACCTTAGTTTTCATCTCTTTCCTTTTCCTGCTAGTGGTAGCAATTTCAAGTTTCCTATCGGGAAGGGGAGGGATGGAGGCAGGGGAGGAGTAGAATCGGGTGGGGGTAGGGCTGAGCAGTGGCGGTGAATGAGAAGGATTAACCCTTGATGAAGGGGAACAACCCTAGTGTGGTTTTGCACTTCCAGTACAAATTTCTCAAAGAATTCAACAAGTAATGAGGAAAGTTTATGGTGAGGTTTCTACGAAAGTGATTAAGGAAAATTAAGTGCTTCAGGGGATAGTGACAAATCTCCCCTCCAGAGTAACGTACCTTACCACCATCCTTGCAATCTTAGTGAAGGGCTCTAGAACAGATGCAATTTTGATGTCAATCGTCACAAAATCCAGATTCTCCCCCTCATCTAGAAACTTCTTAGCCTCCACCTCTCTGTCCACGTGCTTGTTGAAGAATTTGGTTCCGTCTAGACTGAGCCCGGTGACCTAGGTAATAAGTTCCTCGAAATCTCAACCTTGATATTACTTGTACTCAACCACGTGATTCCTCCATCCATGAGTAAATTTAATTGAAAGATCCTGATCAAAACCTTGGATTTTTTCAATAAAATTTGTAAGACCCCCTTTTTGCAAATAGTTCCAGAGAACTGTATCATTTTTCCATGCTAGATTATGGGTGGGCTCAGTCTTGCAAGGCGGTCCCCCCATTTTTCCTGTGATATTTCCTCTTCTCACAACGGTAAAAATTTGAAAACTATATGAATCATCCTCAGCTCTTCTTTTGAAGCCCTCCCAAATGTGTGGAGAGATGTAATCATTAATCCTCACTTTGCATTTAATTAACCACTCCTTAGCATCTGCCCTATATCTATTAATGATGATGCTCCAAGTCATGTAAATCTTTGAAGATGTCATCACTTTGCAATTAATAAACCACTCCTTAGCATCAGCTCTACAACTATTAGTGATTACGCTCCAAGTCATGCAAATCTTTGATGATGTCATCATTTACTTTAGTAGGAAGAGTGTCACCCCTTAGCCAAGTTTGAAATGTATTATTTACCCCAATATTTTCCAGACCATCAGCCACACTATTGCCTTCACGGTAGGTATGTTTGATTTCAAAATTTTCAAAACTCTTGCAAATATCAATAGCTTCAGCTATAAAGTCCCTGATTGACCAACTGGGAGGTTGTTTTTGGTTTAAAAGATTGATAATGTTTAGTGAATCACCCTCAATTATAATATTGGAAATATTACAATCTCTGGCTAACCTTATTCCCCAAAGCACAGCAAGAGCTTCAGAGTAGTGATTAGTTTGCCTACCCATTTTACCAGAAAAAGTAGCAACAAAACAACCTCTGTGATCTCTAATGACTCCCCCACCTCCTGAATCCCTAGGATTTCCTTTTGAGGCCCCATCAAAATTCAACTTGTGCCAAGCACTGGGAGGCTGAATCCATCGGACAGTGGATCTATCAATACTACTGTTATTCTTGTTCAAAACAGTGCCAATGTTCCAAGCAGCTAGAATGTGCTCTTCTTCCATAGGGTAAAGTCTATTTTTGGGGGTTTAAATCTTTCAATGTTGTCTTTCACAGCAATGATAATTTCTTTGTAGACTTTTTTGCATAACTTTCTGGTATTCCTAAAATGACATCATTTTGAGCTTTCCAAACTCGCCACATGGTGTGAGGGAGAACCAGTTGCCATAATCTCCTCACCACACAATGTTTGTAAGGAGAGTTCCATTGTTCCCAGGCCTGAAGACAAGTATGGGGAAAGATCCATTCCTGATTGAAGTTTTCAAAAATGAGATGCCAAATTTTGGAAGTATACTTACAATGAAGAAAGAGGTGTTTGATGTCTTCTACTTCTTCCGACACATACAAAATCTGTTAGGCATGATGAATCCTTTCCTAATGAGATTTTCATTAGTTAGGATCTTTCCTTTAATGATAAGCCACTAGAAAAAGTTTACTCTAGGGGTTAGCTCGGGCATCCACAGCTTATGCCACTCAATATCACTTTCAATAGAGGCAAAGAAAGAGTTATAGCCAGATTTAACCGAGTACTCTCCATCAAAGGAATCTTTCCAAATGAGTTCATCCTTATGATTTTGAGGACTGATATGAATTAGGGAGAGATGACTCTGCATGGATGAAGCAACAGACTGCATATTATCCTCATCTACTTTGATCTGTTTCCATTTCCTTTTATTGTCAACCACCTCAATATAGTCCTGGACTTTGTGCCCATAATTTCTAATTAAGCTGTCTTTAATGTGACCATAAGAGGAAATCCAGTTAATATCCGACCATTTTTCAGTCTAGAAATCAATGTCTTGCCCATCCCCTAGCTTCCAGCTACATCCCTGAGAGAGAATATGTCTGATGTGTAGAAGATTGTTCCAGAAAATAGAACCATTCGAAGTAACTGATCAAAAATAAAGGAATTCATGCTTTGATTAGAAAGGTATTTGATTTTGATCAACTCGGTCCAAGGCTTCTGCTCTTTTATAAGTCTCCAACCCAACTTTGCAATAAGAGCAGCATTCATATGTCTGATATCTTTGATTCCTAAACCCCCAATCCTCTTTGGTTTACAGACCTGCTCCCAAGCAACTAAATGGTACCTAAACCTGTCTTCAGTACCATGCCATAAAAAGTGCTTTTGAATTTTTTCAATGCTATTCATCACTATTGTTGGAATGCTGAACATTGACATGATATAAATAGGTAAGTTCTGAAGAGTGCTTTTTATCAATAAACACTTGCCTACACTTGAAAGTAAAGCACCTTTCCAACCAGCAAGTTTTTTTTGAAATCTCTTAAGAAGATCATTCCAAACCTCATTAGAAACCTTACTAGTACTCATAGGGAGCCCTAAATAAGTAGCTGGAAGGGAATTAATTGTACAGCCAAGAATGAGAGCAATCTTTCTTTTCCTTTCAATAGGAGTATTGAAAAAATAGATTGAGCTTTTGTCAAAGTTAACTTTCTATCCCGAGGCTTCCTCATAAAATCTAAGGATAGTTTTGATAGCCTTAGCTTCAATTATTGAGGCCATCAGAAGCAGGAGAGTGTCATCAGCAAACTGCTGGTGAGAGGAAACCTGATTACCAGAAGTAGGTTGAAAACCCTTTATCATACCAATATGGATAGCTTTTGAAATAGATCGGCTTAAACTGTCAGCCATTATAATGAACAACAAAGGGGAGATGGGGTCCCCTTGTCGAATTCCTCTATTGCTGGCAAAAAAACCAACCGGTTCACCATTGACAACCACTGAGAATCTAGATGAAGATATGCAAGAATGTATAATTTTCCTGAATTTATTTTGAAATCCAAACTTGGATAAAACCTCATCCATGAATTTCTAGGAGACTCTGTCAAAAGCCTTATGCATGTCTAACTTGATAGCCATCCCAAATTTTTTACTTTTATCCATTGAATGAATTGTTTCATGGACCATAATAACTCCATCCTAAATAATTCTACCTTGTATGAATCCGCTCTATTGTTGGGAAATAATTTCCATTAGAATAGGTTGCAGTCTAGTGGTTAAAATCTTTGTGAAGATCGATAGATTACATTAACCAAACTGATTGGCCTAAAATCCTTGAAATCCTTTACATCCAACTTCTTAGGAGCAAGCACAATATGTGTATTGTTTAACTCTTTTATAAGATTTCTAGTTCTATAGAACTCATTAACAACTTTCAACAGATCTTCGAGTAGATTTCCCAACATCTTTGGAAGAAGTTTGCAGAGAAACCATCAGGGCTCGGGGCCTTATCCCCTTCCAAAGAAAAAAATAGCTTTTTTCAATTCCTCAATGGTGACTATTTTGGAAAGACTCTTAAACCTCTCGGCAGGCAGCAAATTATTAGGAATGGAGTCTAAGAGAAAGGAGGTCACTTGCTCGTTGTAGGAATTGTTCTCTGTGAGAAGATTCTTGTAGAATTTGAGGGCTTCATCTTTGATGTCTTCAGAATCCATAGTAATGGTCCCATTTCCCTTTAATACTTCAGTAATTCTGTTACAATCCCTATGTTTGAGGGTTGTCATATGAAAATATTTTGTATTTCTATCTCCTGCTTTTAACCAGAGAGCTCTAGACTTCATTCTCCAAAAGGATTCCTCACAACTGTTTATATTATGCAGGGAAGAGAGAATATTTTTTCCTCTTGATGATCCTCGAGGGTCATACCTTTCAATGAGACTTTAAGCTCAAACTCTTCCTAGTTGTTGTTTAAGCTCTTTCTTTTTTTCAAAAATATTACCAAAAACCTCTTTATTCCAGATTCTAACCTTTTGTTTCACATTTTTCAGCTTCTGAAGAAGTCTGAATTGAGTAGTACCAGTCCCTTCCCAAGACCACCACTCTTTTATTCTGTCTAGAATGTCCTCATGTTCAAGCCACATCTTTTCAAATTTAAATTTGCTACAGTGAAAAGGTTTTGACCAATTGAAGAAATTAAGGGCAATAGGATTGTGGTCTGAACCCATTCTGGGAAGGGAGGAGAGATGAAAATTTTGATCTAAGATCCAGTTAGTAGAAATGAGAGCTCTATCCAATCTAACCTGAATCAGATTTTCCCCAATTCTTCTGATTAGACCAGGTGTATTGATTACCATGAAGTTCAATGTCCATAAGATTAAGAGTCAATATGAAGCCAACAAAATCTTCCATGCTGATAGAGAAATCAGAGTTCCCTCCAAATTTTCCCCTGGATTTAAAGGAGTGTTAAAGTCCCCCATTATCAACTAGTTCATATCCTCAAAGTTATTTCAAACAAGACTAACTCTTTCCACAAATTTCTTCTACCAGCAACAGTATTAGGGGCATAAATATTGGAAAGAATCCAGCTAGAATTATTCTCAAGGCTTTTAAAAATTATAGCTAAATGATTCTGGGAGGATGAAAGCACATTACCATGAATAGTTTTAGTGTCCCAGAAGACCGCTAATCCTCCAGAAGCTCCTTGAGAATCAACAACAGCAAAGGCAACATTCTCCCAGAAAGATCTTTTGTAATCTTCAACAACTTTATTTTTCATTTTTGTTTCTGAATTAGAAGGATGTTGGGCCTGCTTGATCTTTTGATTTCCTTAAGCATTCTTTGTTTAGGTCCCCCATTGAGTCCTCTAACATTCCAAGAAATAACCTTCATTAAAAAAATTTGGGGATGTAGTTGCCGGATGGTTCAAAAGCCTTTGAGTACCATCTACAATTTCTTTCTCAGTCTCTTTTTCCCTTACTTCTCTCTTGGAGAGTCTACCTTTTCTATAAGTGACTCCAATATTTGTAGTTCTCCTGGTAGTAGCCCTTGTGATTCTTGAGGTGGAAGCTTCCCAGCTTCCTATCTATTTCTTTTTATCACTATAGAGCGATTCCAGAATTTCTTCAAATCCTTTTAGTCTTCGTTTCTTACTTCTCACTGTGATGAATCCATCTTTATCACATTCTGACAGAATTTTCTTTAGAGTAGGAGTAATTTCCCCTTCTTCTTTTCCTTTGTCAAAATCAAGTTGTTGAGCTATTTTAGGAGTGAGCTCCTCCATATCTACAAACTCTTTATCCTGGTTTAGATCTCTTGCTATGGATTCCATAATATCTTTGGATTTTCCTTGTCTCATCTTGTGTAGCTCCAAAGAACTGTTCTTAGTTATCAGTTCTTGATGAGGAAAAAGAGTAATTTTTTCCATCTCTTCTTCCTTAGAAGTGGTTAGATGAATGTATACTTTTTCATTTTCTTCATCCACTTCCATGCTCAACTTTATCGGATTTGATTTCTCAAGTATCATTGTTTGATCTACTTCCATTTCTTTCTTGGTTTCTTCACCCTTTGTCACTCAAAATATTTTTCCTTTTGGGCTTTATCATGCTTTTCCGACTAGTGGATTTTGGGTCTCCACAATTTCCTATAAACCGTTGGCCTCTTTATTATGGTCTTAAAGCCTTTTTCCAGTCCTTGATCCTTAGATTCGTCTACATGCAGTGATCCCTTACATTCTGGTTCTACCCATCAATTAGAGAGACTTTATCATCCTCATCCATCTACTTCTGCCCTTGCTTTTCAGAATGATCCAAGGGCTTTTCTATCTATTGCTTCATTTTCTCGGAACATTTGCTAGAAAAATTCCCTAATTTATGACATTTGTTACATCTTAGCTAGAAAGCCTCATATTCTATTGGTTGTTTCCATGCCCCAAATTTGGATTGTAAAATGATGTGTTCAGGTAGCTCCTTTTCCATTTCAGATGAGACACAGAACCTTGCAAAGGAAAGTCTGGATCTATTTTTGTAGGCCCATCTAGCCCAATTGGTGAACCAATCGATCTAGATACATGAAGAAGGATCTCATCATCCCATAGATGTAGGGGCAGCCCTGGGATTCTACACCAGATGGGTATGACATGTATGTTCTCTAGTTTTTGGGTTAAACCCGTGATACCATTTTTCAGAAAAAGCCTCATATTGCCAATACACTAGGGACCACCCAATAAGACAGAGTCCACATCAGCTTGTAAATTGAATCGGGCTAGAAAAAAACCCTTGGCCATGGTGGTGATAATCAAATCTCCTTTTGGTTTCCATCTGCGTATGGCCCATTTTCTTATAATATCGACATTGGGTCTTGATCCCAAAACAATCCAATGAGGGCTAGATTAGTTTTCTCTAGAGCTCTATGCAGACATCCGTCAGGCACTTGTATGTGGGTCACCCCCTCATTATCTTTTGTACTTTTAAAAATATTCAGTCCAGATGCAGGAGAAAGGGGACCCACATTTTTGTCAGGAGGTACCTTAACAATATCAGCCCAGGCTCTAGATCCAATACTAATACCTTTATTCAGTTCTCCCTCTGTTAACGGTGCCTTATCAGCTTGTTTGTAGCCTCTTGAAAGACATTCAATGGCCAGAGTGGCTGAAACCACACTCTCAAAACCCTCCCGTAGTCCTCCATCATGACCAACCTTCCTTGTGAATAAATGTTTATGGCCTAAGGCAAATTATTTAAAATTATGAAAGAACTTGATTAATTATGGTCTAATTGGATTAATATATTAATGTAAAAGGATAGAAGTGATTTCTTCAATCATTCATTTTGTTGATTTGGTTGGATTGTGTACAAATGATGTTTTCGAGTTTAAGAGTTCTTTCACTTGGAATATTAACGTGATGTTGCAAGTGAAGGTTTATTCCTTTTATACACATTTTATTAGACTTATGGATATAAGTTAGAAAACATAAACATGTCAATGGACCATTTTTGTGTGTTATATTCTCTTGTGTGCAAATGATGATTGATTTACATTCGAAATATTTTTCTTGAATCTCATTGACTTTGTCATTATCATGGAATGCTCTATGTATAAGTTAACCAAGGCATGGTTCTTGAAATAATATAATGTGATATTTGTTATATGTAAATTGTTGTATGCATTTTTCATGCATTTATACTCAGCCACTTTTCATGGAGCTTTAGCTTGTTTGTTAGATAGCAAGGTGGGAGATAAATGTTGTATTTAAATTTTAATTGTTTTAAATATAAAACAAGCACCAATATTTGGGCATAATGACTTAAGTGAAGAATACATATAAAAGTGGGGAATAAATGAATTTTTTTGGTTTTAATCAAAAAAATGCACCAAGTGGAAGGGATACATTTAGAAGTGAGAGTTAATGGGAAGTGTTTTAAATTTTGGTTGGGAGTAAGGTGGACTTCTTTGTGCATACATGTTATTTTGGGAGAACGAAAAATGGGGAATAGGAGTCAATTGGGCTTTACATGAGGGAATGGAGGAGGAGGTTTGGAAGAATCTCTATTTCATTTGTTTTTGGTTTTATTTTGGCATACGGTTTTTTATTGGGATTTAGAGGCTAGAGCATTGAAAATTTGGAAGGAATATAAAGCTAGTTTTATTTTTTATGAGGCATGGTTTTTATCCTTATTTTGGTTTGTGTTTTTGGAAAATGAATATATGGTTTTTCACCCATTTGATTCTACACTTTTTGAAGGAAAAATTGTTGTTTAAAATGAGATGCTTTGCTTTAAATTTCACATAATTGGGTTTGCATTTTTAAGGAAAGTTTGTTGATAAAATGGAATTTATTTGTTAAGTTTTCACCCATTTATAGGTCTATATTTTTGGAAAATAAATATATGGTTTTAAACCCATCTAGTTCTATGTTTTTGAAGGAATTTTTATTATTAAAATGGAATTTATTTGTTATTATTATACCAATTTCTAGGACTATGTTTTTATTATTTATTTGATTGTGAAAATTTCTTGCAAAGAGTTGGATCTATACCCATTTCAAGTTTGTATTTTTGAAGAAGAATTTGTGTTTAAAATTGGAAATGTTTGGCGCTTTTCAACCATTCCCAAGTCTACACTTTAAAAAAATGAATATATGGTTTTACAACCATATGGGTATTTTTATTCATTTATTTATAAATAATGTTACAATTCTTTTTGGGTCAATTTGGGAACCCATTGTTGGGACTGCAGATTTATTTATTTATAAATACACACACGCACGCACATGCACACACACACACACACACACACACACACACACACACACACACACACACACACACACACACACACACACACACACACACAAACACACACACACATTCATCTTTGAGTAAATTTTGGAACACATTTTGGTCTACATGATTTATTGTAAATGTATGGTTATGATACATTTATCGATGTATTTTTATGCTCGATTTGTACCCATTATTGTTACTGCACATTTGTATATTTATAACACCTTATAATGGGTCAGTTTCACCTATTTGGGTCTATGCAAATTTTTTATTTAGATCAAACCCATATTGGAATTAAATTTTGGAAAGAAACAAGAAAGAATGGCTATGTATAATATGTAGTTATTTCATTGTCTTATTGTGTGAAGAAACTTCTTGATTATAAAGGAATGTTACAATATTGTCATTAATTTGTGATACTATGTTTATTATTGATGTTTCTTGTTTGGTCATGAGGATGTAGCTATCGTTATGTCCCAAATATTATATGATCGTAGGTGGAATGTGACTTACATTATCATGCTCGTGGTGAAGCCTCAAGCATGATAATATAAGTCTCCTCCTTAATCCATATTAAAGGCATTAGAATTTTAGTGAAAAATGAAACAAAATATAAAGAATTTTAGGAAAAATAGTAGATGTGTGATGTTTGTTTGGTGTATCCATGATTTTCTAATCAAAATTTTGTATTCACTTTGAAGAATGTTTTCAAACATTTTCTCGGGTTTTTTTATCTTTGTATTATTTATATAACATTTTAAAATTCTTATTTTTGTAAGAAATGAAAGAGATATCACAATTCTACTAAAATTGTTTTTTTTTTTATTATTTTCTTTCTTCAACCTTATTCATTAAAGTATCAAATGAATATATCTCCTTGTTGGAAAGATAAATTGTTAGGTGGGAAAATCAAGGTCCTCTCATCAGCGGTGTGTGGGAATAAATCCCTCTACTTGAATGGGGAAACTCCATTTATTAAGAATAGGGAAATTTTCATATTATTCTAATTGATTGGGTGTGGCCATTTTACCAAGGATCACACAGGATACTTTCCTACACTTGTGACAAAGTGCTTATAGATTGTACTAGGGAGGAAATTTCTTAAAGGAGAGGTTTGAAGAGAATAGTAAAGAGGGTTTTTCATAATGAATAGTACAACAAATATTATTGTCTCAAAAATATAATTATCCATGAATTCAAGGAGAAGACACCATCCACATAGAATAGGGAACAACATACAAAAATAATAAAGTATCAATGTTATTCAACAAGTACATGATCATGGAATATAGTTGATATGGAGAGGAAACATAAGAAAAGGAAATAGATGAGATTTGATCATTTGTTCCTATAGATAATATGGGAACTAGTAAACAAGAATCAACATCTTTAGAAATGAGGATGATCTCTCAATTTATAGCTTTACAATGCAATTCTTCATCTAGCCCACATGAATCTTCATATTCCTATTCCACTTGTGAATTTCCTATTAATATCATAAAAGAAAAAATAATTACCTATCTTATAATTTGAGAGAGTACTTTCATATTTTACAAATAGTTTTTGTCACTTAAGTAAATAAGAAAATATACCATGATTGAATACAATGAAGAATGAAAAGGGGGAAAGAAGCAGAGAAAGAATGAAGAATGGGGAGAAATGATTATATAAAGCACAATTTAAGGTTACTTCTCCTAAATAATTATTATATCTAATGATGATGAAGATGTTATCCCATTCTCGTGATGATCTTCTGTAACACTTTGTGATGTTCCACCGATGAAGATTGATCGTTTGGAAAATTTTCCCCATTAAGACCTCCCTAGAATGAAACATATTTGGACTCATTGAAAGGAAATTTGATGATAATTTTACCACTTAAGATAATTATTAATAATTTCCCTCCCTTGAAAAAGTATTCAAAATTTTGAAACACTGCAATGCCTCCAAACTATCCAGTTCTTGATGTAAACTAAGACCATTTTATGCACAATTAAACATCATGATCCCGACCCTTGGGAAATGGAGAAACCAATGAGATGAGGTGAAGAAAAATAATATCATGAGATGAATAAAGATAATATATTTCATGGAACATGCTTGAAATTTTTATCAACCCATCGATGAAGTGATAAGCACACAAAGACCCAAACACACTGCTTTTGACAAATAATGAGGACCAAGAGAGCTCCTCTTACTGGTTAAGACACGATGTCATTTTATACCCCTTTGAAAGCATGATTTATCCTCCATGAATGTTATAATTATTTATGGATGTGTAATATGAACAACCATAAACATTTTAAGACATTTTCGGACACTTACTATTTTTAGTAAGTTCTTCCTTGATGACTAGTTTTGGCAATTTTGTCAAATTGTCACTTTTGATAATTTTTCCTCTTAAGGAATGAATTTAGTGACATGTATACATTAATAATTAGTAATTAATATTATTATTAATTTTATTTAATTAGTAAAATTATTGAATAGGTAATTAATAAAAATATACAAGTTCCATGGAGTGTTGGATCGGAATAAAAATGGTTTTCAAAGATTCTACTTCACCTCAAGATGTTTTACTCTAGTTTTTAGGGGTTTTCTCGTTCAGATCTTCTCCCAAACTCAAAGTTAAATTTAAGGTATATGATTTCATCATTTTATAGATAATAATGTAAAAATAATAGTCATCTATAACTCCAAGTATACTCATTTTTATGGGGAAAGTAAGTGTTCATTGGAAAGGTAATTTTCTCGTATATCTTCATCTTTGATTTTGAGGAGATTTGGATCCCTACAACTCCGTAGATATGAGGATAAATTTTCCATGTATGAAAAATTTAGAATAATATTAAAAAATTATGAGGGAATAAATTAGGTCATGTAAACACTCATTCTAAATGATTCCACATATGGAAGCTACATCCATGTTTTAGGGTGATCGGTGTAGGGGTAAAAGCAATGAGAAAAAGCATTTTGGAAATGGTGATGTCTTGATTTTATTAACATAAATGGAGGGAAGGAAAATATTGAATATTTATTTAAAATGGTGAAGTATGATTTTTATATTCTCCTCCTCCAAGCTAACTCACATCTTAACTCACCCGGGTTAACTGGCATGAGAGCATGGGTTAAAAGTTACTAAATGGGTTTTTAATGTCCCCATGTCCTTACCACATTTAGTAAGGGAAAAAGGACATAATGGGAGTAAAAATTCACCGTGAGTGGAGGAATCATGAAGAGAGGGTAAAAAATTCAATTTGGAGAGTTGAAAACACCAACCTAGCAAGCAAGTTATGACTTCAAGTGACAAAAAATTTCTCCTCCATGTGGTGGCCAAACTTACTAAATGGGTCTCAGACCCCCTCATGTACCTTACCACATTTAGTAAGGAAACAAATGGGCCAAAGGAACAACATGTGTTGAAAAATTCACCATGGGCTAGACTCATCATGAAAAAGGGTCCAAATTTTTTTATGAGTATATAACATCTTTCTAACACACCAAGTTATCTTTTAAGTGATGCAACATTCAAAAGTGAATATCTGACCATGGTGATGCATTATAGTGTCCCATGTCCCCATTGAGTTTTTTCAAAGGGAAAAAGTGACATCAAAGGTCTCTAAGTGTACCACTATTATTTCTGGAATCCTTCCTTCACCAAACATTACTAAAAATAACCATCTTGATTTAATAAAAATAGAATTAAATCTAACTACATAACAACATATATGATGAAATAGAATAGATATAAAAATTCAAAAAACTCAAGAAATGCAATAAGATAAGAAAATGAGAGTGAGAGATGAATTATCTCAAGCATGTGTAATCTAGAGCTGATATGGGTGATGTAAAATGTTTAGAAGGTCTCGAACTATGTCGCAACTACTCTCTATAAAATCAAGGTTATGAGAATAATGTCATACGTGGGTGCACAGTGCTAGACATGGGTGTTAGTGACTATTCTTGGGCATTGGTGACTGCTCGAGAGCCATGATCTAATTTCTTCTGTGTTTCTAGGGTTTCACTATCACTTCATGTTGGTTTTCTGATATTCACACTTAGATCACCAAGGGTACTTGTAACCTGCAACACAAACCCTAGATACATGTACAAGCTCACAAACATGTCAAATTGGAATGAAAATGCAATATGTGAATTTGAACTGACCCTTATGGTCACCCGTTGAGAAAACTTATGACTAGGCATTGCACTACATTCCATACTCCATGTTGTTCTTTGTACTTTTTGTATAATAGTTTCCTTAGGTTTCCCTTGCACCAATGATGCTAAGTTAGCGGGCTATGGAGAGATAAGATGTTATAGAAACTAAATCATGTACTTTGAGTACATTTCTAGGTCCTAATCACATATCACTATTCATATGATTCATAAGTGAGAAAACTAGTAATTGACATATATTTTTGGCCTCTTTTATTTCTCTTTAGATTTCCTTGTGGTCTTACACACATCACTACCCAATCTAAATTTCACCGCTTTATATTTTTAGATCTAGACACCAACACCTAGTCGGGACACTACCACACGTGCACCCTCTTCCTCTCGGGAACCCACAAACTCTTGTATCTTACTCACACCTTTTGGGACTTTTTAATATTTTGGGAATATTATTTTCTTTGTGGTCAAATTTTAGATGTTAAGTAAAAATTCAAACAAGGGAATCATAGAGATATAAATCTATGTGACCATAATGAAGGACCAAGCTCTATGAATCTACTATCGCCACCTAAGGTTGTATCTAAAGGAATTTTAAGAGAATCAAATCATCTATCTAGCTTCATTCAAGGGACAAGAGACTACATTTTTGCATACATGCATAGGAGGGGAGATCATTTGTTTTGTATGTTATAGAAAAATTCCTTCGACATAGTGTGAAACATAGGTGACAAACAACAAGGGTTAGTGACATTAAAGTGACACATGATAAATCACTTTCTGGCCATTTTTGCGAGTCAAGAGATCCCAACGAGAGGTCTCCAAAGTGCCAAGATTCCCCTAACTTGATCCAGTGCTCAAGTCCAAACATATCCAAAAGTCACACAATTTTATCGGGATGGTTACGGTAGATTCTTCCTCGTGTACATCAATCTTCCAAATCCGCATAGCTCATAATGAATTAAAAATCAGATAAGTATCTTATTCCCTCTCTTGCACATAGGGTTTCAATTTTATCCAACTTATTGCTTAGGTCAGATTTGTACTTCATTTCTTATTATTGTGTTGTGACTCTGCAATTAGGATTATACAAATTCCAATATGTGTTATACAATTTGGTGAACTTGCCTCATTCGAACACTCTTGGATTCTCGTTTTCCTTCTCTCATGGCTCATGTGGTTTCTCAAGTGTCCTTGCTTTGATTACTTTAAATGTGTCCATCTTGTAAATATTCTCACCAAAAACCTTAGACACCATGTATATCCCTATCTACATTTCATCTTCACAAGTCAGTCTATCTTCGATCATATTTTTGATGAATCTCTTTGTCCTAATTCCAGTCAATCTATTTGCAATTCAATTCAAGAATTACATTCGTTATTTTAAGATAAATTTGAGGCTATGGAATCCATTATTGCATCGATCAAATATGAAATCCAATGTCTTAAGGATGCTTCTCATGATTATGTTTTTATTCTTCTACATCTCATTCTCATTCTCTATCTTCTACATGTGCTCATATTAGTCAACCTCACACCTTTTGACTCACCGTGCCTCGGAAGTTTGAGATCAATGATAAGCAACAAGATATTCTCCCATAGCTCATAACTCATCAATTAATCATCTTTCCATCTACTCATTTCTATCCTCCTTCTAGGATTGCAAAATTTAAATGTCATCCATATTGCAATTATCATCAAATCAATGGAAATAATGACAATGATTACTATGCTTTACAATGAAGTATCAAACACCTTGAGTGATAGGGTTTTCTTTCATTACTACAAAAATTCTAATACATGCCCATCTCCAATTGCTAAATCTCATTGGGTTCCTAAATCTTATTCATCTATGTCTAATGAGCATCTTGCCATCACTTATAATGTTTCTTCTTCCATCACTCAATCACTACATATGTAATCCACTCAAACTAACAAATTGCATCTCCAAATCAATCTCACTCCTCATTCTCTCAAGTCTTTTACCAAATCACCAATTCAAACTACGCAACCACCTCTCAAAATTATTCGACCTTCTACTTCTATCAATTATTCTACAATGTCATAAATCCAACCTAAAATACCACCATTTAAGATTCCTCCCCATCCTACTCCACTTTTCTTTCCAATTAATTTTTTCAAAGAAACTACTCCTACTGATGGCCAAGACCCATTTCAAACTATGCCACTATTGGATGGTCCTACTATTCCTTCTACTTACCATTTTGTTAGATATATTTCTTATCATGATATGGATAATGATATCCCACAATGGCATGGTATCTCTCATGTTGCTGCATAGATCTCCATCATCATACACTTGGGGGCACTATACTTATTTCTCCCCCCTTCTAGCATTCTAGTTCTCTACGATTTCCACTCTTATGATCTGTGCTTCATGTTTCATATTTCTGAGCATCATTACTCATCTTGATACACTTTTATCGGCATTATCCTATGATGAACTTTTTTCTATAGTTCACTCTTTATTTTTGAGGGAATACTACATCCATGAACCTCACACACCACACATTTCATGATTTCACACTTGTCACATTCATGACACATCTTTCTATCATTGCATTATTACACATCACACTTCCCATTGATGGAATCTAGTTCCACGGTTTATACTCAACTACTTTGAGGGCATGAATTTTAAATGAACCTCATCACACTCACTCACTCTTTACACTATATGCTTTGTCGATCATATCTTCCTAGTGCACAATTCAAATAATTTCTTGATGAAGCACTCTTGTTCTATGGTTCATTCTTGACTATCGAGGGGTATTTTATAAATTAAACTCATCTCATACTCATCCACATTCACTCAGGGGGCACGTTACTCCTATCACACTCACTTTTCATTCCATCCCATCTCACTCACTCACATCATGTTGCATATATTGGTTTCATATTGTTCTTTCTTATTTATACTCACATGTAAACTTTGCTTACTATGTTAGTCATATATTCAGTATGTCATTATATTTTCTATATACACATGAGAACTCAGTTGCCTCCCATTTGTGAATGTAGACATTACATAGATTGTTACACAACATGATTTTTTTGAGTTGTATCTCTTATTAGTCCCACAATGGTTCTTGGGAGAATCTACTTTCGTACACACTATAAGTGTTATTGTTTCATTTTATACTACTTTGTATTCCTACTAGCACACTAATATATACCGTAACATACATGATTTGACATAAATTTTATCTTTCTAACATGTTGATGGGAGTTTCATGTGCAACATTTATCTTGCAGGAAGTATTTTCCACCATGGTTGTTTGTTACTTTGCTTACTACTATTTTCCATTGTTTTCGATTGTCTTCTATTGTTTACTTAGATTTTCCCTTTGTCTTGTGTGCACACCTTTGTACTATTTTTGGCCACTTCGGCCCTAGTTATCTTGTGACATTGTGAGTGATGTCCCATGTTTGAAACCCACTTTTTGTTGTCTAAATTTTTGTATTGCTTGTTAGCTTACAATTTTTCTTCTATATGTGTATTTATCTTGATTGCATTAACACATGTTTGGAGCCACTTTGTTTGCATGTGCCTTGGTTTTTACAAATCACATTCCCCCTACAGGGATATAGTTTCATATCAATGTTTGGTCCTCTTTTTTTGACCGCATCATTATAGAGACATCACATGCAACCCAAAAGAGGGGGGCATACATCAGGTGAATTAGTCACCATATTCATTAGTACACAACCACGATTCGAGACATGCATATTACATGAATAATACGAGTCTATAGTTATAAAAGGGATCGAGAATCGACTTGGGTCCTCAACACAACACAAACACTAGTGACTAGATATAGATATTGGTACAGGTGATCCTAACCCTTCCCGGGCGCATATGAATAGGAAGTTATAAAAAAATTATCAAATCAACACAGGTTTTTAGTAGTTTACACAATGGTTTTCTCACTAAAGGCATAGTCCTCTAGCAATCAATATGCATGTTATCTCCTTTTTTTGTTTGCATTTGATCAAACTAGATCAAAATGGATTGAACTAGAATAAATAAGTATCACACCATCTGCAATGGTGTATAAATCATTAATGAAGCACTTAGAGTTGGAGAATAACACTAAATATTTCTCCCCAACATTTATTTTACTTGTGGTGTGAGATCACCCAAAAACTCATACTTGGTGTGAGATCGCCTAAAAATTGCTCTTAGCATGAGATGGCATAAAAAATCATTGTTCTATAGTGTTTCAAGACACTTTCTATCCTTTTTAGTTATCACGAGATCAAGTGCACATGTTCCTTTTCACATTTTTATATACTTATACGTAATTTTTACATACTTGGATTGCATTTTCACATATACATGACTTTGACTACTCTTTTGCAAGTTCATTCTTATGGGAAGAATCACTCACATCATCGACACATCAAGTGAAAATGAAAATAGGTACAAACATAACACGGTGTAACTCATTACACTTTTCACCCCTAGGGTCACTTCCTCTTTCCTATCTTAGCTTCCATGCTTCATTTTATATCTACAAATTTTTTTCTTGTCTCCTCGGCATGCTTTCACCATCGATTTACATGGTTATTAGGTATGCATATCGTATCTACTTTATGGTATTGATTATTCACTCAAAAACATAATGTTGGGGTAAATGTAGACACTAAATCATGACTTTTGGGTACATTTCTTCATCCTAGTCACATACCACTATTCATATGATTCCTAAGAAAGAAAACTAGTAATTGACATATGTTTTGGCCTCTTTTTTTCTCTCTGGATTTCTTTATGGTCTTGTAAACATCGCTGCCTAGTCTGACTTTCATTGCTTTATATTTCTTGGCTCTAGACACTAGTGCTCAGCCAATATGCCGGCGCTTATGCACCCTCCTCCCCTCTGCATGCCCCCGACCTCTTATTATCTTATTGTCCCCTTTTGATCCTCTTTTATCTTTTAGGCATCTTATTTTCTTAGTGGTCGGCCTTTTAGATGTTAATTATGAAATTCAAACAAGGGAATCATATAAATATAAATCTATGTGACCATAATAAAGGACCAAGCTCTAAGCATTTACAATCACCACCTAAGGTTGCATCCAAAGGAATTCTAAGAGCATCAAAGCATCCATCTAGCTTCATTCAAGGGACAAGGGACTTTATTTTCTACATACACACATAGGAGGGGAGATCATTTATTTTGTAGTGTTATCCAAAATTTACCAAAGAAAGGAAAATTGATAAGTGAAAGTGTGAGTTATCTTGTAGTGTATGTTGTAAGTTATCTTATAGTGTTATCTTGTAAGTTATCTTGTGGAAATCATCCTTTCACTTTGTTGTAAGTCATGGGACACCTTGATATTTTTTCGCATGTCCAAAACCACCAACCGTACTCATTTATCATGACTTATGATCAGTTGGAAATGGAATTTTAGGAATTACATCCTCTCTCTCTCCTCTCGAGAATTCCATAAATTGGAGTGTTGGGCTCATTTTTAAAAGAGGATAGTTTGAGTAGCAAAACTCTTTCATTTTGTTTTTTTGAAGCCAATGTGTTGTTGGCCTTTATAGCGGACTCCTTGCATAATGACATAGGCCTTCCCTTTTAACAGCTTTGGAATGTACATATTGATAAAGCAATAGATGCATGTTTGTGGATGTATCTTCCCTTGTTGTGTTTGTTTGCATTCTCCTTGCCTCTCTAATATTATTACAGATGTTTGTGTCTACTTTGTGCTCTTGCAAGGATCTATTATTATTGTGTATGTATGAAAATGTGTTTTAAATTCTATTGTTAGACTATGGAGAAATTTCATCGCCCTCTTTGATTTGTATTTTCTTCCACTTTCATACATTAGAGATTATCCTCATTCCCTTCTTTTGGTGCATCACCTCTGTAGTGTAGTTTTCCTTCATTTGCATGTTATTTCTCTCTCTCTGGTCCCTTGGAAATTGTAGGATAGAGATAGTTAGTAGCTTCATCTTAGTAGAGTTAGTTTGCACTAGGATTAGGAAGAAGAACCAACTTTCTCTAGAGGTCTATCTCGGTAGCAAGTCCCACAACTTAGAGATAGTACCCATGTTACCCAGTCACACCGTGAGCTCAAGCACACACACTTGTGCAAATTAGAGGGTGTTGTGATCTGGGGATAACATGTAGGTTACAAGAAAATTTTGTGGGCATAATGTAACACATGTGAAAAACAACGAGGCTTAGTGACATTGAAGCGATAAGAAAGAAATCCCTTTCTAGCCATTTTTTTACTCATAGGAGAACAACAAAGGTCTCAGGTGCCCCTTATATGATCGAGGCACCCTAGTACAAATAGATCCCGTAGTCAAACAATATTTTATGCATGGTTGCAATAGATTCCTCCTCATGTACATCAGTCTTCTAGTCTAACACAACTCGGGATCAATTACAAAATCACCTAAGTATCTTATTCCCTCTCTTACACGTAGGTTTTGAATTGTATCCATCTTATTGCTTAGGTCAGATCTATACTTCATTTCTTATTATTATATTATGACTCTAAATTAGGATTTTACAAATTACAATATTTTTTAAATCAAATTAAAATGTGTGATATGGAATTGAGCATTTCCCCTTCCTATATAGTGTATGCAGCCCAAAAATGCAGTCCCTTGTAATAGTAGTGATAATATGTAGATGAGATTTCCCCTTAGAATTTTCATCCATAATAATAGAGTGTATGTTGTGTATATATATGGATCTCTTGTTTGAATTTCAACACTAGTGACCCAAAAGGATGACTATGAGCTTAAGATAAGGACAAGAAAACTAGAAAGGCCAACCGCATATTTTCAAAAGTGTAAAAAGAAATAAGAGGATAGGAGTTCCACTGAATGGAAAGGAGTGCCTAGGTGCTAGTGTCTTGGGATAAATGATGACAAATGTAGAAATACTAATAGACATGGATCCTGTGAACTGACCATAAATGGGTAAAAAATGGAAAATGTGAGAGAACATGACATTAGAGACAATCAAAACAAATGGATGGATAAAGGATTATTTCACCAGTGAATGTTTTCCTTAATTAAAATAAGTACATATAAACAACATACTTGATGGCATATTAAAATAGTAATATGTGTGTTATTTTTTGTTTACACTCCCCCCCCTTTATGCTATTTGAATGAAATTCCAGTAGTGTAAAGGAATTAAGGAACATACCTATAAAAATTCTGGAGAATCCATGTTATAGAGTACATGTAGAGTGTTGAAACTTGTAGCATGGTGAACCATGGATCAATGTTTTAACCCATGTGGCATAAATAAAGATAGTAGGATTTTGTAAGGATCACTTGGAGAAATAGTTCGATTGTTTGTTAGAGAATTTATAGATTATGGATTGTTTCTTCTAGGTGATAGAGAGGGGTAGGGAGTGATCAATTCGTAACCCAAATTTTTTTAAATGGGAGGATTTGGGCATCTTGATTACCTAAATTTTTCAAATTGGAGAGATAGTAAAGTATGTGTACCATTCCCATTTTAAGACTTTAGAAACAAGGGAATTTTTTAATAATGTTCTCTATTCTCAATAATCATAATTTAGAACACATATTCCAAGCCAATCAATCTCGTATCATAAAACCATATGCAACTATAAATGACTTAGTGGAACACCGATCTCTCATTTCATGAATTGGTATCATACCGATCTCTCATGTTAACTTAACGATTTGTATACTAAGTATACTTGGTTCTTTTGCCTATCTGAATATATGTTACTAATATTCATTTGAAATCTCACTTCTTAAACTAGGTGACATAGGAAAACATAACCGAAGCTTGCGATACTTTGGCCAAAGATTTTCAACATCTTTGTTCATGTTTGTATTCTTAGACGACATACTCATCAAATGAAATGCATCCTACACCCCACTTCATCTATTATCTAGAATGGTCTTCACTGACTCCTGGTAGTCCACTTGTTCAAGGTTTAGCCCTAACCAAGGTTAGCAACATATTTTACTGTAGAGGGCTACTTGCGATGATTAAGGGTACATAGACATACTCAATCGACCTAAGTTGATTACATGTGTCTAGTTATCCTAAGTCATCGTGAGTTATCCCGACACTAGATCATGCTTCTAACTTAACCTAGGGCATAACTATGATCAAGTTTGAGTTTATGTAGATCTAGATGATTAAACTCGAAGGGTGTTGCAACATGTCAACTACAACATAGTATCCTCATGAAGACCCAAGTCTTCATGAAGGTATTGTATTACAGTTGGCGTGTGCCAACATCTGACCGAAGTTCACCTCATCTAGATGTACATACCCAAGAAAGAAGTTAATGAATTAATAATTTTCCTTATTAAGGGTTAATTACAACAGCCCTACTGAACAACTAGGTTCATTAACCATTAGGGTTACAAGCAAAAACTAAAATTGGAATTTCTATGTAGATACATCTGCATCCAAACCTTTTCCTAAGATTTGTTTTTCATCCATTAACATTCTAATTTATGATTCAGTTTCACAAATTGATTCAACATACTAATAGTGATGTTAACTTAATTTTAACTATCCAAGTATTAGCTTGTTTAGGTTCGAATCGATCTTTTTATAATAGACTTCATTAGAATGAAGTCTAATCCTATATATTTTCTTTTCATTGGTCTTATTCGATTAAGGAATTAATCAAGAGGAAGCACACCTTCCTCTATCCAAGATAACATTAGGATTTAATTCCAAAAGGGTCTTAAAACAGATTGTTTATCATTGTAGAAAAGTTTCCTTCCCTTTACTTATTAAGAATTAAGGTTCATTTGTAACTCCATATTATTTTACAAGTTAGCATCATGATGTAATATACTCAACACCATTGTTTTAGTAAGCCATATTGATTTAGTTGAATGCCCAAACACGTATGTCAACTTCATAAGTTGCCATTAATTAAAAGGGTAGTACATCTAGTACCCTTAACCTCTAATTCATTTTAAATCAACTCGAGAGGGTTTATTACTTATATATGAAAACAATTAGAGATAAGATTATCATTTCCTTTCAAAAATACTCACAAAGATCACACATCAAGATCAAACAAACCCACAATTCTTTCATTCTCCAAAGTGGGATTCATACATTATAAGTCAAAACACTTCAGACATTTTTAGTGTCAAACAACATCAATAAGATCAATTAAAAATAAAACTTTCCTTTCCAACAAATACATTTCAATAATGATTCATATTTCATCATAAAAGATCCAGTCTCTTTGGTAAAAAAAAGTAACATCATAAAAGATCTTTTCTCCTTTCATCACTTACGAAGTCCATCTACAAAATTGCTAGCACGGGTCAGTTCATTGAACTGAGCATGATAAGCACTAAGCATTAAAATGATGTGCTTTTAGCTAATTGTTTCATAAAGATAACTCTACTTTTATGAAATAGTTAAAGCATTACAGAAAGACATACCAAAATAAATACTAGCCACAAGAAATAAAGAGAGGTAAGGTAATAAACCATATCATAATTTAGAATAGCTCATAATGTAAACAACTTCAACTTTCAAATATTTCTTTTATAATAAAATAAATTAAGCATTAATCCAAATAAGTACTTATTTCATCAAATTCCACTTTGCCTTGCAAATGTCATTTCATAATTCACTTCTCAAATAATCCTATCTATCATGAGAAGATAACTATCCTTTCTAACTCTAAGGAATAGGACAACATTTGGTATCACATTAATACTTCTATCTCAACATTTATTTCTCTTAATTCCATCCTAAAATATGAGATGCCAAGTTCAATCAAACATTGGAATAAGTTAGGATGAATCAAAAACATATTTAGTAAAGATTTTCTTATTTAAGAATACTATATCCTAAATTCAGGATTAGAAACCAATCTAAGTTTAGGTCCAGATTCTAAACAAATTTAATTTGACAAAGGATGGAATCAATTTAGCACACAATTGGAACTAATCACACAATCTCAAATGAGATACAATACAACCAAGGATAAATTCAAATAGGTGAATGAAGGGATTTTACAATCAGATACAGTTCCTACAACATTCAAATATGTTTTCACCCAATAAGAGACTTCTCATAATTTTCCAAACAATTATAACGATTCACTATGTAATCACTTACTTCAGCTAACCTATCCTATCACCATTAGAAAGAGAGACCATCCCCCAATTGTTCCTTTGAATGATCAAGAGAGAACCATGAATGGACAACGTATATAGATATAGTCATTCATATAAGTACCAAACCAAAATCCCAAAATAGAGATCAAATTAGGATTCAAAAGAGCAAGTCATAACCCACCCTCTAGCTCAGACCCAAATTAGATAAGGAAAATGAATCAACATAGTGAAATACAAACAGGGTAATCGATTCCTTTTTCATCGATACCCAATTATTTAAAATCAGAGTGAGCTGAACCAAGTTTGATGGTCAAGGAAAAGAATCAAGAAAACCAAACACAAAAACAAATTCCATCGAGTTGTCAAACCTTAAAGTCGACAACAACAAGAAAAAACAGTACGCTAATACCCAAGGACCATTTTCCTTTATTTAGCAACATTTTTCCATATTTCAGAGGTTACTTGAATACACAAAGGAACGAAAAATATTTAAACCTCCCTTACAGGCTTTCCGAAAGAGTAAACTTCAATTAAAGCATGAATTCCTTTCAAGAACCAACATGATTTCATTTACCAGACCCTCAATAAAATGACTGAGTTCAAGAAATTCCAAATAGATGTATACTTCCAACCCAAGTAAAATAAATTCAAAATGATTTAACTTTCCCCAAAATCGCAGGGACAAAGGACTGCAATGGAAAATATAGAAGCTAGAACACTAAATAAAAACACAAGAGTCATATGAATTCACATTGCTTCCACGTTTTGATCATTCTTTCACAACCTAGAAAGATATGCTAAAGTCAGGGTTAAAGAAGTGTAATCTCCTTAAAGATGCAAACATGATTCAACAATAGACAAGAAAAACAACCGTTAATCCTCAAAAGTATTATCATTGAGTGACACAAGATTTCTCTAAATAAGTTCCTCCAATTAAGCATTTGAGTAACCTACAGTTTAACATTATTTACCATGAGATCATACTAGTATCAACTACACCTTAGATTTAAGTAAAAGAGAAAGACATACTCAGCAAGTCGAATCAAGAAGAACAAAACCTAGACCACCCTTTCCTCACACCAAATAAGTTGCAACAAAATTCAATAAACAACTCCACAAATCACACAAGTAGGGTTAAACTAACAACCATGCAAAAACCATATTGTTCCCAAGGTGATTCATTCAAGTTCAACATCAGACGAGTTACTCACAATTTTTAACACAACTTCAACAGGTGTACAAAAAGATACAAATTCATCTCAAGCTCAAACAAAAGTTAAGCGTAACTCAGTATTTTTCCCAACAAAGGAATCAAAACCCGAACAATATTTTATCATAATAGTGGAGTCAAACAATAATCACAATAAATAGTACAAACATCAAAAGTAGAGATCATAACATCATACAAAAATTCATTTTTTCCCCAAGAGAAGAGTTATTTTAATGAAAATGTTAAGTACAAGAGAAAAATATTAATGGGTAGAGCCTATCATGCTTGATAGCACTTCTCTTTGATTTGCTGAAGATTTCCAAGAAGAGCTCTAACAATTTCTTCTTCATTATTCCGCAAAAGATCTCTAAGCAACTTCAATACCTTCTTCTTTACCGTGAGTATCAACAGAACCCTCAATACTTTCCCATTACTTCTTCTTATAGTTTTACAGAGTCCAAAAATAGCTCGAGTAATGCAAAATAACCAATCTTATAGAGTTGAATCAAGATGTGACGAATGACACAAAACATCATGCGAGCTCGATCTCGATATGAACTGGAAGACCAAAACAACCATGTAAAAATCCATCATGCATTTTCCTAGGTGATTTCTTCACCAAAAACGAAGTCATTAAAAGCAAAGGACAAAATTTCCCTCCTTTTTCTCCACGCCACCGCCATCTATGTTTGGCGATGCCTTTATTTTCAAAATTTTACATCCAAATTTAACTTGGTGGTGATGCCAACTAAGCATCCTGAATTTCTTTACACCTATGCCAAAGTTAGCATTATTCCACATTAAAACCGAATTTAATTCCCATTTAATGCCTTGAAAACCATTTCCAATGACAATAAAACTTTCCATGTCATCCATAGGTACCCCTTAGGTTAGCAATGACTTAGGTTAGATCAACATTAGGTTAGAAAATCAACCTAGGTTCTTAGGTAAGTCTTTAGTTACCTTAGTTTGTTTTCAAACTTAATAAACATAGAACATACCAACTTAGGTTAGATTTAACCCTTAGGCTAGGGTCTCAACCTTAGTGTTATATTATTAGGTCCAAGGTCCCTATACACCACTCAACTCCTTAAATATATCAAGAATACCCAGGTCTATCATCAAAAGCCTGATGCTAAGCAGGAATTATGGAAGAAGGGTCCTACACAATAGTAACCAAAACAAGGCCCAGACCATATTTGTCTTTTCTTTCAGAACACCTAGACAACAAGATGAAAGGTAAGAAGAACTAAAGCATACCTTGGATCAATGGAATTGATCCAAGGTGTTGTTGTTTACACTGAATAAGTTATGGCAATTGAAATACAAGTTCATCATTTTTTAAAGTGAATTTAGGATGAACAAAGAGATGAATTGCCTCATTTTCCAGCAAGTAAAAATCACAACAGAGTGAACCTTTTCAACAAATGATTCATTATCCAATGTAAACATGATTTCCAAAAGTCATAAGAGTACACCTTCCTAAGACAAATCACCTGTCAATGTTTGCACCATCAAGAGTGGAAGTCATCACAATAACATTCATGCGGATATGTTACAATATACTTATTGTAATGATTTATCACTTGATTTGAATGATAGAAGATTATTTTGAGATTATGTACTTATTTTTTTATTAAGGGAAAATAGTTTTGAAGGGACTATACCTGTATACAAAAGGGCTCAAAAGCCAGATAGTAAAGATGAGAGAAGCAGCCCAGAGAAGGGAAAAACAGTCAACCAAGGAAGGCTCAACCAAATAAATATTACAATATAGGTGAAAAAGGATCTAAACGTATAAAGATCCGTAAAAAGAAGGCAATAGAAAAAAGGAACCAAAAGAGAAACAACATAAAGAGCCCCTCCACAAAACAGCTCCAAAACCTCCTCGATGATGACCACATCGCAGCCAAAAACAACATCACAATAGCCCTTTACTTGATGGCTCTGTCAATTTTGGTCTTGATAGCTGCGATGACATGAAGAAGGCAATGAGATTATGTACTTATTAAATTAATAACGAGAGTTTTTTGTGCTTTTACCCCATATTAGGTCATTCGGGGTAATAGGTTTGAAATAGTAGAGAGTATTGATTGTAGTATAGAGTGATTGTTCCTTTTTCTAAATGAGTTCAGAGAAAATTGTAGTAGTAAATTGATTGACTACATATGTAACTTGAGATGGATTATGGGATGATCCCAATTATATGCCTCCCTTTTGGAAAAAAGGGTGAAGGGTGTAGAAATGAGAATTGCATCAAAATAAATACTAAATCTGAAATAGTATTATCTAGAATAGTCACAATGTGGATAGATATATAATAGTACATGTGATTGATGTGAAGATGAGATGATGAAATGTTTTTGATACGATGTTAGAGGAAAATACTATCCATATGGCACAAAGGGAGAGACAAATGGAGTTACAAGGATCAAGATATGAGTGTAACTTTGCAACTTGTATTGGTTGTAAAATTGGTTGTAAATAGTAACTATACTATAGGAAAAATAAGAATGACTATATATAATGATAGTGAAAAATGAATAGTATTTTCATTTTTATTGAGATCGAGTGATATTTAAAGATCGATCCGTGACAATGCCACGTGTTAGACTAGAGAGTTTGACAATATTTGAGAGAGTGGTGGCACCCGTGGCTTCACATATAACTGATGATTTGGTAAGTATGATTACTTTTTTTTAAAAATGTCCAATATGTCTGTTTTTAGTAATTTTAGTAAAATTTGAACTTTTGTAATTTAGGGAATTTTTGACCATGACAGAGAGGACAGAGAATTTCTATCCCTAGGGACACTACTTGCCTGAGTTCCTGGATTTGGTGACCTACTTATGGATGTCATTGACCTACTCCTAAAAGCTAGTGTCCCGAGAAGGGTTTTGACAAGGTTTTGTGAAATGCTTGTATTCTAATTAATTTTATGCTATGATGAGTGATTTTGTAGTATGTATGGTGTACTAATGTAAGAATTTCATTGATTTTTTTGTTGTGCAGAGGGACATACACTCTAGAGAGTTTTGTGTTGGTTTTCATTTGAGCACATTACTTACTTTAGGGTTTTCAGATGCTGAGAGGGATATATTGGACTATGATAACGTGCGACACATTGTTAGATTACAGAAGATGCCCCATAATATGCCTATGTTGACTACTTTGTGTGAGTGATGGTGTAAATCATGGCCATATTGGATACCCATAGTTAGAAGAGGGTGGAACAATATTATTTTACAAAGACATGGGTACATGACAAGAAAAATATTAGTTTGGATGTTATTTTGAGATCTGAGGTTCCGTAATTATGGAAATGTATTGTAGTGATTTTATCTTCATTGGTGGTAGTGGATGGTTTTGGAGTTGGGATATTGTATAAGATACATGGTATTTACTACACGATAAAGGGGCATGGGAGTAGATATACATAAGTACGGTATGTATTGGTCCATTTGTATAGAGATTTGTATAGGTTCACTCATGACGTTCGGGGAGGTGGTATATTTTCCAAGAACTTGTTGCACGTATGGGAATTCAATAATATTATTATATTGAGACCACTTAGTGAGCCACGAGATGAGTGGGGTATACCTGATATATTTACAATGAGATGGATAGGAACATGAAGAAGGAGGATGAATACAAACACTTATAGGTTGACGTTTGATTAGTGGGCCTGGGGCCATTATATAGATACTCGTATAGAGACTATGGTAAATGGGTAGATGATGGTGTAGAGTTACGGTGCATTCAACACATGATGTGGATATAGGATTTATTCTAAGGGGTGATAGTGTTATTCCATGGTGAGTGTGTACGAGGAAGTTTGGTGTTACACATGATGTTCCCTCGAGCCATATATATGGATGAGATCTACTAGAGTTGCATGATAACTAAGGTCAATGAGCCCGATAAGAGAACAACTAGTGCATCATGGTCTAGATGAGGTAGATGTGGCTATAAATCATATAAAGGTTAAAAATTTAGGGTTTAATTAGGCCTACAATGCATGGTAGGTGATACATTTATGGGTGTTACTATTTCCAAAGTGGTGTTACTATTTAGCAGCAAAAAAAGAGCAGAAATAAGTATTGTTTATTTTTATTTTTAGTTGTTTGATTATTAGATATTGTGAAGGCATGTAATAACTAATGTTAGTGTGTGTGAATACATGTGACGCCTATTAGCCACTAATTTGGATTCATCGATACACACATTAATGTAGAAATTTCCTTCAAATGGGCTCATGGGAGGTGGTATGTTAGAGGGTGGATGTTATCACTGGAAAACATGCCCATTTATCCGAGCTAGTGGAGATAATAGAAACAAAGTGTATTATGTAATTGAGTGAGTATGATGAGGCTCATACGGAGATGAGCAAGTGAGGCGGACGTGGGAGGAGGAGCCCTAACTCAGGATGTGTTTACTAAATATGTTGAGCTACAAGGCTGATTTATAGAGAAACCAGGTCAAGATTTCTATATTATGGAGTTAGGTGGATAGATATAGAGGCCAAGGTCAATGATGTAGATTGAGTGATGAAGCTTCTAGTTTTATATCTCCCGCTATTATATATAGTGATAGTAAGGATGATCCATGATGTAGTGTATATGTTGTAGTGATGCATGGGGCTTTCCCCCAGCAATTATATTTTGCAACTTATGATTTTTGAAAATATATAGATGGATATCGATATTATGTGGGTTGTTTATGTGCATTGGTATAAGATGTGATGATTATTTCTTGCACTTTGGTTTTATATGTATAATTAAAATCGTTGGTTTAACTTGAAATATATGATGATGTGGAAAAAAATAGATAAGTAATGATTAGAATAACATTTTAATTTGAATGAGGTTACACGCATGATGATCATTTCATTTCCTTGGAAGGGAGGCTTGTCACATACCTACTAAGCATCTTATCTTTCTCAACCACTTCTGCAAGAATCGCACGGTATGTTTCCCCATTATTTTCTTAACTCTCTTGAGCGCTCCATTTTGGATGTTCAAAAGCATACCCGGTGGTTCCTTTACACCAGGGGCTTATTTTATTACTGCATAATTTATGTCTTCTTTGGTATCTTGGTCTCCCTTCCTCCCCTTCCTCCATTCCCCCTCTACTGGTTCTAACCGCCGCTAGCCCCATCTCTCATGCATTCCCCCGTCACCGTTGTTGTCACCCCTCTTCCGGCCATCCAGGCTTCATCTTCCATTCCCCCTACTATTGTTCCCGCCCCTTTGCTTTCACCTCGGCCGGACCGGTCACTGGGTCCTCTAGAAGGCTTAACCTAGATACCCTTGCTGTGGGGAAGGGTCCTCGAGGAATGAAATTGCACATGACCTCCCCGAATATTAGCGGTGCTAGTCCCCGGGATGTGCATTTGGAGAGCTCTACAAAAAGGCTGGAAGCCTTAGAAAGCTGATATGAAGTCATGTTGAAGGAAGAGGTTAAGAACTTGGCTAAACAGAAGGTAAGAGGAAGAAGGAGGAGGAGGTGGCTATTGATAATGACCCAGTTGAAGATATTTACAAGAAGTTGAACTCCTTAGACTCTCGTTTAGGGAAGGATAAGACTCGTCATGACTATAATATGGCCGTTTTTAGTGCAATTGAAGAGTTCATTAAGCAACATGTCCGAAGTGTCTCCAATCTCAAATGGAGTTCCGACAACACTTTGGGGCATTGATAAGGAAAGCAAAAGGACCATTGATCAGCTGGATAAGACTAACACTTCCCACATGACAACTTTGGAAATGTTCAAATCTTGGCAGAACATCAAATCCAGCATCGACAAAGCTGCTAAGAAGTAATTGTAGGTGCTTTAGCTGCTATTATTTGTATTTTTTGCTGTTTTTTTGCGGTCTTTTTGCTACTTTTTTGTAGTGTTTTTGTTGTTTTTGCTTTGTTGGGGTAGCTGTTTTTTGGCTACTTTGGACTTCATTGTCACACTTGGATTATGATCCTTTTTATTCTGGTTTTATTTCCTTATCGGCTCCTAGGCCCTCTTTTGTTCTCAAGGGTATAGTCCCTTTCAAAAAACTATTTGCCAATAATTAAAAAAAAAAATTAATTTGAATGAGAATGAAAATTATATCATGTGATGAATAGAAATAAATGTATGTGATGTAATATAATAGATAATGTGAAAGAGAAATTTTACTTAGGCAATATAACAAAATACAATAAGGATACGTTCGTATTTGTATGATGAAATAATGTAATAAAATGTATGTAATAACATGTGATTATGATGAATAGGGGGAGAAGAGAGATTTCCCCAGGTGTGAGAATGAGGTTCATTTATAAAATCCCCCTCAGAAGTCAAGAATGAATCATAAAACAAGAATATGTCATCAAGAAATGGGTTTATGGAAATATGCACTAGAAATATATATCATGAAGTATGGAGTGTGAGGTGGGAAGGAAAGTTTCATGTATTTAACATCCCTCAACAATCAAGTGTGAACCATAGCACAACAATGCATCATAGGAAATGAAATAGAGAGTGAATGTCATCTTTCAAAGGTTAAAACACCTGCAAGGAATATATGGAGCATGTGAAGCAACAAGAACATGTAAATAAGTGCCAGATTTGATGTCAGATGGAATGGTACCTAGAATAGAAGGTATGGTGGGAGGAAGTGTGGAAGTAAGAGGCTTAGGAAGAAAATGAGATAGTGTAGAAATTTGTGAAGAATGAGATGATGTAACCATAGGTGAATTAGATGGAGGATGAGGATGGGTGAAAACTTTAGATGGATGTGAAGGAGATAAATGAACAAATGTAGCAACATGTTTATTTGGGATAGGAGAAAGGAGCGTTCATGAGAGGGTAAATGTAAATAAATCACCAATTTGTCTTCTAATTTTTTTAAGCAATCATGGAGAGCATAGAAGTTATTATCACAATGACCATTGATGCGGTGTAAATTGCATAAAGGGAAGTCATGTTTATATTGCAAGCGGTGCGGTGGATGATGCTTAGTAGAAGGTAAGAAAATTAATCACTTGTCAAACAAAGCACACAAGACATCATGAGGTTTTGTATTATGTAAAAATTGTAATGGTTAACAAGTAGGAGATGGAGAAGACTTAGTTGTATACTGATGCGGTGGAGGAAAATAATGATGCTTACGTGGAGGAGGATATGGTGACCATGGAGGAATATTAATGAATGGAAGAGGAGAAGAATTAGTAGATGAGGGAGTAACATAAGCGTAGTAAAATAAGTAGAATGGGGTGATATTACATTTTCAACTATTAAATATTTTTCTAAATCAATGACTTTGTAGCATAAGAGAGTAAAAGATTCACATGTATCATATAATATTTTTTCTTTCAATGCAATAACTAATCCATGAAAAAGATAAAATTATTTTATAAATCAATGGGCTCAAATAATAACTGATGCATAGAATAATTAAAGTGTAAAATTTAATCTAGAAGTGGTTATTTCTTTCCTTGATACAATGAATGCAAGCATTCATATGTGACTTTTGAACCATTGTTAGAAATAAATTGCATAAATTTTTTTATCTATATCATAATAAGTTCTAATTGACCCATAAGGAAATTGAGTGTACCATTAGAGAGCATGATCAATAAGACTATGATAGAATGCTTTGAGTAATAAGTGATCATTATAATAAG
Organism: Taxus wallichiana var. yunnanensis; assembly: GCA_018340775.1. Classification (NCBI taxonomy): domain Eukaryota; kingdom Viridiplantae; phylum Streptophyta; class Pinopsida; order Cupressales; family Taxaceae; genus Taxus; species Taxus wallichiana. Next base: position 324,348,070 of record CM031244.1, read on the forward strand.
AAGACATGGTTGAACGATAATGCTTGAGATGTAGATAAGGATTGCTAGTGCCATCAAAACATGAGAAATTAGGCATGATGAAGTCCTTTGGAAAATCTGAATTGTGAATATTTTTAGGAATAGGATTTTCATGAAAATAATTATTGTTAATGGAAGCATAGTAGGCTTTACTTTCAAGATTGAGAGTATGAACTTTATATTGAAATGTGCCAATAACATGCATGAGAGATAAAATATCATGTGAAGCAATGGTAGGTTAAATAAGAGGTATATTTAAAGGTTGTATTTTTCCATTGTGAGTGATCATGGGAATGTCGGAAGAAGGAACGAATGTGGAAGGAGGAGTATTTGGAAGAGGAGGAGAAGAACATGAAGGCCCTATGAGAATTCTAGATGTAGATTAATAAGAAATAATAATAGATGTGCTACTAGTTGAAGTAGAGTCATCATGTGCAAAAATGTCAAGAAGAAGAAGAAAGAAGTGAAAGAAGGAAGAGGAACATGAAGGATATATGGGAATTTTAGATGTAAACTTAGAAGATATAATAAGAAGTGTAATAGTAGTAGGAGTAGAATCATCATGTGTAACAATTTTAGAGAGAGAAGGATCATCTTCTAATCCACTAATCCTCAACCTTCTCATCCTCTAATCCTTCATCTTCTAATCTCCTCGAATCTTCTCTCTTATCTCCTAATGCTATAATACTCCATCTTCTAATCTCCTTTAATCCTCTAATCCTCAATCTCATAATTTTCTAATCCTCTAAATCCTCAATCTTATAATTCTTTAATCATCTCTCATAAACTAACTTGGTCCTTTCCTATTTTCGAGTGGTTACCCAACTCGATCCTCCCTACCTAACCCCTTGAGGGGCATCATATCACCATCCTAACATCTTCTCCTCTTTTATTTGAACTGTCATTGCTATGCAATAACACTTCAAAAAAGTTAAAAATGTTGACATGATTAATTACGATTAATCTATTCTCTAAAGATCCCAACATCATCCATATAATAATTAATCACATTATTAATTATGATTACTAATCCATTTTATCTCATTTACCCTTTATCATTATTTATCATTCCATCATTGATCCTTTTAAATCATGTTATTATATCCCATTTCATCCTTAATCCCTTGTATTTCCCTATTATATCATATTATCCTATTTTAATCACTATTAACATTTCCTAAGAGTTTAATATTCCTACACCCACCTACCAACCTACTCTACACATCCATACATCTAGCCTTTCTATGTAACCTCACCCCTAATCATCTTTATTAACCTAATATAACTCTGATCCTTATCATAACCTCACGTCTAAATCTAGAGTCTTCTATTTCAAGAGGCCTCTCTAAATTTCCTTCTTTCATATTTAAAAATTCAAATATATTTCCCTCCCTCCATTGAATTTTTAATTCAATCAAGGCTTCTTCTAAGATTTTTACATCCTCACATGCATTCTCCACCCTTGATCCAAATCCAACATGGCTTCATCTTATCCATTGAAACCTCCACCCTTTTGTTATAAATTGAGCTCTCCTCTTCCATGAGAGATAGTTAGTTAGTTAGTGAAGAAATTGGAAATCCATATCAAACCTCTGCCATTTTTATATTCTTCAATCATTCATTTAATAAATCATTCATCTTTAATCAAATAAAAATCAAGGGAGGTTATGCTAAAGTTTCTCCACTAAATCTAAACCAACCAACAATCAATCATAAAAATACAACACATCAAATGAGGAGCTTTCAAATCTTATAGGTAATTGCAGGTATAATTTCTATATCCCCCTTTCAATACATTACTCTATCTAAGGTATTGTTGAGAATATTTGATCAAAAGAAAAACTTTATTGTGTTTTCTCATATTTGCATCACTAATATTTTTAACATGTAAAATTATTAAATCTTCAAACATGTATTTAAAATTGGAATAAATGGTTATTCATCCTCTTTGATTAATGAAATCAAAACATTTCTTAAAATGTTAGACTTTATTACCTCTTGATGAGGATTTTTGATTATGGAAGTGGTGTATGAGATATTTGTGTTGTGAAAGATGAAAAATCTTATTTGTTTCTGTAAACTATAAGATAAGCTTGCATTAGCATAGCTAGAAAACTTTGGCCAAATTAATGTATCTAGTTGTATGCATTGTAAGTTCACTTATCATTATTCTATAATAGTGATGAATTATATGATGGTATTAGTTTTCATGATCTTATGATGGGATGTATTTTTATAATTTGGGTATATTACACATGGTTATCGTATTATTATTCTTTGTTGATCGTTGAATATATCTATTTACCTTCCTTGTGAAGTTTTAGGCCCTCTCACTTGCTAGAGGTGTGCGGGGAACCAAAAGATTCTATGGTTGGAAGAAAATCACTCTAATCATGCTCTCCATCTAAACAGTTACACAAAAGAGATATACATGTACACATGAACTTCTATAAATAATATTTGATAGTGTATTCTTAAACGGAGACATATGGTCATATGGTAGTAATTGGCTAGGGACAGACTTATCTCATGTATTTAATATATAATAAGAATTAAATATGATATTAAACATTTTATTTTGAAATTATTGTTAATCATACTTTTTAAGGAAAATTGTATAAAATAATGTATAAAGTTTACAATACATTTAATTGACTAACTCTTGTTTTTCATTCATAAATATTGTAACGAAAGGATGTTTTGAACCTCAAATTATTTAGAGGTATTGCTATAATATTTAATTATATCCATAGTTATTTCTAAATTACCTAATAATATTTAAAATTTGAAATAAAATCCACTTTTTTCTTGTGTTAACGAAGGGTCATTGTACTCACAACGCTTAGAAATCAATTGGGCATAAATTCTTTGCATTTAAGAAATGATAGTTTCACTTATGAAACTCATCACATTTATAAAACGAGAAGAGAGAGAATGGATCTAAAGATGCCATGCTAGATGATTAACCAAACTTAACCCTTCCAAATTACCCCGAACTACTGCGCAGAAGGTATTCTCCCAATCTCATGATGATCCACACCCATGGGGGTTGATGCATGTCTTAGCTCAACTTATTTTCATATCAACATGCAAGATTAATTTCAGAACCCACAACCCTATATTTTCTCATTCCAAATCTTGTCAATCACTCAATTATGTATATGTTATACTCAATTGAATGATTTTATACTCAATATTTCATTTTTTTTTTGAAAAGGGATAGGTGTGCATTATGACTTTATGAAGCTTAATTTACTGATTTCATGTTTCTTACCCTCTAACTCATCAAGATTGGTCACTAACACAAGAATATCCACAATGGGACATTTTGTAGAAATATTACCTTAAACTTAAGCTTACCTTGACTATCCTATATCTATTTGCAAACCTCCATTGACATTCATGCTTTTATCTCCTTCACAAATATTCTAATTCTTGTAAACAAGTACATAATTGATTATTGGGGTTAGCACACCATTTGTATAGATAATATATCGATCTAAGAATACATGCAAATAAAAGAAGATATTCTATGAGAAGAAATATACAGAACAAAAGATATAAATAAACACCAGATTTAACGTGGTTCACCAAGTGTGGGCTATGTCCACAAAGAAAAAAGTGAATCTATTATCCAAAGCTTTGACAAGATATATAATTGAAGATTTAAAATATTCCACACCTCTCAGATGTAGAATAGTTTCTTTCACACAAGCTTTTTCTTCTTCTGCAAGAATTCTCTCTCACAATAATCATCAACTTTTTCAAGTTATTATTAATTCTTACTTCTTAACCCTAGATTTCATGCTTATATAGGCATATACAAACTTAGGGAACTTAGCCATGAAATTAAAATTAATAGATCTCTTTAATACCAAAAATATATCTAATTCCCAAGATTTTAAATAAAACACTCCCGCATTGTGTAATCGACTCAGGTTAGCCCTAGCCAATGCTAGTTATTCCTTTCTCGGCTGATGATGGTCATAAGTGACCAATGTTAGTCCCTACATAATCTACGTCGATTACTGTGTTTTCTAGCAATTTTCATATTTGTAGTCATTTTTACTCCTATCACAAAGGATGAACCCCATGCATGCCACCTATCACCACCCACAGGTTTAGCACTCACCTGAGGCATGCGTGGGTGTCGAGTCTCTCTTGTATGTGAGTTTAGTGGGAAGCATTATCTATGATTAGTGTAAGAGTATTTAGGAAAGAAGTTGAGATATACAATAACCATAGGGATCATAACGACCTCTAGATCCTTGCAATCACTTCAGATTGAGTGCTTTAATAGATTCCAAAACATATACTATAACAGAAAGAAAGATACAACCATTCATTCATATCATGAAAGGAAAGAGAACTCATATGAATGAAATATACATTAAACCCATTGATATTCATATCTATTTATAACAGGTAACCTCAATATATTCATTGATTCATTACAAAGTGTCATAGAGTGTAGACTGCAATCATGCGCATCACTGGATGTATGTAGCTAAGCTAACAGAAAAGAAAAATAACAACCTAATGCTTAGTACATCCTTTCTTGAACCAGAATATCCACTCGCAACATTTCTACAGAGCTTCTTTCACTCTCTAACCTATTATTCCCTATGTATATCTAGATGATATATTGGTCTTTCGTGTGTATATCTCTATATCTTTTCCCGCGGTAGGAACTTGTATTTATCACTTTCTCAGGCTGCCAAATCACCTTGCCACATCCTCATATCCATCACCAAGTGTCGAATGTGGTCCTCCATGCGAGCATGTTCCTTCAGGCCTGAGCTCTCCATTCCATCTCATGATGATCTTCTAGAATATTCCATCCGAGGCATGCTCTTTCCTGGGCCAACCTATTTCTAGGATGACATCTTATCCACGCACAACCGATCATGATTTTCACGTGTTCTACCTTGGGTGCTCAAATTGTCTAAGTCCTCGAACCTCCTTTTACACGTCGTGTGTGCTATTTGATTCTTTAAGCCTTTCTCTTGAGCACCATCCAATAACTGGGATCTCGTGCACCCACGCGCCTTTATACTTGGTCAATATTCTAGGGGCCCAACATCACCCCACACTATGCCTGTTCTCTGTCCTCGGAAACATTTTACTTGACCAAGAGGCAAGTTATTTTATGGGACCAAGATGTAGACTTATACTTTACAAAAATGAATAAGGAATGAAAGAATAGGGGAAAGAATGAAGAATGGGGGAACATCAATTCAAAAGGCTAGGAAAGTCCTTTCACAGATCTACCTCTAGCTTGTTCCACACTTCGACCTTGTCCTTCGACTTCTAGCATAGGTCGCCCACCAGGGTGCTCACTTCATCAAAGCTTAGGACAATTCCCTGGGTGCCCAAGGTGTCCACAATCTACTCCATTTCCTTACCTAGGTCTAGTGAGTTTATCCATTCTCCTGGTAATTTGGGGTAGAGTTCCTTCAACTTGGGCCTTAATTGAGCTCCTTAAAGCCTCGGTGCCTCCAATTTCTTTTCTACCTCGGCCAAAACCTTGTCCCTCTCTACCCTATTCCCTTTTTATTTTCTTAGAACTCCTTCAGCTCTACTTCAAGCATGGTGACCAAGGATCTCGCCACCTTATCTCTATCCACGCATGTATCATATGCGACTTATGCGGGCCGAGCAACGACCTTAATCTCTATGAGTACTTGGCTATACTTGGCAACAGTTGCTACTACCTTCAATCGGTCTTCCTCTTTCAACCGCGTAGCCACTTCTTCTGTAGATTCCAATGCCAAGGGTCGCCTCTCCATAGTGAGGATGCACGTTAGGTCTTCTAAGTATTCCAAATTTGATGCGTACCTCTAAGGGATTGGTGTAAGGTCCGGTGCTTTAATATGATGGTGCTCTTGATTGACTCCACCTTCTTGTAGACCTCCTACACCTTTACCTTTTCTTCCTTTAACTCGTGCCTTAACTACGCACTGATTAATTCCTCCTATTTTAAACTCTTGGCCTTCTCTACTAGTTCTTCCTCCTTCTTCCCCAACTTTTCCTTCAATGCTCTAATTTTGTCATTTCACATGAACAACCTAGCCTTGGTATTGACCGCGAATTTTTTCAGAGAATTGCATACTTTCTTGTCTGAAAGCTCTTGAGCATTTACTAAGGGGTTGTCTCCCTTAGATTTTGGCAATGAGATGAGTGATTTCTAGCAGAATTCAAAGTCTAGCTCATCAATGTGTGACTCGAACACCCAAGAGAGCATCTTCTTGGTCTTGGGGTATGCATCATCCTTTTCAAAAGACCCCATGGCTAGGAGCCTTTCCATGGGTACAGTGCTTTAGAACCATGCGTGTAACACCTTCTTCGTGTCATCCACATAGCCCATTATCTATCTTTGTTATGTATCCAGAGTTCTCCTACCCGAGTGCGTGCCTTTAGGGAAGCTAACTATCAAAGCAAGGCCACATAGGCTATCATGTTCCTTTTCAATGCTCTCCTCCTTCCCTTCCTTAAGCACTATGTCCACGTTGCACTCTAACTCTTTGTCTACAAGGACTTTGAGCATATTTTTCACTTCTCTCTCTGCTAACTCAGTAATCTACTCTTTTGTCAAGCTTATGGCTCCCTACTCCTTGACATCCTTCTCATCTCGCCTTCATGTCTTTGGTGCCTTCCTCATCTTGTGCACCCTTGTGCCGTGCAAATACAAAATCTTGCTTCTCCTCTCCGCTTTCTTCCTCCGAGTCGTAGATACTAAACACATGTGGCTCTTTTCCCTTCTCAGGCTCTTCTTCCTCATTGCCACCTCCTTCACTCTCATCTTCTCCTTCTCCCAAGTACTTCTCCAAGTTTTCGGTTGCCTCTGAGTTAGCTTCTTCATCCACCCTCTGCTTCTTCCTGAGAGGTGGCTTCTGATCAAGATATTCGGACTTCTCTTCTTCCTCGGCGATTCTTCCATGGTGGTGGGTTACTCAAGCACCTCTACTTTTGGCATCTTCTCCTTTACTGGAGACCTCTTTCTCTGTATGTAGGTTCTTGGCTTGGCACTTGTGGATGGCATGCTCACTGTCTGAGTAGTTGGCACACTTGGTGCTCCTTCCTCTCCTCTGCCTCTCTTCTTAGACGTTGGCTTCTTCTTTCCCAAGGGGTCTTCAGGTATGGATATTTCATTCTCCAAATATGTGCCCTTTTCAAACTTCAGCCTTATGTGCATGTACACGTGCACCACGGATCCTTCAGCGATGGGAAGTATCATTAGCCTAGTCATTTGGATCTCATGTGACACATACTTCTCTATGTATGCGCTTACCACTAGGGTAATTCAGCTTCTTCCTCATCTCCCTGTGTTCCCGGTCTAACCTTCCTAGTTCTAGCCTTAGCTTCTTTGATTCCTTAAATCTGTTTACTCCCACTTGGAAGTATTGGGCAGTGAATGCAAAAGGAAGCTTGCACCAAGGGCTCCATGATTCGTTAATAAGCTTGAATCTACCCAAGCAATAGTGTTGGTACACTATGAACTTAGCTTCTCCCTCAGTGGCTGTTGGGAGTTGTTCAAGGATCCTCCACTCTGCCGAATGCATTCCTCAAGTGCATATACCACTTTTCTAGCTGTGCTTTGTGGGGATTCGTCATTGTATCACAAGCATACTTCTCGAACCTCTTCGCAGCAAAGGGTCTTTGGTGGGTACTCCCACACGAACTTTTATGAGGTATCCGGCACTCTAATTTCTGTAAACACTATGGTGAGAAAGACATTTCCAAAGAGGATCATGTCCCCTTCCTTCACGCACTTAACAATCTCCTCTGCAATGTATGCGTGGATAAGTTGTATATAGTCCCCTCTGCAATCTTCCTGTAGACATGTAGCCAAGGTTTGTTGACCTATGTCCATCTTTCTTGGCCATTCAGCTTAGTCACTAGATGTGCGGCCATCTTCATAACGGGGTCCTTGATGTCTAAAATATCATATCACTCCAACACTTTCTTGCATGCATACTTAGTGAAGGTCTCTTAAATAGCCTCCTTATCACCAAGGTCATATTCTAGGCTATCTCCCTCACATATGAGGCCTGTAAATTGTGAAATCAACTAGGGAGTCATGTGCATCTTGTGCCTAGCAAAGTGGAAATAGTTTTCATGCACTCGAGACATCAACCATTGGTATAAATGATCTGGCTTCCCAAAATAAGGAAAATCATAGAGTTATGCTGAACAGCCACGACTTCACCAATTTAACCTTAACATCATCATCATATATGGGAAAACCTTCAGGTGTTCACTTGTTGGTGGGGTGTACCAATTCCAATGCCATTTCTTTCTCTATGGTGTTTGTGTGGTGATTATAGTCACTAACAGGTATGCTTCTCAAGTGGGATTCCCATTCCTTTCCCAACATCACCCCATCTAGGTATTGCATCTCTACATACCATTCTTCATTTGTGTCTACTTCGGGTTCTGGTTGTTTAGCCTTAGCTTTTCCCTTTCCTTTCTTGGGTGCCATGGTCGAGGTATTTTTATCACTCCTACCCTCTCTTTATTACTCTATCTTTCTTCTCCAACCTTTGATCTCAGATCCTCGATATAACTCTTCTAAACCCGTGCCCTAGTTTTTGAACCCTAACTTGGATAAACTCTTCACAAGACAACACCTTTTCCACTCCTTCCACGCCCGTGTAATTCCTTCTAGTTCATAATCTCAAACTAGATCTTCACGTTTTAATCACACAGATCTTCCACTCGATCGAATCTGAAAAACCCTAGTTTATAACACTTGCTTATATCTCCAACTCTTCATTTTTGCAAAGTAAAAATGAGAGTGCCCCAACCCTTTATTTATAGTTTTTCCTTTTTTTGATCATTAAATGCTACTTTACCTACCCCCGTACTTTCTTCATTTAATGCAGATTTTTCAAACAAAGTATGTCTTCAGTGCCTTCACTCACGCACCCTTCTACGTGAAAACTTCTCCAACCTGATAGGAGACTCTTGTGTGTGCTTAACCTGCACCGAAGGAACTTCTTCTATCCAGATTCTTTCTTTCACCTACCTCGTGTTGCTTTAATTGCGCTTCCTTTTCCTTTGTACATGGGATCTACCAGTAGCTTTATCCTGGCACCAATTATTTTATCTTTTCTCTTCATCTACCTCTTTCAACCAGGCTACACAACAAGGCTCTTCAACATAACTTCCTTGGTACTTTAATCACACACTTCTTCACTTTTCTCCACCCCACACTTAAACGATGTGCGGTCCTCTGCGCACTCACAAATTCTCCAAAAATAGCAATAAGGTTACCGGCGCCCAAGGTGCAAAACCAAAACAACAACGTGAAAGGGAAACACAAGAAAGGGAAAATGTAATAAAGGAAACTTCTAAACTAACTGGCAAAACTACCTTATTTACAAACACCAAGAAGACTTATTTATAGTAGGGCTTTAGCCTACTGCCATTGAAGTGTCCAGCAATTTTGTCCCATCCAGCGCTTGTAATTGGCACATGCCCGAATCAAGGATGTACAAAATTGTGTAGGGACCCAACCAATGGACTTTCAACTTTCCAAGATGGTGCAGAAACTTGGAATCATATAGTAACACCATCTGCCCAACCTCAAACTTATTTTTTTAATGTGGTAATCATGCCAAACCTTTTTCTTTTCCTTTTCCATTGTTTGGCTCCATCGAAAAGTGATCATCTCTCATCTAGTTTCATTAGTTCATCAATTCTTTCATCCAGTGCTTGTTCATCGGCTAATCCTCCTACGCACGCTATTCACAGAGAGGGTAACATAAATTCAACCGGAAAAACGGCTTCCGTGCCAAACACCAATTGAAAAGGTGTGGCTTTATTTAGTCTTTTATACGTAGTCCTGTAAGCCCATAACACTGTCGATACTTTGTCATCCCAATCTTGTCTTCCAACATCACAGATTTTGGTCAAGGTATGACTCAGTATTTTGTTGAATGCTTCCACGGTTCCATTTCTTGTGGGTGATAGGGTATAGTCTTGTGATGAGCCACCATGAACTCGATAATAGGATCCTCACGGTCTCATTTAGAAAATGTGTACCCCTATCACTAGTCAAACTCAACGAGACATCCATACCTTGTGATAATGTTCTCCCATAAGAACCTTGCTACTATTGCTGCCATGCAATCTTTAGTTGGGGCTGCCTCTACCCACCTTGTGAGATAATCCATGTAAGTGATGACATAATGTGACCCGATCCACGAGCACTATTGGTGTAATAGGTCCCACAAAACCTATCGTCCATTTTTCAAAAGGCTTCACGCTAGGGATGGGATGCAAAGGAATGTCATCTCTCCTCCTGGTTTGCCAATGCGCGATCGGCGATAGTGGTCACATGCCTTACAATAATCTCTAAAATCCCTATAAAAGGTTTCCCACCATAATCTTTCCATTAATATCTTACACGCAGTGGCATCACCTACGTAATGCCCACCCACACTTCCTCTGTGTGCTTCCTCCATGATGGCTAGGCACTCATGCTCTAACACACACCTACGCAAAACTTCATCACATCCCAATTTGTATAAGTCTCCATTAATCAACATGTAGGGTGTGGCGCGTATGGCCAATTGCTTCTTTTCTAATGCCTTCATTCCATCCGGTGCCACACCTTCTTTTAAAAATACTGCAATCTCCTCTAAATCCGAGGGTGTGCACCATAACCTAAATAGTTGGGCATCTGACATTTCTTCCTCAATACTTTCGCATCCTCTCCTGAATCAATTCTTGATAGATGATTAGGTCCACAATTGATTTTTCCAGGATTCACTACAACGGTGAATTCAAACTCTTGAAACAACAACACCCATCGACATATGCGCCCTTAAAGAATGGGCTTGTTCACCAAATACTTTAATGCCATGTGGTCGGTGTAGAATACAAAGGGTGTTGCCAGCTAGATATTGTCTAAACTTGAAGAGCACGTAGATCATCAACAATGCCTCACACTCGGTAGTGGTATAATTCTACTCTGTTGGTGTTAACTTCCTACTCGTAAATTAGAGAGGATGATCAATAATCCCCTCACCTGGTTATGCAAGCACTGCTCCAATGGTGGTTCTTGAGGCATCTACATGGACATGGAAGGGATTTTCCCAAGAGGGAAAATGTAAAATAGGTGCGGTAATAAGCCTATATTTTAATGTATCAAATACCCTCTGTTGTGCCTCTCCCCAATGGAAGGCACTTTTTTGTCTAAGCAGCTCCTCTAAAAGCATGACGATCTTGGCATATCCCTTAATGTATTTCTTGTAATAGCCCGTATGTCCAAGGAATCCACGTACTATGCTCTCGCTAGTAGGGTCCCTTAACCCTAATAATCGTAACATTAGCGGGATCTACTAGCAAGCCCTCCTTACATATGATATGCCCCAATAGAGTCCCAAAGGGAGTAGAAAACACACATTTCTTAATGTTGAGGGATATATTCAACTGCCTACACCTTTCAAACATTAATCTCAATTTGTCACAATGGTCCTTAACCAAACCATATACTATCCAATCATCCAAATAGACTTGAATAAATTTATGGATTAAGTCTGGAATGCTTGCAACACTATGCGCAAAAAAATAGCAAGCGCATTCTTCAACCTAAAGGGCATGACCGTATATGAAAAACTTCCCCACTAGATGGAAAAATTCATCTTCTTTTGGTCCTCCTTTACAATCGAGACTTGGTGGTATCTTGGAAATCCATCCGTAAAGGAGTAGATTTCGTGCCCAAATGACTCCTTCCAAAATAGCTTCAGGTGAAGGGGGTCGAAATGGATCAATGACACAAACTCATTCAATTCCCTATAGTCCAGAAAAATCCTAATCTGCCCATCCTTCTTGATTCTGATTACCATCAGACTTATCCACTCTAATTCTTCCACTGCCTCGATGATCCCAGAAGCTATCATATTTTCTATCTCCTCCTTAACCTTCACGCGCAAATTGGGATTCATCTAGTACGGCGTTTTTCTAACCGGTGCACACCGTCCTTTAGTTTTATCTTCATCTCCCCAAAGGAATGGTGAACGCCTTTGAGCTCATGGTACCCACGTGGGAATAAATCCTCAAATTCACGCAGTAGATCAATGATCTTTGATAATTCCTTCTCTGTCTAGTAATCCCCAATAATAGCTTCCTTAGGTTCTTCTTCCGAACCGATGTTAACTTTCTTCATCTTTAAAGGATCATGGTAGGCATGCACGTGAGCATCTACACTATCCACTACCTCGCGTGTTCCTATAGAATGGCTAACATCTAAGCTTTCTGATTCCTCTCCATTAATCACATATACTAACTTTCCCTTCTCTTTTTCCAAACACACGTGCTCAAGCTGTAACTCTTCTGCTTCCTCAATTTCTTCAAAGCACACCTCCAATCTGGTTCACCTAATAATTCTAATAGCCTATCTTCCATTTTGGCACTATCCCCCATGGTAAGGCACTTGATACCCTGCAAGTCCTTATCAACCAATGGCTTACTTACTACGATACTCAAAGTTTTGAATAAGGTTAGCCACAATCTTCTTGCCAATTCTTTGTCTCTGATGGCATGTCTCTAAATGAATGTACCATGCATGTGCACAACCCTACAGTGTAGAATATAACTTGTGCACCCGGAGGGATGGTGGTAAAGCTTCTGTACCTTCTCTCTCCGGACCCGTTCACACTCTTAGATATGGAAGGAGGTGGGCTCCTTCCCATGGTACTCCTTGATGATGGTGGGTACATTACTTCTATAAAATCTGACAGAGATCAATTCTTACCTCGCGCCACTCTAAAAGGATCTCCTAATGTGTGGCCCACTCAACGAGTTGTTATGCCAATAAAGACATAACTTAACATCTCCCTTCATTCCTTATCATTCTTCCACTGAGATTCTACCTCCTACAGAAATATCTTAGGGAAGGCTCCTCCTGAATACTTGGGTAGTTATTTTCCTCCAAGGTGCCTAACAGTGCGTGCCTTTGTTACCTTGGTCACCGACCCTCTCAACTGCCATCCCATTAATTCATAAGTTCCATGCACCCAATTGTCACAAGCCAGACTAATGGTATCACTTACTGACTAAGCATATTCAAACTAGATAACTCCATTAGTAGGGTGTACCATCTCAGGGTCTCTAATTGAGCGTACATAAATTTTGTCCAAAACTTCTTCTCCCAACGGTTCAATATAGGGTGACGAATTCCCATCAACCATGGTTATAATGACCCATTCCTCTTTGTTATTGAAGCTGATGTACCCTTTATTAAACCAAAGGTCCGCATTATTATTGTAACACTAAGGGCGCCTAAGTAGTGCTAGGAAATTGTCTGCCTCGGTGAGCGCCAAGACTTTGAAGTCCCTAGTAAACTTGGCTCCCTGAATAGCAATAGTTGCATCCTTTAAGACACCGATGGGAATTTCCTTAGTCTTGTTTGCCATATACAACACATTCAAAGATGGCTATAATGTAGGTCTTCCCATCTGATGCCATGCATCTAAGGTTAGGACATTAACCTCCATGCCAATGTCAATGAGTATATTGCTGAGGAGCCATCCATCTACAACTGCATTCAACGTAATCTCCTTGTCATAGTTGAGGCCGAGGGGGGAAGGTTCACGTGTAAGACACTGTCTATCATGTTCTTCTCTTGTGCATGGTACCTTATCTCTCAACCAGGATCCTAGCAAAGGAATGATGTTCTCCTGCCTTAGCATCTTACACACCTCCTTGACCTCATCCAGGTCATCCTTTTGCACCTCGATTATCCTTCCTTATTCCTCCTTTCTAGGATTGCTCCTTTAGACACTTTGGATCTCCCTTGTAATCTTTGAATAACATCCATGGCATCCTCGATATATCTCTTTCGATGCACGGGGTCTAGATATTTTTCATGAATGAACCCTTCTCTTGAAACCAAGTTCTTCTATCTTGGTACCTCCTTCACGCGTGTGGATTCTACCCTTGTTGTTACCAAGACAGGCTCCAAACCTTCATCTCGTGTTACCTGAGGCATCCACTGTATGTCTACCTTCTTGATGCTTACCATCATAGTTCCCTTGTCCTTCCGGTGTTGTTGATTCATATGCTCAAATAACTCGGGCACTCCTCATACTTATGCTTATTTCCACACCACGAGCACTGTAACAGGTCTGGGAACTCATGCTTATAATTTTTTGTAGATCCATAGTTAAAACATGTTCTACATGGGAGCTCACTTCTTCCTCTGTGGTTACCCCGACCACAGAATCCTCCTCGAAATCCCCTTCCACTCATACCCCCATCATCGTACACTCCTCATAATGGTGATCATCATTTTTAGAACCACTGACAATGCTGGTTTCGCGCACCCCATCATCAATTCCCTCATGGATCTAATAAATGAGCCTACATTCCTTTGTATCATAGGTTGTAGAGGTGAAAATTTGCAATAAAAAGATACATTCTTCTTGATCACGCGTTACAAAAGGGACATCTACTTGCATCATGGTCCCCATGACAAATCTCATAATCTATCGTCATAGCACGTGACTGCCCTCCTCAGGGAAATTATCCTTAACTTTCCCCTCTATTTCACAATCCATGCACCACAAACCACTGCGAGTCTCATGGACTGAGTTTGCAGACAATTTTTCCAACTGTTTGGCCATAGCAGCAATCTGGGCCTCCAAGAATGGGCTAATGCTAGTATCAATACTACCAACAGCCTCGGCATGCAAGGTAGCTTCTAATGCTTCACACGGATCTATAAAAGTTTTATGAGACAAGGCCCTTCTAAAAGGGGTGATCAATCCTCCAAAAAACCATTGTGCATGTTGAGAAGGATGGATATCATATGATAACTTAGACAAGAGATTTTTAAAGTGTGCATCATACTTCCACACACTCTCTCTGCCATTCCCTGTTGAATCTCCTTCAAATCGTTGATGATTTTTTGCTCGAACTCAGGAATGTAGAATTCTTCCAGGAATGCATTCTTTAAAGCAATGTATTCCACCATCATTTGATGAGGGTCATACTTTCTATACCAGCTATTCATACACCCTTGCAACGTGGTTGTAAATTGACTAGCCTTTTGTTCTAGGGTTGTGATACCATTTTCACACCATAGTAGTTCACACTTGTGAACATATTTCGCAGCATCTTCAATGCCCCTGTAATCTAGAAAATGTAGAGACATTTCAAAGAATACTTTAGGTGGTGGCTGAGGTCCTTGTCCTAAACCAAAGCCTTGGTTCCCTCCAGTGTTCCTTCCACTACCTGATCCACCAAGTCCATTAGGTCCTGTACTTCCAGAGCCACTAGATCCACTAGAACCACTGGGTCCAATAGGGCCTATAGGAGTTGTGCCAAGTGCTCCCATGGTCCCACTGAACTATGCACTAATGGTCTGTGATAGTGTCCCGCAACCACTACTTTGTCCCATGCCACTCCCTGATGTGAGACCGAAAGCTTATACACTTGCCCCTTAACTAAAAACTCCTCCGAATACTAGAATATGTGCAGCCATAGAAGAAGGAAATGAAAAATTATATCTCCTAGGCATGGATTTGTCTCTTCCACTAGTTTCAACCAGATCAATACTTCTTCCTTGTTCAGGAAAACCAACCACTAGGTCTCGATCACTGGGTGGGTTCAGATATGTGCCAATGAATCTTCTTTCTCTATGCGACGAGCTCTCACCAAAAGCCGAAGGGGTCTCCCTTACACACTTTTCAAAATGGGGTAGCACAGACTGTTTAGGTTCCACATCCTCCATGTGAACCTCAACTCCTTCCTGCAACATCTATCTCTATAAATGCATCACACTAGTAGCCTCACATCGTCTAATAATCTCCCTCTCATGTGCTTCATTATACTTGAGCCATCTTTCTTCCCTCTCCTTCTCTATCGTAGCATCTTCCATCTTCCTCCTCCTAACCTTCCTTACCAAATGCTCGTAATGGTTTTAGCTGGCCATTGGGAGTGCCTCTAAACTCATGGTAACCATCAATATCTTCATAGCTAGAGGAATAACATGTAGAAACGTTCCTCTAGGTTCTCATAGAAATTCAAACTCAGCAACCTCTGGGCAAGAATACATAGAAATGGCGTATTCCAGAGTGTAGCTAGCTAGTACTCCCCTCCACCAATGATCTACAACATGGGTCCATGTTAGATCTACATCCTACAACCTCTGGTAGTCTTCTTCAGTCCATATCTGCGATCCATAACGCCAACTTGATCTAGATGCATAGGATGAAAGCCATCCATATAACTCTACTGGGAAGCAGTAGAAGAATGTCTCATACAGATCATGGTAGAGGTTCTCTTCTACCCATCTCGCATGTATTAAACTCAGGTCTAATGTTAAATCTCTGAGAAAATTCATCCTCTGTGCTCTTGAACCATGATTCAACATTTTCCAATGTTAACCGATCCATCATTACTCTTTACACAGATCATGATGCATGTTATATCCCACTACAACTTCGAAAAGAGGTCTTAGCAATAGAACCAAGATGTAGTCATTTTTAATCCTATCACAAAAGGATGAACCTTATGTGTGTAGGCCTTTCACCCAATAGACGTTGAACGCTCACCCGAGCCATGCATGCGCGGTGCCGAGTCTCTCTTTTATCTAAGTTTAGTTGGAAGAATTATCTATGATTAGTGTAAGAGTATTTAGGAAATAAGTTGAGACATACAAGAACCATAGGGCTCAGAATGGCCTCCAGATCCTTGTAGTCACTTCAAACCAAGTGCTTTAATAGATTCCAGAACATATACTATAATAGAAAGAAAGATACAACCATTCATTCATATCATGAAAGGAAAGAGAACTCATATGAATGAAATATACCTTAAACCCATTGATATTCATATCTATTTACAACAGGTAACCTCAATATATTCATTGATTCATTACAGAGTGTCACAGAGTGTAGACTACAGTCATGCGCATCACTGGACGTATGTAGCTAAGCTAACAGAAAAGAAAAATAACAACCCCATGCTTAGTACATCCTTTCCTGAACTAGAATATCCACTCACAACATTTCTACAAAGCTTCTTTCACTCTCTAACCTGTTATTCCCTATGTATATCTAGATGATATATCCTTCTTTCGTGTGTATATCTATATATCTTTTCCCGTGGTAGGCACTTGTATTTATCACTTTCCTAGGCTACCAACTCACCTTATTACGTCCTCAGATCCATCACCAAGTGTCGAATGTGGTCCTCCATGTGAGCATGTTCCTTCAAGCCTGAGCTCTCCATTCCATCTCATGATGATCTTCTAGAAGATTCCATCCGGGCATGCTCTTTCTGGGCCAACTTGTTGTCAGGCTGACATCTTATCCATGCGCAACCGATCACACTTTTCACGTGTTCTACCTTGGGTGCTCAAATTGGCTAAGTCCCGAACCTCCTTTCACGTGTCACGTGCACTATTTGCTTCCTTAAGCCTTTCTCTTCCATGCTTGTGCCTTACGTGCCATCCAATAATTGGGATCCCGTGTACCCATGCACCTTTATACTTGGTCAATATTCTAGGGGCCAAACAATATTACATGCTAATTCGAAGTAATTGAGCTCCACAACTCAACAATATCCCACTTGGAGATTAGTTACTACACCATACATGTGTAATGTCATTCTTGGATCTTTCCTTAGCTTTGTTTCTTCCTCTTCAAGTCTCAAACTCAAAGACCAACAAAAGTGGAGTTTAGCTCCAACTTATTCTTTTCTAATGTCTTAGTTATCATATCCGCAGGTTTTCACTCATATGAATATTTTTCAAATTCAACTTCCCATCCTCCAATACCTGCCGTATGAAGTGATACCTCAACTAAATGTGTTTTGTTCTCAAATGAAATACTGATTTCTTTTCTAAATGAATTACACTCTATATGTCACTTTGAATAGTTTGCAATTATCTTTCTCCTTTACCAACTCTTCCATGAACCTACCCATCCATATCATCTCCTTGCTAGCCTCTGTAGTTGTAGTTCATACTTTTCCTTTGTAGTAGACAAAAGCCACAACCTTCTGTAATCTTGAAATCCAAATAATCGACGTCCCACCTACGTGAAACTATATATAATAGTGCTCCTCCTACCATCCAGGATCTCCAACCATATCCAAATCAACATAGACACATAATGGGATATTTGAACCTCCATAGCATAACCACATGCTATATATCCCTTTCAAATACCTAAGTATCCATTGGACTACTTTCCAATGCTTTTTCCCTGGATTGGCCATATATCTACTCCCACTTCCTATGCAATGTCTGGTCTTGTACAAACCATAACATACATGAGACTAACAACTATTGAAGCATATGGAACTCGTGTAATGTATTTTACCTCATGTGATGATGGACACTTATCTTTGCTCAATTTGAAGTGTCCTGCCAAAGATGTACTAACAGGTTTTGCATTCTGTATCTTCAACATTTCTAACACCATGTAGATATAATCCTCCTAGGAAAAATAAAATTTCTTGTTATTCCTGTCTCTTTGTATTTGCATGCCAAGGATTTTGTTTGCAGTTCCTAAATCCTTCATAGAAAATGTGTGAGCTAGCTTTCCCTTAACTCACCAATGTTTTGCATACTAGATCCTACAATAAGCATATCATCCACATACAAGAACAAAATAATATAGCTCCCATTTCTAAGCTTCTTGAAATAAAAGCAATGGTCGATTCACGTCTCAAGTAACCATGCTCATGAGTAAAACTATCAAACCTCGTGTACCATTACCTTGGAGCTTGCTTGAGCCCATATAGGCTCTTTTTCAACCTGCACACTAATTTATCCTTACCCTTCACTTCATACCCAAGCTACTGATGCATATAAATATCTTCATCCAAATCACCATGAAGGAAATTTGTCTTCACATCTAGTTTCTCTAAATGCAAATCCTCTATTGCAACTAAATTCAATACAATACAAATAGAAGTCATCTTTACAACAGGAGAAAATATTTCACCAAATTCAATACCTACTTTATGTGTAAATCCCTTTACTACAAGATTTTCCTTGTACCTTTTCTATCCACCCTCTTCTTCCTTGATCTTGTAAACCTACTTGTTTAGTAATGTCCTCTTACTTTGCGACAACTTAACCAAATCCCAAATCTGGTTCTATTCTAAAGAGTCCATCTTCTTATCCATGCCATGCTCCCACTGGAATTGGGTCTTATCATGCATTGCTTCTTCAAAAATTTCTGGTTCATTACCATTTAATAATAAATAAAATCGATAAGGTGTAAATCTTTCGGACATTTACTTACCCTTTGTGACATTCTTACAAGAGTTTGGGGTACCAGAGGCTCATTCTCGGACCTCCTGGAAATTTGTATCCAAATTTTTCAGAGTGATTGACGCCGGTCACCTGTAACTTCAACGTTGGTGCTACTAACTGATGTTGGTTCTACTCTTACGTAAATCGATACCGATTCACTGACTAATGTCGGTTTGGGGTTAATCAACATCGATTACTATGTAACCCTATCGATATTATTTCTAAATCTGAGAGTTCATTTTTATTCACAAATTTCTCAATCGGTCTGTCCTTGGGTACTAAAATTTGATCCCTGAACATTCTATTTTCATTCCACTCAATATCATGACTCCTAATAATTTTATAATTCTCTAAATCCCAAAAACAAAATCTGAAATCACCGATTCATAACTAATGAAAGTAAATATTTTGGATTTTGCATCTAACTTTTTCCTATTTTGCCTATCAATATGAACAAAATATTCTAAACCAAAAAATTTAAGAAAAGAAAGATCTACCTCTTTTTTGGTCTATGCTTCCTCTGGTATTCCTACATCTAGTGAACTTGAAGGCCCACGATTAATCAAATAAACCACTATATCAACTACGTTAGCCCAAAACTATAAGGTAATCTAGAATGTATCCTCATACTTCAAGCACATTCCATGATTGCCCTATTCATTCTCTCTATAACACCATTCTCCTGTGGTGTTCTTGGAAATATTCTTTCTCTATGTATCTTACTCACTGAATAATAATCATTGAAATCCTTGCTACAATATTCACCACCATTGTCAGATCTAAGGCACTTTAACTTTGAATTTTATTCATTCTCAACAAGGGCTTTCCATCTTTTAAAAGTCTCAAAACATCAGATTTACATTTAATACAATAAACCCATACCTTTCTTGTAACATCATCAATGAAAGTAACATAATTATGGGATCCTCCATGAGAAGCTACTTGAGATGGTCCCCACACATATGAGTGTACAATCTCCAATTTATTCTCCTTCTTAGTTTCCCCAAATTTGAGAAATATCACTCTCTTTTGCTTTCTAAAGACACAATGCTCACGTAAATCAATATTTGAATCTTTCAAATCTGTAACTTACCCTTAAAATTTAAGATCTACATTTCTTTTTTGACTCATATGGCCCAACCGATTATGCCATGTGCATGCATCTGAATCTAAATTAGATAATGTAGAAAAGGAATCAATAACACAAGTAGATACATAGAAATATCCTACCTTCTTACCTCTTACCACAACAAAAGCACCCTTTGTGACTTTCCAAGAGTCTCCTATAAATGTAACCATGCAACAAGATTCACCTAGTTTCCCTGCAGAAATAAGATTCCTCTTGAGGCTTGGGACATGCCTCAAATCTTTCAATACCCATGTATTTCCATTCTACAATTTGAGATGAGCTCCCCTTTACCAAGTAATACTTGTAAGGTTCATCATCACCCAAATAAACATGTCCAAAATTTCCCTAGACATAATTTCTTAAATAACGCTTATTAGGTGTTACATGGAAAGAATCTCTTGAATCTAAAACCCATGGTTATATTATATTATCTAAAGAAAGAATAAGAGCATCTTGCATTACCTCTATTGCAGTAATATTTTCTTCTTTACCTTTGTCTCGGTTGTTGGTTCTCTTTATCCTTTAACCAACAATCTTTCTTTTCGCATGTCCTTTATTTCGACATTTCCAACAAGTAATTCCCTTACCTCTAGATTTAGATTTGCTATCCCTTGACTTTTATTTCACATTACTCTTACTCTTGGATATCTCCTTCTTCCTGGCCTAATTTCTACATTTAAAGCATTTTGATATGATGATTCCTTTGAACTCTTCCTACAAATTTATTCATTATAGATTATACTAACCACATAATCAAAATTAAAAATATTATTAGAAGATGTTGTATTACTACAACCATTACCAAGTTATCCCAACTATTAGGAAAAGAACATAAGAATAAAAATACTTTCACTTCATCATCAAATGGAATATCAACAGATTTTAACTTATTTACAATAGATCGGAAATCATTCAAATGACTAGATGCAGATCCACCTTCATGCATCTTAGAACTAAATAATTTCTTCATCAAATAAAATTTATTTGAAACACTAGGTTTTTCATATAAATTAGCAAGATATTTCATTAACCCTACCGTAGAAGTCACTTCTGTAATATTGGAAGCCACAGATGCTGCCAGCTCAATCTTATAGATCCCAAAACCATTTTGCCAAGAATCTTCCATTTTTCATCATTCATCTTCGTAGGTCTAGAATTTTCATCCAATGGTAAGTATAAATATCTTTGATACAGATAATCCTCAATCTACATCTTCCATAATTGATAATTTTGGCCATCAAACTTCTCTACCTTGTATTTGTTTTCTTCTTCCATTGTTGTAGCTCCCACTCAATCGAAAAACCTCTGTGAGTAAACTCACAACACTCAAAACCCTCAAATAAATCTCTCGACACCGTTTTCGGTGTTAGGACACTCAGTTGTATAGATAATATATCATATCTAAGCATACATGCAAATAAAAGTGGATATTATACCGTAAGAAATATACAGAAAAAGAGATATAAGTCAACACTAGATTTAATTTGGTTCACCCAAAGGTGGGCTACATCCACTAAGAAACAATCCAATCTATTATCCAAAGCTTTGACAAGATATACAATCTAATATTTAAAATCTTCCACACCTCTCGGATGTACAAGTACTTTATTTCACACAATCTTTTTATTTTTCTCTAAGAATTCTCTCTCTCACAATAATCATCAAAATTTTCAAGTTCTTCTTAGTTATTACTTCTAAGCCCTATCTTTCATGCTCATATAGGTGTATAAAAACTTAGGAGGTTATCCATGCAATTAAAATCAATAGATCTACTTTAATACTAAAAATAGATCTAATTCCGGAGAGTTTCAATAAAACACTCCCGCACGTGTAACCAACGTTGGTTAGCCCTAACGATGTCATGTCCTCCTTTCCCGACTTATTCCAGTCATAGGTGACTGATGTCACCCTACATAGCTGGTTTTGTTTACTGTGTTTTCTAAAAAGTTTCATATTGCATTCTAATTCGAAGTAATTGAACTCCACAACTCAACATTGATCCTCCATCTTCATCATGTAAAACTTTGTTTTAAGAGAAAATAGTCTGCAACAAATTTATGTCATGTATATCTTTTCTTGAACAAGACTATTTTTTCTAAAAAAATTGATAGATGTTAACAATCCCTAAAAGCATTGTATGTTCCATATTTTATCTATTTAAATTAACGCATTTGAAATTTATGCATGTTTTTCAAACAAACATTATATTAAACAATTTGCATGTATTCTCATCTCCATATATAAAAATACTTTACAACTCCAAAAATAACCAAATTTAATAAAACATATTAAAACCCCATTTGTAAAATTATCTTGTTCATGTACAAACCAAATTTTAGATCATTTGGAGTTGGGAATAAAATTTATCATGAATGTCTTGAACCCCTGTTTAAGGAAGAAATGAACAAACAACACAGTACAAGTTGTTTAGAGGTATATTTTGATAATTTGAACATTAATATTAAAACATGATCTCATACCATTGCAAATGATCCCATATACACCTGAGGAGCTGATGAAAAACATAAAATGTATGCATCCACAAGCTTTATCTCCTTATTCCTTCAAGTCCTACCATACATTACAATCAATATTCTCCATATCTCTGCCGTGTTCTTCATTTTCCTACTCGCACACTTATTCTACTAAATTTCTCACCTATCTCATCATGGATATTATACTTACCTCTCTCCAAGCATAATACATTATTTTAATGATATTCATTCTAAAATAAGACATCCTATGGTATTTTTACTCCTTAAGACAAGATTATCATTTCTAGTTGAGATAATGTCTCAACTTACATATAAGAATAGATGGAGCTTAGCCAAACATGATCTATCAATATCCTATACAATCCTAACTCTCCTCCTATGTATCATTAGGTGTGAGAACAAATCATATCCACCTAACTTTCACTTTTTACTCTTACACAAGAGTTTATTACATAAGAAAGCAAATATTCAAACTTCAAACAAATGGAGGGAAACTATGATGAATCCTAATACATGATATGCATGCCTATAGAAGGATTATTCAAAAAAGTTTGTTCAACTTCAAACATCATAGGATGTTCCTGCATCAAAATCCCTGGGTAAGAAAAATATTTGAACTCCAGTCTAAATTTCTTCATTCTTCAATCTTCTTTGTATGTCTAGGTCCTATGGTCTTCCTTGAAGTATCAATGTTTGAATATTCTTGAGGCAAGATTTATCTTTCATTTTCTTGTGTATTCATCTCTTCTTTTATATTATTGTTCTTATCTCTTCCCCAGCTGCAAA
Organism: Taxus wallichiana var. yunnanensis; assembly: GCA_018340775.1. Taxonomy (NCBI): domain Eukaryota; kingdom Viridiplantae; phylum Streptophyta; class Pinopsida; order Cupressales; family Taxaceae; genus Taxus; species Taxus wallichiana. The sequence continues at coordinate 324,371,777 of CM031244.1, forward strand.
ACATTATGTCCATGCTTCACTAGCATTCATGTCTTCAAATAGTACTTGTTCTCCTTGGTTTAAGAGCTTGTTCATTGAATTATGAACTTCATTCATCTCATCAACTTTCAAACATACATTAAAAACATAAAAATAAATGTGAGATGTAAAAACATGAGGCCATTCAACCCCTTGAGTGTCTTCATATTTCTGGTTCTCTTCTTTCTCATTTACTTCTTCAATGATTTTTCTCAAATCTACATTCATATTATTGTCTTTCTCTGTCTTGTCTCATTCTCAATCTGAATCATGAAAATTTCATTCGATTTAAACCTATATACAACCCCTTTGAAGGATTTATAAGTTCTTCTATCTTCTTCAACTCTTCACTCAATGTGATATCATCAATATCCTCATATCCTTCATCAAAATTAGGAGCTAAATATTTGTTTTCTTCCTCTAGGATCTGTTTTACATCAACATATTCTTTCATCACTTCTTGTCTCAAGAAGTTTTCATTTTCTTCATTCAAGAGGTATGAATCCTCTTCACTCAATGTACTCTCACTCTCTACCATCATCTTCTCATGACATTTCTCTTTGCAAGCCAACTTAGATCCTTCTTCCCTATGTGCATGTAAGTTAGCATAGACATCTCATTCCATATTTCTTCTTCACTTAAACTGATTTGAGACAATAAATCAGAAGTATATTTACCAAAGCATCATCATTCAAATCATCATAAATAATATTTTTACCTTTCATTTCCCTTGTATACCTCTCATTCTCATGGAATTATTCTTTCATTATATTCACTCCACCATCATCCTCTTGCTTTCTTGAACTTGTTTTAACTTTCCTCAAAATTCTTCTTAGTGTTATAACCACTTACTCAAATTAATCATCATGTTATACAGCTTATTTAGATGTATCTTCATCACTCTTTATGTTCTTAGCTATCCATACTTGAGTCTTCACCTTACCATCTGATTTCTTGAGCCACTTAGGAAACTTGTATCCATGTTCTTGTGCTAACTTTGAGAGATTAACTTTCTCTTTCCTTTCACCATGTTGTACACCTGCATATGCATTAGAAATATGATAAAAATCATATTTAGAAACAACATTTATCTTCTTAAGAACCTATTGGTTTGATGGATGCTTCTCCATGACTTGGCTTCTTGAATTTTCCTTCTTACTTACATGATTGAAATCAGAATTCATACTCTTATTCTTTTTTCCATAGGATTATCTATGGTGAAATTTCTTCTCAAGTCTTCATTGTTTTCCAACTTCTTATCTAGATGCATTTTCTATAAATGTTCTGAATCATCTTCTGAAGTGTCATAGAAGTATGAATTTGATTCATCCTCTTCACTTTCTTGTTATTACATTTTATCAACATCTTCTTCTTTCATGGATGCTTAAAAATAAATCTCTTCCTCGTGAACTATCACAAGTTCACTCATTACTCCATCTCTCTTCACAAGCACTTGGTTTGATCCATTTTATGATAGTGTCAAGATCATGTATTTGATCTTCTTTAAGCCATCATTCACACCTGTATATACAAACTGAAATACAAAGTTAGATAACATAAAAAAATACCAAAAATCTTTACAACTGCATCCATCATGGACACTTTCTTCTTACTCTCAATTTATCTCTCAAGTTATACTTTTGGCACTTATTTCTTCATGTTATCCACAATGAGAACTCTCTTCACTTCTTCACTTGGTAACTCATTCTTCTTTTTCTTCTATGAGTACCTCTCTACATTTCTTTTTCCAAGGCAATCAGCTTTTGCCTCCTCTTCTTCTCCATGAGTAGCTCAATTGGCCACTTCACCTTCTTTCTCATCTTCCATCCAACTTCTTGGATCTCTTCTTCCATCATGGTCTCTATCATGGACCCCAATTTATCTATTCTCTCTCTTATTTCCTCTATCTCTTCATCTAAGATTAAGTCTCTCCTTCTCCTATGGAATTTTCCTTCTTCTAAGCCATTTTCTCTTCTAACCATGTCATTTCTCATCTTCTCCATAGTTTATTCACTTAGAATATTTACCCATGTCCTCTTAGTATTCACCTAGGTATTTTGCACCCTATTCCTTTGGTCTTTATCTAATAACTTCAATGTTGTAGGGATTCTTCTTTCCTCCTTTCTTTCTTAAATCCATCTAGGCCTCGACTACCTTTAGTATTTTCTCACAATTACCTATAACTACATGATATAATTCAACATTAGAATAAATATGAATTTGAAATAGGTTTTTCACATTATTATAGAAAATTGATGTCTATCTTAGCTCATCTTATTCTCATATCAACATGCAAGATTAATTTCACTAACCCATAATCTTATCTTGGCTCATTCCAAATCTTGTCAATCACTCAAGCCTACATATGTTATACTCAAACATCATTCAAATTGTCCTTGATTTATTATTTAATTCGTTTTTTCAAATGGAATATGTGTTTATTATGCCTCTATGAATCTTAATTTACTGATTGCATGTTTCTTACCTTCTAACTCATCAAGATTGATCACTAACACAAGAGTATCCACAGTGGGACCTTTTGTAGAAATCTTACCTTGAACTTAAGATTACCTTGAATATCCTCTATCTATTTTCAAACCTACATTGGAATTCATTATTTTATCTCCTTCACTAATCTTCTTATTCATGTAAACAAGTAAAGACTTGATCCTCCATCTTCATCATGTAAGACATTATTTCAAAAGAAATTTATGTCATGTATATATTTTTCTAAAAAAGGAAAATTGTTCTAATTTTTTTATAAATGTTAGAAGTAAATAAAAGTATAATTAGTTACAAATTTCATCTATTTTAATTAAGGAATTTTAAAGTTATGACTATTTTACTAGACATACATTATATCAAACGGTTTGCATGCATTCTTAGTCCGATAAAAAATACTTCAAAAATCCAAAAATAAGAATTAATTAAACCTATTAAAAACCCATCTGTAGAATTACCTCTTTCATCTACATACCAAATTTCATATCATTTGGAAATAGGAGTAAAATGTTATCATGAATTTTCTAAACCCTTGTTTTAAGGAAGTAATGAACAAACAACATAGTACAAGTTGTTTGGAGGTAGATTATGACAATTTGAACATTCTTATTAAAACATGAACTCATACCATTGAAAATTCTCCCATATACACCTAAGGATATGATTAAAAACATAAAATAGATGTATCCACAAGATTTATCCCTTTATTCCTTCAAATCTGTCATATAGTACTATCTATATTCTCCATGTGTGTTATGTTCTTCATTTTCCTACTCACACACCGATTCTACTAATTTTTTTGCCTATATCCTAATTGATATACTACTAGAATCTCCCCAAGCATAATACACTATATTATTGATCTTCATTCTAAAACAAGACATCCTATCATATTCCTACTCCTTAGGATAAAACTATCCTTTGTAGTTGAGATAATGTCTCAACTTACATATACGAATAGATGGAGCTTAGCCTAACATGATCTATCAATATCCTATACAATCATAAATATCCTCCTACATATAATTAGGTGTGAGAACTCATACCCACCTAACATTCACTTTTACTCTTACACAAGAGTTTTATTACATAAGAAAGAAAATATCCAAACTTAAAACAAATGGAGGGAAACTATGATGATTCATAATACATTATATGCATGATTATAAAAGGTTTACTTAAACTTGTTTTCTAAACTTCAAGCGTCACGGATGCTTCTACATCGAGGGTGCCTTGGATTGTAATAATTCCTTCAAATAGTTTTTAATGCAGATGATCTCTAACTTAGATCAATGAATGTATACAAAATTAGGGAAGATAGAGAAAGAGTAAGTTTTCAAATGTTTACTTTTAGTCACAATCATCCTTTGACCATTAAAAATAGCTAATTTATTGTTACACAAACCATTCAACTAAATATTTTCATTTTTCGGGGGCATGAGGAGAATTTACCATCCAAGAAGCATCATGAGACAAAAGTAATCAAATGAAAACATTTATAACTGATCTAGGCATCAATTGAATAATAAATGACTCAAAACGACCCAAACCTATGTCAATAAAATATTCAAAGTATATCCACCATTCCTCTTAAAAATTGATATTTTAGTGAGTCCCTCTAAAAAACACTTCCAATAAGACTAGTATCATGTTAAATAGAGCTCTAAAATATGATAAAAAAACTAGTGTCATGTTTAAGTCACAAACTTAGATCCAAAAATAGTTGTGGGCCCCAAATTCATTTATTTTATAAAAAATGGTTTATGATGATCTAAAAACACCTCCGATATGTATTTCATCACAATATCTTCCAGCAATACTAATTTTGTTCAATTTTTGGCCCCCACAAAAAAAAAAAAGGCATTTTGAAGACTCCCATCGGAATCAAGAAAATCCTTTGTAGTGTGGATTTTCAATTCCTTCATAGTGTGGAATTTGAAATACATAATTGTCTGGAATTGAATTGTTTTATGATGCAAACTAATCCAAAAAATCTAAAAATTTCAATTCTTTGAAGTGTGGATGTTCAAATCCTTCATTATGCGAACCCACTATTCTTCATAGTGCAGATTTTTAATTTCTTCATGAATTTTATCCTTTGTGCAGATTTTGGAACCTTGTGGATTTTTCCATTTTTTCTTATTTCAATTTATTTATCATGATCCAAAACCATAGTATGTTCATTTCAATACCTTTCTAACAGTACCAATTATGCTCAATTTTGAGGACCCCGTTAAATGTTATGGCATTTTGAAGATTCCCATTAGAATCGAGAAAATATATTATAGAATGGATTTTCAATTCCTTCATATTGTAGATTTTGAAATCTGTATTGTGTAGGCTTTGAAATATTTGAATTACATATGTTAAAATCCTTCATTTTGCAAACCCATTGTTCTTCATAGTGTGGATCTTGAGCTTAGCACAACATGGCTATGTCTTTGATCGCTTTTGAATCGTGGAATCGTGGATATGATCCACACAAGAAATTTGAATAAGTTATTAGAACTCAAATCATAAAATTAAAAAAACACCAATCAAGGGCTTAATTCCTAATTTTTAAAATAGGTTTCTTGAAAATAAGAAGGGTGTTTATTTTGGCAACATTGAGTAAGAGAGCAGTTTCAAAAACAATAGTCTCAAAGAGTAGAATTACCAAATTTGAGTTTCTACAAGTGGATAGTATGTTTAAGGATGATAGTAGTACATACTTATTGGTCAATTTTGGGATTATTAAATGGGGAATATTGGGTTGGAGTACGTAGTTGAAATTTTTATATAAGGATTGACCCTAAGTAGGAAATATCGGTGAGGAATTAGGGGTAAGGAGACATGAACAAACTTGAGGATAAGAGAGAATAATTAAATCATGAGGGGAAGTAGTTTTATCTTAAGAAGGAATATGTGGTGGTTATCTAATGGAGATTCACCATCATGGATGATAATTTATAATAAAATGAGTGTAAGTGAGGGTGTGGGAAAAAATACCTCTTGTCTCAACTTGTCTAAGATTCATCTTAGATTTTATATAGTTATAAAGGAGAAGGCACACAAGATAAATTTACAAATCTACCTAGAAATAATTTTCTACCCAAATTAATTCATGGTGGGTTAGGATTCTCCATTATATGGTACTAGCTATGATTGGGAGTATAACATATATGTAGCCTAAATTGTGGCTTCATGGATGGGGTGTCTAGAACAGGAGTTATATGGATGAAAAATGGCTAGAGGGGGAGCCATGTGAATACGTTGTGGATTGAACCCAATTTTTACATGATGTCTTCTTGAAACATTTTGTAAAGTGGAAACCTAGTATCCTTTGGATCAACGAGTTTTTTATTTTCTTATAATGTTTTTGAATGTTAGAATGTATTTTTGGAGTGAAGAGTGAAGTTTTTGTTATTGAGAAGTTGTGGTTGAGGACTCATGAAATTTTTCTATGAGGATAAATATGGAAACCCATGCACATTGAAGATTTTACACTCTAATGGTGATGTGAATGCTCCAAGTAATCAACAAGAGTAATCAACCAAATAAAATCATTCATGAAATAATAGGTCTACTCATTCTCATAGATTTAAAATAGGGTACATATGTGAGTTCTTTACAACTCGCATTCCTAAAAATCATTCCTCCATGAGAGAAAGAGAAGTTACAATTCAAAAATAGAAAGTAACTCCTATGACATCACTGACGCATATGAAAATGATAGATCAAATGAAAAAATATACCATGTGTCATATAACTCCTATGACCTATGATCTAACCTAAGTGGGATTACTCAACATGTGAGGTGGAAAAAACCGAGTGATGATGAGGAAAGTCACACACACCAACACCCCTTCATCAAAGCTAAGGTAGAGGTCATGACAAGTCGAAACAAAAATATAACTCCCTAGATAAATAAGAAAGATGTGCCAAATGGGGTCGGAAAACTAAAGGACCGATAAGCTACCCATGTACAAAATACATCTTTATATAAAAGAAGAAGAGGATAAGAGGAATAGAAATCCCAAAGAATATGGGTGGTTGTAGAAGATCTCACCTTAAGAAGAGACTGTAAGTGAAGGGCTTAGTAAATTTATTTGTAACTTGATCGAAGTATAATAATACCTCAAATTTATGATATCTTCATGTATCATCTCCGAATGAAGTGTATGTGGATCTCAATGTGCTTTGTTTTCTGATGTTGAACCACATTTAAGAAAATCAATATGGTGCTCATGTTCTCACAATAGATTATAGTAGGTCATTGAAAGTGAATATTGAAGTCTATCGAGATTCCTACAACAAAATAGCTTCCATGGTAGTATTAACTAATCCTTTTTACTCTACCTCTGTATATGATATGGAAATCACATCCTATATCTTGATAGACTAACCGAAAGGACCCAAACCAAGAGAGAAATTGTAGTTTAAGGTACATTTTTATGATCTAGATCATTATCCCAATGAGAGTCTTTAAATATAACTAGATCAAACTTCATCCATCCTAAGTAGTGAATTTCATTCGTATGAGTGCCATGAACATAGTGAAGAATATTATTTGCTACTTTCTGATGTAACTCATAATGCTCCTACATAAATCGGACACGATCCCAACATCATACGAAAGATCTAGATGAGTGTGAATCGGGTAAATAAATATCCCCACCAATTGTCAATCAATAAAGGGTACCATCAACCATAGGATAATATCAATTAGAAACCAATTTACCTTGAAAAGGAAAGGAGTACGAGAAGGCTTACAATTATACATGTGGAACCGAGCTAAAAAATAAAGGGAGTACATAACCTAGGAAAATTACAATTCCCAATTCAAATTGGGAAAATGAATCACAAAAAGTAAATGAAGCAAGCCCAAGTTATACATAGATAACTTGTTTTCTAAGAAATCTTCACTCAATCAATGATATAGGAAGATATCCTTATGATCAAAAATTAATCAACATCTAAAATGAGAATGATCCTAGAGTCATCCTACAGAAAAATTTAAACATTAAGGTAAGAGTAACACCAAGTGAACCCTTACGCAAGAGGAAAGGTATACATATTGGCATAAAAATCCCAAGGAGTTATTTAAGGTTGTATAGAGACTATTTAATTGAAAATGAGGGAGGGATCATGGACATAACTTGGGATGTTCCATATATATATTCCTCTAGATCCTTGCGAAGGCACTTGTAACATCCATCTCGGTAGACTTATAATTTATTCATGACAATGATGGCAAGGGTAAGTGTAATGGAATTTATCTTCATAATAAGAGAAAAGATTTCAGAATATTAAACCATAAGTACCTAGGAGAAAACCTTATCTACAAGTCATGGTTTATAATTCTTAACTTCTCTATTAGCACCATACTTTGGTTAATAAACCCACTTACACAAAATAATTTTTCTTCCTTTCGGAAGAGGGGTGATATCCTAAGTATCATTATTCATGAGTGAGGAATACTCCTCATTCATGGTAGAATAACACTTAGGAATCCCAGGAGCCTACCGTAAAGACTAAGGGTTGGAAGAGAAGGAAAAGAAGGCGTGGGGTCCAATGAACTCTAAATGAGTCTATCTCTCATCCGAAGGAACCCATATCAATTCTCTAGCACTTTGTACATTCTAACTAACCCAACATGGAATAACAAGATATTTAAGATCTTAATATATATATTCTTCACTTTAGTGAGATGGGATAAATTCTTCATCATCACTACTATCATAATTGGAATACACTAAATCATGAGGGTTGGGAGGATCAAGAAAATCAAGTGAAGGAGGAAGATAATGCTCAATAACACCATCATTTGAAGATTCGAATAAAAATCGAGAGTGGAAGGAAATAATAGGGTGGAGATGTAAAATTCAAAGATGACTCGTCAAACTTCACAGTTATCTCAATATAAATTTGATGAGTTATAGGGTTTAACAATATATATCCCTTCACACCATCAGGATACCCCATAAAAATTAAATTCCAAGACTATGGTTCCATAGCCTTATGTCTCTTTTTTGGAATCTGGGCCATAACATTAGATCCAAAGACACAAAATTGTTCAACATCAAGTTTGTGTCCAAACCGGGATTCAAATGGTCTCATCCCTCTTACGTCCTTGTGTGGAACATGGTTTTGAATGTAGCAAGCATATTTCACTTCTTCGGTCTAATAATGTGGAGGAATCTATTTCAAGAGAACCATATAAGTTTTAATATCCCTAATTATTCCATTATTTCTTTCTCCAACTCCATTTTTCCGAGGGTTATAAGAAACTGTACGCTAAAAAAGAAATACCTTCGGAGGTATAAAATTCATTAAACCTATTTCTCACATATTCACCTCCATTCTCAGTTTGAAGAACCTTGATAGACCTTTCATCTTGTTTCTCAATAAGAGAATTAATGTCCTAAAAGTGATAAAAAACATCAAACTTTTTGTTAATAAAATATAGCCAATTGTAACACAAAAATCATAAATGAAGGTTCGAATGTAGAGAGCTCTAGTAAATGAAGGAGATGGGGATGGGCTAGAAATGTAAAAATTAACAAGATCCAAATGACGAGATGATCTCTAGGATTTTCCTTTGCCAAAAATTTCTTTGGGGTGATTCTTGAGGGAACAACCCTCATAAGGACCCTTATAAATTTTGACGTGGACCAAGCCATTAACCATCCCATTTTTTCTCAAATACTTAAGGTAAGGATAGTTAAGATGACTAAAATTATCATGAAAAATATTGCTAACCTCATTTTCATGAGTGGGAGTGGTAGTTGGCATTGAAACAAAATTAAAGTGGGAGAAGGTATACGATTGTAAATAGTGGTCTTCCTTTCCCTTAGACACTATGAAGTCAAATTAAAGCTCGCGTATAATCATCAAGTTAGGAATAAATTTCAGTCTTATTCCTTCACCAAGGTGATTGATTTGGTTAACTGACAGGATATTATTAGAGAGATTAATAATATTCAACACTTTTAAAATGTTCCACCGTCCACCTCTGCCGATCCACTACCAAAAACCCACATCGTAGTATTGTTATCCCAAATTTCCCCACTGGTAGATTTGGTCAAACATGACCATGTGCAAGAAGAAATTAAAGAAATGGCTCTATCGAGCGAATCCATGCTTAAAATCTAGCAGGACAAGTTCAAAGGCGGGCTCGGAAATGGAATAGCAGGTCGGGGAGAAGAAACAGTGTTAAAGAACTAGAGGCTCAAAAGAAAAGAAACAACGAAGGATCAAAGTCTTTAGGCTCTGCAAAATGACTCGAATGAGCCGAAATTAGATAAGTATGGAAGAGACAACAGAAGCTTCCAAGTGTCCAAACGATGCAAATCAAAGATTTAATCCAAATGGGTAGTCCCCAAAGAAGCACGGGCCTTCCACGTGACCCAAAGTCCAAAATGGGTACAAAGTTAAGATGAATATTCATGCAGAGGTAGGCTAGCAGAGGGTGCCAAGTGTTAGCATGGTGCTATTGAAAGGATCAAATTTCAAGAGGGCTTCCAAACAAGCACCTAGCCTCCACGTGTCTTAGGTCGATACAGTGCCTCCACCCACGAAAAAGACTCAGGAAGAATACAAAGCTAATTAGGAAATATGCAGACACCACCATGTGTCACATGGGTGCTATTCCAAGAATGAAGGAAGATTCAAATCTCAAATGAGCACAGAGCTACCACGTGGACCTGGTATGACAAACTCTTTAAAATATCACGTGCCTATGATTCAAATTTAAAATGGGCATATCTTTCAACTCGTGGCTAAAATCCAAAAAATTTGGTACTGTTGGAAATATCTCAGCCTCATCTACGCCTTGGAGATCTAAATCTTTATTTTTGGAGAAGTTAGGTAGAGAATAAATGAAGTGTCTATCGGGACATTAAAGTAGAATTATATTTCTCCAACTATGAGATCTGATTTGATTCACCCGTTCTTCCTTCTCCAACATGCCAAAAGTAGATAGGGAATCAAAAATGACACATTTGGGGTGGATTTGTGAGAGGAATTGATTGATAGTGGTTGAGCTTTCAAAGTAGGATTCAATGCGTCTCGAGGTGGTTGAGTTTCGAATTAGTTTTCCGCTTCTCTCTCTCCTTCTTCCCTCTAGGTTGAATCTATAAAGGAAGGGTTGGGGCTCATTGTAAATGGTTAGACACTCTAGATCCTTACACATTTTTCTAAGGACTCCAAATTTTCTATATTTTTAGTTACAGACCTCCATGTTTGGCTCTTACATGTGGATATTAGCCTCCTTATTATTATAACAGTTCTATGAATTTTTAGAAGTAATATAAATATCATTTTGTGACTATTATTTGTCCTAACATGTTTACATTCCTTCTTCTTGCCTCTTCTCTTGCATTGTGTATTGTTGTGCTACTTCAGGTCCCCTGCAGTTCCATATTTGGTTGTGTTCCATGAGAATGATTTGGTGAATGTGTGTTTTGTTGTGCTACTCATGCCTAGCCTCCTTTCACACATTCCCTATCATTCTTACTCAAAAGATAGTGTTCATCCCTCTTTTCTAGTGCTATCACCTTTTAGTGTAGTTTAATTCATGTTATCCTTCTTTCCCTGGTCTCTTGGCATTCTTAGCTTAGTCTCCCCTTTCAAAGCATTAGTATTAAGCGAGTGCAGTATAAATAGATAGAGTAATTAGCATTGTCCAGAGATATGTCCCAAGCATGCAAGGTCCCACAATTTGGGGATGATTCCATTGTGGCCTCAAACACCTTGGCCCTTTCGAGATCCAAGATGCAGGTGGATGTATGAGAAACAAATAGTTTCTGGCACACCCGGTGGGACTAGCATTGAAAGCTCAAATTTCATATCTCTAAGTTATGGTGTGTGAACTTAGTGTTTCAGCCTTTGGGGGCTCATTTCCAACACATTTGGTGACTCCCAATATTTTAAGATCTTTGTTTCAGTAGTCTTGAGCACCTTTCATGAGAAGATTTGTAAATTTTTATGGAGGTAGTCCCTTACTCCTGGCCTTACAACACAATATCCCAAATGGTGCACTCAAAAGTATTCCTTACTTTACTAGAGATAATAAATTCACCCCTCGGGAGCATATCTAGGATGTAGCTAATGTGTGTTCACTCTATCTCGATCACACATAATGATGTAGATTAATGCTCATGCTTGCAACTTCTTTCAAAGGTAAAGCACTTCAGTGGTATAGAGGCTTAAGACTTAGATCTATCACCACCGATGAGTGGGAACACATCTATGCGATTATTTTAAAGACAAGTTAGATCACCTATCTTTGGTGGAGCAACCGACAATAAGGAGGGTGCCCAATGAGTAGATGACTGATTTCAACGTCGATTTTAGAAGACTTGGGACAGAATCCCTCTTGTGGTAAGACCTACACCTAACATGCTTTCCTTTATTATCTAAAGGTGCTCAACAATGCTATTTCACTTATGATCTAATCTATGGGAGGTAGGACTCTACCAATCTGCGTATAACATTGCAAAGTAAGGGAAGAAAATAGTCTCATTTGGGTGGGAAATTTGGCTCCTAGACCGCCCATACCGTTGTTCCCAGAGATGTCGCAAGTTCCCGACCTTCCTTGGCCTTTATTCCTACTCCTAAGCACAATGTGTAACTGATTGCGTCAACATCATATTCTCCATCACAATAAAATGAGGATGAAGAATTGAAGGCCTTGATCGAAATTTATCAAAAAGGTAATATTATTAGAAAAGTAGCAAGCACAAGTGTATAGAGGCATTTCCAATCAAGCACATGGTCAAGGCAATCAGCCTTAGTGAAATCAATACGAAAACCAAAGATACATGCCCAACCATCAGAATGATAGGTGGCATCCTAATGCACATCTACCCTTGCAAGTTGTCCCTCCTATGCCTTTTCTCCTAGCACCCAACACAAGTGGAGCGCTTGTTCCAGTTCAGAACAACGTGGCACAAGAGTTAGAATGGTGCTTCCCTTGCCAAATTTCTCATACTCAGTATCATTATGCTAATGTTACGTGCACCCAAGCCTTCATGATCTAGAATGCTTTATCCTCTAAGCCTTCAACAAGCACCCATGAAGTAAATAATCCAGAAGGACCAAAAGTTCCTCCAGAGTCCAATTTGATGCTCTTTGGCGTAGAGGAATTATGTGCAATCAACCAAGCTGCAAAAGATACAAACAGACCACGCACTCAAATTGCAGAAAACACAAGATATAAGAAAAGAATATTAGAGTCAGGTGCATTGGTCACAGTCCCAATAATACAAGTAGATATTCAGAAGAAAAAAGAATCAGATAAGACCTCTTGCAGAAAAAGTGTTCAAATCCTATGTAAGAGGTCCAAAGATAAAGCTCCTTCAAGTAACACACGCCCATCATTTGGTAGGCCAAGCCTCTACTCCAGCTAAAATTCAGGCTTTCGTATGCGTTAAGTAAAAAAGGATGTTGTTCCCCAAATGCACAAAGAGGGGGGCTTTTGTTCAACATTGTTGACTAGATGAAGAAAACAAACATAAACATCACAATGTGGGATGGCCTGACCATTCCATCTCAGTGGGATCTGTTGCATGAAGCTATGGTGCAACTTTCATGCGCTAAATCGGTTATATAGAAGACACGTTCTTCTATAAACATCTACCAAGAAGAGGAAAACAATTAAGTAAAGTTGTTAAAACCCCACCCTACTATATGTTTTCTTAGTTATAGGCAAACACCTTTTGTCATGCCTAAGAAGATAGATGATGTCTTAGGTCTGAAATATAGCCCTTTGTCTAAAGGATTCCTACAACTTGATGGTTCAATTGTAACCACTTTAGGAGTCATCAAGGATCTTGAGTTAAACCTCCATGCATTTCCAAGCCTGAAAATTACTCGGATGTGTCAATTATTGACTTTGCCTCCTTTTTTACCCTATGTCTATCAAGATAATTTACTTTGCTAAAGTGGGTGGTTACTTGTCTTCTGATTGGTCTCATATGTTACTCAAGACAAGTTATGGTACCTGATTTACCATATAAGCTAAGACCATATTTTCTTATCATGTAGAGCCATATGTCCCATCCCTGTCCAAGACAATTAAATTTTCCAGAAGAACAAGCTTCATTCCTCGAAGAGTAGTCTCTTTGAACCTCTCGTTCTAGACCTAGTACTTGATGAATGGGTAGAGAGGCATCAAAAATTTGATCCCTATGCTGAAGAACTGGAAGCCTATGAAATTAGGTTTGGTGCTTATTGCATTCTATAAGAAGACGCTACGCTTCCACGCGTGCTCATAGGAGAGAAAGTTCAAACTTATCTATGAAAGTTATACTTTGATGGATCCGTAAGCGAGGAACAGTGTAGGAGTAGGAGTGGTTCTAATTTCCCCTAAGGATGAGAAGTTATTCTTGGAGCATAGACTTTAGTTTGCATGTTCTAATAATGTCGCGAGAATATGAAGCGATGGTGCATGGCTTGCTTATTACTTGAAAAGAATAAAATTAAAGCACCGCAGATCTTTGGGGACACATAATTGGTCATCCACCAGTCACCAAAAATTTGAAACAAGGAATAAGCTTCTTAAAAATTATAAACATATATTTTGGGACCTTCTTGAGAGCTTTGATGCCCTTAATGTCTGCAGTAGTCCTGAGTAATATAAAGAAAGAAACCGACCAAATGGCTACTCTTTGTTCAAAGTTTTCTCCTGCTGAGGAATTTGTCAAAGGAAACACTTAGCACATTAAGATGGTAATTAGACCATCCATTCAAGACAATAACACTAGCTAGCAAGTGTTTGACAGTAACGTGTAAATCATCCAGTTTATCCAGAATGAAGCTGAATTTTCATCAAGTATGCAAGCCGACTTACATAATAGATATGGTGACCAAGTAATACAGCTGAAGACAAATAAGTTTCCTAGAGGGCTGGCCACCTTAGATTAAATGTTCAACCTTAATGATGAGTTCAAGGGTGAGGTTAAACACATGCATGTCGTGTAAGAGGATTTCTCTCTCATTACTATTGTGTTTGGAAAGGAGCTACTTCTCAGCAAGACTTGACCAGATGAAGAAAAATAGGCCTTCATCTCTCTCTGTCAAAAATATAGTGACATCTTATCATGGGAGTATGAAGACCTCAAAGGTTTTGATCTAAGTGTTTCTCAACACTCCATTGACCTTGATCCTGATATAAAACCCGTCAGATAGAAGCAACAGCTAGTCAATCCAAAAATAGAGCTTCTCGCGAGAAAGGAGTTATCCAAACTCATTGAGGCAAAAATTATCTTTCCTATCAAATACTCTACCTGGGTTGCAAATCTGGTTCCAGTACACAATAAAAATGGTGAAATCAGACTCTTTATTGATTTCAGATATTTGAATAAGGGGTCTCTAAAGGATCACTATCATTTTCCTTCAATGGAGTAGATTTTGTAGACTGTGGCTAGCACGCAAAGGTTCTCCATGCTAGATGGGTATTCGGGTTTCAACTAGATCTTTGTCAAGGAAGAGGATCAATTCAAAACAACATTTACAACTAAGTGGGGAACATATGCATACCAAAAAATGTGCTTTACCTTCAAAGGTTACATCAATGAGTTCATCTTGGTGTACCTTGATGATATAAGTGTCTTCTAAAAGTAGAGCACGGATCACATGATGCACTGGAAAAGGTATTTAAAAGATGCGAGAATTTGGGGTATCTCTTAACCCCAAGAAGTGTAATTTTGTGGTGGCTCAAGACATGCTCTTGGGCCATGTGCTTTTAAAGGATGGCATCGCGATGAATCTTGAACATATTTCAGCCATCCTAGCCCTTTCCCTTCTGGCACAAAAAAATGCCTTATAATCCTTCCTCAAAAATTTTAACTTTGTTAGGTGCTTTATCCCTAACTTTGCAGGACTGGTTCGGCCCATCACCCTTATGCTCAAGAAGAACATAGCCTTTAGATCGATAGAAAAAGGAAGAGAAATCTTCAACAAGATCAAGAAAGAGATTGCTTATGCGCCAACACTCTTCAATCCAAATTACTCAAAAAATTTAATCCTTTATGCTTTGATGGTGCTGATACAATCATTGCTACTTGTCCTAACATAGGAAAATGAACAAGGGCTGGAATAGCCAGTGGCCTTCTTCAATCAAATGGTGAAGGATTATGAATTGAAATAAAGTCACATGGAGAAGCAGGTCTTTTCCATCATGCGTGCACTCAAGAAATTTAGGAGCATGCTTGTAATAAATCATATGAAGGTGTTAGTCTCCCACTCATCTGTCTCGACTTCATTATGGGAGCATAAATAAGTGAGAAGAGAGCACGATGGGTGACAAAAATAATGGAATATGATGTGACTATTAAGGCCATAAAGCTGGTAAGAGGTAGTGCACTCTACAAACAAATTGTTGAGGATGTGCATAATGAATCTAAGGCTTCATTATTTCTCGGATGGAGACCTCCCGCATGTAGAACATGAACAAAATATAGACCCCGTGCATGTGATCGGATGAAGGACAGACCACATTCCTTTCCAAAGGTGCGTGCCATCCCGGTTTGAACAAAGTAAAGAGAAGGCAATCGAGGTTGCAATCTATTCCTTATTTTCTGATTGATTAACTTCTCTTCAAAAGAAATCTAGATGGCGTGATGTTAAGATGTATCAATGACGCATAGACTGAAAAAGTGTTAGCATAATTTCATGATGGATTCTCTGGTGGACACTTCTTTTCCAAAAATACTGCAATAAAGATCATAATGGTAGGTATCTTTTGGCCTACCACATTCTACGATGCACATAGGTGGGTCACAAAATGCAAAGAATGCACTTTCTTTATAGGAAAATATATATTGCGAACTTCCTCGACCAATCCAAATGGATCAGCCTTTTACGCAATGGGGTCTTGACTTCATAGGCATGATCAATTTTCCTTCAAGCACTGGACATAAATGGGTGTTGAAAGCTACAAATTACTTCACCAAATGGACAGAAGTTTTTGCACTTAAGGAATCAACTGAGGTAGTCATCCTTGACTTTCTTGAAGGTTTAGTCATAAGGTTTGGCATTCCTCAAACCATTATCTCTGATAATGAAAAGGCCTTCCTTGGTGCTAAAATCACTGATTGGGCTCTAATTCTAGGCATTTACCTGAAAACCTCTTCCAACTATTAACCTCAAGGTAACGGTCTGGTAGAGTCAACAAACAAGAACCTGATCAGAATCATGAAGCTCACAATGAACATTAGCTAAAGACAGGTGGAATATGAAGGTCATGCATGCACTCTAGGCGAGATAGAATCATAGTCAAAAAGGCAATAGGAACTTCGGCTTACAAGTTTGTCTATGGAAAGGAGGCTGCCCTTCCTTTGACACTAGAACTAAATTCATTGTCACTTTCCCAACAATTGGAATTTGAGGGCGTAGATCAAAGAGAAATTAGGATGACAGAGCTGGTTCATCTTGAAGAGCTCAGAAACTCTGCCATGATCAAGCTAGAATAACATCAACAAGAAACAAAGAAATTGTTTGATAGAAAGGCTAGGCCTTGAGCTTTCAAATTTGTGAGCCTGGTTCTAAAATGGGATGTTGATAGAACTAAATAAGGGTGCCATTCAAAGTTTTATGCACTTTGGAGCAGCTCATTCATCATCAAGTCCCGCAAAGAAGCCTACTCTTTCAATTTAACTCATTCGGATGGAAGCGCTATAATCCCAAAGAACGGCAGGATCTATCTCAAACCCTTCCATTAGGTTTTCTACATCATGTTGTATATATTCAGTAGTTTCAATTCCTAAAAGTTTGCTCCACACACATTGTTTGTTTGTAAATAGTTCTTTCCTCTTGCATGCTTCCTACGCACACTCTTTTGTTACTTCCCGAATGTAGACCTTCTCTCAAAGAATTGTGAGATCTAGACAAGAATGTAGATATGATTTTCAAGTGATTACAGGGCATTTTCATGATTGAACAAGATGACTCCATGCCCAATGGACTTGTAAGGCTATTGATCTCCTTCATCTAGCATGCAGATGTCCCCGTGAGTCACCAAACTATTATCCCAAATTTTTCCCCGATCGAGATTTTGTCAAACACGACGTGTAAGAAGAAATTGAAGAAATAGCTCTATCGAGTGAATCCATGCTTCAAATCTAGTAGACAAGTTACAAGCGGATTGGAAATGGAATAGAAGGGTCGGGGAGAAGAAACAGTGTCAAAGAACCAAAGGCTAAAAGGAAAATAAGTGCTAAAGGCTCAAGTCTTCGGTCTCGCAAATGACTCGAGAATAAGCCCGAAATTGGCTTAGTATGGAAGAGACATCGAAAGCTACCAAGTGTCCAAATGATGTACCTCCAAATATTAAATCCAAATGGGCAATCCCCAAAGAAGCGAGGCACTTCCACATGTCCCAAATTCCAAAAGGGGGAAAGATTCAGGTTGAATAGTCATGTAGAGGAATGCCAGCGGATGGCGTCAAGTGTCAACATGGTGTTATTGCAAGGATCAAATTTGGGGTGGGCTTCTAAACAAACATCTAGCCTCCACGTGTCTTGGGTCAGATACAGTGCCTCCACCTATAAAAAGACTCAAGAAGAATATAAAGGAAATCAGAAACCTTTGGATGCTGCCATGTGTCACATGGGTGCTATTCCAAGAGAAAAGGAAGGAGTCAAATCTCAAATGAGCGTAGATCTGCCACGTGGACCTCGTATGACAAACTCTTTAAAATATCGCGTGCCCATGATTTAAATTTAAAATTGGCATATCTTTCGACTCAATGCTCAAAATTTGACAAATCTAACACCATTGGAAAGATCTTGGCCTCATCTACACCTTGGAGATCTAAATCTTTTTTTTTGGAGAAGTTAGGTGGAGACGAAATGAAGAAAAATCTATAAGGACATTAAAGCATAATCATATTTCTCCAACTACCAAATCTGATTTGATTCACCATTCTTCATTCTCCAACATGCCGAGGCGACATGGAACCAAACATGATAGATTTGGGGCAGATTTGAGAGAGGCATTGATTGATAGTGTTTGAGAATTCAAAGCGTGATTCAATGCATCTCGAGGTGGTTGAGCTTCAATTAGTTTTCCCACTTCTCTCTCACCTTCTTCCCTCTAGGTTGAATCTATAAAGGAAGGTTTGGAGCTCATTGTAAAAGGTTAGACACTCTGGATCCTTATGCATGTTGCTAAGGACTCCACATTTTATGTATTTTGTGTTGCATACCTCCATGTTTGGCTCTTGCATGTGGATATCGGCCTCCTTATCATTATAACAGTTCAGTGCATTTTTCAAGTAATAGAAGCATCATTTTGTGACTATTCTCTATCCTAACATGTTTACATTCCTTCTTCTTACCTCTTCTCTTACATTTTGTATTGTTGTGCTACTTCAAGTCCCGTATAATTCCATATTTGGTGTGTTCCATGAGAACGATTAAGTGAATGTGTGTTTTTTTGTGCTACTCGTGCCTAGACTCCTTTCACACATTCCCTATCATTCTTGCTCGAATGATAGTGTTCATCCCTATTTTCTAGTACTATCACCTTTTACTGTAGTTTACTTCATGTTATCCTTCTTTCTCGGGTCCTTGGCATTCTTAGCTTAGTTTCCCCTTTCAAAGCATTAGCGAGTAGCAGATCAAAGTAAAAATAGATAGATGAACCGACATTCTCTAGAGATTCTTCCCAAGTGCATAAGGTCCCACAACTTGAGGATGGTTCCGTTGTGGCCTCGGACACCTCGGACCTTTCGAGATCTGAGACATGGTTGCACGTATGAGAAACCAACAAATATCATCACCTAACATGATTTGGGATATGCCACATGTCTCAATGTTGTAGAAAAAACATGTGAAGATATCATATGGTCCAAGGCACCGAAATAAATGATCCACACCGATGAATTAATTAATCTAACTATAAGGGACTTTCCTTTATTCTTCTCAGATTTAGAATCCTTTTCTTTGGAAGACACGGATTTCGAGCATTTGTTTTATCGACTTGGGAATACTTATGTTATTTTTCTCAAGTAAATGAATTAGGTGATCTATTTTTTTTCTCATACATTGATTCTTGTCATGGTCAATCTTCTTGCAATAAGAGCACTTACACTTTTCCTTCTCTACCTTGGGGTCAAAAGAAGAAGATTTAGTAGTGGGTTTGGTGTGTATTGGTTTCGTTGTTAGGTTGGTCATTTTTCTCTTTCTTATTTTCCTATTTATTTTCCTCCTTTCCCTTACTAGTACTTTCTATAATTGTATGTGAATTTGATTTGAGAGTACCCATTTTAATGAGATTATCCTATTCTTGAATGTAATAAGATGAAAAATGTCAAATGAGGGCATTTTCTAAGAACTTACAAGATCTTCTTTCGTCCGCATGGAAGGTAAAAAAAACATGAGTATTCGGTACCTAACTTAGAAAGAATCAACAAGATCAATTGGGCATATTTTTTCTCAACTCCACATTCTTTTAAGAGCAATCTAGTGTGGAAAAACTTAGAGAAGTATGCATATAGGTTATCATATTTGTTAGGAGTTAATCATAGTATTTTTTCTCTAAATCATGCTCTCTCATGTGATCTTTCTTCTTAAACATATTTTCAAGAAATTTCCAAGCTCCATCGGGTGTTAAGACTTGATGTGGAAGATAAAGTTTAGAGATATGGACATATAGAAAACAACCAAGGCCTCATTGCATTAGTTTAACCACTTAGATTTTTCTAGATCAACATCAAGTTCAGTCTCTATTCCCATGGTGATGTGAAACAACCCTTTACCCCTTAGTTTAATAATAATTTTTGATCTCCATTCAAAGAAATTAATTGGAGTAAGAAAAGAAACTGAAAGATAATCCATCACTAAGAGAGAGAAAGAAAAAGTACAACCACTTGAGAATAATATTATCCCCCTATTTATAGCACTTTATAGTTTAGTGTGTTAAATACAATCAAGTGTGAAAGTGCATCGTGAAACAATCAGTTACACACCTTGCAATCAACATAATAAAATGCAGTGTGGAGATCACAATCATGTTTCAGTGATTGTGAAAGTTTGACACCGTATGCAAGCAATAAACAATGGAAAAACAAAAAGGGGAGAGAAAACAAGTTCTTTGTGAGAAATAATGTCTCACATCACAGTAAAAACCCCTTTCTCGTAATGCTATGGTGGATGCACTCACTAGCCCACAAGTAATAAAAGAAGTGATACAATACAAAAAGGGGACTGGAAATTAGTCTAGAAGCCTCCAGGATGCGATAAAAGCTCCCATGAAGCAAAACATTTCTCCAGACAATGCTATACACACTACAAAATATTAGTAGCATAAAACGCCGAGTTAACTATTTTCCATAATTTTATTTTTCTACTTAATTTAACTTTAAAATTTAAATGGAATTTAAAAAAAAAAAAAACGAAAAACCTCACAATTAAATTTTAACCTCCTAATTAGATATTTCCCTTATCTTAATTAAATCTAACCTTACTTAAAGAAACAAATCCCTTATATTAATTAAAATCTAAGGTTTGATATTTAAAAAAGTTTTCAATTTAATAAAAAAATTAATTTTTAAAAAAATAGGCAGACTTAATTCTAGAAAAGGGAGGTAAATATTAGTTGTGCAATTAAATTGAAAGGGAGGTGGACATCTCATCATGGGCACATGGATCACATGCAAGAATCGTAGAATTTACCAAGAGGGAAGGGCTTAAGGAGGACACGACTTGGTTAACGTACAATGATAAAAGTGAAAAGTCATAGGGGAGGTAGCTCGATGGTTATAAGGTGTGTGAAGAAGAGCCCAAAATGGTTCAACAAAAAAAGGAAGAGCATGCCAAGGTGGGAGGGAGGTTGACACAAGATCAAGATCATCAGGTGTAGGTTAGTGCAACAGAGAAGCAGGGTGTGATGGCTAAGCAAGAAAAATGAGCTAAGTAGGGTAACCTAGGAGGTAGGCCAAGGAGGGATCCATAGAAACTGGGTGGTAGGTTTGACGGCTCTCAGAGTCGATGAGTCGGGTGATATAGGGGAGAATACTATGAGACTAGAAAGGAGATCAACATATAAAACACCTAACATAGAAATTCTAAGGCAAGGAAGATGACCTACAGGGGGAGATAACTTGGTCGAGAAGAAAATTTCAAACCACAAAAAACAACCCAACCAATGTAAAATAAAAAAAAATCAACCAACCCAAATTGATGCATAAGAAAACTAGGAAGAACAACTAGCGCACTTTGGTGAACCATCTCTTCAGGAGATTCCTATCTTTGTAGAAGCTCAACCATTCTAGGAGGGGGCAATGTAAGAATGGTAGATAAAGTAGTAGGAGAGGAAGCATGGAAGGTTCCGACAAAAATATTCAAGAAATTTGAGATTTTAATGAAAAAATAAATATGATAAAACTAGAAATGAACCTTCCTTCAAATATCTTTCTCTCTAAAGTTAGCTACAATTAGCTAAATCTGGTAGAGAAACCCCTTTAAAAAAACACATGTACAAACCCAAGACAAAACAAATTCTAAAAATGAGATCATTAAAACCAAGTTAGCAAGATTCCAATAACGACTAAAAACTTGCATGAGAAGCATTAATAATGAAATTGAAAGTAATTAACAACCGATAAAAATGAGTACACATTTACCGAACAACCGCTATAATATTTTTGTCACTTGGATCACGTACCCATCAATCCTTAAGTAATCCAGTGAAACATGGGAACATCCCCAAGGTTTGGGACCTCGGTGCCTTGGGATGAACCTCCAGAGAAGGTCGGATTCCTTTTAAACTTGTTACACTTGATTTAAGATTAGGATGCAAGGCTACGAGACTTGAAATAAAACTAATCTACTTATTCTTGGGAATAGGGAATGGGATATACTGAAATATATAAAATTATTGATGCAACAAGAATTAATGGAACATGAAGATCTACTTCATATGCAGAGATTAATATTATAGAACATATCATGCACATCTCCTAAAAATTTGTTCAATCACTGAGTTAATCAAATACAAAACTTTAATAATAGAAGGGATTTAAGATTCTCCACAACTGAAATAGAAAGATTTCATACCACAAATCACAACTAATTGAAAGAAGATAACTGATGTAAAGGAAATGTAATTCACCACATACAAGGAATCAAGCATTCACAAGTATTAAACAAATTATAGAATTACACAATATACCAAATATTTGAAGGTAAAATGGTGTTTTGAATATATCAAAGGATTAAAACTTGTTCTTGGGATCCTCAAAATTATAGATCCCCTTCACAATAAGATCTAAATGTTTTTTGGAACATAATGCATTCTCCTATTTATAGACTAAGGAGATTGAGAAATTATAGCTCAGTTCTCTAACTACTTCCTACTAAAAATAGAATGCATTAATGCTTAGGGAATAACCTCCCATGAAAATAGAAAAATAGTTACACAGGTTTGATCAAGTCAACCCTGTAACTCCCAATGGTTCTAAACCTTGGAGGTTGTCCAACAATGGATGTCATGCCTACTTAGTGCTGGCAACATCCTTCTCCTTTTTGATGCTTCTTGTTTCTCCTATTCGGCTAACCTACTCGTGGATTTGAAAAATCATTTAATAATTCCCTATACCTCTTCTTCATCGCGTCCACATGTAGAATGGGTCATAATATCTGTTGATTCAGTTTCCTTGACAACCCTTTTTGGCAAAGATGTGAGTCTTGTTGATAACCTTCTTGAGCTAGCTCGAGAAATTTTGATAAGATACCAACCTATAAATAGAATCAAGATTAAAATACTTGGTCACATCATCATCTTTATTTACTAGACTCTTAAAATGGGAAGTAATCTATTCAACTGGAAGAATATCAACATTTTCATCTAGAAATTTGCATTGATTTTATCAAATTCTTCGAGATATCATTCAAACCATCCACTACTTCAAGTCACTTATCCTCCAATTTTTCCATGAGCTCCTGTAATAGTTGAGCTTTGAACTCCATAGCTTCCTTGAATTCAAAAGGTTTTGAAACATCATCTATAACACCTTCCTTCAACTCGCAAGTCTAAGATGACACTTCAATATATTTCCATGTTTCAAGGGTAAGATCTAAGTTATCACTCTCCTGAGTGAGGATTTCATTCAACCTTAAGATAAAATCCTTTTTGACACATAATTCACCATACAAGTCCACAAAAAACTTTGATCAAAGGGCCTACATCCTGAGTTAAGCTCTCCATCAAACCTTCTCCTATTTCCCTTTTTGTCCAATTTTTTTCCACTATCCGAAAATATTTGTTGTCATAACTCGAGGAATAGTGAGGGTGGTGATGAGACCAAAATATGTCTCATTATATCACCAAATAACACTCTTATTCTCTCTCTTAAAGTAAATCTTTCAAGTGAATTCATATTTAGTTTTCATAACGGATAACATATTTAAGGTAGAATATATTATTTATCTTATCATTTCTTTACGAATCTATTTGCAATCCAATTGTTGTTATTTCCTAATATTTCTTCTAAAGTTTGAATGTAATAGTGTGTAGAAAATAGGTCATAAGCAACTCTACTCAAATTTCTTAAATTATAGCTACCAAAAGTCTACACGCAACTCTTGAAAGGCCTAGTTGTTCATATATTGCTACTATATTTCTGCTACGGAAATTCTTCACGCAGCTACAGAAACACCAACCAAGTGAAAGTCTTTTGGTTTGTTTTAAATTAATGTAGAGGAGCACCGAACTATTCATTCCAATCTTTTCTTCCATGTCATCAACTAAAAATATAGATCCAAACATGTGGCAATCCAAATTCATGCATGTATGTGGCATTCCAATAAGAATTCAAAGTCATAGAATTAACACTCCTCCATTTTCTCTCCATGTTTCAAGGATGAGAAAATAGTGGTATAGTATTAGGAATGTTGAATAAGTACTCTCCCACTTTGAGTTCCTAGATTAAAGGGATGAGTTATAGAAATATTCTCCACAATAAGTGGGTTGTTGTAGTCTAGTTTGTTTAGTATTTATTGCTTTGAAAAAGTCCACCCAAGAATAGGTAGTTAGTTCTTGGTGTGTGGACCAAATAAACTTGAAGTAATGCCTATAAATACCTCTTCCATATATTTGGAAAGGGGGGCATATTTTGTAAATCAGTTTTGAATCAATGTAAGTAAAGTTTTAAAAGTTAGTTGTAGTTGCTCCAAATCTTTCCAAAAGCTACTCTTCCCCAAAGAGGAGGATTTTTCTATTATTTCTTAGCATATTTTATTTACTACAGATTTATTTCAGTAATCTAGTTTTTGTGTGTTTCCTTTTCATGCATGTTTAATTTCAGTATATTTTCTTAGGAAGAAGTATTATTGAATAAGATTTTCTTTCTCCTTTTGCACACAAATTTAGACACCGCCTGGTTATAATGACACCAACTTGTCTATGAGTTGGTTAAATGACTGATAACACAACGAATCATCAAATGGTAGTAGTTTGGATAGGCTTCATAATTTTAGTCAAGAGATCAGTTCACTATTCAAATTTTCCCTTAAGTTCATCCTTGGTTTCTTTGTCCTTATCATATTTCTCTAGAAAATTACCCAGGGCCACCTGAACATCTTACTTTGCACCTTCATGGGTATTTTTCTCAAGAGAAAACCTAGAAATTTGATAATCATATTTTTGATTATCTCTCTATCTTTTCCTATAGTTGGAGTAGATATCTCATTGAATATTTCCCCTGTTTTATCAACTGATAAGTTAGAAAAAAATTTTGGTCACTTAGCTTTCTTTCAGGGAGTTAGAGTTAGAGGACTTAAATTGACAAAATCAATAATACACATTTTATTCTTTTGTTTCGATGTTTTCCTATGCAACGATGCATGAATAGAATAAGATAACTTAGAAGATAATATAGGAATTGTTACACTAGTACATGGGATATTTGATATGATTAGAGCACTGGTCATCGTTATGGGAAGTGGAAATGAAGTGATAATGATGGAGGTTGGAGTGAAAATGATGGCCTTAGGTGTGATTGGAATAGAAGTGGGAATGGAAAGAGATTTTTAGGAAGAGAGGTCTTAGAAGGAGACCCCATTACCAAAATATCTCCAGCTTTAGAGTGTTGAAAGGGAAGATAATACCTAGGCCATGGAGGGAGAAGTGGTAAGGAACGTAGAGATATTATGAAGAGAGGAAATGGAGGACATAGGTAGGAGGAAGAATGAGAGGTGGAGGAGACAGAACAACTAAGGGTAGTGAAGATGGAAAGGATAAGGAAAGAGTTGACTATGAAACTTGAGGAAATTGTGGTGACACACTCAAATCTCTTAGTGGATTGTAATTTTTGAGATACAACTCTTATAGTAGGAACCCTAGAAGAAGATCCCAAACGCCTACAAAAAAATAAATTTTACGTGGTTCAAAATGGGTTTGGGGTCGTCCTCCTTCCTTTTGATGGAGTGGGTTGACCCACTGATGACTGTGCTTGTACATATTATGTTTCCATTTGGTCTGATGCTTTAGGTGTAATTCAAAAGGCTATCAACCATTGGTAGGTCATTTACAAAATGAGGCCTCGCCCGTCCTTTATGTTACTACACTCTTTAATTGACCAATATATCTAAGGAAGAGGTTGATTTATGAAATTAACCTATGCATAGGAAGGATCCAACACCTAATTATCATCCTTTAGGCCCTTAGGAATGATTAAAATTCCATAGTGTCTATTTTCCTTCGGGTTAACATCTTAAATTCCCTCTCTCTCGACTACACACTCATGTCGAAAATGAATCCAAATGTCCTGTAGTTGAGGTATATACACACTAGTTGATCTGTTTTGTCAAATTTATCCTAATAATAAAAGTTAGTATGTAGATGGAATGTCTTCAGAGTCATCTAAGACATCTCTCCTTCAACATTTTTAGCCTTATGTATATTCATGCACGTATATCTTCCTATGGTTATGGGAAATTGGGCCCCGATTTGTGTCGATCATGTTGAATCTTATGATAATGAAGTAATTAATGAACCAAATCCATCAAAACCCACTTATCAGTTACTCATCTTGGAAATTTAAAAGGATCACATACAAACCCTGGCACCTTGATGTAAGTTAATGTTGGGAACTGTAGTTAAATAACTCCCCACTCCCATATTTCCTTCCAAGATTCATCTGAGATCCTCCAATTATATATATCTTTGTCAAAGAAGTACAAGAGAGATGTGAAGAAAGCGTCTCTTACCCTCCAAAAATGATTGGAACCTTCTTCTAGGGTAATTTGGATGTAGTACTCATATATCTAAACTGAACTCTTAACTCCCTTTGGATTTAGCTCTGGATAATATCTCATCCCCGCTATTGTGTATAACAGGTCCTGGTCATGAAAAAGGTGCCTAAATTTAAGACATCTTCTAGATGATAACAGATAGTATTTTTATGTTTTCACCCCACCGAATGAGATCCTTATTTTTATTAATTATGGCTATGTAGAGGTACATCCACACCTATAATTCCCTAGTATATGAAATGCACGTAACCTTGCTCAAGTATCATAATAATGTCATTAACCTCCCGAATAAAAATAGAGCAGAGAATTTTCTAGGGAAATCTTGATATAGTGCTTTTAGTTTTGGACAAGTAACTCTTAGTGACAATCCTTATGAAAACATCGTTCTCTACTATAAAATTCTCTAGAGTGGATTCTAGAGAGATAGTGAAATATTATTCAATGTTAGGAAGTCAGAGGAGGTTTGCAAAGAAATCAACATCCACCCCGATTACCATTGTGCCATCATCATCATTTATAGTGTGTGTATCTTTGTCAAAGTGATATGTTGTTATTAGTACCTAATCAAGACATGGCATAGACTAGGAAATGAAACTGCAAGAGGAAGTCCACTGTCATAAATAGCTTATATCCATGGTTTCTTGTTTTTGACCTTCACCCTTTCCCACGGAATTCAAACATATCTACATACCGAAATCAGTATCTCTAATATTTTCTACATCGAAGAGGTACTAGACGGGGGTCATACCCATTGGTAGCTATATTTCATCTTATCTTTCCCTTTTGATGAAGAACCGGAAATCTACCCTATTTAAAAACTTAAGAAATCAGAATTCGGAGTGGAAATATGTGCGTGTAAAACACCTTACAAAACCAACATGGACTTCCAAAATATGAAGTTCTAAAGTCAGAATTTATACCATGAAAATAAGCTTCAAAAGTCTGAACGATAAAGTTCCAAAAATATAAAATCTAAATTTCTGAAAACCCAAACTAAATGAACTTTCAAATTGCTTAACCTTCCAAATAACAAAGTTCCAAAATATCATAGTTCCAAACTTCGAACCAAAGCATCTTTGAAACCCAAAACTCAAAATCTTTGAAATCACAAATGAGAACTCCAAAAACATTTTTGGAATTGTGGGCCTACGAAAAACCTTGAACCTCTGAAAATAAAAATATCGAACTTGCAAAATTTTGGCAAAACCTAAAAAATGAACTCCCAAGCTTTGATCCTCGAAGTTCCACAAAATTCCTTGTTCTCGAAGTGCCTAAAATTCTTCTTTCATGTTTGGAAATTACCTTGCATTTTAGACTTGAAAAGCAATAAAAATAACAAGGGAAAGCCATTGTTTGGATTTAGGAACAAAACCTAGGAGGAAAGAAAGTGAGCCAAAAGAAAAAAAAAAGAAAAGGCAAAGCAAGAACCCCAAAGTTGGAATTAAAATGAAACTTACAAAACTTACCCAAATTAGCAAGAAAAACATGAAAAATGCTTCAAAAATCATTGTAGGGAGTATGGTGAGGGTGCAGGTGACTATCATCATGTCGGTGTACTTTAATGCTTTAGTAAAACTTATAGGTAAATTTTTTTGTATTTATAGGGAGGTAAAAATTTATTATTGAGAACTGACATGTGTTGGGTGTTTGGACATTTAATGACTTCGAAATCATACTTCAGTTCCTCAAAGTGCAAACTACATGCATCATGTAATATGAAATCCAAATTCAAATGTTGAAGATCCGAAATGCCGAAGATCGAAATCTTTAAAAATCTGAAAAGTGAAATTTTTGAAATGGCATACGAGGGGAATTCAGAAATCAGAAGTTGTCGTGCAAAAAAATGTAAAACACCGTTCGTAACCCAAAGTCCTAATTTCCAAACTTCGAATTCAGACTTTGAACTTCAAAATCAACCTTTATTTTGCATGCAAAATGTATGTTAAACTATGAAATATGAAAACTAGTGGAAAATGATGATAAGGAAATTTTTTGAAATAATATTTTCAAAACAATAAGGAATGGGAAAGGCGAAGAATTTTTGAAGAAAGTTTTAAAATCCCTCCCAACAAGGGTAACTTGTAAAGTTAATATTTTTGTAGTTTTTGCACGCCCGATGGGACAATCTAAGAGTTGGTACTCCTCTTAGCATTGCATAAATCAAAGTACTGACGATTCTACATATCTCGTATTTTCATATTTATTATATTAACTTATGCAAAGAATTCAGACAAGATATTCTTCCAAGAGAGGAAATCAACAAAATATTGAGTTATCTTTGTCTCCTCCAAGAAGAAAAGGTGAAGCTTCATCGTCATCTTGTAGAGGTCATTTGACACCTCCTTTTGGAAGGTTTCCTCCACCAAGAGACAATCAATCACTCATCGTCATGGCTATAAGAAACCAAGTTTTCCCTCCTTTTAATGTTGGAAACCTTCTTGTATTATCCCAACAAGATGTTATACCCATGACTGCCTCTCAAAAAAATTCCTTTCTACAAAAGAAACCAACGTTTACTCCCATGAACATATTCGGGATGTGTCTAGCATCTATGCAATGTAAAATATCACATAAGACAATGTTGCAATCATGATTTTCACTACTTCCTTTAAGGGAAAATCACTCCAATGGTTTTGTGGGTTAACAACTGGTACTATACACACTTGGGATGAGTTGGGAGAAAATTTTTGAAAATAGTTCAAGGATAAGAGTGATCACCTATCACTCATGGAGCAACTAACCACTATAAAGAGATGCCCCAATAATTTATGAGTGATTTCAACTTCTAATTCTAAAATACTTTGAATAGGATTCCAACATTGATAAAACCATCCTGAATAAAGCATTCAAGTACCGCCTAAGATATTTAAATAGTGATGTTGTGGTTATGATCTAATCAATGGGAGGAATGACATTTCCCGATTCTTATGACATTGTCATAAGAACGGTGACCTTTGTTTGATTTAGGTCAGGGAAATTCACTCTGAGATCACCCATGATTTTGTATAATGAAATTCCTACTAATCAACCAACCATTTCTCCTCTTCTGGCGTGGTCTAACCAACCACTCATCCTGCGCCTCCCTAATAAAATTATCTCCATGAGGTTAAAAATTGATTCAAACCTTTGGAAATGAATTGGTAGCCCTTAAGAGACAAAATTTCTAGTATGCTCATCCTTACAAACCTCAAAAACAATAGTATCACCCTAATAGGAAACCTTTTCAAAATAACAACCAATCTCAAAATCATGTTTCCAATGTTAAACCCCTAAATGTTAAGGCTCCCCTTGCTACTAGTTCCTCTAGAACCATTGTCCCCATATGAAATAATGTAATTCAAGATTCGAATAGTGTTATCCATGTTCCCAATCCCATAATCAATATATATGCCCCAATGGAGTGCTTATTCAATCCCTCGTTGTCCGGAGCATATTTTCATCGATAGAACAAACAAAGGATGTAGGTTTACAAATATTTGTTGACAATTCAGATGCCTCAATGGAGACTACCTTACTAAATTGGCAAGAGGAATATTTTGTGGGTTTAATATAGACTCTACATCAGTAGCTGCTAATAATCATTTGAAAAATAAAAATACAATCTCATCCCCAAATGGTTGATCAAGTATCTACCTCTCAATCTCGTTCGCAAGTGGTTGCGAAAAATATGCAAGAAAAGGGTTGTTGGAAACACGGACCAATCAAAATGTGAGGAAATAAAGTTATTCGGTGTCATAGTACCAAATAACCATTTTCCAAAGGAACGTTGGTAGAGTAGGAGGTATTCCCTTTAATATTTTCAAAAAAATGAAGAAGACCAACTTGAATGTCACTATGTTTGAATAACTTTCAACTCCTTCTCAAAGAAACCTATTACAAGAGGTTGTTAAAAGGTTTTAGTACCTCTGGTGAAATGGTGAGTCATGAAACATCAACTTCTACAAGCTTGTGTCAACTAGAATGAAGAAGTGCTCCTAACACCAATAATTTCTTTTCATTGTATATTTGTTTAATTATTAGTAATCACCTTGTACATAACTACATGATAAACTCTAAAACTTGTAGTTAAGTCATGTGTAAAAAGCTTGTAGATGTACTAGGTATCCAATATATGCTAGTCTTAAGAGGAGTTGTTTAGTTGGATGGAACAAAGGTTCAAACTATTGGGATTATCAAGAATATCCAATTTAATATTCATGCATGTCCTATCTTATCATTCACATAGGGCATATCAGTCATTGATCTTCCACCTTTCTTCACCATATTCTTATCAAGGGACTTCACTTCCAAAATGGGTATTTATTTGTCTACCCATTGGTCACACATGCTTCTCGGAACTGTGCAGTGCGGAACTAAGGAAGCCATATGGGTAGAACCAATCTATAAAAATCATGTAGAATCCTATATTGTCAATCCTATAAGTGGATATTATGCTATTTATGATCAAGAAGAATAAATTAAAGATCATGAGTCCACCACTCTTGTAAAAGAGGTCCTTGATATTGTAATTGATGATGTAAGTATGAAGCATAAATTTGATCCCTATATTGAGGCATTGGCGCGTAAGAAGAATTTGGTTTGTTTGTTTTAGAGGAAATTGGGTTAGGCACGTATTATATTCATGAAGAAGGAACGGTTATACCCCATCTTCTTAAAACTCAAGATGACCTTGAAGGACTGTGGAAAATCTTTTTCAATGGTTTAAGGAGTAAGAATGGAGCAGGCACTAGTGTCATGTTGATTTCTCCACAAGGTAAAACATATTTCTCATCTTTTCAACTTCAATTCAGTTTTATTAACAATGTGGCCAAATACGAAGCACCAATGCAAGGAATCCAGTTGGCACAAAGAAAAGGAATAAAATCATTAGTCATTTTCAAAGTGATAGAAAGCTAGTCATTGCATCAAGTTAGACCTTGATGTGTATCAAAGAATGTTATTCTAAGGTCATACAAGAAAATGGTGTGGGATTTGATCAAATAATTTGACAATTTTGGAATCCATGTGGTTCATACAAATCAAAATCAAGATCTAGATAGGCTTACCATAGTTGGTTTGCGATGATGTACCCGTTGATATCATGAGAGATGAATGGTAACCCATTAAAATGGTTGTTAGACCAAAGTAATGAAAAATGAAGGAAGTTGGAAAATATTCAATAATGATAAAAAATATATATTATTTTTGTAATGCCTCCTTTAATTATAAAATAATAAAATAAAAAATAATAATAGATAAAATATAGATAAATAAATTTAAAAGAAATTAAGAATATAGTAAAAAAGCCCGTAAAGGGGTGGATTAGGAAAAAACCCTTCCCACGTTTTGGAAACGCAAAGCCTACAATGCGTTGGGTTAGGAGGTTAGGCGATCGGTTTGGGGGCACAGAGATCTCGCACACAAAAATGAGTTTGTTGAAATGGCCTTGGAAACTTTCAAGCAAATGCAATGATTCATGCAAAGCTAGACTCCACAACTGTTTCAACATCCTCCCAGGCCGTGCCACACACCCCTGCGTGGGAAAAATGAGGACATTGGAGAGAGGGATTTTGTCAGATGTTGTTGCAGTAGCTAATGCTTTGGGGACAGAGTATGGGTGCTCATCAAAGCAAATGGAGGAGGATTTTTGTATGTTTAGCTTGTCACGCTGCCAGCATCCTCCCAGCCGCGGCCCGCACTCCGCGTGGGATCCTAGCAAATAAAAAAAAAAGCAGAGGAACCTTGTCGATGTTGCAGTCTCACAAGTGCCCTAGTAGATACATGTGAAAAATGTGGAAGCATGCGATCTGTTCATCTAAATGCATGGAAGAAATGTAGTTCCATGGACTGCAATGATTTCGGGATATGCACAAATGGGTTTTGTTGAAATTGCATTGAACCTTTCCAAGCAAATATGGTTGGATAGTTTGAATCCACACCACCAACCTTTGCTGATATCTTCCTAGCTATCACAAAATGGGAGCTTTAGAGCAGTAGCATGAAGAATTCACCATTATTTTCGATATAAAAGTGGCATTCATCAAAACATCATGGAAAGATAATAGTTTTTTTTAATGTCTTGTCGGTGCCCAGCTTTGGCATGTATGCAAAATGTGAAGGCATACACAACACATGTGAACTATTCAACAAAATACCTGAAAGATATGTGGTCTCCTAGACTCGTAATGATAGTAGGATATGTAAAAAAATTTGGGTCTCGTTAAAAGGTGTTTGAACTGCTTAATAGAATGCCTCAAAGAAATGTTGTCTCATGGAATGCCATGATGGCAGCATATGCACAAGATGGATGCATAAAAAAAATGGCCTATGATCTGTTGGAAGAATGCCTTAAGAGATGTGGTCTTATGGAACCTACCCTGACCTTGTAAGCTTCATTTTTGGTTTAATTAGCTTTCAACCATGCAGTTCAAAGGCATGAGGGTTGTAAATACTTTGATGGCATGAGTTCCTCTTGTAGAATCACGCCAAGAATTATTGCCTCACCTCTTCCAAGTGCAAGATTTTGGACTGTTATGTTAGAACCATTAATTAATGCTTCGTATGCATTGTATTTGAAAGCCGTTAATCAAATTTTTCGTATGCACAAAAATGGATTTTTTTGAAAGGCGTGTGATCTCGTTAACATAGAAAATGCGGTCTCTGGGATCGGGATGACTTCTTGAAAACACAAAATGGTTCTTTTTATGAGACATGGGTCCACAAAAATGGCTTGGTTTGCACATGACTACCGACATCGATGACAACAATGGTGGTCTTGACGGATCGCGAGTGTAAACCGCTTAGAGCCCTTATACCGTTTTTGCTCATCGTTTCCAGGCATGGTTCTTCTTCCCTTACCTCTCATAACTTCCGTGTTTTAGTTCTCTTTTGCAACTAAATAGATTTTTAAATTATTAGGATTTTTAATACGTATAAATGTCCCTTCAACTCATTGCAAAACAATAGAGTGTTGTGTCGTAACTCTCGAAGTCATTATAACTCGTCTACTTTTAACCATGAACTATCACCCTCGCTTCGAGATGATTTAGAAAACTCGTACCCTTCTTGATCACTCCAATATAATTTTATCGACCAGATGAATTTCACTTCCCATTGTTAAAGTTGACCTTCTCTTGGTTTTAAATAGTTAAATTTTGCTATTTTCGGAGACTCACCAAGTACCCTTCGCAACTTTGGAAACGAGATGTGAAGTTTCATTCGTCTACCTTAGTACGAGGAGTCACCTTGATTTTTGGTTTGACCCTAAATGATCATACGACATCCTTTTGACACTCTTATAGGAGCCCTATTACATCGGTTTACAATAGTAGAGAGTTGTTAAAACTAGAAAGTTGGCTATCGTTTTGTACCACCATTTGAAACCCAGAAAGAGAAATCACATTCCATCTTCGCAAACCTCTAACATTTATAATAGAAAAATGCATGGAACATTCAAGTATAGGAAAGAGAACTTTTTTGATAGTTTTACTGAATCCATTTTGTAGGCCTCGGTCATAGTTTGACGAGGTCAAACTAGTCCAATTTCATTTTGTTGCTCCAGAAAACTTGTCGTCGTTTGAACATGGTTTTCTAGTTCTCACTCCCGTTGACTCTGATGAATTCTCTTTATATAGGGGAACTAGTAGGAGATGTCTCATTGCATGCTTCTCCATCAAACGTCAGTTATGGACATGGTTTTCTGGGTGCTCGAGCCAACTTTTGTCATTTTACAACTGGGTGAACTACGACCAGTGGCCCTGGAGAACTAACTACCAAACGTAAATTGTTCGCTCTTTTTCAATTCCGTCAGTTTCTATGAGTTCTTGGTATATCTGGGGACACGTAAAAATTTAATCGTGGCATGCTTTCTCATCAGAAGATAACCTTTAGAAGTATTTTCTTAGCCTCCAAGCCCGTTTTGAACGTTTTGCAGCTAGTGAGAAAATGTAATAATAGAAAGTTACAGGACCTCGTAGGGTTGCCAAATCACCCTGAAATGTTTAAACACATGTAAATAACTGTTTAAAACACTATAATGAAACTTGTTGTGTGTATTAGAACTTTTGACCAAAATGGTGTTTTCTCTCTCTTCCCTTCTCTTTCTCTCTCCTGGGTTACAAAAGAAGCAAAATGAAATGTAATGAATACATGTCTCTAAACCTTTTTGTTTCGATTGCTAATTGTAATTTTTTTATCTTATATAAATGGGAAACTGAAAAATGACAATTATGATTGATTAGGGTGGATGCCATGCCAGCGAAATTATCGCTAATATCATGCTCACGTGGGTTTTGCAGGATGGAAGAATGATGACGAAAAAGGCGATGTGTAATTTTAATTATTGTAATTGTAATTTTTATAGGTCATTGTAAAAGGAATAACTATCTAATGTAGTCTCTTATTACGTAAAAGTTATAATTGAATTTTTTTTATATGCATGAGATGCTAGTTTTAGGGATAACTTAGGAAATGTGCATCTAATCACCGGTTCAATTTGTTTCTTAGTTGTGTATGGAAAAAAGGGTTTGATTTATACATAGTAAATTGAAATTGACATTACTATCTTGTAGTACTTTCTCATTATTTAATAAACAATTAAATTAATTACTCGGTTATCTTCTTACCTTGTTGATCAGGGGATCATTTCTGAAAGTTCCCTAAACATCTCTAAATGGTTTCAGTGTAGAAGATCATCTCGAGAGCTTTCCAACGACTATGAGAACGCGACAAACGGACATCGGGAGCTCTAGATATGTTCGGTCAAAGTTCGGTCAATGGGAAAGTCAACTCTGGTCAACTGGTCAATATTGGACCGAATCGCACTGTGACACGTGGCTTGCCAACACTCGTCGAATTTGCTCGATTTTCCTATCGGGAGACGACAAGTGGACTACAGGATTACCGAGTTAATTATTTCATACCACATTAGAGGGGTCGAAATTATATTGGTAAGTCCACTTTCCAAATGGCGCATATATGCCAATGCCACATATATATATTAATGTGTATACATTAATATTAACTCCTACACAGCCACCAAACATATGTTTCCACGTGGAAGAAGGTGGTAAGCGGTGGTAGGGGGCGGTTATAAGCCCAACGTGGTCATTGACCACTTCATTGGCGCGTGGAAAGGCTTAATAAAGCCTAAACTATTATTAGCCTTAGCCGCTTTATTGGGAATTAATCCCATTTCAAACAAATCCACTCCACATGGGATTTTAACCCATTTAAAAATACAGCCGCGCCAAACTTGGGATTTAATCCCATTAAAACGTGTAATCCGCCCAAATGGGAAATATTTTATCCCAAATTCTATGCTACGGGCTATGGTATTTTTAGCCTAAGGGATAATATGGAATGCATTTTTTAAGGGCCCTATTTTTTGTATAAATAGGGGACCCATTGCATTGTAACACACACATAACACACAAACTCGAAGAGAAGCTCATTCCTAGAGCGCTGAAGGTGAAGTCCGAGCCAAGAGGAGAATGAGAAATTGTTGTGTGAAGACCTAAATTATTTAGG
Source organism: Taxus wallichiana var. yunnanensis (assembly GCA_018340775.1). Classification (NCBI taxonomy): domain Eukaryota; kingdom Viridiplantae; phylum Streptophyta; class Pinopsida; order Cupressales; family Taxaceae; genus Taxus; species Taxus wallichiana. The sequence continues at coordinate 324,408,043 of CM031244.1, forward strand.
CATTATTATTTTTTATTATTATTGACCTATTATTTGTTAGGCAATAATAATATTTGTGGCTAGGAGTTATTCAAACTACCTAGTCGGCCCATAGCGCCACACCAATTGCTTGCAAATCCTGGATTGTTGACCGGAGTGCTAGTGTCGCATTGTTAGCGTCAAAGGCCGATCGGCCGAAGGATATTGACGCCAGAAGGTGGAAGTCGGGTGCTATTTTTCACCCTTGTCATCCGAAGGTCTGGTGTACTGATAGGCAAGTAAAATTCCATTAGGTTTTCTTGTGAAAGTACTATTGTAACTTACAAGTTTTGACTAGTGGAACGGTTCGACCACGAACCCGGAGACGTAGGCAATTGCTGAACTCCGTAATCAATCTGTGTGCAATTGTCATTTTTGTCTTGCATTATTTTAAAATTGATTACTTAAAAGGAGTAAATTATCGGTGAATAATTAAAGCCTACAAGGGTCCGAGATCAGGTAGTAATAATCTGCTATTTTCGGATCACTTGCAGAACATAATAAAGAGTGTTAATGGGAACACTCAACCTTAATAAAATATTTGTGCATAACTTGCTTGCATGTGTGACCTTTTTTACCATATAAGAAAATTTAAGACCGTAGAACAACCTTAAACTTTGCACTCAATGAGACCTCCTAGGTTAGGTAAATAAAACCCCTAGAAGGAGTTTACCGTCATAGTCATTATGTCTAGCGACATGGTCGTGAACCCATATTTTAGGAATGACATGGTCCGACTTTATCCAGAGTATGCGGTTTCCTTCTAGTTTTGGTAATCGCGAGAAGAATGTCCTCTCTTCAGGTCCGACACTAGGCTAAGTGGTGAAGACCACCTTGGAAGTCACCTTATGAGTCCTTGTTAGAAGGAATGACTAAGTGGTGTAACCTTCCCATCTATGGAGTAGGTAGAGATATTACTCCCTTGTATCCTATTGGATTTCCGGGCCTTACGAAATTAGATCTAGAAATTAACTTCATCAGTGAATGAAATCCCTATTGGATCCAAATGACCTAAATGAAGATCGCGATATAGTTGTTCTATGTCTTGCATTCTTGTTAGTGAACCCTTTTGTCCCTCATAGATAAATGTCTTGTCTTAGGCTTGTGAAAATTTAGTGCCTTGATCTTTCACAAAAGGATTATAGGGTAAATACATTTTAACCTTAATCACACCTATAATAGAGATTTAAGCCCTTGGTGAAACAGAATTACACTTAACCATGTGCTTCTTTAATATGTCGACAAGTAATTTCGTAACTATTATGTTTAAAATGATAGTAATAATAAGACCCTAGTGCGAAGCAAAAGTAAATCATATGAGAGTGAAACCAAAATTTGAGGTTAGGGATAAGGTCACCGGGAGTCCTTATGACTTAATTTAAACATCTTCATGTGTTATAAAGAATATACATTGCCTTGGTGTGACCAAACATTGGAAAAACAAAAGATATACCTATAAAAATCAAATTTGGAATTTAACAATCTATTGAACTATAATAATAATGGTAGCGAAATAACTATTCCGTGATCGATGGATGTTCTTGGGGAAAAAAGCTATTTCAATCTATGTCTTCCTTAATCCAAAGATTTCATCCTGACATCACGTTAGGTTCACTTGTGTAACAAGGTTAAATTCTAAACTTTGAATAAGCATTTTGGGAAGCCTAATCTTAACACAAGAATGAGAGAGTTAGAATTTTATATAGAATTTGAAATATGGAAAATACTTATGTAAGTTATGAAGATTTGTCATAAGGGTAAAGAGCAAATCAAATGGTTGAACAATAAGTGAAAGGTTAAACGAATTTTTGGAACATGTAGATGGAAAAAGGGAAGAAATTTTGCTTACATAATAATGTTATTGGATGTTTAACGTACTCTAGAGGTAACCATGGAAATGTTGTGTTGTGGGTTGTCAATCCTTGAGCCCTTTATTATTGTGGTCGTGTTATTGCTAGTATTCGTTTGTTGGGAAAAGTGTGGCATCGACATGCCGATGTCATCTTCATGTTTCTATGTGAGTTGATGAATTATGTGTTTGTCGCATGTGAGTCGAGTTACGTACTTGGAGCCCTTATGGTGTTGTGTGTAGTGAGAAACGTAAGTTAAAAAAAAAAATTCCCGGTATTTTACTTTATTGTATTTGGGTGTGTAAAATGTGGGCACTACACTTTTCCTATATGAGGAAGATGAATTTTCATTGAAGAACCAAGACAAAATTTAGGAAGCATATAACGATCAAATTATACAATTGAAAACTAATAAATTTCCAAAGAGTTTAGTTACTCTAGAATAGATTTTCAATTTGGATGACCATGTTAATAGAGAAAGTGCCAATATGGTAATCAAGGAAGATGATTTTGAGTAGGTTCAGGTTGCGGAAGAAAAGTTTCTGAAAATTGGGAAAGTGTGTTCTCTCAAAGAAAAGCACACTTTTTTTTGGCCTTTACCATGAGTTTAATGATATATTTGCATGGAGCTATGAATACCTTCATAGTTTTGATCTAGGATTGGCATATCACACTATCAAACTTGATTCAAATGTTAAGCCAGTTTGGCAAAAACAAAGGCCAATCAGCTCCAAGATTGAGCCACTTATGAAGAAAGAGCTTTCAAATCTCATCAAAGCTAGTATCATCTTCCCAATCAAACATTCCTCCTGGGTGGCTAATCTAGTTCCAACTAGGAAGAAAAATGGATAAATCAGGTTATGCATAGACTTCGAGACTTGAACCAATCCTATCTCAAGGATAATTACCCTCTTCCATCTATGGAGCAGATTCTTCAAACAATGGCAGGAGCAGAAAGGTTTTCCTACTTGATGGTTATTTAGGCTATAACTAGATTTTGGTTAAGGAATCAGATCAATTTAAAACAACTTTCACTACCAAGTGGGGTATGTATGCATACAATAAAATTCCTTTTGGATTATCCAATATTAGAGCTACTTTCTAATGAGATATGGATATGGCCTTCAAAGGGCTAATAAATGACATGATCCTTGTTTATCTTAATGACATAACAATACATTCCAAGTATGTAGAAAATCACATTTCCTAGTTGGAAAAGGTCTTCAAGCGATGTAGGGAATTTGGGGTCTCACTAAATCCCAAGAAGTGCATTTTTGTAGTGCATGAAGGAAAATTGTTAGGGCATATTGTTTCAGCGAAGGAATCTCTATTGACCTAGAAAGGATTCATGCAATTTTAGTTTTGTCTCTTCCAAGCCATAATAAAGGCATTCAGAGTTTCTTAGGAATAATAAACTTTGTGAGAAGGTTTATACCTCAGTTACCTTGGAAAAACCATTAATGGCCATGTTGAAAAATAACATACCCTTTAGATGGAAAAAAGAAGGAAAATATATATTCAAATCCATTAAGACAACTATCTCCCAGGCCCCTACATTGGTGAATCCCAGGTATGAAAAATATTTTATCCTCTACACCTTTGTAGGATAGGAAATTATTGCAAGGATTCTCACTTAGCAAAATGATGATTTTATGGAGCAACCTATTACTTTTTTCAGCCGGAACCTTAAATATCATGAGCTCAAATACTCATTTATCAAGAAATAGGCTTTTGTTGTCATTCAAGCACTGAAGAAATTCAAGAATATATTTTATAATAATCGATATAGTTGATGGTGTCACATCTAGGGGTAAGGATTTCCTGGTGTATAAGGATATGAATGAGAAACGAGTTAGATGGATCACCAAGTTCATGGAGTATGACATGCATATCAAAGTAACTAAGCTAGTTAGAAGGAAGGGCTTATGTTAAAAACTCATTGTGGATTTACAATCTAAAAAGGAAGGAGACACGGTGCTGCACAATCATTCCTAAGAGAATACCTCGACTAATTGGCTATCAAAGATGAAGAATTTTCTTCTATTAGGAGATTATCTCCTTAGCTTGGATAAAACTTAGAGGTGAAGTTTCCGATTTCAATCCATTGCTTATGTTCTTGTGGATGGTGTTCTTTTTGCAGAGACTTGAATGCTTTTCTTCTCCGGTATATAGGACTATAAGTAAAAACAAAATACTTGAAGAATTTCACAATGGTTTATTAGGAGGATACTTCTCAGTGATAACCACCTCTACGAAGATCATGAGGGATGGTTATTATTGTCCAGATTTGTTTAAAGATGCCCACTAGTGGGTGATAAGATGTAAAGAATGTGCCTTTTTCATAGGGAAGAAGAAGTTATCTTCCCTTTATATCCATCTGATTCATGTAGATCAACCCTTTGTTTAGTGGGAATTAAATTTTATTGGAGTGATCAATCCTCCATCTAGTGGTGGACATAAGTGGATTCTTATTGCAATAAACTATTTTAGTCGGTGGACAAAGTGAAGGAAGGAAACAAGAATTTTTTTTTGGATTTCTTGGAAGGTATTATGACTATATTTGGTGACCCTTTATATAGTGATTTCAGATAACACCATGGTCTTTCTCGATCTGAAACTCAGTGAGTGGGCTATTAAAAATGGAGTGTACTTTAATACTTCATCCAACTATTACCCGTAAGGGAATGGTTTAGCTAAGTATAGTAACAAAAATTCATATGGATCATCAAGTGAACAATGGAAAATAATAAATGTACTTGGCATACACAACTCAAGACTTCCTTATGGGCAGACATGATCATGCCTAAGAGGGCCATAGGAAATTCCCCTTTCATGTTTTTATATGGTAGGGAATCAAAACTCCCTTTATCTCTGGAATTTCCCTCCTTGGAGTTAGCACATCAATTAGAGGTTATGGATAGTGATCTTATGATGGTTAGCTTTTCTGAATTGATGGAATTACAAGAAGTTATGAACAAAGAAATGAAGACTTTGGAATGGCTTTATGCCCAAAATAAGAAGACTTTTGGCAGGAACCCATCTCACAAAAATTTTCAAGAAGGATATTTGGTTCTCAAATGGGATTCTAATAGGGCCAAGCTAGGAATGCACACAAAGTTTTTTTCTCTTTGGACTGGGTCATACATTATTACTAGTTGCAAAGAGGAAAATTTATTTTACCTATCAAGACTTAAAGGAAAATCACTTCCTATCCCCGTGAATGGGATACATCTCAAAGCTTACTTTTACGAGGTTTTACCATGTACAATATTAGCCTAGGTTTACTTCCTCCAAGAGTTTTACACATTTCTTGGTCTATTGTTTTTGGATTTTTGGTTTTTCCTTTTTTGTTTTTTCTTTGTGTTTTTGTTCTAAGTATTTTCAAGGTTAAGGACTCTTTTACCCAATTGATTGTTGAATGCTCTGAACTAATTCTTAACAGAAAATATCCCAATTTTTTTCAAAAATATTAACTTAACAAGTTATTTTTTTTTTGGGAGGGATTTTAAAATTTTATTGCAAATTCTTCACCTTGTCAATCCCTTAATGTTTCACTAATTTTGTTTCAAAAATTTTCCTTATCATCATTTTCCACTAGTTTTCAGATTTGAGTTTGACCTACATTTTCATGCAAAATGAAGGTTCAAAGTGCAAAGTTTGAAGGCTGATTTCGGGATCTCATAATTTCACACTTCGGGTTCCAAAGGGTGTTTTATGTTTTTTGTGTGATTTACTTCCAATTTCCAAATTCCCCTCCTTCACCATTTTATAACTTTTAATTTTTTTATTTTTGGAGATTGAACTCGATCTTCAAAGATTTTGGATCTTCATCAATTCCGACTTGGATTTCAGATTGCATGTTGCATGCATTTTACACGCCGAATTCCAAATTCTAATTTCCGAAGGCATTAAATGTCCAACCACCCGACATGTGTCAGCTCGTAGTAGTAAATTTTTACCTCCCTATAAATACGTGAGTTTTTACCTATCATTTTTATGAGAGGATTAAAGTACACTAACATGTTAACAATTAATGCACCCCCATGTGATTTTCAAAGATATTTTTCACATTTTTCTTGCTGATTTGGGTAAGTTTTGCAAGTTTCATTTTAATTCCAACTTTGGGTTTCTCTCTTTACATTTTATTTTTTTTTTCGGATCACTATATTTCCTCCTAGGTTTTTTTCCTAATTCCAAACAATGGCTTTCCCTTCCTTGTTATTTTTATTTCTTTTGAAATTTAAAATTCAAGGTAATTTTTAAACAGAAATAATAATTTTGGGCACTTCGAGAACAAGGAATTTTGTAGAAATTCAAGGATCGAGATTTGGAGTTCGTTTTAAGGTTTTTACAAAAATTTTACAAGTTCGGTATTTAAATTTTTGAGGTTCATGGTTTTGTCACAAGCCCAAATTTCTAAAGTTATTTTTCAAAGTTCTCATTTTGGATATAAAAGGTTTTGAGTTTCGGGTTTTAGAGGTTCTTTGGTTCGAGTTTGGAACTCTACTCTTTCAAACTATATTATTTCATAACTCTTTATTTTGGAGGTTCAATGTAGAAGTTCTTTGAGTCCGGGTTTTCATAAATACGGATTTTAGATTTTCGAACTTAATCATTCAAGGTTTTTAAGTTGATTTTCATGGTGTAAGTTCTGATTTCAGAGCTTTAGAATTTAGGATTTTGGAAGTCCGGGTTTGTTTTGCAAGGTGTTTTGCATGCACATATTTCCACTCCAAATTCTGATTTTTTGATTTTTTTAATAGATCATATGACTTGTTCTTCATTAAAAGGTAAATACAAGATGAAATACAACTACCAATGGGTATTTCCCCTTTTAGTATCTCTTCTAATGTAGAAAATATTGGAGATATAGATTTTGGGCATGTAGATATGTCTGAATTCTGGGAAAGGGTGAAGGCCCCAAACAAGAAACCATGGATGTAAGATATTTATGATAGTGGAATTCCTCTTGCAGCTACATTTCCCCAGTATATGCCATGTCCTGAGTTTGTACTTACAACATCTCACTTTGACAAAGCTACACAAACTATAAAGGATGATGATGGCATAATGGTAATCAGGGTGGATAATGATTTTTTGAGGACCTTATGAAGCTTCCAGACGTCAAAGAATATGCCACTATCTCTCTCGAATCCACTCTAGAGAATTTGGTAGCAGATTTTGATGTTTGCATAAGTATTTTCTCTAAGAGTTACTTGGCAAAACTAAAAGCACTATGTCCAAATTTCCCAAGACAATTCCCCATCTAAGTTTATTCAGAGGTTAATGACATTATTATACCATTGAGAAAGGTTACGGGTCCTTTTTCTACTAGGAAATTCTAGGAGTGGATGTACCTCTACATAGCCATAATTAAGAAAAATAAGGATCTCATTCGATGGGTGAACACATAAGCAATGTTATATGCTATCAGCTAGAAGATGTGTTAAGTTTAGTAAAAATTTCATGACCTCCTACCCGTATACGTAGCAGTTGGGGATGGGAGATTATTCAGGGCTAAATCTAAAGGGATTTAAGAGCACAATTATAATATATGATTATTACCCCCAAATTACCTTAGCGAAGGTTCCAATCATTTTTGAAGGGTAAGAGATGCTTTTTCACAACTCTCTTGTAATTATTTGACAAAGATTTATATAATCAAAGGATCTTGGATGAATCTTGGAAGTAAATATGGGAGTGGGTAGGTATTCACCTATAGTTCCCAACATTCACCTACATCGAATGCCAAGATTCCTAACTAATAAGTCAGTTTTGATGGATTTCGTTTAGAAATTACTTCATTACCATAAATTTTAACATGATCAACACAAATCAAGCACCCACTTTCCCATAACCAAAGGAAGATATACGTACGTAAATATACATAAGGATAAAAATGTTAAATGAGAGATGTCGAGATGACTCTAAATACATTCCATGTGTGCACTAAATTTGATTACTCGATAAATTTGGAAAAATGGGATAAACTATCATGCATATACCTCAACTAGAAGACATTTGGATTCATTTTCAAGATGAATGTGTAGTCAAAGAGATGGAAATTGAGAGGCTAAACCTAAAGGAAATAAACCGTTATGGAATTACAGTCATTCTTGAGAGCTTAAAGGATGATAATCAGGTCCTGGATCCTTCCTATGTAGAGGGTAATGTCACAAATTATACTCGGCCTAGGATAGATTGGTCAATTGAAGAGTGCATTATCACGAAGGATAGGGTAAGACCCATTTGCAAAGAACCTACCAATTGTTGACAACCTTGGGAATTTCACCTAAATTATTAGACCAGTGGCCACAAACTATCTACAAACATAGTTTTCATTGGGTTAAATGACTCCATCAAAAGGAAGGAGGTCAACCCCCAAACCGATTTCCAAACCACGTAAATTTTCTTTTGTGTACAAGGGTTCATGATCTTCTTTCGGGGTTCCTACTAAAAGAGTTATATCTCTAAAATTACAATCAAATGAAGTTATAGATTTGAGTGTCTCACCAAAATTCCTCAAGTGTCGCAGTCACATCTCTCCTTATATTTTCCATCTTTTCCATCCTCGGTTCCTATCTCTTCAACCTCTCACTCTTCCTTTGACCGTGTCCTCTATTTCCTCTTTTTACATTCTCTCTACGTACCTTATCGCTTTCTCCCTCGATGGCCCATGTATTATTCTCCCTTCCAACAATCTCAGTTGGAGATATTTTCTAAATGGGGTATCTTTTTACAACCCCTCTTCCCTAACACTATCTTTCCATTCCCACTTTTGTACCACTCACACCGATGCCATCCTTTCCACTCCACCCTCCATTGTTATCACTTCATTTCCACTTCTTGATTTGACTACCAATGCTCTAATCATTGAAACTATCCCAAGTACTATTGTAACAATTCTTAAATCATCTTCTAAGTCATCTTCTTCTATTATTATGTGTTTGCATAGGAAAAAAAGAAACAGATGAAGAAATTACGTATTATTGATGTTGTCTATTTAAGTGATTTAGATCTAACTCCTAGAAGGAAAGATAAGCAACTCGATAGTTATTTATAACTTATCATTTGGTCAAATAGGGGAAAGATTCATTGAGATAGTTACTCTAGCTGCAAGAAAAACTAGAGAGAAAATCATAGCAATTGATTATCAAATTTCCAGTTTCCTCTTAGGAAATCTACTCATGAAGGTGTTAATAAATATGTCCAGTGGCCCTAGGTAATTTTGTAGAGAAATATTATAAGGAAAAAGTAACTAAGGATGAACTTAAGGGAAATTTAAACAGTTAAATACTCTCTTGAAAAAAATTACATAGCCTATCTAGACAACTACTTCCCTCACTATTCCTCATAGTTTCGATGACACATCTTTTCATATAGTGGAAAAAAATTGACAAAAAGGGAAAGCGGTAGGATGTTGAATAGAGAGCTTAATTCAGGAGGTGGACCCTTTGATGAAATATTTTGTGGACTTATATGGAGAATTATGTGCGGAAAAGGATACTACCTTGAGGTGAATGGAATCCTCACCGAGCAGGAGAGTGATATATTAGATCTTACCCTTGAAACATGGAAATAAATTTGAAGTGTCATATCATACTTATTTTTTAATGAAGGTGTTATATATGATGTTTCAAAACCTTTTGAATTCAAGGAAATCTATGAATTTCAGAGCTCGAGTGTTGTAGGAGCTCATGGAAAAATTGAAGGATAAACAATTTGAAGAAATGGATGGTTTGAATGATATATTCAAATAATTTGATAATATCAACTGTAAGTTTCTAGATGAAAATGTTGATATTTTTCCATTTGAACTAATTACTACCCGTTTTAAGAGTCTAGTAAGTAAAGATGATGATGTGGCCAAGTCTTTTAATATTGATAATATTTAGATGTTGGTATCTTATCAAAAATTCTCAAACCAGCTCAAGAAGGCTATCAAAAAGACTCAATAATACCAAAAGGGTTGCCAGAGAAACTGAATCAAGAGATATTATGACTCATTATGCATGTGGAATCGATGAGGAAGAGGTATAGGAATTATTAAATGAATTTTTGAATATAAGAGTAGGTTATCTACAGAGGAGAATCAAGAAGAATCAGAAAAGGAGAAGGATGTTATCATCCCTAGCTAGGTGAGGAAGCCATTGGTGGACAACCTCTGAGCTTTGGAACCAATGGGAGTTGCAAGATTGACTCAATAAAAATTGTGCAACTATTTTTTCTATTTTCATAGGAGGTTGTTACCTAAACATTAATGCATTCTATTTTTAGTAGGAAGTAGTTAGAGAGTTGAGTTATAATCAATCAATATCCTTAGTCTATAAATAGGAGAATGCATTATGTTCCAAAAAAAATGATCTTATTGTGAAGAGGCTCTATTATTTTTAGGAGCCCAAGAACAATATTTAAGCCCTTGATATATTCAGAACACCATTTTTCCTTCAAATACTTGGTATATTGTGTAATTCTAAAATTTGTATAATACTTGTGAATTCTTAATTCCTTGTATGTAGTGAATTAAATTTCCTTTACATCAGTTATCTTATTTCAATTAGTTGTGATTTAAATATTTCTATTTCAGGTTGTGGAGAATCTTAAATCCCTTATGTTATTAAAGTGTTGTATTCGATTAACTTAGTGATTGAGAAGATTCTCAAGAGATATGAAGTAGATATTCTTGTTCCATTAATTCTTGGTGCATCACCACTTTTATATATTTTAGTTAATCTCTTTCCCTATTCCCAAGAATAAGTAGATTAGTTTTATTTCAAGTCTTGTATCCCTACATCTTGATCTTAAATCAAGTGCACCAAATTTAAAAGGAAGACGACCTCCTCTGGTGGTTCATCCCAAGGTGCTAAGGTCCCACACCTTGGGGATGTTCCCATGTTGCATTGGATCACTTAAGGATTCAATGGCTGTGTGATCTAAGTGACACCAAATACCATGTGATATTGTTCTACAAGGATCAATACAGAATCCCATACACATTGAAGAGGTTGCACCCCAACAAAGACGTGAACACTCCAAGGAATCAATAAGAGTAATCAAACAAGGAAAATTATGCATGAAATAATTGGTCTACTCATTCTCATCTATCAAAAAGAGGGTACATGTGGCAGTGATGTGTAACTCTCGTTCCTATAAAATCATTACCTCCATGAGGGAAAGAAGAGTTACAATTCTAAAAGGGAATTTAGTTCCTATGATGCCACTAATGCATATGACAATGAAAAATTCTATGATGGAATCTTCCATATGTCATATAACTCATATGACCTATGATCTCACCTAAGTGAGATGACTCACCATGTGAGGTAGACAATACCTTGAGTGATGATGAGGCAAGTCACACACACCATTAAGACTATTTTATGTGTTTGATTTTGTGTTTGGAATGCAAATCTTTAAATGAAAAAAGTTGCATTAATGAACAAAAATTAATTTCTCACTGGAAATAGAAATCTTCAATGCTAATTTACTCAATTTCATACAACAAAGTTTGACAAGTAATTTTTCCTTTCACTACTCAACCAATGGCATGAAAATGCAAACTATATTTTTATCAATGAATTTTATAATAATGAAAGGGAAACAACTAATTAAATATATAGCTATGAAGATAATGATTCCTAAATATTTATATGAAACAAATAAGAATAAATCAAGCCAACAAATCCCTATGTGTAATTTAAACTTTCAGATCTAACTATATGCAAGACACATTGTTACAATTTATACTCTAAATGCATTTTTAACTTTTCAATAGATGAATGAATAAAATATATAGTATAATATTCAATTGGGTTGTCCTAAAACTAAAATTATAAACAAATTTCTAATGTAAGATGAGATACATAAAAAAATAGTTTGTAAATGAATTTTATACAAATAAGATTGATATAAATCCTAAATACATATAAATTATTAAACAACACTAATTTACAACATGATCCCAAAGATGAGAATATCCCTAAGAAAAAGTATATTTAAACTCTAACATGAAACTTTTTTCCTTTCCTTTTCAATGATTTTAAGAATAAAACTATGCAATGAGATCTTAAGCTAAAGACACTAATTACATAAATAAATCAAATACAATCCCATCCTGTTTCCATAGATAGAATTGAATGATATGAATTGTGTTTTCTATACATGTTGCCGAAATAATTTTTGTGTTGCAAATCATGTGTTTCCACCAACACTCATGGGGCTACACCCCTCTTTGTGTATGGGGAGGCTCCCATTATGTAATGCAAACTATCCTAATCATGTCTAACTATTGTAAGGTGGAAAAATAGGTTGGGGATCACACAAGCACACTTCACCGAACACATGGGAAAGTTCTTATACGGGGTACAAGGGAGGAAATTTCAGCGATGAGGGATAAAGGAGAGAAATTAGGAGAGAGGGTTATTGTTATGAGTATGCAATACTAGAGTTCACACACAATAAATAGAGTAGTTCAACATTAAATTTGAGGAAAGCAACAATGAAGCATCCAGTGAGAATAACAAAATAGAGACACACAGTTATTTAGTTTTTTTCTATCAAGGACACCAAGTTACTTATTGATCACCATACTTGCAAAGTTACAAAATAAAGAGAATAAAGGAAACATGAGTAATGGAAATCGAAGAATGTAGCTTTTATTTCTTGTGTTGGTGATACAAATTTCAACATCCAAAACAAAATTCACAATTACTACAGAGTAGAAATTATCAAAAATTAGGATTCTTTGGAATGGAGAAGCCATCCCAATTTATAACATTCTGAATTGACCATTCGCCTACCCCCCACATGACTCTTCAAGTTACTATTCCTCTTATGACCTTTAATTTTCCCTTAAAAGAGACAAATGAAGTACATCTCTTAGAATTTTGAGATAGTACTTTTACAACTTACAAATATTGTCACTTATGTAAATAAGACAAAATACCATGATTGCATACAATGAATAATTAGAAGAAATGGAGAGAGGAGGAGAATGGAAAGATATTGACTAATGTGGTGAAGAAGATCCTCAAATGTATAACTTTATGATATGAGACATGATGATCTCACTTTCCTCCTCCTGTCAGATGCATGGATACCTCAGACTGAGTGTTTAGAAACATTGTTGAGACCTTTTGATGTGAGCTTGGGATGAACACATGAACTACTCATGATAATTCATTCTTTATCTCACAATGAGAGTGAGGATAAATCTATAATTCCTTAGGATTTCACAATTATCGTTAATGATGCTCAAACCTCCTGATACTTGCATTCTTTTCATGCACACTACACTGAAAAATTTACAAATTATATCTTTATTGATCTACAAGATGTGAGATACCTAAAGAATAAAGATGAGATATTTCCTAAATCACTTGATTTGAATATCTCAATCAGCTCACTGAGCTCCTTTGGTTCATCTCAACCAACTCAACTAGTTCACCCTGGCCCAACTCATTCACCTAGATCACATGACGAGATGATGATGGTTTCCCCTGATAATCTTAGATTTCAATGGAGCTTCAAGTAAAGATCATTTATCTGAGGTTCTTATCTCAAGAGAATTTATGAAGTTAGGATACCATAATATTTGTGTTCCCCTTATAGGAAATGATGATCTCTTGACTAGTTCACTTGACTCACCTAATCGACCTAGCTCTCCCAAATTACCCGAGCTCAAATCAACTAGCTCGTCAAGCTCAACTCAACTCGATATGCTTCATCATTCATGTGAAGTGTGAGTTTCCTCATTTGAGTTATGAAACAACCATATAACCCTATGAGAAATATGAGTGAAACTAAATCCAAATTGTAACCTTCGCATCCAAAACATAGACTTCCTATTTTTGGCGGGTAGGATCAAGACTCGCTATTTTGGGACATATCACCTATTTTGCTCAAATTTTACCTTTTGAATCTTGTATAATGTTTCATTCTCCTCCATAGATGATTCCTTTATATTTTTATAAATTTAATATTTTTATAAATTACTTTTTTTTTTTGCTTTTTTTTGGAAAAAATTGCCATTTTTCCTATCTTCCATTTTGCATCATTTTTTAATAATCTGAGTGATCGGAACTTGAAATATGTGGTACTTACTATTTTTAACATGTGAATGGGTATGAAATGTGATATTTTTAGAAATTATAAAAATTTACCTCTTTTTGAATCGGAAACATCTTTTTAGATTGAGCTCCTTGTTACGATCTTATGCTCCAAATTTCATTGTTTTTCACCCGCCATAATACTTGGAAATCAAAAAAATATTCAGAGGTAGGGTTTACAGGTTAGAATATTTCGTAGAATACATTAATGGATCCTCCGATATTTGGTTATCATAGATATGGTTTTGATAAGAAAATTCAACTCAAACCATTGGTATAATCAGTTTCCTAGTTCACTAGCAGTGAGAAAGTATTCATTCTTGCAACCATGGATACTCTGGAATTATTGAAGCATAATGATGGATGATTTTTCAGGTATTTTAATGTTTCATGGTATCAATAATGGATTATTAGTTGAACTATGTGATTAAACCCTTAACAATTAGTCATTCTCTAGCTTTGACGGTCATATGATAGTCAAATTTATACACAACATGATAGAAGTAACTATGACACGCTTAGGGTTTTCAAAGAGCTTGGCATGTGGTCAATTTTATATCCCCATTTTTACCTTGGTACATAGACAAGAGGTTCTAGAAAATTTTACTCATTTTGTGCCTGCCACTTGTCATTGCATGATTGGGCGAGAGGGAGAGAGGTGAAATAATTCACAACACCTAGGGGCTGAAGTTGAGGTCATATAAAACACTTGATTGGGGGCTAGAGAGGGGTGAATTTTATTTTCCCTCTTTCCCCTAGGGATAGGAATAGGAGGGATATAAAAATTACCCTCATATGGTGATGACAAGTGGCATAACATGATTTGGTGAGGAGGAAGTGAGGAAAGGGTTTATTTTAGCATTGGGGCATTTAAACCTAGCCACATTGAAAACCATGCAAGGGGAAAGAGAAGGGAAAATTAAATTGTCCCATATATCCCCTTGGGGAAGGGATAGGAGGGATAGAAAAATGCACCCTCACCTAGTTGTGACAAGTAGCACATTCTTACTACTTGATGGGAGGGGCTAGAGTGAGATGAAAACGACTTGTGGAGTGCTAAATAGGGTCATATGAGGAACCTAGAGGGAAAAAAGGGGCGGAAAATTTCATTATCCCCTATGTCCCCTTGTGATATGGAAAAGATGGATGCAAAAATGTGCCTGAACCTAGTGGTGACAAGTTCCCTCTCACAAAATTGACTAATTGCGAGAGCATACTTGCAAGAGAGAGAAACTTGATGATGATGTTGTTGGAGCTCCAAGAGGACCTTTTTATTAACTCGTATATTATTTAGTTTCCCTAAGAGATTATCATGTCTTGTGAAGGATTTCATGATTTTATCATGTATATAATTTATCAATATTTTCATTGACTATTTTTTGACTCCTAAATCCTTACGGATCTCCTAGAATCCCGTGTTGAAGCTCGAGATACCATTTTAGACTACTGACCCTTTGCACCTTAGAAACCCGATGTTGCTCAACTTGTTCCTAAACCTTAAAATATTTCCTAAAATTACCTAAATAAGTTGTAACATGTTCATATATCTTCAACAAAAATCCTATATGATCTTGATCCTTTCATTGTATCCTAGAGGATGCACACCAAGATTCTCAAGGTCGAATTGGCATTTTTAGGCTTTGAGAAACTAGTCGTTCAAAGCATCTTAATAAATGAAAATGATGACCTTGTATTGTCATTTCAAAAATTGTAATTTATTTTTCATCATCTTTTAAGTACCTAAAAATTAAAATGGACAACATACAACCAAAAACTCGACTTGGGTAGGGTTTCAAGAAGACTTGGTGGAAAAATTTTCAATTTTGGCTAAGTTGTCATGTTTGAAAGTTTGAAATTTTTGTGTTACACATTTTCATGATAAAAATACCCTTAGTATAAATAATCCAAAGAGATTATACATGTGACTAGTGTGATGGTGGAAATGTAGTAAAGATAGGTTAAGAGCTGGATATATAGAGAAATTAGAATAACAACAAATTTATGGCTAATTGAGGGGTCTCGGAAGATTAGTCTTAAACCCTTTATATCCTCTTATGAATGGTGGAAATAGGAAATTTCCTTAGTGGTGATTTTTCCGGGGAAAATATCCTTTGTTATTGATTTCTATCTCCATTCCGAGGAAAGGCTCAATTTTTTTAATTTTTTTTTTTCGGGGGCGGGTTCTCATAAATAATATTTAAAGATAAGCTTTCAATCAAACCCTATCTTAAATGGAGATGTATATTTGATCTATGGTTACTATAGGATCAAGAGGGAGTGAACTAGAGTGACATTGAGGGGTTTAGAGATCTGAAACGAGGTCAAAAAAGTATAAACATGTGTGTGATAAATATTAGAAATAAAAAGCATGTAAAAATAAAAATAAAAATCAAATGAAATCGTGAAAAAAGCTGGTGGTCATAATAGGACACATTTATGTAACCTCTCGTCTCGTGATATGAAATTTCCATGATGTTATAGTGATAACTGTTCAAAAGTAAGGTGAAGAAGGAAAATATCTCTTCCCAAAGGTCAAGACAAACAAGAAAAATCCATGTTTGGGAAAAGTAAGAAAAATCGGAAAGAGCTAGTTTGTGTGAGTGGTCTCGAGTATATTTTTATTTTTTTAAATATCCTTCTACTCATCATTTTCTATTTTAAAATATCACATCATGAAAAATGGGGTTTATATAGATACCACCTAAGAGATACATTTTTCACCACATTTATTTAATTCTATGTTTGAGTTTAATGAACAAGGTGGCTTATAGGATGACACTACAAGAAAATGCAGAGATAAAAATATAGGTTGATGAGTTTTAAATTATAGGTTTGATTAGAGATATTTTGAACCTATGTGCAGTAGTAGTGGTTCTAGCGCTAAAGAAGGGATGTGAATGGTAGATTTTTTTAGACTCAAGACACATAAATAACATCACCTTCAACTATAGATTCTCATTGCCATGCATAAATTACATCATATATTTTATAAGTGGTACAAATTACTTTAGTAATATTTATGTAAAGATTGGATATCATAATATTCACAATAGACATGGGGATGAGTATAACACTAAGCTCAAAACATACGAAAGATTATATAAGTGGCTAGTAATGTCGTGTAGGTTCAAGAATGAACCAAATAATTTTATGATACTAGTGAATGAAATATTGAAACCATTTGTGGGAAATTTGTGATTGTTTACCTTGATGATTCTTGATATTTATCAATATATGATAAAATCTTTTTTACATATAAGGAAACTCTTGGAATGGTTGCTTGAGTAGAATTTGATAATTAATTTGAAAAAAACTATTTTAACACAAGAGGATATAGTGTATGTAAGATTTTTGATTTCTAGAAAAGTGTTGAATATGGATCTAGAGAATTTCTAAATGATTTTGGATTTTTCATCACCGTGTGGTGATTTTGAAGAAACAAGTTCTTATGGTTTGGATATATTTAATCATAAGTTCATAAGATATTTGGATGGAGTGTGGACACATTTGTGAGGAGATATGAAGTATAGTGCCACTACATAGATACTTTTCAAAAGTTAAAGAGGAAGGTGACATAAAAACTAGTGTTTGTGTTGCATCATTTTTTGAATATATTCTAGGTGGATTATGATGTTGGTGGTTTAGATGCAATAATAACTCGTGAAGGGTGACCATATCATTTTTAGTGAGAATTTTAGTCATGCCAATATGAATTATAATGTATATGATCATGTTTCCTTGGAAAATGTGCAAACACTTGAGAATTAGAAGCACTATCTATTTCCAAAGGAGTTCATGCTACATACTAATCATTAAGAATTGTAATTTATTAATAGATACAAGAATTTAGACCAAAGGAATATGAAGTGGTTTGAGAAACAATAGGGATTTTTTTAAGCATATAATCAGAAATTCTAATGGAGTTGTGCATGTATTAAGTAGGAATTATATGTTGGTGACAAAGATGAGATTTGAAGTACTTGTTTTTGAATCCATGAATGATTGTGTGCATAGGAGTAAGAATCTTGTGAAACATGTATAGTTTGTGCAATACCTGTGAGTTTTGAAATAATAACATGGTTGGATTAATTTGTGTGGCAAGGCATTTTATTAGGGGAAACAAGTTTTGCATTTGCGTAGGATGAGTGATGGAATGTTTTCAAAATATAAGTTTATTTGTGGATTAACATTGCATTTGAGTTTGGATAATATGTTATCATATCTAGTGGAGAGTTAATTTTAGCCACAAACATCTATAATTGTGAAGAAATTTGTGTAAGAATGTAGATATGTTAGTTAGCTAACAAAATATTTCATAATACATGGTCATATACACCTTTTCCTATTACGAAGAATCCTTGGGAAGATATAAGTATGGATTTTATTCTTAGGTTTCCCATAATGTAGAGGGTATTTGATTCCATTTATTTTATAGTGGTTAGATTCTCTAGGATGGAACATTTTGTTCCTTGTAGGAGCATTATCGATGCAATTAACATAAAAACATTTTATTCAAAGAGAGTGTAACACTACATAGTTTTATACGTAGTATTATGTTAGATAGGGACATTAAGTTTATTAGTAATTTTCAGAAGATTTTGTGGAAAATTGTTGGTCCAAAAATCTGTCGCTTGGACAGATCTATGGATAAACGAGCCAACAATGTGCAGGGCATAGCCCCTCTTTGAGTCAACAAAGTGAAACTGGTTTATTGCTATTCTACCAGCAGGAATCTTGTGCAAGTCTCACAATATTCTGCCTTCGGGGTTTGGGATCTCATCCTAGTAGGGGTGTTTCAGACAGTGAAAAGAAAGGAAAGGAAGAGGGGATGAAGAAAGAGTAGGTACAAAGGGAGAAAAGAAATGAATTCCAAAGTAGAAAGGTCAGAAGGTTTACGTTTTGGGATTGGTAGTAAACAGAGCCAAACCTACTTGCATAAATGAGAAAAGCAATACGATGATGAATAAATGACAATAACACGAATCAGATTTAATAGAATAAACACATAGATCGACATAAGAAATATCTCATGCAAATAACACACGTATTCGGCAAAGTCTAAATATTGTATTAATAATATTTCACATAAAAGCTCAAAGTCTTTTCTCCTCACTCCTATTTTTCATCTGAAAGATATTCACTCATGCCCAATACAATAAGTATTGGGGTATTTATAGAAGAAGGAGAGAAAAGAAGGCAAAAAGGAGCCAACCACTTATTTACAAAGATATTTACAAAATATCTAAAAGTCATGTTGACTTTTGACAACTTGATGGATGACATCATCCCATGGTGCAACATGGATGATGTCATCGTTTGTGCCAACATACTTTAGATATTTAAAAGAAAGTCGAAGAAGAGAGAAGAAGAAGAAGAAGAAGAAGAAGAGAACACTATTCATCATCGTCATCCTACGGCCGAAAGGGAGTAGCTTGCTTTTGCTGCTGCTCAGGTGACGAGATGTGGAATTGAGAGCGGTATTCCATGAACTTGCTGATCATGGGCCCTAGTTGATCCTGGGAAGGATCCTTTTGTGCCGCTAAATCACCTCACAAGTCTCCCGCTCATCTATGAGTTTCTCGGGGAGTTTGGAATAGTCCTTTTCCACTTCAATGAGTAACCCAATGAAGTCCCGACAGGCCAGCAGGTTGTTGATAGACTCTATGTCAAAAGTGACCTCTAGCCTCATCCCTTGAGAAATGATCTCCTTGAAGATCTGGATGGTTTCATCAGCTTTTCTTAAAGTGAAGGAAGGAGTAAGCAACCCTGGCGACATGTTGAGAACGATCCGTTCCATTTGGTGCATCGCGTCCAGGGCTTCTTCCTTCACCTTGTCGATCTTTTCTAGGACAAATTCCAGCTGATCCACCCAGTAATCCAGAGTGGACATGACTTTGTTGAGGGCCCTGGGATGGCCGAAGACGCCGAACTTGACCAGATCTTCGACTGAACAGTCAAACATTTGTTGAAAGGTCTCGTGCTGCAGTCTAGCATGTTCCAGCTCTTCCGATATGGGTCCCGCTAATGCTTGGAGCTCTTTATTCACCTTGTTGATGTTCAAATACAAGTCAGAGAACTTGGCGATTACTTTTTCACTATCTTTGAGGATTTGGCTCCTCCAAGCGGAAACGGCCATACCCTGCTCGCCGATCTTTGCATATTCATTAATTTTCTCCTGGCTCAGAAGCTCAGGAGTCTCGGCGGCAGTTGTGGGAGGTGCACTACCCATCTTCTGTAAGGCTTGGAGCAGATATTTATTTTGCTCTTTCAATTGCCTTTTTTCTTCCTTTGTTTCCTGAAGCTTCTTGCAGAGGGCATCAACTGCAGAAAGGGCCTCCCCCTGAAGGCTTTCAGAAGACGTCCCCATTGTGACTTGGGTCATAGTATAATCTGTCGAGACAGATCCTTTTTCTCCTTGAGAGGATTGGGGTACGCGATCTCCATTACCCTCTCTCCCGAAGCACTTTGAGAGAAGCGTGTGACGGGCTTCTGCTTCTTTGCCCCCTTAGATGGGATTACAGAAAAGTCCATCGGAGTGATGGGAACTTTCCTTTTTGCTGACTTAACTGCTGGGAGATCCAGGCTGGACTTATGGGAGAAGGGCCAGAAACAGAGAAGGGGGCAAATGCAGAGAAGAAGGGAAAACGTGGAGACACGTGGCGCGTGGCATGGAGAGAAAGCCAAGAAGTGCCCATGGGAGGAAGGGATACTGCAGCTGAGGAAGACATAGGAAGGGAAGGGAGCTCAGAGATGAGGGAAGAAATGGAGGGGGAAAGATCTGCGAGGGAAGAGAAGATAGACGAAGAAGCGGGGGGAACAGTAGAAGAAGGGGGAGAGGACACGACCAAAGGGATGGTCGCTTGAGTCACTCGAGGAGGGGAAGGAAGAGAAGAAGAAGGGATAGAAGGGACCTCAGTTATTGTAGCAATGCCGACATCCTGAGTGGATGGGCCTATTGGAACATCCTCTTCTGCTTCTTTCTCTGGCGTAACTAGAGTTATGACCTGTTCGGGTGCCGCGGAAGGAGGACTCTCAGAGCTTCTTCTTGAGTGGTGCTGGATTCACCCTCTATGCCTTTGCCCTTGCCTTTAGGCTGTTGTTTAGATCGAGGAGGTGCGTTACCCAATGGGGAGGTTGTGAAATCAACCCCGAGGTAGATTAATCCATTCATCCGGCACCAATGCTCTGTTCTGCGCAGAGTTTCCTTGACCCTCTCCTCAATCGTCTGAGGTGCCTTAGTTCTATCAATGGCTGGAAAAGGCCAATTGTCCCCATCTGTGTTAGTATATACTTGGTCTACTTCATCCTCCGTAGTTTGGAAGCCTTTGGGGACAATTGCTACCCCGTATTGGATGATTTCTGCCAAGGCTAAGCGAGAATGGTCCTTTCTCCTGAGCTCAACCTCATGAATGACGTCGATGTAGATGTCTTCGATCTAAGGGATGTGGATTGGATCTAGCTTAGCCCTTGGCAGATAACTTCTTGGGTCGAAGGTAGGCCTGGCCGGGAAATCATGTTTCAAATTAAGCAGCTCCAGCTCTGCAAACATGTCCTTTGCCTTATGATGGGTAAGACATGTATATCTACCCACTGTGAGGGGGAAAGGAGTTCCACCCTTCTTTCTTTTGAGGCACTTCTCATGATAGGTGATCAGCTGCCTTGATAGCTCTAGCAGAATCAGCTTGGGTCCAGCATACCTCGGCAGTCTAGTTGGCTCTCCCAAGAAGTTAGCTGCCCTTAGATAGGTGAATGTGGGAAATTGGGTGAACAGGGCCCCCCATTTCTCAGTGGCTGCCACTATGCTCTTGGTCGTGTGACCGTAAGTCATATTTGGCCTCAACAGGCAGATGATGTGGTAGAAAAACACATCGTTGATCTTTGTGAATTGAGGGATGCTATTCTCCAACCTCAATTCTGGGTAGTACTCATATATTTTGACTTGGGCCAAACCCCACTCCGCATCGTGCCCGGTAGTCTCTTTCGATGTTTATAGCAGAAAACAACATAGGAATTCATGTAGAATCTCCCTGTTGTATTGAATTGTTGAAGTTGTTCGGAGATTGTGCTGCTTATAATCTCTGCCCATTCGAAGCGCTGATCGGGCATATTCTTATTCATGGTCTCTAAGTACCGCAGCATCCATTTATGGAAAAAGTGGGCATCAGGAAGCCCAAAGACCCTGCTCAGAAAGTGATGGTGTCACTGAGCTCCTCCGAAAAATCACTTCGGTGAATGATTTGTGGCCATCGGGTCACTACCTTTTTGTTTTTCAAATAGACCTCATTCATCAGCTGCATGCACTGATCTTCATGGTCGTCCCAGGCCTTAATACAATCCTCTCGGCTGATGGCCACAAAGTGCCGATGATGAGGAATGCCGAGTATTATTTCAAAGTGGCGGGCAGTGAGGTTAATGACGACCTCGCCTTTTCATTTACGACACACCTTATGTCCTTTTTTGTAGCACCGGAACCACCATCATGAATTCATTGTTGACGGTGCTGACTGGGATTCCTCCAAAGAAGTAGGGCACCGCCATCGCTTTGTCCATCCATGGACTTCTTGTTACCTTCCGAGTTCCCGACCTGCATTCCTCCATATCAATGTGACCCAACTCTGAGTCTCTGATGTCCAGGTCGCATTCGGCCTGGGAGTCAGGCATTCTGACCCTCTGATATTTATATTTCATCTCTTCTTCTGTAAGTTTGGCCTTGCCTTTGGATTTGGTAGGTCTCTTGCTTGATGTTGACATATGTTCTTCTGAGCTTAGTTTCTGATCTGCACGAAGAAGAAGCGAGACCCAACGCAAAAAGGTTGTATTAGTCATTTGATCTTCCATTGAAGTGTTGACAGAAGAAAGAGTTAGTGATTTTGAGGCTCAGGGCATAGGGCGCATGAAAGCTGCAGCTTACAGGGCTAAATAGGTAAGGCGCATAGAAAAAGGTGTTGCAAGGGTTAAATCAGCGCCAAAGGCGCATGGCGCATAGATACTGCAGGGTACATTTTGTAAAGGGCGCATGGAGATTTGGTGTTACATAGGGACAGGATGCGCCAAAGGCGCATGTATTTTTCATGTTGCGTGGAAAATTGGTGCGCCAAAGGCACATGTATTGTTTGTGTAACATGAAATTTTCATGCGCCAAAGGTAACTTGGCACGGCACACAGAGGGTCTACACAACATGATGTTGCTGTAATGAGGAATGCGCCTGCGCCTATATAGCTTTGTACTTAGCGCATATGAAAGGGGTGTTACATGGATGCTGGGTGCACCAAAGGGCACAAGAATCCTTAATGTTGCATCCAAATTCGATGCGCTCAAGGGAGCGCACGGGAAGCGGTTGTAGCATGCGAGAGAAATGTTCCATGAGGGTACATCTTTTTATGATATAACGAGGGCTATAGATGCGTCAAAGGTGCAACTGTTTTTGATGTTGCATAGCAAGTTTATGCGCCACAGGTGAAAATGGTTTTTAGGTCTGTTCATTCTCTCAGAGGGGTTTCCACATATGGTTTTAGCTTTCTCAAGGTTCATATGAAGGAGTGCAATACCAAGAAGGATCATCAAGCCAACATCATTTTTAGGATGAGCTTCCTCTTCCAAAGATCTAGAAAAGAGGAGGAAATGGAAAGACAAAGCAAGGGGGAAGAAAGATCATAATCTATTCTCTTCATCCTACTGAACCATCCTAGCAATCAAAATCCACAAAAACAAAAAGCACGAAAGACTGAAAACCACTTACCCGGATATAAACGATGAAAAAGCGTGAGAACGGGTCCACAACGTGTTGAAAGCGACAGGGTAGATACTGACAGGTTCAGAGAAAATATCACATGTTTTGCATTGGTGATAATGACAATGCAGACGCGCCTATATATAGGTGAAGAAGTAATAAATGCGCCACCAACTTTTCAAGTGGCGCATGGAAAGCATTGTCGACATCGGAAAGTATGCGCCTTTGGCGCACCAAAGCACCTGACAACATGAAGTTATGTGCACCTTTGCGCACTGAAAGTGGTGTTGACATAGAAAAATGTGCACCCGAGGCGCACCAAAAAGAGGCGCAACAAACATTCTGTCGACAGGAAGGCGCATGCGCCTTGGCACACGCAGGGAAGCCTCAACATAGAAAGGTGTACCAAAAGGTCTGTTGACACGAGAAACCATGTGCCAAAGGATTTAAAGGGGGCGCACCAAAAGGAGATGTTACATAGTCATTCCATGCGCCCAGCCAAAAGACCAAAAATGACTAAGTTCGGAAAACCAGATTTCCGGAAGGGATTTTGCAACGTTCCGAATGCAAGGGATCCCTGACGAGGGATCGGAACAAAATTTTCGGTATGGTTATCGGTAAAATTTCCCTTGTCAATTTTACGGGATAACAACTAGCTCTTTCTGGGGACTATCTCTGAGCAAACTCTGGGGGTAGAGAATCCCAGATCTTACATGCCTATCCATTAGGTAATAGAGTCAAAAACAAGGGTGACCAGAGGGAGAACAAAGGAAACAAAACAAACCGAAAGCAAACACAC
This sequence comes from Taxus wallichiana var. yunnanensis, assembly GCA_018340775.1. Taxonomy (NCBI): domain Eukaryota; kingdom Viridiplantae; phylum Streptophyta; class Pinopsida; order Cupressales; family Taxaceae; genus Taxus; species Taxus wallichiana. The sequence goes on from CM031244.1 coordinate 324,432,548, forward strand.
AACGAAAAAAAACACACAACAAAAGTAAATCAGTATAAAGAAGAGAGCAAGCTCTATTTCTCCGAAGATTTTCGATGTTGCCCACTATAAGGAAGCGGAGCTCGGTTCCATCCAGTATGAGAGATAGAAACTATTCTCTCCATTGAGCTGCTTGATCTCGAAGGTCCTCTCCATAGGGAATCAAACTTCCCGTGCATACCTTTTGGCTCTCTTCGCTTGTCCCACAAAAGGACGAGGTCTCCCACGTAGAAATCCCTTTTCTTGGCCTTCTTATCAAACAGTCTCTTGACTTGATTCTGATGTTCGGTGATCCTGTCGACCACTCTTACTCTCTTTTCTTCGAGCTCTGTCAGATACATGATCCTCTTTTCAAGAGAATTTTAGAAAGTTTCATCTTCGATAGCTCATGCCAAGCGTAGAGCAGGAAGTTCAGCAGAAATGGGAAGCTCGGCATCAGTGCCATATAACACTTGAAAATGTGACATACCGAGAGACCTCTTGGGAGTAATACGATCGGCCCACAAAGCATCGTACAAAGACTTGTGCCACATTCGTTGATTCTCATCTACTAGTTTTCGTATGATGGTCACCAAGTTTTTATTACTGGATTCCGCCTGACCATTTCCCTGAGGGTAATAATCTGAGGCGTGAGCCAAAGTTATCCCATATTCATAGAAAAAACTAATAACTTCCCGTGAAGAGAAGTTAGAAGCATTATCAGCAATAATTTTATTTGGAATGCCAAACCGGACAATGATATTTTCTTTAATGAAACTGCAAACAACCTCAGAAGTGGCATGTTTGACAGGTATGGCTTCCACCCACTTGGTGAAGTAATCCATTGCTGTAAGGACATAATTATGTCCGGCACTTGATTGGGGATTGAGTGCACCAATAAAATCAATTCCCCACTGCCTGAATGGTTCGTTGACAACAACCGGCCTGAGGGGAAAAGCAGCCAACTTGGGCTTGCCGACGAACTACTGGCAAGGTTCACACTTTGCTACCCAGGTGGCTGTATCTTGGAAGAGCATCGGCCAATAGTACCTAGCTCGGATGATCTTGTGTGCTGTTACAGAAGAGGAGAAATGCCCCCATAGGCTGAATTATGAAAACTTTCAAGCAACTTTACCTGCTGTGGCTTATCGACACATCACAAGAAGACACCATCTATCCCGCGTTTGTATAAACCGTCATCCCAGATGACATATTTAGCTGCTCTGAGCTTTATAGTGCGCTTCTCCTTTGCAGTTAGGTGCGCTGGGCATTCGCCGTAGGTGAGGAAGAAAGCAATATCGGAATACCATTCATCACTAGTCGCAACAAATAGGACCAGAGGCAGTGAATCGGGTTTTTCCAGCCGGTCTTGTGCTTCATCGGTGTAGTCATCCTTTTCATCAGGGTTTTCTGAATCTTTGTTTTCAGCCATAAGCTGACATAGGCCCTTGCCTCTTACCAGCTTGGTTGGTTTAATATCCAGGTCATACTCCTGGACCTTCGCAATCCAATTTCCTCGCAAGCTTCCTAACTCCTGTTGAGTTAGAATTGATTTGACCGCCGTGTCAGGAACCAGTACTACCGTGTGAGAGTTTAGAATGTAATACCTGAAATTTTTTACTGCTTTGACAACAGTGAAGGCATGCTTTTCCAGTTGAGACATTTTTAGTTTGTGAGGCTTGAGGGGAGAGCTCATGAATGCAATCGAGATTCAACATCCTCCGAATTATTTTTCATCAAGATTGCAGACACAGTATGCTTAGATGCGTAACTATACATGATGAAGTCCTTGGAGAAATCGGGACATACCAGGACTGGTGCATGAGCAACGGAAGCTTTTATTTGTTCAAACGACCTTTTCCCTTCCTCGCTCCATCTGAAAGTTGATGACCCCTTCATCATGTTCAATATGTGACGAGTCTTCTCAGCAAAGTTAGGAACAAAACATCTGAGAAAGTTCACCTTTCCGAAGAAAGAATGGACGTCAATCTTGCTTGTAGGTAGAGTAAGGCTCTGAATAGCCTTAACTCTTTCGGTATCTATCTTTGTTCCTTCTTTGCTAACAACATGTCCCAACGAAATTTCCTTCCGTGACTCCAAAAATAGACTTTTTTGGGTTTAGGGAGATCCCATGTTCTCGGCACCTGGCCAATACTTGCTCTAAATGATCATAATGATCATTTCGTTGTTTAGAGAACATGGTTAAGTCATCTAGATAAATGACAATGACTTTCCCCATCATACCTTTGAACGCCAGGTCCATGGCCCGCTGAAAAGTGGCGCCAGCATTGGTTAGGCCAAAAGGCATCCTGCTATAGGCAAATGTACCCCAGGGAGTAGTGAATGCTATTTTAAATTGATCTTCAGTGAAACTTCAATCTGATTGTAGCCTGAAAAACCATCAAGCATGGACAACATCTCTGATCCAGTTACTGCTTGCAGAACTTGATCCATTATAGGAAGTGGGTAGTTGTCTTTCAAGGAAGCCTGATTCAAATTTCGAAAATCTACGCATATGCGTATTTCCCCATTCTTCTTGCACAATATTTGCTACCCAAGTACTGTGATGGATAGGAAAGATGATTCTCGCATCCAACATTTTCTAAATTTCAGCCTGGATGGTGCCTGAGATCTTAGGATTATAATGCCTCTGCTTCTGGCGAAAGGCTTTGACATCTTCTTTCAACGGGATGTCATGCTGGACGTCCTTTGGCTTAAAAGACTTTAGATCGGCGTAGGACCATGCCAATACATCCATGTATTTCTTCAGCAATTTGACAAACTTTCGCTTCTCTTCAGGCGTGTAACATTTTCCAATGTTCACAAACTGCGGGTGCTCTACCGAACCTATATTGACCGGTTCGGTTTCTGGGGATGAGTCAGGATCACCTAGCCTTTTCTTTTTCACAAAATGGTCATGCCTGTTGAATAGCTGCCACTCCAGAGAAACCAGGCCCTTTGGAATTTTATTTCCTTTGAGCTGACATATGCTGTCGTTCCCTTCAGATTCATCGTCCTGATCGGTGACTGATTCACGGCAAGTGGAAGTAGATCCTTCAAAGTGCAATTCTTTGAAATTTTCTGCTTTCTCTGGAAAGGCAATGAGTTGATTATCATCATTGAATACTTGCCAATGCTGAGAATTGTCTGGCACGCTTGGGTGGAAAACCACCTCAATGGTGTATTTGTTTGTTTTCAATCCCGGGTGAGGGAGCATGAGGGACGCTGAAACGGCCAATGAATCAGCCATGTCATTCTGGGCTCTTGGAATGGATTCAATTGAAAAAGCATCAAACTCTTCAATGTTGTCCCATACCGCATTACGGTAATGCCTGAGCCTTTCATTCTTCACTTGGTAAATCCTTTTGACTTGATTTACAACTAGCTCGCATCACCTTGCACTTTCAGATTCTTAATCCCTCTTTCCTTTGCGGCTTGCATGCCAAGTAGCAAAGATTCATACTCAGCAGTATTATTTGTGTTAAAAAACTGCAACTTGAAAGAGAGAGGAATGACTTCTTCCTCGGGAGATATTAGCATGGCTCCAACGACCACATCCACTAGTTATACATTTTGCCGCTAACCGCAAGGTCCAGATCTTATTAAGATCTCCTTCTTGAACGAGAACAACCATTTTGTCAGACTCGGTAGACAAGAAATAGTTCCCCATCCCTGATGATTCAAAAAGGATTTGAGCTTTGGGGTCCTCAGAGCTAGTAACTAAGTACTTCTTTTGTGATTCTGGCTCCAAAGTCTGCATTACACCTTTGATGGGGATTCTAGCCTTAGACCAATCCATATGAATTTCCCCACCAACTTCGCTGCAAAAACTTCTTCCCAAAGAAAATTCTCAGTATAACCGATAGTAGATTCGCCATTGGTTCACCGAAATCTTGATCATCCTCGCCTTTAGACAAAGGTTCTTCATAATACATGCTCTTCTTCTTCAATTTCAGCCAAAGCGTTGACCGAGGAGCCTCAGCGCGGCCATGAGCGATTGCGGAGTAAGCGCCTTTGTGAAATGTTGTTAGGAACAAAATTCCTCTCATGAATATCCCGGTGATGAGGAACTCGGGAAGCCCGGGAAAACTACTTCTTCAATGCAAGCAAGTCGTTCGCCATCTTTTGAAAGGTGGATCGACGAAGTATGGGGCGAAAGGCCCGAGATTTAGGCTTGGATGATTCCTTTTTCAATTCACCAGATATTATCAAATTATCTTCTATTCGAATGGCAGCGGCCTGGGCGAGAATCAAGGTAGCCACTCGCTCTTGAAGGAGCAAGAAACTAACTTTCGAGCTCATAGCATTTACGAAGAAACACTTTTGATTTTTCGGTGTTGGAAGCATGGCAACAGGGACACGGTTGATTAATGCATTGAACCTGGCAATAAAATCACGCATGGTCTCATTTGCCTCCTTCTTCAGGTGAGTGATCCATGATAATAATGCAAATGCATCTTCTGAAGGTTTGTACCTATCTTCAAAAGCATCCCGTAAGGTGGCCCAACTAGTAATAGATCCGATCCGCCGCAAATGTAAACCATTCACCGCAGTCCTCAGTAGATTTTCCGAAAAAGGTGAACCGACACATCCTCATGAGTTACATCCGTAATCCGCATGACATGATGAATGCAGATATGTGGGAATCCATGCTTTGATTTCCGCTCCCATCGAATTTGGGAAAATTCTTTCGGTTTCCGTGAGGGAGCGCGTGAACAGGATGTGGTAATGCGAGAGGACCCATAGCATTTCCCCATGGTACCGCCATTTGAAAAGCCGGAAAAAGAACATGAGCTGGAAGTGTGGTTCCGCTGAGTAGCAAGGCACTACAAAGGGATGTGGATGCCCCTTGCGAAAGATTCTTCCTTCGTGGAGGTGAGACACTCCTGGATGACCGGTCAGCCGAGCTTAGCATTGAAAAATGTGTCGGTGTTACGCTGAAATTGTGCCTTTGAAGCAAATCAAAAGTAGGATCAGTTTCTCCACGAGCTCTCCTGCTACGTGTAAAGGGTTCACCTGCCAGCGTGTCTTCCCGATCTGTGATTTTGTAGTGCAGATTCAAAATTTCTTTTTGGCTGTACTTGCTGATTTTCTGGCTTTTCTGGCAAAAACCAGCAGCATGTACTTTTCTAAATATTTAAAAACTATCCTCTTCAGAAAACCGATCACGGTTAATGACAAATAACAGCGAGGATAAAATGGTAGAGAAGATTAGCAAGCTGATTTTCGGATCTAATTTTGACTTTTTCAAAGAGTTTCAAACTTTTGGTAAACAGTCAAAAACTCAGATCTATGGCAAAATACTGATTTTTATAAAAACTCAGCGAACTAAAGGTCTCCAACTAGGCCAGATCTATGGATCTCAGAAGAAATTTTTTGATTTGGATCACTTTTGCAAAATTTTAGATTTTTAACAAAAAGTTCAAGTTTGCAAACAGGCGGTGATTTTTCTTGATTTTCTATCCTACCACCATCATAGATCTGATAGATCTATTCGATCCCCAGTGGAGTCGCCAAAAACTGTTGGTCCAAAATCTGTCGCTTGGGCAGATCTATGGATAAACGAGCCAACAGTGTGCAGGGCATAGCCCCTCTTTGAGTCAACAAAGTGAAACTGGTTTATTGCTATTCTACCAGCAGGAATCTTGTGCAAGTCTCACAATATTCTGCCTTCGGGGTTTGGGATCTCATCCCAGTAGGGGTGTTTCCGACTGCGAAAAGAAAGGAAAGGAAGAGGGGATGAAGAAAGAGCAGGTCCGAAGGGAGAAAAGAAATGAATTCCAAAGCAGAAAGGTCAGAAGGTTTATGTTTTGGGATTGGTAGTAAACAGAGCCAAACCTACTTGCATAAACGAGCAAAGCAATACTGATGATGAATAAATGACAATAAAACAGAAGCATATTTAATAGAATAAACACATAGATCAGACATAAGAAAGATCTGATGCAAATAACACACGTATTCAGCACAAAGTCTAAATATTGTATTAATAATCCTTCTGTTACAAAAAGCTCAAAGTCTTTTCTCCTCACTCCTATTTTTCATCTGAAAGATATTCACTCATCCCCAATACAACAAGTATTGGGGTATTTATAGAAGAAGGAGAGAAAAGAAGGCAAAAAGGAGCCAACCACTTATTTACAAAGATATTTACAAAATATCTAAAAGTCATGTTGACTTTTGACAACTTGATGGATGACATCATCCCATGATGCAACATGGATGATGTCATTGTTTGTGCCAACATACTTTAGATATTTTAAAAGAAATTCAAGAAGAGAGAGAGAAGAAGAAGAAGAAGGGGAGAGGACACTATACATCATCGTCATCCTCGCGGCCGAAAGGGAGTAGCTTGCTTTTGCTCTTTGCTCAGTGACGAGATGTGGAATTGAGAGCGGTATTCCATGAACTTACTGATCATGGGCCCTAGTTGATCCCGGGAAGGATCCTTGTGTCATTCGCTAATCACCTCGCAAGTCTCCCGCTCATCTATGAGTTTCTCGGGAGTTTGAATAGTCGTTTTCCACTTCAATGAGTAACCCAATGAAGTCCCGACAGCCGCCAAGAGTTGTTGATAGACTCAGTCAAAAGTGACATCTCGCCTCATCCCTCGAGAAACGATCTCCTCAAGATCCGGATGGTTTCATCAGCTTTTCTTAAAGTGAAGGAAAGAGTAAGCAACCCCGTGACATGTTGAGAATGATCCGCTCCATTTGATGCATCGTGTCCGTGTCTTCTTCCTTCACCTTGTCAATATTTTCTAGGACAAATTCTAGCTGATCCACCCGTAATCCGTAATGTACGTGACTTTGTTGAGGGCCCCGGGATGGCCAAGACACTGAACTTGACCGATCTTCGACCGAATAGTTGAACATTTGTTGAAAGGTCTCGTGTGCAGAGTCAGCATGTTCCATCTCTTCGATATGGGTCCCGCTAACACTTGGAGCTCTGTATTCACCTTGTTGATGTTCAAATACAAGTCAGAGAACTTGGCGATTACTTTTTCACTATCTTTGAGGATCTGGCTCCTCCAAGCGGAAACGGCCATACCCTACTCGCCGATCTTTGCATATTCATTAATTTTCTCCGGCTCGAAGATCGGAGTCTCGGCAGCAGCTTGTGGGAGGTGCACTACCCATCTTCTCTCGTAAGGCTTGGAGCAGATATTTATTTTGCTCTTTCAGCCTGCCTCTTTTCTTCCTTTGTTTCGGCTTATTGCAGAGGGCGTCAATCCGCAGAAAGGGCCTCCCCACGAAGGCTTTCGAAGACGTCCCCATTGTGACTTGGGTCACGTGATAACTGTCGAGATAGATCATTTTTCTCCTTGAGAGGATTGGGGTACGCGATCTCCATTACCCTCTCTCCCGAAGCACTTTGAAAGAAGCGTGTGACGGGCTTCTGCTTCTTTGCCCCTTAGATGGGATTACAGAAAATTCCATCGAAGTGATGGGAACTTTCCTTTTTGTTGACTTAACTGCTGGGAGATCCAGGCTGGACTTATGGGAGAAGGGCCGGAAACAGAGAAGGGGGCAGCCGCAGTAGAAGAAGGGAAAAACGTGGAGACACGTGGCGGCGGCATGGAGAGAACAGCCAAAGAAGTGCCCACGGGAGGAAGGGATACTGCAGCTGAGGAAGACATAGGAAGGGAAGGGAGCTCAGAGATGAGGGAAGAAATGGAGGGGGAAAGATCTGCGAGGGAAGAGAAGATAGATGAAAAGAAGGGGGAACATTAGAAGAAGGGGGAGAGGATACGACCAAAGGGATGGTCACTGAGTCACTCGAGGAGGGGAAGGAAGAGAAGAAGAAGGGACAGAAGGGACACCGATTGTTGTAACAAAGCCGACATCTTGAGTGGATGTGCCTATTGGAACATCCTCTTTTGCTTCTTTCTCTAGTGTAACCAGAGTTATGACCTGTTCGGGTGCCACGGAAGGAGGACTCTCAGGAGCTTCTTCTTGAGTGGTGCTGGATTCACCCTCTATGCCTTTTCCCTTGCCTTTAGGTTATTGTTTAGATTGAGGAGGTGCGTTACCCAATGGGGAGGTTGTGAAATCAACCCCGAGGTAGATTAATCCATTCATCCGGCACCAATGCTCTGTTCTGCGCAGAGTTTCCTTGACCCTCTCCTCAATCGTCTGAGGTGCCTTAGTTCTATCAATGGCTAGAAAAGGCCAATTGTCCCCATCTGTGTTAGTATATACTTGGTCTACTTCATCCTCCGTAGTTTGGAAGCCTTTGGGGACAATTGCTACCCCGTATTGGATGATTTCTGCCAAGGCTAAGCGAGAATGGTCCTTTCTCCTGAGCTCAACCTCATGAATGACGTCGATGTAGATGTCTTCGATCTGAGGGATGTGGATTGGATCTAGCTTAGCCCTTGGTAGACAACTTCTTGGGTCGAAGGTAGGCCTGGCCGGGAAATCATGTTTCAAATTAAGCAGCTCCAGCTCCGCAAACATGTCCCCTACCTTATGATGGGTAAGACATGTATATCTGCCCACTGTGAGGGGGAAAGGAGTTCCACCCTTCTTTCTTTTGAGGCACTTCTCATGATAGGTGATCAGCTGCCTTGACAGCTCTAGTAGAATCAGCTTGGGTCCATCATACTTCGGCAGTCTAGTTGGCTCTCCCAAGAAGTTGGCTGCCCTCAGATAGGTGAACGTGGGAAATTGGGTGAACAAGAACCCCCATTTCTCAGTGGCTGCCACTATGCTCTTGGTCGTGTGACCGTAAGTCATATTTGGCCTCAACAGGCAGATGATGTGGTAGAAAAACACATCGTTGATCTTCATGAATTGAGGGATGCTATTCTCCAGCCTCAATTCTGGGTAGTACTCATATATTTTGACCTGGGGCCAAACCCCACTCTGCATCAGGCTTGGGTAGTCTCTTTCTCGATGTCATGCAGATAAACAACATAGGAGTTCATGTAAAATCTCCCTGTTGTATTGAATTGTTGAAGCTGTTCGAGATTGTGCTGCTTATAATCTCTGCCCATTCAAGCGCTGATCGGGCATATTATTATTCATGGTCTCTAAGTACCGCAAATATCCATTTATGGAAAAAGTGGGCGTCAGGAAGCCCAAAGACCCGCCAGAAAGTGATGGTGTCACCGAGCTCCTCCGAAAATCACTTCGGTGAATGATTTGGGCCATCGGGTCACTACCTTTTATTTTTTCAAATAGACCTCATTCATTAGCCGCATGCACCGATCTTCATGGTCATCCTGTGCCTTAATACAATCCTTCGGTACCGACGGCCACAAAGTGCCGATGATGAGGAATGCCGAGTATTATCTCAAAGTGGCGGGCAGTGAGGTTAATGACGACCTCGCCCTTGTCATTTACGACACACCTTGTGTCCTTGTTGTAGCACCGGGCAACCACCATCATGAATTCATTGTTGACAAATCTTGGCTGATCGATTCCTCCAGTGGTGTAGGGCACTGCCTATCAGTTTGTCCATCCATGGACTTCTTGTTACCTTCTGAGTTCTGACCCAGAATTCCTCCATATCAATGTGACCCAATTCTGAGTCTCTGATGTCCAGGTCGCATTCGGCCTGGGAGTCAGGCATTCTGACCCTCTGATATTTATATTTCATCTCTTCTTCTGTAAGTTTGGCCTTGCCTTTGGATTTGGTAGGTCTCTTGCTTGATGTTGACATATGTTCTTCTGAGCTTAGTTGCTGATCTGCATGAAGAAGAAGCGAGACCCAACGCAAAAAGGTTGTATTAGTCATTTGATCTTCCATTGAAGTGTTGACAGAAGAAAGAGTTAGTGATTTTGAGGCTCAGGGTGCAGGGCGCATGAAAGCTGCAGCTTACAGGGCTAAATAGGTAAGGTGCACAGAAAAAAGGTGTTACAAGGGTTAAATCAGCACCAAAGGTGCATGGCGCATAGATACTGTAGGGTACATTTTGTAAAGGGCGCATGGAGATTTGGTGTTACATAGGGACAGGATGTGCCAAAGGCGCATGTATTTTTCATGTTGCGTGGAAAATTGGTGCGCCAAAGGCGCATGTATTGTTTGTGTAACATGAACTTTTCGTGTGCCAAAGGTAACTTGGCACGGCGCACAGAGGGTCTACACAACATGATGTTACTGTAATGAGGAATGCGCCTGCGCCTATATAGCTTTGTACTTAGCGCGTATGAAAGGGGTGTTACATGGATGCTGGGTGTGCCAAAGGGTGCAAGAATCCTTTATGTTGCATCCAAATTTGATGCGCTTAAGGGGGTGCACGGGAAGCGGTTGCAGCATGCGAGAGAAATGTGCCATGAGGGCGCATCTTTTTATGATGTAACAGAGGCGACAGATGCGCCAAAGGCGCAACTGTTTTTGATGTTGCATAGCAAGTTTATGCGCCACAGGTGAAAATGGTTTTTAGGTCTGTTCATTCTCTCAGAGGGGTTTCCACATATGGTTTTAGCTTTCTCAAGGTTCATATGAAGGAGTGCAATACCAAGAAGGATCATCAAGCCAACATCATTTTTAGACAGAGCTTCCTCTTCCAGCAGATCTGGAAAGAGGAGGAAATGTGGAAAGACAGCAAGGGGGGGAAGCAAGATCATAATCTATTCTCTTCATCCTACTGAACCATCCTAGCAATCAAAATCCACAAAAACAAAAAGCACGAAAGACTGAAAACCACTTACCCGGATATAAACGATGAAAAAGCGCGAGAACGGGTCCACAACGTGTTAAAAGCGACAGGTTAGATACTTGACAGGTTCAGAGAAAATATCATGTGTTTTGCATTGGTGATAATGACAACGCAGACACACCTATATATAGGCAAAGAAGTAATAAATGCGCCACCAACTTTTCAAGTGGCACATGGAAAGCACTGCGACATCGAAAAGTATGCGCCTTTGCGCACCAAAGCACTCCGACATCACGGTTATGTGCGCCTTTGGCACACTAAAAGTGGTGTTGACATAGGAAAATGTGCACCCGAGGCACACCAAAAGAAGCGCAACAAACGTTCTCAGCCGACAGAAGGCACATGCGCCTTGGCGCACGAAGGAAGCCTCAACATAGAAAGGCGCACCAAAATTCTCATTGATAGGAGAAACCGTGAGCCAAAGGATTTAAAGGGGGCGCACCAAAAGGAGATGTTACATAGTCATTCCATGCGCCCACCAAAAGACAAAAATGACTAAGTTCGAAACTAGATTTCCTGAGAAGGGATCCCTAACGAGGATCGGAACAAAATTTTCGGTATGGTTATCGGTAAATTGCCCTTGTCAATTTTACAGATAACAAAAATAGAACATTAAAATTTGAAATTGATTTCATCATATCACTTATAGATTGATGGATAAATAGAGGTGGTGAAAAAAATTATTGAGACTTGTTAAGGTGTTTGGTTATATATAATCTAGGAAATTGGGACTTGGAAATCAGTACAACTAGAAAATTTGTATAATAATTTAGTTAATTGGATTATGGGAATAGACCATTCTATATTTTATATAGGAGTAACCAATGAGGAGTGGTGGAGGTGAGACATTTATTTTGCAAATAAGGTAGAAGTTTTGAAGTAAAACATTTTGCATCTAATATATGTGGGAAGTGCACTAGTAAGTGTATAGTCATTTGGAAATGATAAATGTACAATATAAATAGTGTGAATGAGATAAGGTAATTACAAAATCAAGTTGAAGATATGGTCTTCTCACATTTTAGAAAGATAAGGTTTCTTACGATGAATTATAATAAGTTCAATTAGAAGAAAATGGAGCATAACAAGTGTTAAAGAAGTTTTCACAAAACTCTTATGAGATTTAGTTTCCAGAAATCATTGATATTGAAAATGCATTTAATTTTGTGGATCTATATACATACCATGAATTAAAAGGTGGTATTGAAATTTCAAACTGAGAAGATGACGGGATGTATTGGAGAGATAAAAGATGTTAGAAAGATTGTGCAATGATGTGGAAGGAGTAATTGAAACCAAGATCAAAAAAATTAATGGAAATGAGTATTCTATTAAATGGAAGGGGAATACCATTGAATATGTAACATAGATAAGTGTTGTAAATGCCAAAAACATGAAATTTTGACACCTTAAGTAAGAGATCAAGCATTAAAAATTACCCAAGGTATGTGATATAGAAGCATCGAGTTCATACAAAATATTATATCAACCAAAAATAATTTGTATATCCCGATTCATTTTTTGTATTCAATTTTACATATTTTGTTTAGAAATTTATATTGTAAAGGGTTGTATTATTAGTGGGAAGTGGAGTACTAGAGTTACATTTTCACATTTAAGTTCATCGTGAAATATTTGTGTTATGCATAATATCAATGTGCAATGTCTACTCTATTATATAGTCTACACAATTATTTCGAGTCTTTTTGCAAGCCACATAGACTATTATAAGTTTTTCTTTCAAGGATTGAATATTTGCATATTCCATATAAAATATGGAAGCCATAAAATTATAGTGGATGTTACAAAACACTAAGGAATATTTTCAATACTAATAAATATTAATTAAACCCACAAATTATTAGTTGGAGTTGTGGAACACTACAAAATTTGTTTAGAAATCATGAAGCATTGGGAAATAAAATATTTGAATCTATGAAAGCTTGAAAAAGTCAACTAAGTCTTTATTGGGTACTTTAGACAATAATTACATGTTTTTAAATAAAAACTAAAGTGTGTGGATTTTTTTATATATAAGCAAATCCTAATTTCCTTAGAGATTTAATTATGATAATCTTATATTAGCTTTTAGAATTAGAGAAGAGTTTGGATGCAAGACTAAGGATTGACGTATTGTATATTTGATAGGAGAATTGTTATCTTACATGTTTATTATATTGTTTGTATCAATATATTTATATGATTCCTCTAAGTATATGAATTAATATTTTTGATTTGTTATTTTTCGGTTGAATTCAAACTCGTGTTATTACATGGATATTATTTATGTTTTCCACATGTGATTCTCATGGTTTCATAATTTTAGGTGGCTCTTTATTGATTACCATAACCACTTATACATCACAAATGAATTTTATTTATTTTTTAAATTTTTTTAGTATCAATTATATACATTTACGTGTGAACAATTGTAATTGGTTTCATTATTGATTACTATCCATGCATACACAAATATAATAACAAGGATATGAATAGTTACATTTAATTTTGTTTGTATTATAAATGAAAAAAATATGAAAAAATGGATGGTTGCAATTTGTCTCATTTGGGTTTTATGTTATATATAAGGTTTTATTTGGGTTTAATAGATTTGCATATTTAAATATATTAAGAAGAATATGAAAATTTACATTTGGGTTCATCTATATTACAGCTAAATAACAATATAAGCTTATGAGTATTTTTATTTGTGTTTGTTGTTGTTGCATATATACTCTAGGGATTTAATTAGGGTGTATTACATTTAAGAATCATATGAACATATGAATAAATACAACAAGGTTTCAATCAAATTTACTATAACTCCATATGGAAACTTAATAATAAAAGTATGAACATTTGGATTTGGGCTCATTTATATTATATTTAAAGAAGAATATTGATCCTACTAAAGAAAAATATGAACATAATAACAATTTAAATGAAGTGATTTATAATGATATTAAACTAAACCCAAATTATTTTATATGAAATCATCTAGATACTTCTTGTAGTCTTGTTTTTATACCCAAATGTCTAGGCGTGCTGGCACTTCACTCGAGATAGGTCTCGCATGCCCACCCGAAGCACGCAAAGCCTACCAGGTCCCTCCTTTATAACAACTTGTCCATATTTTAGCATTCATGTTCATATTAATCATATTCAAAGAAGTCATTCCAACATAAACATCATATCCATGAGCTCAATTTGAAAACACACATAATAAGGAAATACACTAGATCAAACTATAAATAAAGCCAAATTCACCATGCAAATACCATGATCGGATACATCAAAGACCATAATACATTAACATTCGTCTATTAATAACCGTAAGGATTACATAACAAAAGTTGAATACATAATAGTAATGTCATGGAGTCGTGTGCACAAGTATATCCAAGCAACAAAACTCTAATATAACTTGGGATCTCTAAAACATGACAATACCTCATTAATATATAGGTGTGGCGACTTGCCCTTAACTACAGATGTATCTCAAAAATAGACTACATGCTCAAAATAGCCATGTGCCAACAGTTCTATGCTTTTTACAAGAAGGATAATAATAGATTAATCTATAATTAAACTCTATATTAATCATATTATTAACAAAAACTATTCATGACCTTTGATCTTCACTTTGTTCCCAAAATAGAGCTTGCTTTGTCATGAATTCTTCTTCTTTAACCCATTACGTGATCTACACTCCAACTTATTCTTATCCCGTGCCATGCAAAAATGGCTAAGTCCTAAAATAATCTTCCACTAGGGTACCCGTACGTACCCAAAATGTAAGGTACTTGTCTTGCGCGAGCAGTGTAAACAAGTGCCCCGATGATGATACAGTCTCCTCGCAAGGTGTTCGGATCCGAAAAGCCCTCGGAGTATGCGTTAACATCCCGCATGCCTCGCTTTGCCCCCGCACCCTTTGATTTCCCCTTTTTCCCTCTATCTTTGGCTTCTTGACCTTCGGTGACAAACTACCGCCCTGCAGGGTGGTGGTCTCGTGACCACCACCCTGAACAGGGCGGCGGTCCTATAACCACCACCCCGCTCGTGAGCGGCGGTTCTGTGCGCATTTTCCAGAACGCTCTTTTGACGCGACCCGCATGAAATATCAAGATTTACCAGCTTTTCTTTGCCGACTTGAGCATGCATTAATGTTTTTGGTCCCCTGAATCAGTGTTTTTCCTTTGTTTATTGTTTAGGAGTTCAATTTGGTTTTGGTTTTTGAGTGTTGGAATTCCTATAAATGCATGGTTTGTGTACATGCAAAAGAGGAGGATTTTGGTCCGAGTTTGGATGAAGAATTTGAGCCGGAGCTTTGGTCACCATTTTTTTCTTATTAGAGTCTTCGATTTTTAGTGTTTTGGTTAGCTTGCTTAGGACTGATAAAGCATAGTTTATTTCGTACTTGGTTAGTATTGCTCACCGTTGGTAACCCACGCACCCATCTTGTGTAGGCAAAGTGTTGTTGTTCCATCTAATCCGGTTAGAAGCTTGCCTCCGAATTCCTCTTTCTTTGTAGATTTGTTTTACCGTGACTTAGAGTTCTTAGTTCAATTCATTATATACCTGGTTAGTATTATTCAGCTGTTGGTAAGCCACATATCCAACTTGTCAAGCAAAGTGTCTTTATTTTGGAACGGAATAGCTTAGGAAGCCATTAAAGTTGCAGGTTTTGCTCTTCGTATAGGATAGTCACGGTTCTCGGTCGCTTCACGTTGCATGACTCGCAAGAAAATCCCGCTAGGAATCGCATAAGCCAAGCTCTCAGTACTCTTGCGCTATCCCTCTCCTACTCGCATTCTCGGTCTGCATTCTGAGCTGTCCTTGTCCCAAAATCTACTCCTATCGGTGCTAGCATTACACGCTTTTCTGGATCCAAGTGAACACGAAAGAACGAGAAGATCATACTGAGGGGACGAGATCACATACACCATCGGATTCGCCACTGTTCTGCGGAGTCCAGGTTTTAAATTTCAAAGTTCTAGTCAGATTCATATCAAATAGAGTAGTTAAATCACTTTATTTCATTTCATTCTATTCTCGATATTGCCAGGGAAGCTGTGGGGATTGATAGTTTCTGAGAAACTATGATTCACTCCTCACTTCTGAGGTAGGATCGAGAATCTTGCAGGTAGATTAGACAGGCTATTTTATTTAGAATAATTCTACAAATCGCACAGCAAATAACCACACTCGGTTATCTTATCTGCTTTTTAAATTATTGTTTAGTTATTATTTCTAGATACGCTTAAAATAGTTTGTTTTTCTTAGAATTGTTAGAATATTTCTTAGAAAGATGAAGGTTATATATGTTAGATTTATTTCACGTAGTTAGAATTTATTTCATTACGCTTAGATTACATCTTGATCTCGCGTATGACAATAACAGACCGCAATAACCAAGAGTCTATGGTTGTGATCCACGATCCCACAGCCCAACGAATCCACAAGTCGCTAGATATAGACACTGGCCTACGCACACTAGTATTTCAGTCCACTCCACTTCCACCTATCATCATCGAACAACCGTCCTTACTAGATATAACGGCTAACGAAACTAGGGAATTCTGGACTAGCATCATCCGTAGAGTCAATTGTATTCATCATCCACCATATGACCTTATTAGGAGACATACACGAAACAATCCCAGGTCATTTTCCACGTATTCCGCAGCCCATAGATCGAATCACGCCAGAGCTCGATATTGATTAGAGCTTTCGAGCAGTCATCCTCGCTGATCGATCTATCACACCAGTCCAAGTTAGAAGGGCCTTCTCTGCCTTAGATTCGCAAATACCATTAGTGCGTGTCGAAGACATTAGACATCCTAACTAGTTTGTCTGCATATTCTACCCCCACCGGCTGTCTCGGCACGACCTCGAGAGGTCGGGTACGCGGAAGAGTCACTTGTTGATTCTCACGCTCGCCTGTCACTTTTCCGACGTACAAAATTGGTGAACCCAACGTGAAACAAACAATTGTTTCACCTTCTCTTTGAGAAGTTTCATCTTCTCTCTTTCACCTTCGCTCTTTCCCATTATTCTACGGGTATTCATATACCCCCCGAATATGTCGGGATTTGATGCATACAGCAGACCCCTCCTGGGTCTTGAGGCATACTACGCCCAACAGAATAGGGAATCATCACCCTCGCTCTCAGTATGGGGCGACAACTATTCAACTAATCAGTTGTCAACGCAAACCCCAAGAACCAGATATAGTTTGTCTCTTCAAACCGAGGAGTTAGATCAACTCCCTCGAACCCAACAAACAGAGCCTTCAGGTTCAAACAATATGACGTTTACCGGAGAATCTGATTCATCTCCTCAAATACTACTCAGACCACATATTAGTAGACAATCAGATCCATACCTAGTCTTAGACGATGGACAATCAATACCTTATCCTAGGAGTGAACAACGCTCCCGGGGTATGTACCCACCTATAGGAAGTTTACAAGTACAACCCGAGACCTCTTTTCAAGAAAATACCTCTACAGGAAATATTCTTGGAGAAACTTGGCAAGATAACAATTAGTTCATGATAGGCTATCACATGCCTATACAACACCAGGGTATACAACAAACGCCGCTCAGGCAAAGTACCGTGGCTTCACCAAATGAAGTCATTTCAACGTTAGTAGAAAGAGTGAGAGGGTTAGAACTTGCTCAAGCAAATCAAAATTCTCCGTTCATACAAACGGGAAGTTCCAATCCTCCATACCACTCTGGCCAAGTAGATCTCCTCACAGGAGTAGGCACGTTAGGCATGCCTCCTCAATTTCCTCAACAAACGCCAACAAGGCCCACCATCTCTAACACTATTCCTCCAGGTCTAGTGTCAAACAATCCATTCCTCGACAATACCCCATCCTATTTAAACATGTACTCTAAATCACCACAAGGAGATATGTTCTCCTCTCCTGGTATGTTTGCTCCAACGCAGGGACCTCCCTATGCCCCTGCCAATGCGTACGCTGCACCGTATCAACAACCTATCCCACCACTCCCTCAGCAAACACCATCAATGGTCGAAAGCTATGCGATAGGGACGTATTCAGAATATCTAAAGGAACCCTTAGATTTCACCATACGAAGCGTCATGCTTCCAAGACCTCTCCCTGATTTGCCCAAGTTCAAGGGTGAAGGAGATCCAAACGCGCATATCAAAGCTTACGCTACAGCCATACGAGAATTACTCCCTTGGGATGGGGTTGTTGCTAAAATATTTCCCAAAACCTTGGAAGGCATCGCTCTCGATTGGTATTATAGAATACCTGAAGCTTCCATACATTCATTTAAACAACTCGTGTCAGAGTTCATCAAAGCCTTTGACATGAACAAACTATTGAGAACAGGAATCAGGGAATTCTTACATATCAAACAAGAACACAACGAATCTGTCACCCATTTCATCCAGAGGTGGCGTACAGTTCTTTACTCTTCAGCAAGTGCTCCAAACATGGATCAGATGGAACTATGTGATTTATTCCTTCATTCTCTCAGCAGAGAAGTGAAGGAAGAAGTCCAGAAGTTCCCACTAAGGACTTATGATGAGGTACTTGAGAGCGCTCTGCGAATTGATCAAGCAGCAATAGATAGTGGTCGTAAGACTTACTGGAACAAATGGGAGGTTAATCACCTCCACTCAAAATACTACAACTACCACAAATGTCAATCAAGGACCCAAAATCCTTAACAAAAATCGTGGGGTAACAACGGATGGGGTAACTGACCAGCCCAAGAGGGTAAATGTCGTTAATACTCCGTCACAAACAAACAATCAAATAAACAACAACTTTACCCCAATGGTCAATACAATGGATTTTAACCATCCACAACAACAACAAAACAACAACAACGCGAAATCCCATGCAAGGGCTGAGCCAAAACTCATTTGGTTACCAAAACCAAAGTCAAAACCAAAAACAACAATTCCAAAACTTTGGTCCTAATATAGCAACAGCTTGATCGGAATTTTAGGCCATAATACACACCAAACCAACAAAACAGGGAATTATAACCCCAATTCTTATTGTGGTTTCCATAAAATTCATGGTCACGACACTAGACGTGCGTCGTGACTACAATAAATTTATGCAACGCTTTTCAAGAAGAACAAAGACAGCTCTTCACGCACTGTTTTTGCGATCCCGCCTCATCATCACCAAATACGCTCGCAGGGCGCTTTCCCCTCTCGAATGCTCCCCTCGGGATCTTTAACGATCCGCTCCCAAATCATGATGGCAATAGGCTGAATCCAACCGGAACAAACAAAGGTGCAATAACGGAAACAATGATCATGAAGCTTCGACTTCATTAAATCCGTCACATTGCGCCACAGCTTGGGAGCTCAACCAAGACCTAAGATAGTTAGTTTGGTAGAATTAGACGCCGAACTACCTATCGAAGCTATAACAAGAACACGAGAGTATTTCTCTCAACTAAGCCCAAGTCATCTCGCCGAGAAGAGATAGGAGTCAAAGAAATTGAAAACCCATCGGTGCCTTATGATTTAATTAGTGACCTAACAAAGACCTTTTCACACATTTCATTTTTGGACTTGCTAAAGAACTCTCCCCCTCACAGAGCTGCTCTTTTAGAAGCATTAGGTCTAGGCCATCTAATTAACATCACTCCACCTCCTGAAACACAAGTAAATCACGTAGATTTTGACATCCACCCTCCGGGACAGCCGGACAAGGATGTCGAATTCATTTTCGAAATAAGTAAAATGCCCATAGATGCTGAGATCGCACGCCGAGGTGACCCAGCCTTACACTTACAGGTGTGGGTTTATAATAACTATGTAAAACGGGCAATGGTTGACGACGGGGCCGCAGTTAACATAGTCCCTTTCTCTTTCCTCCAAAAACTTGGATATGGAGAAACGAACTATTCCACTACACGAAATACCTTGAGAGGCTATGATAGCCTTAAAGCCACTTCAATAGGAACTATAATACTGCCGGTCACCTTAGGGCCCAAAACCATCTTGACTGAATTTTATATTATAGATCGGGAAACTAACTATAATATGATCCTCGGCCGACCTTGGATACATCGAATGAAGGCAATCCCTTCCACGCTATTTCAGGAAGTAAGATTCTTGCATCTGGGAAAGGTATTTGTAGCCAAAGGCGATCCAAAACCCTTTGATTTGCACCTAGCTGATTTAAAGAAAAGACCAGGTGCACTCGCATTTGAACTGCCAACAAACCAACTTAATAAACCCTCCGACCCAAAGCCGAGGAAAATTTGATACCTATGACGGATCTTGAAACTACCAACATAGCCAAAACAATTCCAACCCCTAAAGGTAAAACTAAAGAAATAGTATCATTAGGACTACTACGAAAATCGTTGAGTTGATAGAACAAGATTCACCAATGTTCTTACCATTCGATTAAGTAGGCATAGGATTTTCCCTAGGTGTTGGTTCCTCACAAAGAGAGGATCTCTCGTATGGTAGAAGTAGAGTGTGCAAACGCAGCAGATACCCCAACATTTACACTCCTGCTAAGTATTGACTCTCCATTTCGATGGAGCTAAATGTCGTTATGGAGCGGGGTGTATAATTTTACTTCACCCGAGGAGAAAGTCCTCCCATTTTCTTTTAAGTTAAACTTTGAATGCACAAACAACGGCGCCGAGTACGAAGCCCTCCTCCTTGCCTTACCTTAGCCAAAAGAATTGGTATTGATAACATCGTAGTCCTCGGGAGACTCGCAATTAGTGACAAACCAAGTTTCAAGTATATGAAACTAAAGCCGAACATTTACAACTCTACAAAAACGTTGTATTAGATTTAAGCAAGGCGTTTAACTTCATATCCATTGAAGCAATCCCGCGAGAAAAAATCTTCTCGCCGATTCAATAAAGAACCTCAAAGATCACGCTTTTACTCCAAGCAATGAGCTAGAAGACACTCACTTCACAAGATCCATTCGTGACGAACCATTGATAAAAACAATGACAAATCCTCTTTCAAGCGGAAGTGGATCTACCATCCTAGACCATGTTGGAAATGATGTGGCTACTTTGGATTACTTAAATGCCTATGCAAAGATTACATCTCTCCTATCATATGCTAGATTTATCCCCGATTCCACATTCGTCTTCCTACTTCGAAATCCCATAACGGATCTTCCCTCACAAAGGGAACCTAGCATATACGCAATAGAAAATGGGGATGATATAGATTTACCACCAAAGCACCACCTAAGTTCGAAGAGGGTAACGCCTCTTTAATCGAAGAAACAATCGATGTCAACATCGGGACAAGATGAACCAAGAATACTAAAACTAGGTTCTTCATTGACACCAAGAAGTGGAAATACATACTTAGGTTCTCAAAGAACATCAAAAGTGTTTGCATTTAATTACAAGGAAATGACGGAGTCGCACCCCACATCAGGTACACAACCTCGTCACTAGATCGATGCAAAGCCAATTAAACAAAATCAAGACCCATGAAACCCAAAGTAGCTCTCATGGTAAAAGAGGAAGTAATAAAACTCCTTCGTAGGATTCATCAAGCCGCCTGACTACTCCCAATGGGTATCTAATATCGCTCCCATTCTCAAGAAGAACGGAAAGATACGCATTTGCATAGATTTCGAGACATCAACAAAGCGTGTCCTAAAGACGATTTCCCATTACCATCCATGACGTTATTGTTGATGCAACAACTGGTTTTGAACTCTTGTCTCTCATGGATGGATTCTCGGATACAATCAAATCAGAATATCCGAGCAAGATCAAGCTAAAACCACGTTTATAACTCCTTGGGGAACCTATTGCTACGTGTTGTCATGCCATTCGGTCTCAAGAACGCCGGTGCTACGTACCAGCGGGCCATGACATACATATTTCACGATTTAATTCATAAAATCGTGGAATCCTACGTAGATGACTTATTGGCTAAAGCTAAGAAACGTTGTGACCATCCCGAAGTACTCCGCATCATTCTTTCACGTCTAATAGAATACGGAGTCACGCTAAATCCAGAGAAATGCGTATTTGGTGTAACAGGAGGAAAGCTCCTAGGTTACATCATATCGTCACGAGGGATCGATGTTGATCCAACCAAAATTCGGGCTGTCCTCGAAATGGTCCCACCCTCGAGTGAATCTGGAATCAGATCATTTCTTGGAAAGCTGGGTGCAATCCGGAGGTTTATCCCGGATCTAAGCTTCGCCGTTCATCCAATCAACAATTTACTCAAGAAGGACTATAGCATTGATTGGATCAAGATTGCAATGAAGCTTTTGATGCAGTTAAGCGTTTCCTGTTATCACCACCTACGCTAATGCCACCTAAGCTAGATCGCCCGTTAATTCTATACTCACGGGCTACCAATGTCTCGCTGGCCTGTATGTTGGCCCAAGAAGATGATGACAAGAGAGAGCGTGTGATTTATTTCATTAGCCAAACATTGCTCGACTATGAAACACGCTATACACAGGCAGAACGAGAATGCCTTGCCATAGTCTTTGCTACTAAACGCCTAAGACATTACATGCTGAATCAAGAAACGAAGGTCATGGTAAAGACGGACCATTTACGGACTTTTCTCACACAAGGGTCCTTGTCCAAAAAAGCTGGACGTTTTATAACCTTAATGGGAGAGTTTGAATTAACATTTGTAAACCAGAAGTCGGTTAAAGGACAAATCATCGCAAATTGGTTAACTGACAACCCATTAGACGGAGGCGATCTAGTAGATTTAGACTTTCCGTATGAATGCGTATACTACATCGAAACTCGACTGCGCTATCTCTCGAGTGCCCTTGGTACACCGATATCATTAATTATATCATGGACCATACGTACCTGAGGCGCTTACACCGCAACAAAGAAGGGTTACGCATAATCGTAGCTAAATATGTCATCATAGAGCAGGTGCTCTATCGAAAAGCATTCGATGGAATGCTCTTAAGGTGTGTCGACACAGAAGAGTCCAAGAGGATTCTCCATGAATCCCACAGCGGTATATGTGGAGGCCACTTCGGTGGCCATGCCACTGCTCGAAAAATACATCGAATGGGCTATTTCTGGCCCACTCTAGAACATGACGCGATAGAGTTCACACGCAGGTGCCATAAGTGCCAAGAATTCTCTCACGAGATCCACATGCCAGCACAAGCTCTGCAACCAATCGCTACTCCATGGCCCTTTTCTACATGGGGCCTAGACTTAATAGGGAAATTCTCTCCCTCATCCACAGATGGCCACAATTTTATAATCACGGCCACTGAATATTTTACCAAATGGGTGGAGGCCATGCCTCTTACTACCGTACCTGGCTCGGTGATCGCTAAGTTCATTTTGAATCAAATCATTTGCAGGTATGGTATCCCGCAAATCATTATCTCCGATAATGGAACTTCTTTCAAAAATGAAGAAGTTCGCGAACTATGCGGTAAATTCAAAATAAGCCATCATACGGCTTCCTTGTATTATCCCCAAGCTAACGGACAGGCTGAAGCAACAAACAAAACGTTGAAAGCCATTCTCCTTAAAACAGTGAAAGAAAACAAGCGGGATTGGCATTTGAAGTTATATCCGGCCTTGTGGGCCCACCGAACCTCAATAAGAACACCAACGGGAGCAACTCCTTTCTCGCTAGTATTTGGGGCAGAAGCAGTTCTCCCGCTTGAGGTCGAAATACCCAGTCTCCGCATTTCACTACAAGGGATTCTGGATGAAGACGCTTACAGAGAAGCACGTCTTTCCCAACTAGAAAGCCTAGATGAAACTAGGTTAGATGCTGAGCAATGCAGCATAGAGCTTATGCTAACCGAATGTGCCGGGCAAAGATAACAAGAAGGTCTATGAACGTGACATATACGAAGGTGATCTAGTTCTAAGACTAGACAGCTGGATCGACAAGAAGACCGGCGAAGGAAGGAAGTTCCGGCCCAAATGGTTGGGCCCATACCGAGTCATGAAGGACTACGGAAATGGTGCTTATCTCTTATGTACGTTAGAAGGTGAGGAGTTTGGCGAAACAGTCAATTCCTTGCACCTCAAGCGTTTCTACGCATAAGCAGCTAACGCTACCTATATAACTATCTACATTGCATTTTTATATAAATTAGGATCATTTTGTCCACTTGTTCTTACATAAATTGTGATCAAGAAATCTATTCTCAAAGCAATTTACTACAAGCTCGTGATGTTTCTGGCATAAAATTCTTTAATCATACCTCTCCATCTTCGTATCATCGAATCATCTTGGAATCTTTTATCAAACAAAATCAGACATGACGAAGTCTTAACGGTAATCATACCAAGATCTGCAAGTTTGTTCTCGCTTTGATTTCTTCTTAGGATAGGTGTCTTGCCTATGGTCTGTTCTAGAAGCTTCATGGTGTCACATCTATCCCATATACACATCTCTTTGGAAATAAGCATATACTGACATTTTACTCAAAAAGACAAGTCAAGAAGTGATTAAACAGAAAATTTTATTTTTACACATTTCCTTGCCCCACCAACCTTCGGTGATGAGCTTGCGTCTCTTACTAGTGACGTAGGGTTGGGAAAGGATGGAAATGCCCTTACTCGCCTATGCCTTGCCCACGGTGATAAACCCATGCTTCTTACAGGTAGCATGGGGCAAAGTGTAGGGGGTCCTCTAGACAAAGTAAACGTTAAAAGGTCATAAACAAACAATTCAAACTTTGAGTCAAAAACGAATGAATCAGATATTCAAAATTCCAAGAAGAGTTAAAAATCCTAAAAACCCAGATTTTGTCTACTATGTGGCCATCTACGGGTCTAAGTCTGGATAAACCGCAAAGTAAGTTACATCCAAAACTATGAAGTCATTCGTAGAGAGTAAGCTTGTAGTTTTCAATTTGATTCCACCAAAGCTTCGTCTCTGTCTTTCATCACTATCATTTCACCATATTTCATAACTTGCGCCCTTCTTGGCTCTTGGTGATGAGCCCTCGCATCTTACTAGTTGCGTGGAGTTAGGAGTGGGGCAAGTTAATCTGTTCATCATACTGGTTATTTTCATCACTTTGCCAAAACAAACATGAGGTATCCAAATTGCTCACAGAAACTAAGATTTAAGATCACAATATATCTACAATATCATACATCAAAGATCATGAAACACAAAAGAAAGCAAACATTTGCATCATCTGTTTTCCATTGCATACATTCTAGAAAGCATATAAAACATACATCGTAGTATACACGAGGAAGCTAGAAACAGAAAGGGAAAACACGAGTGACAAAGTTTTGATCCAAAAACGAATGCATATATATAA
Organism: Taxus wallichiana var. yunnanensis; assembly: GCA_018340775.1. Taxonomy (NCBI): domain Eukaryota; kingdom Viridiplantae; phylum Streptophyta; class Pinopsida; order Cupressales; family Taxaceae; genus Taxus; species Taxus wallichiana. The sequence continues at coordinate 324,457,508 of CM031244.1, forward strand.
ATAATCAATGTTTATATACAATGCCATCATGCTCTAGGCATGGTCAAAACACTCAAAGAGCCCGTGATATACAAAAGAATCTATAGTACAAAATACACAGGGCCAAGTCGCCTCTCAACCCCTACGCGACCCCTCCGAGGGTGCGCACCCTCGCCTAGGACTCCGGCTACGCCGGCGCTCTGAATGCACGGAGGGCTCAGGGTCTCGAGGAGCAGCCGCGGTCTCACCACGAGAATGGCTCCTCATAAGACGCTCGGCTGTCCTATAGCCCGCCAACTCTGTACGGAGAGTCGACACCATCCTAGCCACGTGCCAAACGGGAGCGAAGACGTCAGTATGCCTACCGGCTGCTGAAGGCTCCCCGACATCTACAGATAGCTCCGCACGGGTCTTATCCATAGGGATCATCAGAGAATCAGTGCATACCCTACGGATTAGATCCCGCCACTCGTCAACAGTCTCTGCAAAACAAAGAAGAAAAATGAATTAGAAGCTAGGCAAGAGACTAAAATATACAAGATACAAACACAAGGAGAGACAACAATTAAAACAAATCCTAAATTAGACAAACATTGAAAGGAGGAGAGGATAACTTACTCGGATCACCGGGCCTCCAAGATGGATCGCTGGGGCCGGCACCCGCTGCGGATGCCGCTGCCGACTGTGGAGCTGCTCCTGTGGCAGGGGCAACATGTCGCCCCACAACTGACTCATCCTCTCCACCATGGCCCTGGGAGAGTGGCTCCTCTGAAGCTAGAGTCTCTCTCTCTGCACTCTGCTCGGCCCTCTCTGCGCAAAATATCCTGAGTGTCATGCCACTCAGGATCGCTATCATCTGTCTGCTCCTCCGACCCTCCCTCTGTAAGCTCCTCAGAATCGAAGTCGATATCTATAGGGTCATCGCTGCTATGAGCAGGACCCACAGCAATCTGAAGCAAAGGTGCCCGAGGCGCACCGGCTCTAGCCCGAACTACCCTCCTGGCTGCAATAGGAGTGCCAGGAGTGATCGCTGTCCAACCACGGCCTCTAGGCCCCCCTCTGGCCTCTCGGACTGATCTATAAACTGGTGCCGCTGGGGGAAGCATGCCCGCATATGGAAGGCCGAACTGCTGAGGAACTCTACCAAAAGGGTGTACCTCCACCCATCCCACGCGGTCGATAAGCTGCCCTGTGGTGGAGCAGGAGATCAATGTAAGGGTCTCCTCGCCCCATATGCCGGCCATAAGCCGATACGGCGTCGCCTCCATATCTCGCTGTGGTAAGGAGGCAATCGGCCGGTGAGGTGCTCTAAGCACCGACATATCTCACCATCTAGCGCCCTCACACCCCGGGTCTCGCCACCTCTACCCTCTCGCCGTAAGGAATAAAATGCTCATACACCCAACTCATGACTAGAGTCGGGTGGCTCAATGACTGTCCTCGCAAACGGACCACCCCGTATAAGTCATGGTAGGTGGTCCCCGTAATATCTCGCGCCCAGCATATATCCGGCCATGCCCCTCTATCTCGAGCAATGATGGGGGCCCAAAGAAGATATAGTAAAGTATCTCCTCCTTGTCCCCGATAAGCCTCGAGGCAAGGATCCCCATGATAGCCTCTGCCGAAATACGGGGATGGGCAAAATAAGGAATGGATCGAACTCTCACTCCCTTCTTCGACCCCGGAGATGGCCGCATCCCCATGTAGCCTCGCCCACCGTGCAATCTGTGCTCGAGACCATGCCGCTCTAGTGTGAAGAGTCTCCTCCCGATGATCGGGACCCCTAGGATACGGTAAACATCCTCCAAAGTGATGGTCCACTCACCGCGGACCCCTGGCAGTCGGAAAGTGTTCCGATCTGCATCCCAATATGAGAACAAGTCACAAAGAATGTGACTAGACGGTGTGACATGGGGCACGCGCGATATACGCAATATACCGGCCCTCTGTAATGTATCCTCCTCATCCTGAGAAAGGGCATCTAATACCCCCGAAAGCCAATCACACTCTCTCTCTCGGCTCCATCTGATATACTCTGCTCTCGCCTGCATACAACCAAAACACACAAAACAGGGCAAGTTAGTATCTAATCAATATCGAGAGAGTCATAAAAGCATATAGAAATGATAAAAATACAAGTGCAATCTCAAAAGTTAAGTTCTTTTGCATTCTGTGCAAAACCGCCGCCCTGAGCAGGGGGGCGGTTTTGTAACCGCCGCCTTAAGGGCGGCGGTCGTCGTGTAACCGCCGCACCCCGAACAGGGGCGGTCATGTAACCGCCGCCTAGCCGGGGGGCGGCCGCGTCCGAAAACCCGCGCGTGTTGTTAACCCCAAAAGCCCAAAAAAGCAAAAAAAAGACCATTTTAACTAAAAACAAAGCCTACCCAAGAGCGCCCCCTAGATGGACCTTTTGAACCTAGCATTTTCAAAATAATCCCCCATCAAGAAAGAATTTGCCATTTCAAATTTGAAGAGGAAAAACACAAAATGGAAGAAAACCAACCTGTGATCGCTGAGGTCGGTGTTCCGCTCGTGGAGGCATGATCACGATCTCGCTGCAAATGTTTCGACTCTACTCACGTGAGAAACCGTCACCGTGGGTCCCAGAGCTCAAAATCAATCAAATCAACTCACGCAAATGAATAGGAAAATGGGCCCACTTTCATATATATATCGCTCATTCTGTTTCGTTTTAAAATGACTTTTCGCAGGTTTGGAGCGCTGATGGAGGTAAGTTTCTATCCCCGCACGAATGGTACGTTCTCCTTCCCTATTATTTTAGCATTTATCTTCCAAGTTATCAGATCTATCTCGCACTTGAGTTCTCTTTTCATTTTGCAGTAGCGGGAATTTCGATGGCGTCATCTCAACACACGACGAGTAAGGTATAGCTTCTAACTCCCCATTTCGGGACTGCCATACTGGACCCACCGCTTTTATGCCTCTTCATGGCTAAAACGCTTCTCCGAGGGGGCAATATGTACGTACCCAAAATTGTAAGGTACTGTACTGCCAGAACAGTGTAACAAGTGCCCCGATGATGATACAGGTCTCCTCGCAAGGTGTTCGGGATCCGAAAAGCCCTCGGAGTATGCGTTAACATCCCGCATGCCTCGCTTTGCCCCCGCGCCCTTTGTTTTCCCCTTTTTCCCTCTTTCTTTGGCTTCTTGACCTTCAGTGACGAAACCGCCGCCCTGCAGGGCGGTGGTCTCGTGACCGCCACCACCCCGAACAGGCGGCGGCGGTCCTATAACCACCACCCCGCTCGGCGGCGGTCCTGTGCGCATTTTCCAGAATGCTCTTTTGACGCGACCCGCGTGAAATATCATGATTTACCAGCTTTTCTTTGCCGACTTGAGCATGCATTAATGTTTTTGGTCCCCTGGAACAGTGTTTTTCCTTTGTTTATTGTTTAGGAGTTCAATTTGGTTTTGGTTTTGAGTGTTGGAATTCCTATAAATGCATGGTTTGTGTACATGCAAAGGGAGGAATTTGGTCCGAGTTTGGATGAAGAATTTGAGCCGGAGCTTTGGTCACCATTTTTTCTTATTAGAGTCTTCGATTTTTAGTGTTTTGGTTAGCTTGCTTAGGACTGATAGCATAGTTTATTTCATACTTGGTTAGTATTGCTCAGCTGTTGGTAAGCCACAGACCCATCTTGTGCAGGCAGTGTTGTTGTTCCATCCAATCCGGTTAGAAGCTTGCCTCTGAATTCCTCTTTGCTGTAGATTTGTTTTACTGTGACTTAGAGTTCTTAGTTCAATTCATTATATACCTGGTTAGTATTATTCAGCTGTTGGTAAGCCACATATCCAACTTGTGTAAGCAGTGTCTTTATTTTGGAACGGAATAGCTTAGGAAGCCATTAAAGTTGCAGGTTTTTGCTCTTCGTATAGGATAGTCACAAGGTTCTGGTCGCTTCACGTTGCATGACTCACAAGAAAAAAATCCCGCTAGGAATCGCATAAGCCAAGCTCAGACTCTTGCGCTATCCCTCTCCTACTCGCATTCTCGGTCTGCATTCTGAGTTGTTCTTGTCCCAAAATCTACTCCTATCGGTGCTAGCATTACACACTTTTCTGGATCCACGTGAACATGAAAGAACAAGGAGATCATACTGAGGGGACGAGATCACATACACCATCGGATTCGCCACTGCTCTTACTGCGAGTCCGGTTTTAAATTTCAAAGTTCTAGTCGATTCATATCAAATAGAGTAGTTAAATCACTTTATTTCATTTCATTCTATTCTCGATATTGCCAGGGAAGCTGTGGGGATTGATAGTTTAAGAAACTATGATTCACTCCTCACTTCTGAGGTAGGATCGAGAATCTTGCAGTAGATTAGACAGGCTATTTTATTTAGAATAATTCTACAAATCGCACAGCAAATAACCACATTCGGTTATCTTTATCTGTTTTAAATTATTGTTTAGTTATTATTTCTAGATACGCTTAAAATAGTTTGTTTTTCTTAGAATTGTTAGAATATTTCTTAGAAAGATAAAGGTTATATATGTTAGATTTATTTCACGTAGTTAGAATTTATTTCATTACAGTTAGATTACATTTTGTTTCGTATGACAATCACGGGACCTCAAGAGCCCAGGGAATATATATTTGAGCCAATCGTGCCTCAACCAAACCTCATCACAGCAATAGTTGACCTAGACCAAAATCTCAGGATACAAGTATTCCGAACAACCACAGATTTACAACTGATCAGTTCACAGTTAAGAGGATTAAACATAGAAGACGACCAAGCACATGTGTTTTGGTCAAGTCAGCCAAACTACAGATTACCCTAGAAAATATCCACATGACTGTAGAAGGGCTCGAAAGAGAACAAACATTCGGGTGTGATCCTTTAGTTCCACAGCCAGACGCTGGAGACACCCTCGTAGATATAGATACCAGCTTAAGAATCCAGGTTGCGAGAACACCTGTAAGGTATTCTGAGAAGATCACACAACTGTTGGTTCTAAACGTAGAAGCTGAAAAGGCGTACGATTACTGGATACTAGGGATTAGAACTTGATCTTGCGTATGACCATAACAGGACCGCAACAACCAAGAGTCTATGGTTGTGATCCACAGATCCCACAGCCCAACGAATCCACAAGTCAGTTAGATATAGACACTGGCCTACGCACACTAGTATTTCAGTCCACTCCACTTCCACCTATCATCATCGAACAACTGTCCTTACTAGATATAGCGGCTAACGAAACTAGGGAATTCTGGACTAGGCCAGAAAATCGTCCGTAGAGTCAATTGTATTCATCATCCACCATATGACCTTATCAGGAGACATACACGAAACAATCCCAGGTCATTTTCCACGTATTCCGCAGCCCATAGATCGAATCACGCCAGAGCTCGATATTGATTGGAGCCTTCGAGCAGTCATCCTCGCTGATCGATCTATCACACCAGTCCAAGTTAGAAGGGCCTTCTTTACCTTAGATTCGCAAATACCATTAGTGCGTGTCGAAGACATTAGACTACCTAACTAGTTTGTCTGCATATTCTACCCCCCACTTTGTCTCGACACGACCTCGGGAAGTCGAGTACGCGGAAGAGTCACTTGTTGATTCTCACGCTTGCTTTGCGCTTTCACGGCGTACGTGCCCCCTCATAACTAACACTTATGCGCACCTACCCACTCTATTTTTGCTCCCTCTAATACTTAGGAAATTTATCTAGCCAAAAATTACCCCACACTAATAATATTTTCACCCTTAGAAATAGGGTTTCTCAACTTATCCTCGAAAGAATCAAATAATATAGAATGGATACGAAAGAAATAAAGGATAAGAATCAAAGAATAACTAGTGTGGTCATTCCTCACCGGTACCGAAGCTTTGGATAGTCCTTATTACTATTTTCTTCCAACTCGTTCCATTATCCTAAACCTTTCTTTGCCATCGCAGAACATCTCCAAGCATTTTTCCATCTCCTCCAAGGTCATGTAATCTCCCTTGTGTTTTAGTTCCCTTATCACGCCAAATTAAAACTGAAATCCTTCCCTCCATGAAATCCATCTTTCATGTAACCAACGTTCCTAATACCTTGATAGTTTATTCATGAGGGTATCTTGCTACTTTGAGAGCATCACACTTTTTACAACCGCATCTAACTTCTCCGCTTTGCCCGAGGACTCATCTTTCTTTGTTGCAGGACTTCATTTTCTTCTTGGATTATCCTTATCTTGAGGATTTTCTCAAGATCCTCATAGTTCCTTAGCATCCATCTTGCTTTCGAAACTCCTCTTTCAATGTCCAGAGTATGGCATCATTCTCTACGATATTTCACCTAATGTTTTTCTTAGTTATTTCATTCTCAACCATCAGTTTCTCATCGGGTTTTCTTTGCGTAGCGATGTCTTCTCAATAAAAATATGAACAAACTCTTGCAAAAATTGTAAGGATGAATTGTAAATTTTATTTTTCTGTTCATCAAATTATGGAGGTTCCTCCTGAATTTCACCCTAGAGTTCATGTAGCAAACCCCAAAATATTCTCTTCCTACTCCTTATCCTTAAGTTGCACCTCATTCAATTTCTCAACCTTGTTCTTTTAAATTTGTATTGTCCTTGAGTAAAGACTTGAGTGTGGCTGCTTTATCCAAGTTTCTCCATGCCACTTATTCTATAATATTAGTTAAGGCATTAATTTCCTATTCATCGATGAATTATATTGGCTTCACTGTCATATGTGTTTCTTGGGCCTTCTTCTTCATTTTCCTCTTGATGTGTGCTTATTTTTTCACATCGGATTAATTCTCATCCATGTGTGTCTACATGCTCCAAGATAATTGCTTCCTTGTGCACATATTTTTTGCTTGGGGATCCATTAACTCCCATCTATATAAATATTCATGGTTAAATGTGCTCTAAAATATGGTGCAATTGATCATTTAGGGTCATTAAGATACCCCAATTGGATGTATTATATATATATATATATATATATATATATATATATATATATATATATATATAATTCTCTCCCAAGCCTCCACCCTTTGGGATTATGAACCCGTGCACCCCAATTTTTCCTTCACTTTTCATGCCTCTATGTTTCCCGGAGAAGGCTCACTTGATGGCTCATCTATATTCTTTTCTTTCTCGTCTTCCTCTCCTATGGGGTTTCACTCTTCATCGCGCTCACCATACACCTTTGTATCATGCTAATTTTATTCCTCTATAGGTTATTCTTCCCCTTATACATCAATAACAAGTGTGTCATGTACAATCTGCATAGTCTCATCGGATATTTCTTCACACTTTCTCTCCTTGGCACATACTTGCACTTTCTTTTTACCTTTTTCTACGAGGCTTAGTTTTACAGGAGATGTCCTCAAAATCTCCTTAGTGGGTGAGAGGGTCCCACACCATCACCCTCTTTCCTTGTCCTTATGAAGACTCTTCAAAACCTTTGTCGTCAAATCGACTCCCGGCTTCGTCCTTCTCTACCTCCTCAACATCGGTATCATTTTTCACTTCTTCTTCTTCCTTGGGAGGAGATATCTCACATGACCTCTTTATTATTATAATTGGTTGCCTCCACATGCCATGATCTAACCAACCAATCTCTTCCTTCTCCTCCTCCTCTTCATTTAGTTCTTCCTCATCTATATGAGGGGAAAGAGGTCATTAGCTTGCAGGGTCCCAACTAAATGCTTCCATTTGGGCAATTCGGGGACCATAAACTCATTCTTAATATATCTTCCATTGACCAATTTGGGCTTAAGGTACATATATACCTTAACAATGCCAAGATTCCCAACCACCAAATTCATGGAACTGATATTAATTTCATTAGATATCAATCTTTCAATATGTGAAGACTTACCAAGATAAAAATATGTCTTTTAAAGAGTATAAAATTCAAAATCAACCTTGTCTACACCAAATCTTAGGTTGCACATGTTAGAAAAACTATTTATAGAGGCTTAAAAATATTGTGTGGTGAAGGCATAGGAAATCTTCCACCAAGGGCTCCACTTTCCATCCTTTATACCAAATTTGTTAATGCGGTAGTCTGAAAAACTACAAATTGTGCATATTTCTCCAACAAGGTAGGTAGATCTTTTGGTATCCTCTATTAATTCTCAAAATTCTTATGCATGCACTTTTACCAAATCTCCGAATTTTTTTATATGTACCACTCATAGTCCCCTAATAAGTGTATTTTTTCGCAAATATCTCGGCCGAGTGATTTCTTCTCCTCGGGGAACTGCCATATCTTTTCCTTTGGCCCATCAGGAACCCAAATCTCCATGAATAAAATATATAAAATAACGGTGCAAAACTTATCTTGTATCCTTGGTGTGCTTCTTCAATTATTGTTTCGATATGAACACCGACAAGTTATATCTAACTCCCTCGAGATTTTTGGCGATATGGAGCTAGTTCTTATTTACCTAGCTCCAAAGGTGCTCCGATTATTGAACTTGGTGAGTAGGTGTGAAGTAATATTGATAATAGGGCGATCTTCCAACTTGTCAATTTCTATAGCACACCCTCCTTTTGCATATTCCAACTTAGCAAAAGTTGCTTCCATGCCCTCATCATCATTAAGGTCACTGCCAATTTCGATGCTTTCTGAATTACTCAAACTCACAATTTTCGATCAACGGGATGATGAGTGGCACCCACCTTCCTAAAAAAGTAGATGAATTCCTTGTGGACTCTATACATTTACCATTTGTAGAGTTTCTCCATATTTTAAAAGTATGGAAACTCATATACTTGCAAACCTCCAAAATTCTCCAACATCTTCTATGTTGCATCATCATTAATGGGTTTTTCATTCTCTATTCACAATTTTGTATTCCTCACTAGTGCCTTTTCAATTTCATCTTTGTTTATCTTGGTAAAGTGATTGTAATCACTCACCTTGCTTCTTCTAATATGTGATTCCCAATCTTGCCCCATGATCATGCATTCATGGTATTTCATCTCTTAAAATATTCCTTCAAGTGCATCCTTGACGTCTACTTCTACTTTTTCTTCTTCTTACCTCGATTAGCTACTTTAGGTTCTCTCTTTAGTTCCTTTGAAATTTTTATAGTACTTTCTTACACTCATTTGACATATGCAACTCTTAGAGTTTACATGCCCTAGCTATAATTTTGTTCTCTCCAAACCATAGCTCTACAAACCTTCCTTCTACAAACCTTCTACTTAGCTTAAACACCCTTCTAATGGAGATCTAGTATGGTTGTGTCCAAATATTATATGTTTTCTACTTTTATCCGATTTCTCTTGCACTTTGCACTCAAATCACTCTGTAATTTCCACTTCATAGCTTAAAAATCAACGTATGGAAGGTAGAAATGAGCTCGTAAGCACCTATTTTTATAAATTTTGTAAATTTTTCCACTTTAATTTATCCTCACCAACCACTATACTTAGCATTAATAACAATTTCTTACTTTTTCGCACTTTGCGTTGATTTTCAATGCTCCAATCATAACCTTCTAACACACCTACTACTTCTTGGCCACATACCTCCTTACACATGCCTCCATGTTCAAGAAGTACATCATACTCTATGACTATTCCTAAGTATTTTCCCATGTTGTTTCCTACCTCGTGTTACACTATGCGATCATCCTTCTACTTGTGGTCTTCAATTTGAGAAAAATTCCTTTAAAATACCTATAATCGAGCACATATAACATCCTTCTTACATGCATACGTACCAATCCTTCCAAGGATGTACCTATATAAAACTTGTATTTGGTACACCCCACACTAAAAATATGTTTCTCCCTCTGCACATGAATGCCAAATATTGTATTAATCTTCTAGCGTGTAAGCGCGCTTATTACAACAAAATAATGAACTAAATTGAGAAAGTATAAAAACAATGAAAGGAAACACATTAAAGGAAATGCATTAAAGGTAAATCTAGTCTAAGTTGTAATAATGAATTATTAAAAACACTAAGAAGCCTAATTTAAAGTAGGGATTTATCCTAATCTCATTTAAGTAATCGAGAAATAAAGTTCCATCCAACTCCTGCAAGTGAAAAGTGGTGATTCCAATATCCTTGTTACTACAAAAGGTCCCAACTAATGTACTTTCAATTTCCCTGGGTGGTGCGCAAAATTTAAATCATACAAAAGGACCATCTTTCCCACATTAAAGGTCTTGTTCCTTATGTTCCTATCATGTTAGGCTTTGTGTCTCACTTTTTATGTCTTTGGGTTTCATCGAGTAATAGCGTGCCACTCATCTAACTACATCATCATGACTATGTGCTCCTCTACAACTTTCTTATCAGCTAGTCCTCTTGTGCATGCAATACACAAGGATGGAAATATAAAATCAACAAGAAAAAAACCCTCTGCGCCAAGCACCAACTGAAAGGGTGTGGCCTTATTCAATCTTTTATAAGTTGTCCTATATGCCCAGAGTATAGTAAAGACTTTATCATCCCAATTTTTCCTTCCAACATAAATTTTTTTGTCAGTGTTTGTCCCAAAATTTTGTTGAAAGATTCAGTAGTATAATTGGCCTCGGGTTTATAGGGTGTTTTATTATGGTGTAATACCATAAACTCTTCCAATAATATCTAGATTATCTCATTTAGAAAATGAGTGCCCCTATCACTTGTTAAACTCAATGGAAATCCATACTTGTTGATAATGTTTTCCCGTAGAAATCTCGTTGTTGTAGTTGATGTGTAATCCTTCATAGGTTTTGGTTCTTCCCACCTTATCGGATAGTCTATACAAGTTATAATGTAACGTGAGCCATTCCTATGCGTGGGTGAGGAAATAGGTCCTACAAAGTCAATAGCCCATTTCCTTAGTATCCTTATATATAGTCTCCCACCAAAGTCCATCCATCGAATATTATGCTCGGTGGCATCTCGTGCAGCATAACAACTACCTGTAATTCCACCATGATCTTCTTCCATAATCACTTCACGCTCATACTCTAGAGAACACTGGAAAAAAATTTCATCACGACCTAATTTATAAAAATCTCCACCTATCAATTTGTAAGGTGTCAAGCGTATTGCAAGTTTCTTCTTTTCCAATGTCTTCATTCCTTCGGTGTTTGTCGAGTACGCAAGATTACTACAATATCTTCAAAATTTATGGGTGTGCGGTTTAACTTAAATGGTTACACATTAAAATTATGTCATTAATGCTTTGTGAATCCTTTCCCGAAGTGATTCTTAACAAATGGTCTAGCCACTGAATTACTTTTCCCTAGTTTAACAACCATGGTAAACTGAAACTCTTGAAATAGTAAAACCCACCTGTAATAAATTCACCCTTGTAAAATAGGCTTATTGACCAAATACTTACGCATCATATGATCCTTAAAGAAGATAAATTATGTTGTGAATAAATATTGTCTAAATTTGTGCAAAAGACGTAGATCATGGACAAAGCCTCGTACTCAGTAGTTGTATAATTCTGTTCAGCATGTGTCAACTTTCTACTTGCAAAACAAATAGGGTGGTCTACAATTCCTTCACCTAGTTGCACCAATACTATGCCACTTTCCATCCCATAAGCATCAACATAAACATGAAAGAGCTTATACCAAGAAGGAAAGAACAAAATTGGTTCAATAGTTAGCCTTTCCTTTAATTTTTCAAACGCTTTGATGCCATGTTTCATACCAATAGAATTTACCTTTAGACTTTAATAACTCCTCCAAGGGCATGACACTATTTTGATAACCCTTAATTAATTTCTTGTAATATCATGTATGCCCTAGAAATCCACGCAATTCACTCTAATTATTAGGTTTTTCCAAACCCAAGATTATAGCTATCTTAGTTGGATCTACCAACAACCCTTCTTTACAAATAATGTGCCCCAATAAAGTGCCAAAAGGTGTTACAAAGATGCATTTCTTAATGTTTAGAGAGATGCTTATTTTCCTATACCTCTCAAACTCAGCATTGAATTCTCACAATGATACTTTATTAATTCATACATTGTCCAATCATCCTAATATATATGTAAGAAATTAGGAATGAAATCCTGAAAATATTACACAAATTTTTTTTAGAACATTGATGGTGCATTCTTCAGTCCAAAGGGCATTACTTTGTATGCAAAACTTCCCTATTCAAAGTGATGTGGTTTGTATTTTATTGATCTTCCTTTTCTATGCACAATTGATGATATCATGAAAACCCATATTTAACGAGTAGATCTCGCGCTCTACAACTCTGTCAAGGATTTCCTTAGTCAATGGGATGGGAAAAGGATCATTGACACATGAAGAGTTTAACTCTTTGTAGTCCACATAGATCCATATCCTCCCATTCCATTTAATACCGATGACCATGGGTATAACCCACTCAGATTCCTCAATGGGCTCAATTATACCAGGACTTGAGCATTTTATCAATTTTTATTTCACCTTGACGTGGAGATTAGGATTCATTCTTTATGGTCTCTTCCTAACCGGTCGCTCTCCATCTTTAGGATTTATTTTCATCTCACCTAAAGAAGGGTATACTTTGTTTAATTCATGATATCCCTATAGAAATAAGTCCTAACAAATACACATTATTTCAATGATATTAACCAATTCCTACTCTAACAAGTAGTCACCAATAATGACATATTTAAGCTCTATCTCTATGCCCATGTTGACCTTCTTTGCCTTCATAGGCTCATTACACACATTTTTTCCCATATATTATTTCCATCACCTCCTATGTACCTTCATTTTGGTTAACATCTAGGTTATTATCCTCATCATCATCATCATCATCATCATCATCATTTATCATGCATACCATTTTACCCTTTTATTTTTCTTCCCATACACATACCATTTCTTGTTCGAAGTCTCTTCAAGGTTAAGGCATGCCTCTAAGTCCACCTCATCAAACATCTATATCAAAAGTTCCTGAAACTTTTCACTATCTTCCAAAGTCATGCACTTCATAATCTACAATGCTTCATTGATCGGAGGCTTAGTAGAAAAATAATAAAAGTATGAATCATACCTGAGGTCATCTCTTTCCAATTAGTTGTTTCTCTTGTCAATTCTACATGGACATACCATGTGTGTGCATAGATTATTAGGGTGGAATAGAAATTATGTACCAAGAGTGATGGTGGCAAGGCCTCATGCCCCTCCATCTAAAGTCTCTCACAATTGTGAACATGGTGTGAATCGGGCTCTTCCCATGAAATTCGTATAGTTGTGAGGGTAAATTTCTCCTTATAATCCTAGTGGAAAAGGCAACTCTCACTTCTCGTCATTCCCGTAAGTTGTTTATGTGTATATCCCACTAGTGCAATGATGTTTCGCATAGATTATAGACCAAAATATCTCTTCTTTCTTCTTGACTTGTCCACTTTGGGCTTCCATAGCACACAAAAATACATTAGTTTTCCCCTCACCAAAGGTGTACCTAGGTACCTAGTTGTAACTCAAGTGCCTAAATATGCATGACTGATCATGCGAGTAACCGTGTTCTTGATTTATCACCCATCTCCTTCATACGTTCCATACACCCAGTTATCACAAGCAATCATCATGGTATCACTAATTGACTAAGCATCATCCCACTTTATCACTCCTTCCTTAGATGGCTTAGTTACATTAGGGTCTTTCATTGTGCATGCATATATCATATTCAAATCCTCTTCACCTAAAGGATCAACATATAGAGAAGGCTTTGCATATGTCAAAGTTATAATGAAGCGCTCCTCCTTATTCTCAAATATAATGTACCCCTTGTTGAATCGTAAATCTTCAATATTCGCATAACACCAAGGTCACTCAAATAATCTTTGAAAACTATCTTCTTGAGAAAACTCCAATACCTCAAATTCCACAATAAACATGCCCCCTAAACTCTAATAGTTACATCCTTTATTACTCCAATAGGATTAGTTTTATTTATGTTTTCATGTATAACACATTCAAATAAGGATGCAATGGTGGTCTTCCCATCTAATTCCAAGCATCCAACGTGAGTACATTAACTTCCACACCTGTATCTATAAGAATGTTTCTCATAAGTCATTCATCTATGATTCCATTTAGTGTATGCTCCTTATGATACTCATGATTATGTGGGGAAGCTTTACATGAATTATCTTCCTCTTGCGCTTAGCACCAACACTCACTAATTTTTATAAGGAATATTTACTGTCTATAAGGTTTTTTGAGATAACTGATATTACATGTGTTATGATGACATTTTTTTGAGGTTTGAGTATGAATTTCAAATATAACATGTATATCCAACTTCAATATTATTTTACTAATTATCTGATTTCATTATTCTATATCTCATCTAAGCTGATTGCAAATTTTTATCTATCATATCCAAAGCATACCTTGAATGATATCTTCATTTCAATCTCAAGATAAATACATATTTACATCCATGTTGGCTATGATTGAATCATGACTCTTGTTAGACGTTATTTTTGCAATCATTATACATTTAATAAATAAATTTATTTTTTTCTCTCCCACATGTCTATCTTGATGTTTGTCTTACAAATTGTGTAAATATGTTATATATGTGAATAGTGTGTTTATATTTGTTTCTTTCATTTGATGTTTTGTCTTTGTCTTCAAGATCATTACATTACCTGACAAATAATCACGAATAATGAGATCATTAAATCATCACTTATATTTTCACATTTTAAAGAGGTTGTCTAATCAATAGGATTCACTCTGTTGGATAAAGGTTGATAATAATTTCTTATCAAAGGAATCAATTTCGTCAATAAGTGATCAATCATTTTATATGAAGTACAATGGAAAGTTCTCAAGATATTTGAATGATCTCATTTTCATATCTAAATTAATATTTTTGGTCTTGTTGTGTCTTCTCTTGTGTGTTATTTTGTTTCTTTGTTGTTTTCTTTTATATCCCCTTTTTTATTAAGAGATAGAAAGTTTCCAAGAATATTATTTTATTTCATGATTAACCTATACTTAAAATACCCATGCTTAAGCCATTCTTAAGTATCATCATGATTAAACTGGTCTGATTCCATCTTGAACTTTTGCATTAAGCGAAAGGGTTGATTAGCTAATGGTATACTTTTAATCGAAAAATAATTTGGTGACTTTACTGGGGATCTCATTTCTATTTCTCATATTTAAGTGGATTTTTTCTAACTATCCACTTCTTCTTCATTCTAAATGTTGTTGTTAAGACTATATTTCTTCTAACGATCTACTTTCTATTATATTTAAAATTCCCATTAGGGGTTTTAATCCTCTTTATCAAATTGGTTTTCTCATTGGGAATACTCAATTACACATCAATTAGGACATCCGAACTATACTTTGGGATTCTGTTTCTACTATTGCATAGTTTGCATAAGATAGTGAAGTTCTTAACGATGAGGAAGATATAGCTCTTGATATTCAAAGGCTCACAAGGTCTAATATCCAAACCCAACATGACATCATAGAAAATTATAAACAAGTTAAAAATGAAAAAGAAGTAGCTTTAAATTCTGAAAATAAATATAAACTCTTACATTTAGATATTGTTAATGATAAGAAACTTCTTAAACACTTGTGGTAGATTAGTTTTCTTTATCCCGTGTTGTTTTCTTTTTAATTTCTTTAACATAGAGGTCAAAGAAGAAAGAGAAAGGAGACATAGTTCAAATCACAACAAAAATAAAAGAACTGGTTTTGAACGTAATATAGATAATGTGACTGATGATGAAGCTTTTGATAATAATGAAGAGAACCTTATTCCTTGGCTTAAAGGTAATCCCATTGACATTGGAAGAAATCCTCCAAATATGCCATCATTAAAAGGTATTCAAATTCCTAAATTTTTAGGGAGTATGGTTCTTCTTGGGAAGATCATCTTGACTCTTTCAAATTAATATGTGTTTTCATAGGAGTAACTAATGAAAGAGATTATTTAAGACTATTTTCACAAACATTTGAAGGAAGAGCCTATAAAGATTTCATTAGTTTACCTTCTAAATCCCTCACTAATAGTCGACATAGATTATTTTCTTGACAATTTCTTTAGGAAAGACAAAGATGAGTTTGAATTGGTTAATGAACTCTCCAATATGACCATGGATCCCATTGAAACCATTTATCACTTTACCATTCGTTTCACCAAACTAAGACAAAAGATACCTGCAAAAGTAAGACCTCCTAAAAATCTTGCAAGGTTGTATTATTGTAATGCTTTACCATCAAAGTATAGGCTGGTTTTAGAAGATAAAGAGATTTATGATTTTGAGGAGACTCTTACATTTTTTTGGCATATGAAAAGAAGTTAAAGAAGATTGGTTTTAAATATAGATCATCATCTAATGCTTCTATAAAGAATACAAAGATTTTGAATTCCATTTGGAGTTTGGGTAATGAGTTGGTTATCATTAAAAGATAATTAAATGATCAACCATCATCTTCAAAAGTTACATCTGCAAGGTCAGGTAAGGTTAAAAATGAACCAAGGAAAGTTAAGACTGAACCTAAAGAGATGTATTGTGGAGTGTGTGAATTAGACCATGATCTTGAAACATGTAAAGCTACTAAAAAAGTTAGGAAGTTTGTTAAAGGTAAGAATATTTCAGAAATGTGTAGTTTTGTTGATTCTAATGTGAATGCAGTTCAAACTCGGTCTAAGGATTATGCCAAAAATGATGGTAAAAAAGAAAAATTGTTGATGAATCTAAAGGAAGATAGAAATATGATCAAAATGATAAAACAAAACCATTAGATAAATCAAGTAAACCCACTTTTGAGGAGGTTCCATCTGGATTGAATAATGCTCAATATCAGCCTTATAAAGGTAAATCATTCATGAAATCATCTATATTTCCTTCCGGGTATGATATTGTGGCTAACATGAAAAATTATAGAAGAAATTTAAACAATTTTTAGAGTCTTCGTTTACTTGGTCAATTTGAAAAGTTAGAAGTTGCTCATAAAAATAGTTCTGACCAAAACCATTAGTGTTTGTCCAAGAAGATGAATCTGATAGCCAAGAAGAAGTAGCGAATATCAAGTGTCGAATCATTCCAACTTTGCACTGATTACATTCCACCCTTCTATGTGTCATTTAAAATCCAAAACAAAATCATTCACAATTGTATTCTAGACACTAGAGCATTAAATAATATCATTCTTAAATCTATTGCTGATCAATTAGGCATTAATTATGAACACGACAATAGAAAGATGACTATTTTTGACTCTCGTCAGACTAGATGATGTGATAAATTCAAATACATAGTCATTAAGATAGCACAAGATGAAAGAGTAAGGTTTATTGAAAATGTACATATCCTAGATATTCTTGTTAATTTTGCTATATTGATTGGCGGATATTGGTTGTGAGAAAATAATTACTTGGTTACTAGTCAATAATGCTTTCATACATATAGAAGAATGGTCGGAACACCAATTGAAGGATTTTCATCACAAATATATTTTGTAGAAACTGGTATGGGAACCTATGGTTTGAATGCTTTAGATATTAATGCATTTGATGATGAAGATTATTAACATGCTAGATTATTGCCTTCTGATGACATTTGGATTATGTGTTTTGACGGAGCATGCTCTCAAGTTAGAAATAGAGTTGGTGTTGTTATTAAATCACCGGTAAGTAGGAAGTTTAATTATTCTTTTCGATCTTGTTTAAAACAACAAATAATACTACATAATTTGAAGCCTTATGTTTAGGATTACAACAAGATTTAAGTTTAAATATCAAGAATCTAATAGTTTTATGAGACTCATAACTGGTAATAAGACAAGTAAAAATATTTATAAGACTAATCAAACTCGTCTTCATCGTTATACTCAAAAGGTCTGGTCTCTGATTGAACAATTTGAAGCTTTTAACATCAATCACATTTTTAGAGAATTCAATTCTAGAGTTGATATACTTTTTTGCTTCTAATCTCAAGTACATTGATCAGATTGATTACATTTTCAAAGAAATATACAAGCCTATGATACCATATGTAGAGACTAATTGGCTAGTTTTCTCTTGTGATGAGCATATTGACACCTTTTTGAAAGGAAATTACTTTGATTCAGATGACTATGTGTTTAATTGCGGTGATTATTTATAGTTTTCCAGTAATAAATTTCTTGTTGGTTCATTAAGTTTAGAATCCATGTTTTTTCCACATCATGAACCTAATATTTCTTCATATATTGAACCATCTATGAGAATCACTTATGAAACAATTGTTGTCAATCTAGGCACAAAAGAAGAGCCAAAATTTTTCTATCTTGGTGTTTGTTTGACTAAAAAGAGAAAGAGGCTTTCATAAAATTATTAAGAGAGTTCATTGATGTGTTGGCATGGTCATACAAGGACTTAAAGGGATATGACACTAGAATTATTAAACATGACATTCCCATCAAACCTAGGAGAGTAAGCCCCTTATTGGAAGACACCATCAATAAGGAGCTTGAGAAAATGCTTGAAGGTGGTGTCATTTACCCTATAAGATATTTTGAATGGGTTTCCAATTTAGTACCTGTACGAAATAAAAATGGGGACATCCATCTTTGTGTTGATTTTAGAGATTTAAATTGTGCAAGTACTAAAGATAACTTCCCTTTTCCTAACATTGATAAAATATTATAGCAGGTCACCGGTTCTGAAATGATGTCTCTTTTGGATGGATTTTCAGGTTATAGCCAAATCTTCATGAATCCAAATGACCAGCACAAAAACACTTTTACCATTGTAAATGTACTTTTGGTTATAATCGTATACCTTTTGGTTTAATTAATATGGGTGCCACTTTTAGAAAATTAATGTATGTTTCCTTTGATGATTTAATTGGAGTAATTATTCAAGTTTACTTTGATTATTTGATTATGTATTATCTTAAAAGGAAGAAACATTTGGATCATTTGAGAGAAATTTTCATCCGCTAAATTTTGAATTCCTCTAAATCCAAAGAAATTTATTTTTGGAGTTAATGAAGGAAAATTATTGGGTCATATTATTACAAAAACTCGTATCTCCATTAATCGGGATAGGGTGAAGGAAATCCAAGAGTATCGGGCTTGTTGAGCAAGAGAAATGGTTGAGTATGAGTCATGCACGAGAGGTTTGGGGGCACACACAAGAGGGACGTGAAGGGGCACACATAGGAAGGATGGAACATCACACAAAATTTTACGTGTGAATGGACCAAGTTCGGGACTTAGCCAATTTATTGAGTACATGGATAAAAATATAAAAGTAGAGTTGAAGTGTCGACCAAACAAAGGATAAAACTTGGATGTCTTTGTGGTCGGGAAAAGGATATTTTTTGGAGGAAGATCATGCGGATCACATATAAAATCACATGCAAAAACAAAAATAAGATCATTCACGGGACAAGATAATATTATGATTAAAATAAAAAATTTATCTTTAGGTTAATCTATCATTAGTAGTTGTTATAAAAGAATGCAAGATTTATGTGTATGGTTATTTTTGGATTGCGGTGCATGTTTTCTATTTTTGAGAGCATGCCTATTATTAGGGGAGTGCATGGGAAGTGAAGGTAAATTCCCTACCCTTATATATATCGATGCATGTCATGGTTCTTACTAGTCCTTCGTATTCTAGCAAAGATATGTTACATTTTGATACGAGCTAGGGTTTTGATGTTTGCGCATGGTTTAATATCTCACTATATTGAATAGTTTTGTATTCATATTCCTTTTTATGTAATGATTTCTTATTATAATGGATAATTATGGATGTATCTTGATTTTTCATGGATTTGAATGTGGTGATTTAACAATGTAATTGGTATTGATCATGGTTTATATGGATTAAGTGTTTTCCTTATTATATGTGTTTCTAAAGTGACATTGATGTAATATTTATGTACACATGAATGGATACATGGTTAATATGATGGATATGCATGTTAAAACCTTGGTAAGCATAAAAAAGAGGGACCTGGTGGTTATGCATGCTTGGGTGAGCATTCGGATATGTCTCGAATGAAATGCCGGTACACATAGCTATTTAGTGGGTAAACAAAGGCTAGATATTGGTTTCATTGCTAGTACAAGTTTTTAAAGTGACTACCCGGTATGTTGCATGTAGATGGTGTAATGACCCTTTGGAGAGTATTGAAGGCTAGGTAGAAGATGGTCAAGACCCATTCACACAAAGATATAGAAGCTGGGCCTAATTTTAATGTGTGAGAGTGGGTGGAGAATAATATGTATGATTGTTTGTATGAGACATTATTTAGTTTCTTCAATTAGAGTTATATCAATGGTTCACAACATATGCATCGAATAAAATTCTCTCCAAAGGAACGCAGCGGCTTGGATAGAGGAATATTATCGACACTTTCTATTGTAGATGAGGAGTGTACTAGATCTATAGATCATTGGTGGGAAGGTGTTTTTGATAA
The DNA here is from genome assembly GCA_018340775.1 of Taxus wallichiana var. yunnanensis. Classification (NCBI taxonomy): domain Eukaryota; kingdom Viridiplantae; phylum Streptophyta; class Pinopsida; order Cupressales; family Taxaceae; genus Taxus; species Taxus wallichiana. The sequence goes on from CM031244.1 coordinate 324,477,881, forward strand.
TTATACTTTGGAGTACGTGATTTCTACGTATTCTTTCCCTAAGGAAGCTGAGTTTTGGTTTTTGTGTGGACCAAGGGGATTTTATTTGCAAGCACTACCTTTAGCTATTAAGATCTTGATGATAGAATTGGGATTGGAAAGATTATCTATGGCTAGCTAAATCCCCACCATGTGCAGGGGAAGGAGTAAGTATGGAGAAGGATATAGGCCCTAACAAAGGAAAGGAAGAGAGAAGAGAGATGATTCAAGCATAATGAAGTGAGAGAGAGGGAGATTGAAACATCATTATAGTTAAGAAGAATGATGGCTCATGAAGGTTTTGAGACACTCTCGGAAGATGAGGATCAATAGCATCATGTCCTCCCAACATTATGAAAGTGCAATAGGGAGACCCCATTGAATTTGGATGAGAGCATGTCTAAGGAAAGAGTAAGAACTGTGGGCATGCATTTGACTCCGCCTAGATAAGTAACACTTATGTAAGGTGTTCTTGATCCACATGTAGTTGTTGAAGGGAAGAGTAGTGAAGGTAAGCAGGCATATATGGGTAGATATAAATTTGTGTTAATTCAAGAAGTACATCAGACTAGGAACATGCCCATCGCATCACAACAGGCACCGATTTTGAGAGTACACTTGGAGGATTATTTTTAGGAGAATCATCGGCCTGGACTATTTACATGTAAATAGTTGGAAGCACTTTTTAGGTGTTGTGACAATACATACATGAGTAGGTACCACACACATAAGGTGAGCATGAGCTCTAGATACTCCATGCAAACTTACCCCACAAGATCATGAATATGACAAGGAAATCACTCTAGATGCAGTGATTGATGGGTGGTTGGTAAGAAATATTTTGATAGATATAAGCGTTGAGGTAAATTTATTTACTCTAGATGCATGGAACCATATGGGGAGACCAACATTGCAAACATCTTCGAATGTATTGTACATGGTAAAAAGACAAAGGTTATGTCTATTGGGCTATTAAAATATTTTTCAATTACCATTAAGGGGGATAAGTTCACCGGGATTTTAAAGTCTTAGAGATTGTTGAGGATGATAAATTTCCAACTTTACTTGGGCGTCCTTGGTGTTATACAAACAATCTTGATATGTGCTTCAATAAGAGATACATCATCTCGAGAAGAAAGAAAAACATATGATCATACTTTTAGATGATGTAAAGGCACTTCCATATGTTGATCCCTTGAGTGAAGAAGAGCTCAATAGACTATATGTATAGAAAATGTATGATCCAAAAAATGTAGAACCATGGGAATATGTGCAGATTGTAAGTGAGACTACTAGTGTTGCTTATAATAATCGGTGCATGCACGTATGCGATGGTCAAGCACACCTTTGTAAAAGGAAGATTTACTAGCATGATCGGGTTGCAAATGGTTAGCGGTTGGGCTATACACATGTACCAAGGTATACAGGTGAAGAGAATACTAATACATTAGTGTGTGCCATGGAGAACTAGTGAAAGAATGAAGATGATATATGAAACATGTTTTTATATACTTCATGCGGAATAACAATGTATTGGTGGGAAACACACATATATAACTGTTGGGATGGCAAGAAGTGAGAATCAAGTTTTCCACAAGGTTTACTTTGGGAACAATGTACCTAAACTCATACATGAATATAATGGGAAGAATTTGGCTTTGGTAAAAGTCCATAATTATGAGAGAGTATGGGAAAAAGGCCGGAGGCCTTATCGCCATATTTATGGGTACTTAAGTTCTACTCCACACTTTGAAAAATACGTGCGCGTATGGTATAGCCATGCATAGCTAAAAGGAGAGCGCAAAATGGCATGAGATAGCTTTGTAGGTATTCTTTATACCTCGACTATTTTTCTAATAAGCTACCAGTCCATGAGGTTGTGCTGATCATGATGTGCATCACTGCGGGGATAGTACAAAAGAAGAATAGCTCATGTTTGAGTTACTTAGAGAACGACTTCGAGGTGCATTAAGATATATTTGAAATAGAAGAGGTGTAATTTGGGTACATTCTGGAAAGAAAAAGAAAAGGGAAAAAAGTTATGCATGATTGATGATGAAGAGGTGTAAAATTTGGATGTTATCCATACAAATGGTGCACATGAAGTAATGGACTCTTCGGATGAGAGGGCAAGCATGTATCATGATCCTATGAAGACAAATAAGGTTAACATTGGAATAGAAGATGCACCTAAGGAGGCCATCATCGGGATTATTGATCTAAATAGGAGGTACTCAAAATCATTGAGCTCTTACGCAAATTTCGGGATCTGTTTCCTAGAGGATATCATGAGTTGAAAGGGTTATACCCTTCTTTGGGTAAGATGAAGATAAAGTTAAAACAAGGCAAGTTCCCTATTTGGAAGAGGCCTTTAAGATGAATCCAAACTTGGGAGTGAAGGTCAAGGAAGAGATTGAAATTTTTTTGAGTCAAGTATCATTGAGCTCATTGAATAGTCAAAGTGGGTGAACCCTATGGTCTTTAGCATAAATAAGGATGGGAGGATTAAGATCAAGTGTATATTATAGGGAACTTAATGCCTCATTTTTCATAGATCATTTTCCTACACCTTTCATGGAGGAGATCCTTAAGGGAATTACAAGATGTGAGATCTATTCTTATACGGATGGATTATCAAGCCATCATCAAGTGCGCATTGTGCGTGAGGATCGGGAAAGATAATTTTCACCACCGAGTGGGAAAATTTTGCATACAATGTTATGCCTTTTGGATTGAAGAATGTTTCAGCATTATTCTCACACATAATTTTGAAGGCATTCCATGACTTTATGCATAAATTTGTATAGGTTTATATGGATAATTGGACTATTTATGGGCTTATCAAAGACCACTATGATAATTTTAGGCTCATGTTTGAGAGTTGCCAACATTTAATCATCTCTCTCAACATTAAAAAGTGTATTTTTTCTACACCTTTTAGTACTTTTCTTGGGCATATCATTTGTAAGGATGGTTTTTGGTAGATCTAATAAAGACATCAGTGATTTTGGGGTTGGAACAACTTACAAACTAGAGTGAGGTTTGCGGATTTTTAGGGCATACTAGTTACTACATAAAATTCATAAAGGGATATGCAAAGATTGTTACGCCTCTAGAAGAACTGCTCAAGGCTAAAGGAACATTTTAATGGGGAGACACATAGCAAAAATCATTTGAGAATTTTAAGGAAATGTTGACCACTACTCCAATCTTGTGTTTTTCTTCCTAGAAAAAATCTTTTCATGTTCATGTTGATGCCTCTGGGATGGCTATTGGCACATTCTTGGTGCCACTAGGAGATGCAAATGTGGATCATCGCATATGCTTTACAAGTACAAAGTTGACAGAGATCATAATTATAATATAACATAGCTTAAGGCATTGTCCATGATCTACGTGCTTCACAAGTTTTGTGACAGTAGTTATTGGCCACACCGTTAATTTTCTATACATATCATATGACACTTTGAAGTACTTGTTTAATAAACCTATTTTACAAGGGCACGTCTGTCAATGGATACTCTTATTTCAAGAGTTTGATTTCATAGATGTTATAAAGTCAAGTAAGAGAAACATGGTACCCAATCACTTATAAAGGATTAACTCTTGCAAGGATACATAAAGTATTAAAGACACCATCCCCGATGTATGATTATTCGAGTTAAACCATGCATCCATAGATTTGTAGGACATAGTAGTAGTTTTGTACATGGGACTTGCACTAGAGGGGATGAAGATGTTGGAGAAGAAGAAATTTTTATATGAGTTGCACCACACCATCTCATTATAGGAGACTTATACAAAATGGGTAGAGATGAGGTCTTGCGCAAGTGTCTCTTAGATTATGAGCATAAAGCCATTATGGAAGAAGATAATGGGGGAATTATAGGAGGATATTATGCGGAGATTCGATTACACGTAATACCCTTCTAGATGGTTTATGGTGGGAGACATTGTATAAATATACCAATGTATATGTTAAATAATGGGATCATTTTCAGTGCCTTGGAAAACCAAGAAGTAGAGATGAAATATATTTACAGCCTATGTCAAGTGTGGAACCTTTTGAGAAGTGGGATGTTAATTTTGTGGGACCTATTTCACCATTGATGTGTAGGACTAGCATATGCTACAATAATACTTCTACATATTACTTTATCGGGTGGGTAGAGGTGGTACCCAACAAGGATTTCACTACGTCCACAACCGAGGTTACTTTGGGAAAACATCATTAACAAGTATGGTTTTCCATTAATCTTGACCAATGATAGGGAAATCCTTTTTGAATGAGACAATAAGAACTATCTTGGTAGAGTTTATGGTGGCAAGCTATAAAATTTCCCCTTATCACCCTCAAGATAATGGTAATGTAAAATATTTCAACAAGATTTTGGGAAAACATTGACAATAAAATATGTGATGTTGGAAGGAAGGATTGGGATGATAAAGTATCAATTGTACTTTGTTTTTATAGGACTACATATAAAATTGAACAAATCCATATCCTTATAATTGGTGTTTGGAAATGAGGTTGTATTTCATGTTGAGTTCATGTTACCATCCCTACGTATTGCGCACTCAGGATGATTTTTAGAAGAATGAAGTGTGGAAGAACACATTCGAAACCGATGCGGCTAGATGAGCGCACACCATTAAGTCTTTGGATCAAAAATACGAGAAGGCACTCGGAAGGATTGACATGATAGGAACATCAAAAACAAGTCTTTTGCAGTTGGAAAGATGGTACTTATCTATGACTTCAACTTTACACTCCACCCAAGAAAGTTGAAGGTGCATTGGTTGATAATTTTTATAGTAACCAAGATACTTGAATCGAGGCACATGTCGATTGAAGGTGTTGATGGAACCATGTTTCCCAGTTACTTCAATGGGAGTAGGCTGAAGCCCTACTATAAATAAAATTCTTTGTATTTGTAATAAGGTAGTATTTTCATTTAGATTGGATTTCCCTTCATATTTTGATTTTACTTTGTTTGTTTTGTTATCATAAGTGTGCTTGTGTATAGGAAGTTGATTACTATCTATTGAATTTATGCACATAACACCACACATGATTTTAGTGTGGGGTGGAAACATGTTTCTATTGAAGAAGAAAAATTGTATAATAGGAGGTACCACTGGAAAAAATTTGTAGATATGCGCGACATGGATGAAAAGACAGTGTCTAGTGAGTAAGATTTGAGAATTTGTGAAGGTAGAAGAAGGTGTTATATGTATCTAGGTAGGATAGTGTATGAAATGATGGCTTAAAAGGAAGTCCATGTAAATAGGAGGCCATATAGTATAACATGAGGAGGGCAACAACCGGATATACTACTTGGGATATGGGGCGAGAGGAAGATGGTTTGCGGCACAAATAAAGTTGCACATGGATGTCTATAGTATTTGGCGTAGAAGGTGCACCAGAAGGTTATGACTGTCATGCATGTGAAGGAAAGGCATGGAGGAAATTAAAAAGTTCCTTAGATGGAAGAAGGTGATTTAAAGTTGGAAAATTACTTTAAAACTTGAAAGTGATAAAAATTGTTTTAATAAAAAAGTAAGGTGGTGGAATTTTTAAATTATGAAAAATTTATAAAAATATGGAAAATCGAGTCATTTGTCACCTTGTATTTGAATTGAATTGAAAAATATATAAACTTAGTATAAAAGATCAAATTGAGTATCAAGTAAACCTTAGCGGTGTGTAAGAGACCTTAGGGCGAGCTCCTTATGATAATTTTGAGCGAAGTGGAAGCACATGTGGAATAGGGTTTACAAGGATTGGAAGCTAAGCGGATAGGTTTCACGAGAGATTGGGTGTTGTGTTAAGAGTATTTGAAATTGAATATTACAAACAAGGATACCTAGGGCATGAGTTTACGAGTGTAGAAGTGAGAAAATGGAACCTAAGAAATAAACTTTGAAATCTCCTAAAGGCAAGGAAAGCCTCGAAAAAAGGGTTGACATTGAGGACCTATTGGAGGAGATATATTCGGAAATGTAGCACCCTCATGTAGGAAAAATATTAGTGGAAAATATTCATTATTTGGAAAATATTCCATATTTGGAAAATTTGAAAAGGTGAATTTTTTAGAGTAGGTCATTGTACCGTTCACCTAAATTTCCAGTACAAATTTTTTAGGGATCGGCTTCATCTACTATTGAAAACTACTCTTATATAAACATAGGTAATTGATTGAGTTGTATACTAGTAACTTACTAGTGAGGTATTGTCTGAAGTATAATTTAGTATCATGTGAACTTCCAAAGTACCATCAGATGCATGATAAGAAGTGTAAATCATATTAGAGATGCATGAAAAGGGTGTAAATAATATTGCACATGTGTGACAAGTAATGTTTTGCAGACACACGACAAGCAATTCTTATTGACATGCAACAAGTAAGGTTTGCAGATGCGCGGTAAGTAAGCCTAATCGGCGCTTGCAAAAAAGAAACGTTTTCTAAGGTGTGACAAGGGTCTAGATGCATGAAAAGGTTGAAGACACATGACAAGTAAGGTTATCTGATGCTCGACAAGGGTGTAGACACACGAAAAGTGTGGAGATCCGCAAAAAGGGTGTAGAGTCTTTTGGAAACTCTTTAGCTACCAATACATCTACCACTAACATTCATACAGCTACCAATGTAATCAATCAGATTACATATTGTGTGAAAGGTATTATTGAAGTGGACATGGATTCAGAATAATATCAACCAAATGATATGTGTGATGAAAACATGTCAGAGTTTGAAGATATTTCTATTGAGATGTCAAAGCTTGAATATATTCCTATTGAGATATCAGAGCTTGAAGATATTCCTATTGAGATGTAACTAGGAGAGGATCAAGATATCTCAAATACTCAACAAAATGTAACACCAAAATCAAATGAAAATTCTGGTTCATGAAAGAGGAAACAAGATGATCGAGATATTCCTAAAAATTTGGTCGCAAAAGTAAAACTTTGAAAGAAAACAAGAATATGTGGACACTTGGTAGGACATATAAGTTTGAGTGGGCTGCAAAATTTCCTTTTATCAAACCTATAGATCCAGCTAATTCTAAAGATATCCCAACTGAATGTACATGTACAATATGTACCTAGAAACTGGGAAAGCAGAAAAAATGCAACTGAAGTTAGACACAATTGAAAAACATTGTGGAAAACAATATGTGAAAGTACATTGGGGGATGACCGAGAAAAAAAAAAAAAAAAAGATGGAAAAGTAAAAAATAATGTATGCATGTTAAATATGGAACAAATTATGAATTTGAGAAGAAAATATGCATAAATCTCGTGGAAAAGGGAGGGAAAATGACATCACAAATTGGTAAGGTGATTGAATCAAATTTGCATGCTAAAAGCATACAATTCTCTACCATATTCCACATCCTTAAGAAGGGAAGACCTATTTTTTATTTCATTGATTTCAAAATTTTGTTTCAATATAATGGAATGCATAATGTTCCTCAATCTCATTGGTCGACATCAATGTATGGGAAATGGCTATAAATATTACAATGATTAAAAAGGAAGATTTGAAAGAGAGTGTAAAAAATGTAAATTTTATATCTCTATCAATTGATGAAGTAACAACAATTGACAACACCTCATGGGTATGCATCCATGTTTATACTTTTAAAAATCATATAAGGCAACCACATCTGTTGGTGTACAGAAAATGGTCGAAAATTGCAATGCTGAAAACCTATATAAAATAGTTGTTTCCAATTTGAAAGATATTGTTGGCATGAATGAATATGAAATTGCTATGAAGTTGGTATGTGTTGGTGCAAATGGTGCATCAATTATGTAGGGTCATTGAACTGGGTTGTGTGTTCGATTGCAAACAACAGTATCCCCTTATATGCTTTCAATTCATTGTATGGCTCACAAAATGAATCTAGCATATAAAATAGTTAACAACTTTGAAAATGTTGCAAGAGTAGAAGACCTTATCAGAGAACTACATTCCTATATGTCAAGCAGTCCAAAGTGATTTCTTGAGTTTCAAAAATTGCAATTGGAATTACAGATGGTAAAAAGATTCTAAAGGATGTTGATACAAGGTGGATTTATTTGTATGAGCCTACATGCAGAATTAGTGAGGAGTATCCATCATTGGTTGGTTTCATGCACAAATATCATAATGAAGTTGACAAAGCTAAGGATTTTTTCCGTTTATCAGATCTAGAAACATTTCTTACATTGGTTGGCATTATACCAATGTTGAAGGAGATAAATATATTGATGAAGCATACACAAGAGATCCATCTATATTGTTGATTTTATACGGATGAGAAAGCGGGTATGTCAATCTCTTGATATCTTGTACTTGTCAAAACAAAGTTTTGATACACCTATTTTTATAACTAGAAATTTTTATTAGATGTTAATAATCCCAATAATTATTTGAGATTTAATATCCATGATCACCTTTGTATCAATGTTAATGGGAGGGAGATACCACTACATAGTTTGCAAAAATGACAAGATATTCCGGATCGGAAAGAGAAGAAGTTCATGTGACTCATGTTTTGTTTGATTCTATTACATTTGATACATGAATAAATATTAGAAAAATTACAAAAAACCTTAGCATCTAAAATAAGACATCGTTTCAATAAAGATAACATTCTTGAAGTTATGGGAGTGATGAATCCAATTTTTTGGAATACTATAGGTGATCATGTAGATTTTGTCAATAAGCTATTTCATAAATCCATGGGTACAATAATGGATCATTTCACAAATACATCAAAGGTCAATGGTATTGAAATCAAAGGTATATTGAATATTGACTTAATAAAGTCTCAATCATCTTTGTTTGCAACGACAATGGTTAAATAATATCGTTGTTTAAATGAACTTCAAGAGAATGGTGCAATTAAAAGGATTTGGTGTTTTCCAAAGTAGTGTGTTACAAGAATACATCGGTGAATATTTTTTATTAAACGAGTTGTTCCAAATATATATTTTGGTATACGTGTAGGAAGAAATTATTTTAGTGCTTTATCTTTTGTAAAATCAAAGCTAAGAAACAAATTGGATAAAAATCAAGAAATTTGTATGAGGTTGTATGTTTTGTGCTACTCCTTGGACACATTTCCTTTTAACAGAGATCAACTATAGATTTAAATTCCCTCACTTTGAAAGAAGAGGTGTTAATAATAAAATTGTAAATACAAATGTTCTCAATGATGAGATTGGATTTGGTGCATCCTCTAACTCTACGAGATGTAAATATCAACTATGAGGAAGCTATTGAAAATGGATTGTTTCAGCTCTAGCTATCATTTAAAATGTTATAGGTATCACCTTACATTTATTGTTTGTCACCTGACATTTTAAATTTTGTTATGTATTCAATTTCATAATAATAGATTCAAATACAATTGTTTATAATAATCATGTTTTATTTATTTTGGTATTTTCAAACTGCTTTGATGTAGTGTTTGTGACATGCATTTTGGAACACTATTTTTCAAATATCATAATTAGACATAAGACAATAATAAATAAAGTGTAATGAATCAAACATGGTTTGAGTTATCCATCTTACATATTTTGCATTGAGGTGTTAATAATACAACTACAAATAAAAATGTTCTCAATGATGAAACTAGATTTGTGCGTCTTAACTATACATATGAAAATATTGAATATGAGGAGGTTATTGAAAGTGGATTGTTTTAGCTCTAGTCATCATTTAAAATGTTACGAGTATTAACATATATTTATTCAAATACAATTATTTATATCAATCATGTTTTATTTAATTTGTATTTTAGTATTTTTCAAACCGCTTGATGTTTTGTTTGTGACATGAATATTTGGAACACTATTTTCCAAGGCCTTCAGATCTGTATTTTTTGTCGGTGTTCCATTTCATTTGCTCTAGTCACCGTCGACTTGCATAGGTTTAATTTAATTTTCTTAGATCATATCTACATTTTACTTTATCTTCATTGCATTTCAGTTTTTGTCTTATCTCAGATCTTGCTACATCCAATCTATCAATATTTTATCTTATCTTTATCGAAAATGTGGGTTGACATCCATCCTAGGAAGCTCTCACTTCTCAAGATTGACATTGTCGAAAACCCACCCATCTATCTACTAATCCATTTTTCATGTTGAGTTATCTTGATTTTCAGGTCATCTACCTCACTACGAATAAGGATCTCTCATTTTGTGCCTGTATACATTGTCATCCCATCTAGAGGTACCTTAAACCCTCTCATACTTGGAGTTTCTTGTTCTCTTGTTGCGATTTCACTAATCTAAAACAGGTAGCGAGGAAACTTGTACAACATAAAGTGTAATGAATCAAACACAGTTTGAGTTATCCATCTTACATATTTTACATTGTAAATAATTAAACTCTAAACATTAAAAAAACAAGATTCTATTACATGCAAACCATTACAACGTGCAAGCATATATTGTTGAAAAACTATCTGAAATTAGTGTTGTAGAGGTGAGTTTTTTGAAGCTTCTAATTATATAACATCTATGGTCTTGTGTACTTAGGCCATCTATATTCTATAGGTCCTTTAAAATTGTATTACTTAGCCACTAATTGTATTACAACCATTTAAATAATGTTATTACTATTTTTCATTATCGATGTAAATATATGCCATTTTCCAAGAAGTTGGTATGTATGTAGTTCGTAAAACCCATTATATGATTCTTCATAAGGATTTTGAGAAGGGTTATAGAGGTAATGTGAAGAAACCTGATACAAAGTTTGAATTTTACAAGTAGAGAGAAGAAGATTTTGTTGTTTGGAAGTTTGATTGCATGCTTTAAAGATACTTGTAATTTAGGGCATTTAGTAGAAGACCTTAAATTTGGTAGAAAATTATTTATACAGAAATATAAAATGTATTTTCTAAATTGTCATAGTATTAGCTGGAATAGAATCATTACATCAGTATGCTTCATTAAGATTTTATATCAATAGCTATGTATTTATGGAAACATTAAATATTGAAGGTACTCAGGTCATGTGAAATGTGGTAGTCAATTAAATTAAATGTAAAAAATGAGATTCCATGAAAAAAATTCTAACATGCATGCATATCTTGTTGAAAAACTATCTAAAATTATTATAGACAATAGAAGTAGACAATGATAATATTCTTCATTTTAAACAAATATTGAACTTTCAATTTTCAAACTTCAACATTTTTCAAGTTTTAAGTTTTGTACAAAAATTCAACAAATGCAATTACATGTGTAGTATATTCTCAAATAGCTTCCCCACACCCACTTTCCTTTTCTGTTTCTTTTGTGACTTTTGTGTCACTTTTCCCAATCGTTGCTCTATTCCCTGCTTCAAGAATTCTAGAATTTACAAGATCCTCCACAGTAATATTTAAGTTATTAAAAATTGCTTCATCTTCCTTTGAAGCATCTCTACGGGATAATAAAGAATGATCTAGAGCTACCTTTTTCTCAAATAAAATATCCACATACATGCCATTCTCTTTGATAATCCACTTCAGATTATTGTTTTTCTTGTTAACCAAAACAATAGTCATAAGTTGCATTCTCGTGGATAAACTTTTCCAAGTTGTTTCCAAGTGAACTTAGAGTTCCTTTTCTTGAATTTTAAAATTTTCATATTTCGATTTAGCAAGTAAAAATTTGAGCTCAATTTAAACATATTATTAAAAGTTGAAAGTAATAAAAATTAAGATTTAAAATTGAAGGTTGTAACTTATCATTTATAACATCACAAAAAAATTATCTCTTTTAGCATTAGAAATTTCCACAAAATATTTGTCTTTTGACCACTTGTTGTAATATGTTTGGGATTTAGCATTAATATTCTCTAATTGATTCAAAATTTTATCTAAAACATTGTCTTGATAATTATTACTATATGTTACAGTCCTGCCTTGTGCTTGGTTTAGTAAGATATCTATCTTAGCTAGATGATTTTGAACTACAACATATAAACTATACCTCTAGCTATGATTATTAAAATGAATATTTATTTCCTTTATTAGCACTTTATCCCTTCACTCCCATTGTTTGAGTTGACTTATACTAGGCATAAAAATCATAGACATGGGCTTCACAGTCATTAGCAATCAAGCTATCCAAATAAAAACTAGTCAACTGGTCATTATTTGAAGAGGATGGAGAGGATGGGTGGGGATGGGGATTGAGGTATTTTTATTGCCTCTTATTTTTGTGTTCCTTGATCCTATTTATGTGTCAAAATTTAAATAATAAAACTGGAAGTGATTTAAAAATTAAAAAATTGACAAGAAATTAATATGTATCAATGTTAAAAAAATACATCAAAACAAAAAAATACATGTGTGTCCTAAATCATATCATATGTATCAAAAATACTTATTGGGTCATTTCTATAAATGCCCAAATAATGTTCATCCAAATTAATTTATTTAAAACTTATTTTCCTGTTGTACTAGGCACGCCACCGAAAGAGAGATTGATAAATTTGGAAGCAATGTTTAGTGTCTCATTGGGGGCCGAAAGTGTCATGCATTTATTAGTTGTATTTCTTCCTCTTGTTGGAAATTTGAGTCAGAACAATGGTACTAGTGGAGGAGGTGGAATTTTTAGAATAGATGGCGATGAAACAGAATGCACTTTGTCGAGAACAAAATCATTACTAAATTATATAAAAATTACAAAAAAACAACAATTGTATACCTTGCTAAAAGAGAATTTGTATTGGCCACATCTGAATTTTAAATGATTGTGTGGGTGTTTAGAGTGGTGATGAAGTAGGTTGCAATTGCACGATTGAATAGATGCATGTGACTGAACTGATTGAGTGGGTGATGATTGTAGTGGTAAATGTGGAGGGTAGTCCAAAGTCCCTACAAAATGTTAAATGGTAAATGGTAAAATGTAAAAAAACCAAATTGAATATTAGGGGTATTGCATCTCACTCTTTTTACTAATTGAAATACTTGAGGCTGAAGTGATGAGTGAGCATCCATGTCAGACTGTGAATCTCCCAATGCCTCGGCATGTTGTTGACCTCTTCCTCTTGATGCTTATTTTTTCATAGAATTGTGACCAAAACTTTTTTGCATAAGATAAAGAAGAAAATAGAAGTGAATAATCTTACTAACATCCAAATGTAATTTATAATAGAAGTGAATAATATTACTAACATCAAAATATAATTTATTAACCTATTTTTCTTCAATTGAAATGGAAAATTGCTTCATCTAGTTGTTCATGCAAGTAGGAGTGGGTTCACCTTGTAAATTATGATATGCCTTGAAATAAAGAGAAAGGATATAGTTTTTGGAACAAACAATTGGTTTTTCAATAACTCCAATATTGGCAATATCATATTTTATCTTATTTGATAATTATGTACACCAATAAAAAATTCTTTCGATTGTTGCGAGAATGCAGGTAATAGCCCAATGGGGAATATCTATTTTCCTACCCTATGAAACAACTCTTGTTTGAAAAAAAGATATCATGGCTTGAAGAAAATGTTTACAACTCCTTGTACATCAAGTTCTCATCTTGATTTGTTGAGATTTGTTGGAAAAAGTCATTAAATAATAATTAAGCATAATTTATATCAAAATTAAAATGTTAAATAAAACTAAAATTTAGTAAAATTAAAACACATACCATCAACATGGAAATTGTAATAGGATTTGAGGAAAATATTATCATCTTCTATCAAAGTGGATTTGGTTGTAACAAGGTTGCAATCTTTGAAAGGAAGGTTTGTCAATCAATGAATATCTGCATGATCAACACTAAATCTGAATGTGCATCCATTTGGAAAATTCACAATGAAATTTCCATCTACTAGGATTGAATGAATAAAGGACTTAGTTCAAAATGGAGACATCTATCTCAAAATTTGGCATCTTAACTATTCCTTTGAACCTAGAATATTGTACCCATTCCTTGTATGTTTCATTCAATTACAAGACTACATTAATCTATGGGAACATTAAGTTCTTGTATTGGATCTTGGGTAGGGTGGTGGCCTGGATAGTTTGAGCTGCCATGACATAGTTATGAAGATTACATGTGAGAATCGAGACACAAACAGTTGAATCAAGAACCGAATCAAGACTGGATTTTGTTTTCAATGTTTTGTAAAGGAAATTTGTAGGATGAACATTGATAGTTGAATAGGAAAACTATATGACCCTATGAGAATTGAGTTGAAAAGGAGATGTGAGCACTGAGTTGAAAATGAGACCTATGAGCACTATGAGCATGGAGCAAAAATTTGTGACAAGTGTGGGAAATGAGGGCGGAGGGAGAATTTATAAGGTAGGAATAGGGTTTTGGTATCGGGGCATGTGACCAAAAATGTTGAGGCGTGTGACAAAAGAAGGATTCGAGACACGGGATAGCAAGGACTAAGAGATGCATGACCAAAAATTTAATGTTATATGATAACAAATCTTGTTATCACGCGATAAAAATCTTACTATCATGCGATAGCAAGATGCTGCTATTGTGTGACAACAAATTTCTTTATCATGAGACAATAAAATTTACTATCGTACGATAACAAATTTTATTTTCACGCGATAGTAAAAAAATTGTTTTGTGACAATAACTTTTTCCTCGTCCCACGAAAAAAAAAAAATCTATCATGCAATAGCCACAAGAACCTAGTTGACGTTCGATGCTTTAGATCACTGCAAGGAAAAATGTTACTCAAAAACCCCAAAAATTCTCCTGTGCCATGAAATTGGTTCCGGTATATTCGTTAGGGATATTCCACCTATAATTTCCTAAAGGCCTCTTAAAATGAACCCTACCAGGAGACTTAAATTGGCGAATATTCGTAGTTTGGTCAATATTCCATATTTGGAAAATCTAAAAAGGTGATTTTTTTAGAGTAGGTCGGTGTACTATTTACCTAAATTTTCTTGTATAAATTTTATTATAGGTTAGATTCACCTACTATTGAAAACTAATCTCATATAAACATAGATAATTCATTAGGTAGTATGCTAGTAACCTACTAGTAAGGTATTGTCCAAAGTATAATAAAAAACCATGAAAACTTACGAAGTACCATTAGATACACGAAAAGAAGTGTAAATCGATTATAGAGGTGGGACAAGTAATTCTCACCGACGCACATCAAATAAGATTTTTCAAATGTGCAACAAGTAAGGTTTACTAACTTGCAACAATAAAGGTTTGCTAATGCTTGAAAAGGGTCCAAACACGTGATAAGGGTCTAGATGCGTGAAAAGGGTGTAGACGAATGAGAAGGTTGAAGATGCATGACAAGTCGTTTCTTTGAAGCATGACAAGGGTGTAGACACATGATAAGTGTACCGACGCATGACAAAGGGTATAGAAATGTGACAAGGGTACAAATGTGTGACAAGTGTGGAGACACGTGATAAGGGTGTATATACATAATAAGAGTCCAAATTTCCAATAAGGGTGTAGATTATAGACGGGTGACCAATTCACAAATCAAAATGGAATTTTTAGTGCTCGAGTAGATCCAGAAGGTAACAAAAATATCTCCAATATCAACAAAGTGTTCAAGTATTTTGGAAACTTTGCAGCTATCAATACAGCTACCACTAGCACCTATATAGCTATGACCGGAATCAATTATATCATATACCGTGTGGAAGATATTATTGAATTAGACATGGCTTCAACACAATATCAACCACATGATACCTATGATGATAATATGTCAAAGCTTTAAGATATTCTTGTTGAGATGAAACTATGAGTGGATTAAGATATCTTAATTACTACGCAAAATGTAACACCAAAACCAAATGAAAATATTTGTTCATGAAAGAGGAAGCAAGATGATCGAGATATTCCTAAAAATTATGGTCGTAAAATTAAAAAATTGAAAGCAAAACAAGAATATTTGGACACTTGGTATGACATATAAGCTCAAATGGGATGTAAAATATTATTTTATCAAACATGTAGATCCAACTAATTCAGAATATATCCCAACTGAATGTACATGTACAATATGTACCTAGAAATTGGGAAAGTCGCAAAAATGCAACTGAAGTTAGACATAATTGAAAAACATTATGGAAAACAATATGTAACTATACAGCAGAGGATGGCTAGAAAATAAAAACACACAAATGGAAAAGTGAAAAATAATGTATGCATGTTAAATATATAGCTAATTATGAAGTTGAGTAGAACAGAAACGCATACATCTCATGGAAAATGGTAAAACAATCACATCACAAATTGGTAAGGTGATTGAATCAAATTTACATGCTAAAAGCATACAATTCTCTACCATATTCCACATCCTTAAGAATGGAATACCTATTTCTAATTTCATTGATTTTAAAATTTTGTTTCAATATAATGGAATACACAATATTCCTCAATCTCATTGGTCAGACAGAAGTGCATGGGAAATGGCTAAATCCTCGCAAATGATTAAAAAGGATTATTTGAAAGAGACTTTAAACATGCAAATTTTATATCTCTATTAATTGATGAAGTAAAATTAGTTGACAATAACTCATGGGTATACATCCATGTTTATAATTTTGAAAATTGTATAAGGAAACCACATCTGTTTTTGTACATAAAATGGTTGAAAATTACAATTAAAAACCTATATAAAATAGTTGTTTCCAATTTGAAGGATATTGCTGGCATGAATGAATATCAAATTGCTATGAATTTGGTGTGTTTTGGTGCAGATGGTGCATTAGTCATGCAGGGTCATAAAAATGGTTTTTGTGTTTGATTACAAACAACAATATCCCCTTATATGCTTGAAATTCATTATATGGCTCGGAGAATGAATCTATCAAATAAAATAGTTAGGAACTTTGAAAGTGTTACAAGAGTAAAATACCTTATCAAAAAATACATTCCTATATGTGAAGTAGTCAAAATATATTTCTTGAGTTTCAAAAATGAGTAATTGGAATTATGGATACTAAAAATATTCTACGGTATGTTGATACAAGGTGGATTTATTTTTATGAGCTTGCATGCAGAATTTATGAGGAGTATCCATCATTGGTTGGTTTCATGCACAAATAACATCATGAAGTTGACAAATCTAAGAATTTATTGTTCTGTTTAACTTATCTAGAAACATTACTTACATTGGTTGGCATTCTAGCAATGTTGAATGATATCAATGCATTGATGAAGTATTCACACGAGAGATCCATCTATATTGTGTATTTCATATGGCTGAGAATGTTGGTATGTCAATCTCTTGATATCTTGTACTTGTCAAAACAAATTTTTTATACACCTATTTTCAATAACTGGAAATTTTTATTGGATGTTAATAATCCCAATAATTATTTGATATTTAATATCCATGATCACCTCTATATCAATGTTAATGGGAGGGAGGTACCACTACATAGTTTGCAAAAATGACAAGATATTCCAGGATCAAAAAGAAGAATTTCCTATGACTCATGTTCTATTTGATTTTATTACAATTGATACATGAATAAAGCTTAAAATAATTACACAATCTTTATCTTCTAAAATCAGAGAGTGTTTTAGTAAAGATAACATTCTTGAAGCTATGAGAGTGATGAATCCAATTATTTTAATACTAGAGGTGATCGTGCAGATTTTTTCAATAAGCTATTTCATAAATCCATGGGTACAATAATGGATCATTTCACAAATACATCAGAGGTAAATGGTATTGAAATAAAAGGTATACTAAATATTGAATTAAAAAATTCTCAATCATATCATTTTTCAACAACAATGGTTAACCAACATCGTTGTTTAAATAAATATCAAGAGAATGGTGCAATTAGAAGGCTCGCAAAAAATCTACCAAAGTAGTGTGTTACGGAAGACATCGGTGAATATTTTCAATTATATGAGCTATGTTAAACAATGTTTGTTTTGTATTTGTGGAGGATGAAAGGGTTTTTCAGTGCTTTATCTTTTGTAAAATCAAAACTAAGAAACAAGTTGGATAAAAATATAGAAATTTGTATGAGGTTGTATGTTTCATGCTACTCCTTGACAAATTTCCTTTTGACAGAGGAAATTACACATTGGAATTCCCTTGCTAAAAGAATAGGTGCTGATAAAAAACTGAAAAATATAAATTTTCTCAATGATGAGAATTGATTTAGTGTGTCCTCTAACTCTATAGATACAAATATTGACTATGAGTAAGCTATTGAAAATGGATTGTTTCAACTCTAGCTATCATTTAAAATGTTTTTTTATTGGTAAATAGTTTTTTGAAAGGGACTATACCCTTGTACAGAAGGCTCAAAAGCCAAGGATAGAATCATGGAAGCCCAACAAAGCAGAAAACAGTCTACTCAGAAAAGTACCAACACCCAGCATCAATCCAGAAAAAAATAGCTGAAAAACAACAACCAGTCTGCAACAGCACCATGGCAGATCCAAAAACCACTGTTCGGAAAAGACAAGGGACAATGTAGAACAACCAAACAACAAAAGAGAAACAAATCATTGAGGTGGAGAAGTGGCATTCTTTAAAATAAACTTTTTCTTTTTACGGACAGTTACCCAACCTGATGATGCCTCCACAAATGGAGGGTTAGAAAAAGGAGTATTTTCCATAGTTACAATAATTCCAACTGAAACAACATTAATGTTTTCTTGAGATAAATTTTCCTTGCTGTCAACAACTAAATGAGATAAATTTTTTGCATTTTCCTTGCTGTCGGCAATAGGATTTTCTGATAAAGGGGTTTCACGGACTAAATCAGATTCAGCCTCTGCATTTGAATTTGATTCTAGGTCCTCTTTTGCATTGAAAACCAAGTGTTCCAGAGGGCATCTTTCCACCAGCTGCGTTTCTCATGTTGGTGCTTTTCCATCCCACAATTAGTAGAGGTGTGACCTAAACAGAAACACCTTCTGCATCGGAATGGAAGACCTTCATAATCTAAAGGTTGTGGCCAAAATCTGTTTTGCACTCTGAGATCAATGGTTGCGGGAAGTTTTTAGCCGTGTCTAGTTCCACCAAGATCCGAGCATAGGTAGTATGGGTGTAATTAGAAGTTTGAGAATCTATAAAAAGTGTAGTTCCCAAGGTGTTTCCAATAGATTTCAAACATTCACCACTCCAGAATTGGAGGGGTAAATGGGGTAATCGGATCCAAACAGGTTTGCATGAAAAAGACTCAGTGAGCGGGTTAAAAGAGGGGAACCAAGATTTAATGACCAGGTGCTTAGATTGGCAAACCCAAAGCTTGGAAGCAATGGAGTTTTTGTCAGCTATTGAAGAAAAAGTTACTATGAAAATACCTTTAGCACACGGGTATAAGTCTAACCTCCCAGCGATCAATGGAGTCCAGTGCTTGGAGATCCATGCATGTAGATCAGGAAGGCTCAGCCAAAGTCCTCTCGAATCTACAGATAAGAGCATGTTCCTTATAATAATTTTCAGTTGAAATGACCTCCTCCCCAAATGTAATGCATGGGGTACAATCTGCAGGCTTCATAGGAGAATCCTTGCCCCTTAATGCATCTTTGAACGAGGTTACAGTGGGGCCGTGAATAGGTGCGCCATGGCCAGTCCCATCAAGAACAGAGGGAGCCTGACCGGTGAATGTGCCGCCATCCTCAGAAGAAGTAATAATGGAGCCTTCGTGGGTATTGAAAGCAAGATTGATCCAGGACAGGGCCGAGTCCTCATCCCCCAAAGCCGTGCCACCTCCAACTGCAGGTTGTCTCGAAGTTTCCTGATGTACATTGTTGGATCGTGCCTGGAGGTCGCTGCCGCCACCGCCATGGAAATGGACAGAATCCATGCCCCATTTAGGGTTTGTGTAGGGATGAATAGGGCTTGCTGATTTCTATGTAGAATGGGCATGCGTGGTGACCATTTTTATCTATCATTTAAAATGTTACATGTATCACCTTATATTTATTATTTGTCACCTAAAATTTTAAATTTTGTTATGTTTTCAATTAAATAATAATAGATTCAAATATAATTGTTTATAATAATATTGTTCTATTTATTTTGGTATTTTCAAACTGCTTTGATGTAGTGTTTTTGACATGAATTTTTGGAACACTATTTTTCAAATATCGTAATTTTTTTATTATTGGTAAATAGTTTTTTGAAAGGGACTATACCCTTGTATACAAAAAGGGGCCTAGAAGCCAGAATAGGAGTGAAAAACATTATAAGAAGGATCAAGATCTAGATAAGACATAAAAATCCAGTGTAACCAAAGAGTAGTTACCCCAAAACATCTAACCAGTTTGAACACTGTGGAAGAGCAGCCAAAAATAGCAACAAAACAACAAAAAACATGACAGAAGTCAGCAAGAGCAACTGCAGATCCACAATTACTTCTTGGCGGCTTTGGCAATTCTAGATTTGATAGTCTACCAGGAGGTGAACATAGCCAATGTCGTCATGTGAGTAGGGTCAGTAATATCTAGCTGTTGAATGGTTTGTTTGCTTTCTTTTTCTCATGCCCCAAAGAGTTGTTGGTATGCCGCTGAGATTAGAGACGCAGCAGACATGTTGCTCAATAAACTCCTCGATTGCACTAAATATAGCCATATTATGATCATGGTGAGTCTTGGTTTTTCCAAGTCGGTTGTCCAGGGAGTAAATTTTTTTGTAGATATCTTCAACCTGTTTGTTGTCAATATCAGCCTCCTCCTCCTTCATTCTCTTACCTTTTTGCTTAGACAAGTTTTTTACTTCTTCTTTCAGCAGCAACATGTCAGTTTCTAAAGCTTCCAGCCTTTTAGTGGAGCTCTCAGCATGTGTCTCCTGAGAACCCATGCTGCTAATGTGGAGGAGATTATGAGCAACCTCCAAGTCCTGAGGCACGTTCCCCGAAACAGGGGTATCCAGGTTCAGCCTTTTAGAAGATCTAGTTATAGGCTTGTTTGAGGTGGAGGTGAAAGGGGTGGGAGCAGAGGTGGGGGGATGACAGGGGGAGCCGAGAAGGAATTCAAAGGGGTAGTAGCCGTGGTGATGGGGATAGAAGGAGTGGTATTGGCAGCGGTGGTGGGAAAAGAGGAAAGAGATGGGGAGGTTGGAATGTCGGGAAGCTTAAGAAGACACAATTTATGCAACAAGAAAATGAGACCTTGATGCAAAGGGACCGCACGAGCATGTTTTTGGAACTCCAAAATGGAGCGCTCAAGAGAATTAAGTAAATAATGAGGGAAACATACCGTGTAATTTCTGCGGAAGTGATTGAGGAACACAAGATGTTTTAAGGGCACTGTGACAAATCTCCCCTCTAAAGAGATGTATCTCACCATCATACGGGTGACCTCATCAAAAGGTGGAGGGATAGAGCTGACTTGCAAACCCACCATGACAAAAACCAATTTCTCATTTCCCTCCACAAATTTCCTCTCCTCAGTGGCTGTCAATCCTTTTATTGAAAAATTGGTACCCATCCATTCCAAGGCCAGTAGCTTCAGCGATTAACTCTTCATTGATCAAAATTTTTTGTCCTCCATATTCAACTTTGTGGTCTTTCCAGTCCTTCACAAATTGCATGGAAATTCTTTGGTCATGACCCTGTATCTTCTCAATGAAATTAGTAATGCCTCCCTGGTTGAGAAGATTCCAAAGCTCTTCATTATTCTTCCACTCTAGGTCTGCGCTTAGGCTCGATCTGACAAGGGGCTCCTCCCATTTTCACCGGGCTTAAGTGATTGACAGTGTAAACTTCAAAATCCCTATGAGTAATTCGACAGTAGCCACAGTTTCCAACCCACCTTTCTCTATTTTTTCTCACGCTATGGGAATGATGAATAGTGTAGCCATTGCTGTCATAACACTTCCCACGAATGCCTGCGTAATTGCTGCTCTGTACCTGTGAGATCCCGCATGCATGAGCATCAGTCCCCTTTGAAATCCACTCCAGATCATCATCAGCCTTACCACGGACTTGAAAATCCATAAAAATTGTTTAATAGTTGTTATAGGCATAATATTTCCTACATGTGTGGCTTTAATCTTTAGATAAATCCACTTTAAATCATCATTATACTTTATATATCCTTGATTGCCCATCAATATCTGATTTAAGTGTTGTTTTAAACTTATCCATGCATGTGAAAGTCTTATTCATAAAGACCCACTCCAAATGCTCATTAATCTTATCCCAAATTTGTATGCCCATAAGTATCCGCTTGTATGTTGTTTTGAATCTACTCAGGAATGTGATCACTATTATCCCAAATAATGTGATTAACATTTATGCCATAGTTAGCCAATGCATCTGCCACCTTGTTACCCTCCCGATAAGTATGCTTGATCTGAATATTATTGAAGGTTTGGAAAATACTTATGGACTCCAAGATGAAGTCTTTGATGTTCCAACTTGGGGGCGAACACTAATTAAGATGATTGATGATATTAAGCGAGTCTCCTTCCAGAATGAGATTTTGGATATTATGAGTCTGAGCAATTCTAAGGCCCCATAAAGCAGATAATGCTTTAGAAAAATGATTAGTTTGTATTCCCATTTTACCGGCATAAGCAGCAACCAAACTACCTTTATGATCCCTGATCACTCCTCCCCCAGCTGCAATTCTAGGGTTACCCTTAGAGGCCCCATCAAAGTTCAACTTATACTAGTTAAGATCAGGAGGATTCCAGATGTATCAAAGATCTATCAATATTATTACCGAATTATTTCGGATATTGTCAGCTCCAATCTGCCATTGGGACAAGATATGCTCTTCATTTTCTGGATAACTCTTATTCTTGGGGGTTTAAATCTAGCAATATTCTCTTTAATAGTATTAGAAATTTTCCCAATACTGAGCTTATAATTTTGTTTACTGTTTCTAAAGATGATATCATTTCTATCTTTCCATATCCTCCAAATAATATGAGGCATTACCAAATTCTAGAGCCTTCTCACAACACAATGTTTGTAGGGTGGGCTCCATTGTATCCAGAGCTGAATGAAATCCCTCGGAACCACCCAGGAAGCTTTAAAATTAGAAAGGGAAAAACTCCACATTTTGGTAGCATATTCACAATGGATAAGCAAATGACTGATATCCTCAGAGACTTTTTACATAGATGACACCTATTAGGCATTATAAAACCTTTTCTTATCAGGTTATTAGTGGTAAGAATTCTGCCCCTGAGAGCAAGCCAAAAGAAAAAATTAATTTTAGGTGTTAGCTCATTCATCCAAATTCTACTCCATTTAAACTCAGTTTGACTATTGTCGAAGAAATTATTATAGCCAGTTTTAACAGAGTAGTTCCCATCAATAGAATTGCTCTAGACCAACTCATCCTTAACTTCGAGCTGACTTAAGGGGATAAGGTCCAACTGATCTTGCGGGAGGAAATAGTTTGGGTCAGATCATCTCTATCCACAGTAAGTTTTTTCCATTTCTTCTTGTTGCCCTTTCTTACAATATAATCATTGATTCTAGTGTCATACTTGCTTTTAATACTGTCTTTGATTGCTCCAAATTTTTCCATGAGGCTACCATTAAACCAGTTATCATCCCAGAATTTTATATCACAACCATCTCCCACTTTCCACTTACTACCTTGTTTTATGAAATTTCTACTCTTCATTATGTTATTCCAAAAAATGGAACCATAAGGAAGATCCTCATCTTGAAGAAAAGAAAAGATAGCTTGTTGATTAAGGTATTTAGCCTTAATTAATTATATCCAGGGTTGCTTCTAAGATAGCATTCTCCAACCCATTTTCACAATAAAATCCTCATTCATTTTCTTGATGTCTTTTATGCCCAAGCCTCCTATAGATTTTGGAGTACAAACCTTATCCCAAGCAACTAAGTGATATTTAAACTTCTCCTCCATGCCCTACCATAAGAAGTTTTTTTGAATCCTCTCAATTTTTTCTCTGAAGGCAGCAAGGATCTTATAAAGAGACATGATATAGATAGGCATGTTTTGAAGAGTGCTTTTTATGAGTAGGCATTTACCAACACTAGAAAGAATGGCTCCTTTCCATCCAGCCATTTTTTTGAAATCTCTCTAACAGATCATTCCACACCTTGGTAGAAACTTTTTTAGTGCCCAGAGGAGTCCTAAGTAAGTGGCTAGAAGTGCACTTATTTTACATCCTAGAATTTTTGCAATTTTAAGTTGTCTTTCCTCAGGAGTATTGAAGAAGAAAATGGAGCTTTTATCATAATTGATCTCTTGCCTAGAAGCAGCTTCATAGAGTTGCAGAATAGCCTTGGTAGCCTTAGCTTCAAGGATGGATGCCATTAAGAGAAGAATTGTATCATCCGCAAATTGCTGATGAGAAGCTACGTGGCTGATGGAAGTGGGCTTTGAACCTTTCAGAAGACCATCAATAACTGCTTGACCAATTGATCTACTAAGACTATCTACCATAAGAATGAAGAGCAGGGGGGATATGGGGTCCCCTTGTCTTAGCCCTCTGCTACTTGTGAAAAATCCCACCAGCTCACCGTTAACCACTACTGAGAATCTGACCGTAGTGATGCAAGCCTTAATAATTTTTCTGAATTTAGCAGGGAAGCCAAATTTAATTAGAACTTTGTCTAAAAAAACCCAAGAGACCTTGTCAAAGGCTTTATTCATATCAAGCTTAAGGACCATATTCACTTTTTTATTATTTTCCATAGAGTGTATGATTTCATGTACCATAATCACTCCATCTTGGATAATCCTACCTTTAATGAATCCACTCTACTACCTTGAGATTAAATCATTCATAATAAATTGAAGCCAGTAGCAATGATTTTGGTAAAAATTCTATAGATAACATTCACAAGGCTGATGGGTCTAAAGTCTTCGAAGTCCTTAGCATCCATTTTTTTGGAGCAAGCACAATGTGGGTGTTATTCAGCTCTTTCAAAAGTTCACCAGTTCTATAGAATTCATTCACCACTCTGAGAAGATCATCCGAGCATATTTCCCAAACTTTCTGAAAAAAGTTAATAGAAAATCCATCCAGGCCCGGAGCCTTGTCGCCTTCTAAAGTAAACACACTTTTTGCAGTTCTTCAAGTGTGACAGCTTTAGTGATATCTTTAAATATCTGCTCCTTAATTTTGTCTTGGGGAATAGCCTCCAACATGAAATAATTTTCCTCATCAGTAATGATACTCCTCTCATTGAGAAGTTTTTTATAGAAATTGAGAGCTTCCTCTTTGATGTTGTTGGGATCTTTTATAACAGTGCCATTACTTTTAGCCACTTCCATAATCCTATTACAAGCTCTATGCTTCAAAGTGGTCATATGAAAAAACTTTGTATTTCTATCTCCTTCTTTTAGCTAGATAGCCCTAGATTTTAGTCTCCATAAGGATTCTTCTCTACTACAAATCGTATGCAGCTCTGCAAGAATGTTCTTTTCCTCAGTTTGGTCTTCAAAAGATCTCCCCATTGTATTCATTTTGATTTCCAGATCTTGGAGATTTTGTTTTAACTTCTTTTTTTTCAAACACATTACCAAAAACTCTTTTATTCCAAATTTTAACTTGTTTTTTAACATTTTTGAGCTTCTGAATCAATCTATATTGAGTAGTGCCTTCACCATTCCAAACCCACCATTCTTTAATTTTTTCATAAATTTCATCATGCTCCATCCACATATTTTCAAATTTGAATGAGCTTCTGATGGGCTTAGTCCAATTGAGAAGATTTAAGGCAATCGGATTGTGGTCCGATCCAATTCTGGGTAGTGAAGAGAGGTGGAAGTCCTGACTGAGAATCCAACTAGTAGAAATCAGGGCTCTATCTAGTCTAACTTGGATAAGATATTTTCCTAACCTTCTATTATTCCAGGTGTATTTATTCCCATGGAGATCCACATCCAAGAGATTAAGATCAGCAACAAAATCAGCAAATTCCTCCATACCTGTGGAAAAGCTGGAGATTCCTCCATATTTTTCACCTGGGTTTAGAGGAGAATTAAAGTCACCCATAATAAGCCAGTTGGCTATAGTATGTTGGGTTCTAAAGATCTTAAGATCAGTCCAAAGTTTACGTCTCCCACTAACCGTATTAGGGGCATAGATATTAGAAAGGATTCATTCACTATTGTTCTCAATAGCAAGATGATTAGTGCTAGCATTAAGAATCATACCAGTACATTGTCTTTTATCCAAAAGAGTAGCCAGACCTCTAGAGGCTCTCTAAGAGTCCACCGCAGCCATGTTAGAGTTTTCCCAGAATTTTTTTTTACTAATTCTAAGGATCTTAGTTTTCATCTTAGTTTCTGTAAAATCAAAATACTAGGACTACTAGAATCCCGTAACTCCTTAATGATTCTCTATTTGGAGTTTCCATTTAGACCTTGGATGTTCCAAGAGATAATCTTCATTAAATAGGAATGGGAGCTGGTATTGCCTAATGGCTCAATTGACGTTGAGTTCCATCTGCAATGTCTCTCTCTGTTCTCTTGGATCTAAGAGTCTTCTTTGAGGGCCTTCCTCTTTTAGAGCTACTTCCAAAATCTACTAGTCTTCTAGCAGAAGATCTAGTAGTTCTGGATGTTGAAGTTTCCCAATTGTCAAGTTTCTTTTTCTTTTTCAAATATCGTAATAAGACGTAAGACAATAATAAATAAATTTTAATGAACCAAACACATTTTGAGTTATCCATCTTACATATTTTGCATTTTACATACTTAAACACAGTTTTAGGTTATCTATCTTACATATTTTGCATTGAGGTGTTAATAATACAACTGCACATACAAATGTTCTCAATGATGATACTGGATTTGGTGCATCCTCTAACTATTCGAGATGCAAATATCGACTATGAGGAGGCTATTGAAAATGGATTGTTTCAACTCTAGTTATCATTTAAAATGTTACAAGTATCAACTTACATTTATTCAAATATAATTATTTATAATAATCATGTTTTATTTAATTTATATTTTGGTAATTTTCAAACTACTTTGATGTTGTGTTTATGACATGTATATTTGGAACACATTTTCCAAGGCCTTCAAATATTCATTTTTGTCATTGTTCCAGATTAATGTGCTCTAGTTGCCATCAAATTGCACCGCACCTCAAGTCATCGTCAACCACATTTGATTTAATTTTCTTAGATTAGATTTGGATTGTAATTTATCTTCATTACATTTAATTTTCTATGTTATCGCATATCTTTCTACATCCAATCCATCAATATTTTATCTTATCCTTATCTAACATGTGGGTTGACATCCATCCTAGGAATCTCTCACTTCTCGGGACTGACATTATTAGGTAACCCACCCATCTATCTACTAATCCATTTTTCATGTTGATTTCTCTTTATTTTCAGATCATATAGCTCATTGTGAAGGATTATCTCTCTTTTTGTGCCCGTATACATCGTCATACCATCTATAGATACCTTAAAACCTCTCATACTTGGATTTTCTTATTCTCTTGTTGCAATTTCACTAATCTGAAATAGGTAGCGAGGAAAATTGTACAACATAAAGTGTAATGAATCAAAAACAATTTTACTTATCCATCTTACATATTTTCCATTGTAAATAATTAAACTTTCAACATTAAAAAGTGAGATTCCATTGAAAACCATTCCAACATGCAAGCATATCTTGTTGAAATAATATCTAAAATTAGTGTTGTAGAGGTGATGTTTTGGATCTTCTAATTATATAGCATATATGGTCTTGTGTACTTAGGCCATCTGTATTCTACAGGTCCTTTATAATTGTATTACTTAGCCACTAATTGTATTGCAATCATTTATAGCTTTTTATTAGTAATGTTTTCATTGTCAATGTAGATATTCGCCATTTGCCAAGAATTTGACATTCATGCAATTCATAAAAACTTTATGTGATTCTTCCTAAGGATTTTGAGAAGGGTTACAGAGGTAATGTGAAGAAACCTGATACAAAGTTTGAATTTTACAAGTAGAGAGAAGAATATTTTGTTGTTTTGAAATTTTGATTACATGCTTTAAAGTTACTTGTGATTTAGGGAATTTAGTAGAAGACCTTAAATTTGGTAGAAAATTATTTATACAACAATATCAAATGTATTTTCTGAATGGTCACAATATTATCTAGAATAGAATCATTACATTAGTCTTCTTCATTAATATTTTATATCAATAGTTGTGTATTTATGGAAACATGAAATATTGAAGGTACTTAGGTCATGTGAAATGTGGTAATCAATTAAATTACATGTAAAAAAATGATATTCCATGAAAACCATAGCAACATGCAAGCATATCTTGTTTAAAAAGTATATGAAATTATTATACATAATAGAAGTAGACAATGACAATATTCTTCAATTTAAAAAATGTTCAACTTTCAAGTTTCAAACTTCAACATTTTTCAAGTTTTAAGTTTTGTAAACATTTTTCAACAAATACAATTACACATGTATTATATTATCAAAAATAGTCCCCACACCCACATTCCTTTTCCATTTATTTTTCGGCTTTTGTTTCACTTTCCCAATTGTTTCTCTATTCCCGACTTCGAGAATCCATAATTTATAAGATCCTCCTTAGCAATATTTAAGTTATTAATAATTGCTTCATCTTCCTTTGAATTATCTCCAGGAGATAATAAATAAGGATTGTAGTTTCCTTTGTCTTTAACAAAATATCCACATTCATTACATTCTCTTTGATAATCTGATTTAGAGTATTGTTTTGCTTGTTAACCAAAACAATAGTTTTCTTAAGCTGCATTACCACGGATAAAATTTTCTTAGTTGTTTCCAAGTGAACTTGGAGCACCTTTGCTTGAATTTTTAAATTTTCATATTTTGACTGCAACAAAAAAATTGAGCTCAATTAAAACATATTATTAAAAATTGAAAGTAATAAAAATATGATTTAAAATTGAATGTTGTAACTTGTAATTCATAATACTTATAACAAATTTATCTCTTTCATCATTGGAAATTTCTACCAGATCTTTGTCCTTTGACCATTTGTTGTAATATGCCTAGGCTTTAACATTAATATTCTCTAATCGATTCAAAATTTTATCTAAAACATTATCTTGATAACTATTACTATATGTTACAGTCCCGCCTTGTGTTTGGTTCAATAAGACATCTATCTTAGCTCGATGATTTTGAAATGAAAAATATAAACTATACCTTTTGATATGATTATCAAATTGATTATTTATCTCCTTTTTTAAGACTTTATCCCTTTTCTCCTATTGTTTGAGCTGAATAATAATAGGCATAACAAAATCATTGACATGGGCTTCACAATCATTAGCAATCAAGCTATCCAGAGAAAAACTAGTCAATTGGTCACTATCCGAAGAGGATGGAGAGGATAGGAGGGTTGAGGATTGAGGTATCTATGCTGACTCTTGATTTTAGTGTGTGCGTTGATCCTATTAATGTGTTAAAATAAATTTAACTATTAAAATTGGAAGCGATTTAAAAATTAAAAAATTGACAAGAAATTGATATGTATCAATATTAAAATAAATACATCGAAACAGAAACATACTTGTGTGCCCTAAATCATATCACATGTATCAAACAAAACCTTTTCTTTCATTTCTATCAATGCCCAAATAATCTTCATCCAAACTAATTTGATTTAAAATTGATTTTCCCGTTCTACTAGGCACACCAACAAAACAAAGATTGGGAAATTTGGAAGTAATGTTTAGTGTCCCGCTAGGGGTCGGAAATTCCATGAATTCACCATTGGTATTTCTTCCTCTTGTTGGAAATTTGATTTGAAATGGCGGTACTGGTTGAGGATGTGGCATCATTTGAATAGATGGCGATGAAACGGAACGCACTGTCAAGAACAAAATCATTACTAACTTATATAAAAATTGTTAAAATTACAAAAAGAAACAATTTTATACCTTTTTGAAAGGAAACTTGTAGCAGCTGCATCTAAATTTGAAATGATTATGTGGGTGATTAGAGTGGTGGTATAGGAGGTTAAACTTACAACGATTAAATAGATGCATACAAGTGAATTGATTGAGTGGGTGATGATTATAGTGGCAAATGTGGAGAGTAGTCCAAAGTCCCTGCAAAATGTTAAATGGTAAATGGTAAATTGTAAATGGTAAATGGTAAATGGTAAAATGTTAAAAAGAACCAATATTGAATGTTAGGGGTATTACGTTTTGGTTTTTTTAGTAATTGAAACACTTGAAGCTGAGGTGATGAGTGAGAATCCACGTCAAACTATGAATCTCCCAATGGTTCCGCATATTTTTGACCTTTAACTCTTGATGCTTTTTTTTCGTGGAATGGTGACTAAAATATTTTTCTACATAAGATAAACAAGCAAACAAAAGTGAATAATTTTACTAACATCTAAATGTAATTTATAATAGAATGAAATAATCTTACTAACATCAAAACATAATTTATTAACCTGTTGTTCTTCAATTGAAATGGGAAATTACTTCATCCGGTCATTCATATGGTTTTGGTATCAAGACGTGCAAACAGAAAATGCTAAGATGTGTGACAACAAGGATCTAGAGATGCATGACTTTGTAAGGACTAAGAGATGCATGACCACAAAATTCAATGTTGTGTGACAACAATCTTGCTTTGCCGTGTGACAACAATTCTTACTATCATGCGACATCAAGATTTTTTGTTGTTCGATAACAAATTTTTTTATCATGTGACAAAAAAAAAAAAATTGTTGTGTGATAACAACTTTTGTTGTCGCAAACAACAAAAAAATTGTCACACGATAGTAAACTTTTTGTTGTGTGACAATTTTTTTGTTTTCGTGTGATAACGACATGAACCCAGTTGATATGTGATGCTTTAGATTCTTCTAGGAGAAAATTTTCCTATTCCATGAAATTTGCTACAAGTATATTCATCAAGGATATACCACCTCCAGTTTCCCAAAGGCCTCTTAAAATAAAACTTGCCCTCTTAGGGTAATCATGGAAAAACATGGAAATCGTAGCTCATAAAGTACAAAATTAGAGAGTTTAATCATAGGGCACTAGGGAACAAGGTAATATTGAAAAATATTTATCATGAGAGTTGCCAAGAAGGAACTCGAGGAGACAGATATTGATGGATGATTTATTAAAGAAGAGTTCCGAAAATTTGGGGTTTTGTAACTATTGGAACTATTATACTTTGGGAGACCTGCACACCTTTTACAATGGCTAATGTCTAGGGTGCATGAAGATTATTTTTACTTTTCGGTAGAATCATACAAATTATAGCTCATTTGATTGGATAGGTAACAATGTTGCAAGAATATGGTGAAGACCTAGACCTGGACCTACGTGATGACATAAAAATCAAATATTTGGGAAACATATTGCAATACGACAGAGGAGGTCGAACCATGAGTGTTGTTAAATTAGTGGATCCTAAAAATAGCGTAACATCCTATTTGGTGAGTTGCAAATAAAAATCTACCGAAAGTTGGATGGATGTAAATAATAAGTTCCTCTACGTAGCACATAAGATGGTACATAAAACACACTATAACATCACCCAGTTCATTTTGATGGAATTATTGAAGAGGTAAAGGAGCGAATGAGGAAGGAACAAAGATTACATTTGGTTTAATCCTTTTTCTCATTGAATTTTGGGAGGTTGGTGTCCCTGATGGTCCAGATGATGATATGTCAATCTACCCACCACAAAACTAGTCTCTGGTAGTTCAATTTATAGATTTCACATGTGAGGTTGCATTTAATAACTAGTATAAGGCTCACTTGGAGAAATCATACAAAATAATACACGCAATTTTTAAGAGTGATTGGTACATACCACGAGAGCTAGCTTAAGAAGTTGGAGACTAGGAAAAATTTGTAGTCATGCAACAATTTTTCCTTGCAAGGATCGTAATGGCCAATGAAAATATGGGGCCATGGTGATTTTTTTTTTTTGTGTTTATAGCTAAGTACTTCGATTGCAGAGTAAACATGATAAAGATGCGCATAAAATGACCTTTGATGTGGACAAGCTAGACTCATATTGGCACACCTTGCACACCACCTATAGATATGACTTTAGGCATGCATATTTAGAGACCAAAGAGCTATACACCTTGGATCTAAGCCCTATAGTAAAATTCACAATCAAGGGAATGGTATGTAGGGTCTTTTTGGTTTTGTGCCCAAGTATGAAAGATGGAGAAGAGATAAAGGTACATGACACACCTATGCCTAAAGTGAAGTAAAGCACTATTCCTTAGATCAAGAGGAGTTGTGAGGAGTATCTAAAGAAGGAGGAACATGAATAAAAGGAAGGTGGGCTTGATCAAATGTAAAGAAAGGAGATGCACTACTAAAAAGGAACATTGAGGGTGCAGGGACCTTCACAACCATCTCAAGATATTCCATTGAAGATAAAGATAGGATGTAGAGGGACTCAATTAGTCTTTAGTGATGAATATGTGGAAGATAAATTGGTATAATAATTAGAGCATGAGATGGCCACATAGGATACATATAAGGAGCTACCAATAAATGAAGATCCTAGCCTAGAAAGAGGAGAGCGAACAAGAGTCTCACGAGAGAGAGAAGCCACTAGTGTGCAAGGAGAATCCTATAGAGAATAAGGGGATGATGATATCTATGTGATTAGGTGGGATAAGGTCATTGAAGGTGAAACCAACACAAGTTTGTTTACACCCGTAAAGACACAAATGAAGGTCAAGGAAGTTAGGAAGAGAATGTCTTCCAAATTACCACACATGGATTTTATCAATGATCCTACGAAGGTATTGAGGACAAGATTCTAGAGTACGATCACTACAAAAAAATGGATGGGACTTGTTCGACAAACAAGGAGGGATATCATGTAAGAATAATATGTTTCACGGAACATGCATACACATGCAGAGGAACTAGAATTCGAGATCGGTAACAAGTCTTTCACCACCCTAGAGTTAAAGAAGGAGACCGGTAAGAAGTGCAATCATGTGGACCTGATGTATTTGACTGATGAACATGAATGCAATTCCTTGAATAAAATTGTTGTTTAGGTCACACGGAGGAATCTAAATCATGGGCCTACCATGAGGGTCATGGTAGAGGACAAGAATAATAAGGAGAAGGAATTGGAAGGATTGAAAATAGAACTCAAGGGATAACAAAGGTGCATCAAGGAGGCATATGACAAGTCTAGAGAACTGGTCAAGAAAATAACAGTGCATGCCCCTCTCTTATAATCCAAGTGTGAGTGGATTACAATGGTGAGATAAAGTATATCAAGGACTTGGTATGAATGCTCTGTTGAATATCAAGCATGGTGTGGGTCCATCAGCTAAGGATTTGGCCAAGAAAAGGTAAGAGAACAAAGTGGATATGCATGAAAAAATTGTTGATCTTGAAGCCATATTCATGCAAGTCGGGAATCTAACAGAAGCTAGAATTGGACTTTAATAGGTTTCAAAAGAGTGACCCTATCACTAGTGCATGGGTTACTAAGGAGGATGAAGAGCTCAAGGTCATTCAAGACAAGCATCCAACTAATAAGGTTGAGAGAACCAAGTTCATGGCGAGATATTAGTGCAAAAAGAATTTAGTAAGGACAAAAAGGATACAATGGAGCTTTAAATCCGACAACTTCAGCTTTTGGTTCTATAACGCATGAACATGTTGGAAGGAGTAAGTGTTGAGTTGATTGTGGTGGTCAAATAACTAAAGGAGTGAGTGGGTGAATTAGAGCCTGGTCAAATCCTAAGCATTTTAGAGTCAATGCCAAGAAATTTTGTAAAGGAGCTCGTCAAGTGGGAAAATTTTGAAAGAGAAGTGAATAAAGAGTTTCCAAATCTTGTCCAATGCTTAAGGCTTGATGCGACTGGTGTATAGGTGGAAGGTCATTATTTTTGGTTATGGTATTCATAGCCTTATTATTTATTCTTTAAATATTCTTTGATTTTTATTCTTTGCAAGGATAATTTTGGTGACCCATTACCAAACACGAGCAATGTATTTAGAGTGGTGGTAATGTTTAGCGAGTTAAATGGTTGAGTATGAGTCACGCGCAGAGATTTTGGGACACATGCATGGGGAATGAAGGGGCATGTGCAGAAAGGATGGAACAACATGCAAAGGTTTGTTCCCAAATGGACCAAGTTCAGGACTTAGCCAATTTCTTTAATATATGGCTAAAAATAGAAAAGTGGAGTTGGAGTGTCGACCAAGCAAAGGATAAAAGTTGGATGACTTGGTGGTCGAGAAGGATTTTTTTAGAGGAAGAGCATGTAGATCATAGATAAAATCACATGTAGGAACTAAAATAAGATCATGCATGGGCTAGGATAATAATAGGATTAAAATAAATATTTATCTTTAGGTTAATTTATTATTATTAATTGTTGAAAAAGCATGCAAGCTTTATGTGTATGGCTATTTTTGGAATGTAGTGCATGTTGTCTATTTTTGAGAGCATTCATATTACTTGGGAGTGTATGGGTGGTGAAGGAAAAGTCCCCACCCCTATATATATTTGATGCATGTTAATGTTCTTAGTAGTCCTTCATGTTATGACGGACTTATGTTTTTTTGATATAGAGCTAGGGTTTCAATGATTGTGCATGGTTCATTGTATCATTGCATTGACTAGTTTTGTATTCATCTTCCTTGTTATGTACTGATTTCTTATTATAATGGATGATTTTGGATGGATATTGATTGTTCATGGACATGAGTGTGGTGATTTAACAATGCAAATAGTATTGATCATGGTTTATATGGATTACGTTTTTCCTTATTATATGTGTTTCCAAAGTGACATTGATGTAATATTTATGTATGCATGAATGGTTTCATGGTTAATATGATGGATATGTATTCTAACATCTTAATAATTATAATAAAGGAGGGACCTAGTGGTTCGTGTGCTCCCGGTGAGTGTTCGGATCTGTCGAATGAAGTGCCAACACGCATAGCTATTTAGTGGGTAAACAAATGCTACAAGAATCCTAAAAATGAGTCAATTTTGCATTCATTATTTGGAAATATTAATTTTATATGTAAATTTATATATGATTTTTCCGATAAAGATCCTCCATTGTATATTTTTCTCAAAAAGAATCACTATTTTTCATGGAATTCCAATTTTGATTATGCCTTTACGATGTCAAAAAATTATTTCTTACGCATCTATATTAGCTAAAATAAAATTATCTAAACCATTTTTATACATCTAAATGCAACTCGAGAAAGATATGGCTATTGTTATAACTCAATACTTTGAAGGAAATCTGAAATGATGAAAAAACCATTGATTATTTCATTAAAACTCTTAAATACACCGAATTCAAGTATCCTTTAATTGAAAAAGTATTTTTACATTGGTCTCAATCTTGGTAAACTACAAATATTTTCTAATGGGGAATAATATTATTGTTCGTTCTAGTGTCCTTGCATTATCATAAATTTTCAAACATCTTGTGATTGACATAAGGTTAGCTAAGTGGATTTTCAAAATCCAACAATTTGACTTAGAATTAGAGACTTGTAAGACCATTAAAGGTAATGAACTTCTTAAACATCTAGTTTAAAATGTTGATTCTAATGTCAATGTCATCATTCTAACAGTAGATGATATCTTACATGGTGTCCCTCACTTCCATACTATGACAGGTGTTGAGTTATCCTCCAAATTCAACATAGGTTTCAACATGCAAGATTGGGGTTTTGGTTGTCCCAAGATGATTGGTATCATGATCTCATTTATTATTTCAAAAACTAATCATGTCCTAAAAATATAGATAAAATACAGTGAAGAGAACTTTGTTTTCAAGCTCTTAAATTTGTGCTTTTAGAAAACTTGTTATTTTTAAAAAGTCATGGTGGTATTCTTTTCATATGTCCGACACATGACCCAACTCGGCATGTATGAAGGATTTTTCATGAGCGTGTTTGTGGTGGTCATTGTGTTGTCAAACTTTTACTAATCTTACATATAGGTTATTATTGGCCTACTTTATTTAAAGATGCATAAAAATGGGTTAGTTCATGTGCCCTTTGTCAAATGTTTGTTTGTTGTGAATTCTTACTAGCCATGCCATTGAATCCTATCATTCCGGAAATACGTTTTTCTAAGCGAGGAATTTACTTTATTTCTAACATTCATCCACCTTATTCAGTTGGCCATAAATACATCTTAACAATTGTGGAATATTGTACTAAATGGGATTAAGTAGTTGTTTTAAAAATTTATTTTACCAACGATTATTTCAAAAAAATTGAAAACCAAATTTTCTCATGTTTTGGAGTACCTCAAAAATCATATCAGATAATGGTCCATAATTTATTTATGAGGAATACTTATATTTTCTTAGTAAATAATCCATAATTTCAAGTCATTCTTCTAAATATTACCCACAGGGTAATGGACAAGTTGAATCTACAAATAAGAATTTGATTGATATCATTCAAAAGATAGATAATGATAACAAAATAATTTGGCATTTAAATTATTTTGAGGAATTAAGGGCTAAAAACTAACATCGTAGGTACTAGTTTTCACCTTTCATGCTTGCTTATGGTTTTGAAGCCACCATGCCTATTGAGTTACAAATTTCTTCCACATGTACCACTTTGAATTATGGTTTAGATGAGGTTGATGACTTGCAATTACGATTGGATGAATTGATTACTCTAAACCACAAAAAAATTACTGCTTTGCAAAATCTTGAAAAATCTAAAGAAAAGTTGAAAAAGTTGTTTTATGAAAAAGGTCACTATAAAAATTTCCAAGTTGGAGATCTCATTTTTGTTGGGACCAAGCTAAAGAGAATCCTAGAAAACATCACAAATTTGATTCCCTTTGGCTAGGTCCTTATCAAATTGCTTCAATTTTGGGAAATAATGCTTTTCATTTAAGGGAAATTGATGGTGATTGGCTACATTTTATAGTCAATGGTCAACATCTAAAACATTACTACAATTGAATCCTTTGACTTGTATATTATGTATATATTGTTTGGCTTTCTTTGTTTTGGTTTTCTTGGTTTTCTTGTTCTTTTGTTTTTGTTGTGTTTTTCCTTGCATTCTAATAATTTTTCATGATCATTGAAATATTGACACACTTCACCATTGAATATATTTGGTTGGATGTAGATGCTTATCAAGTTGTTTGGATGGTAATATTCTTTGAAGCTTTCAGTCAAATATGTTTTATTGAATAATTTATCTAATTTTGTAAATGAATGTTATAATGATATAGTTGTTGTGAATAAGTTATACATGGTTTTCAAATTAGTGAAGCATGAATCTGTACTTGATCTTATCTAGCCCCCACTTCTCAATATCCTTACATCCCTTCTTCATTCATAATTAGTTAGACATTCATCCATTTTAATTTAAGTCAATATCGGGGTCTGTGCAGATTGAATCAAGAAACAATGAGCCTGTGTTGCACTCTTGAGCCCAAATTTTATCATCTTCAATTCATTCTAACTTTTTATTGTAATAACTTAGCTAGCATGGTCGTCATTGTTATTGATAAAAATTTACATACCCACCTTTTTTAAAATCATTAAGAAACTTCCCTATTCCTATTATTACTACATCATACCTACATTCATCTGTGATAAGTCAGGTAGGGGCCACTTAATATTTAATGCATTATTTATTTTATTTAACACTAAGTGGTTTCATGGCATTATTTATTCTATTGATTGTCCTTTGATATATGGAATTTATATATATTTCATCTTGTTCACCAAACTAGGTAATATGATTTCAATCATGGAAATAAATTTTCGCTCCGTGATACCTTTTTATGTGTCCAAGCTCGCATCATGGTATTTTTATTCTTTCCATTCGGAAATGATTTGTTGAAGGAGACATAAGGGAGATGTGATAGTTTTAAAATGATCGTTATTTTGTGAAAGCTTATTGATTGGCTGCCACTTCGCATATCTTGACAAATCTCATGATTGGGTTTCTATCATGTCGATAAAGATCATTAAAGGTGACATAACTAGGATCACATGATCTATTAATTCACTTTTCCTAAAGTTTTGATATTTCATAATATGGGCACATATATTTTTAAGTTTTGTATTATCTGTATGATGCTAAGCCTTAATCGAATGACATTTTGTTGATTAGAAAGGTACACTAAGGTAGCCACCATATTATAAGGTCCTTGTTTGAACTATAGTGTATGCTTTGATTTTCAATGCATTGGTATTTGCTAAGTGAGGTGGAAATTGTGTAATGGTAAGCACATAGTGGTGAATTGAATTAAGTACATGTGCATTGAATTTTCCAAGTTAATGGCATTGAACTATGGAAAATTTGGAGTTTTTGGTCATTTTTTCTTTTGTGATTTATGCCTTTTGGAAGAAGTCTAGTTCACTTCTTATTTGGTTTTGGCTCTTCCCGTTGTTTTTGGCTGCATTAGTTATTTTTTAAGCTCCTATTACAAGATAACATGTGTTGGAATTTTACAGGTATGTTGTTTGATTAAAACATGAAATTTCTTTGTCCGAGTTGGTTTTATTTGCTTTGCATACATGCATTTTGTGTATTTTTTCAGTTTGTATCACTGAGTGAAGTTTATAGTGAGGCAATTAAAATTGTAATCACATTTGGTCCTTTATTTTCATTACCCACCTGTCAAATATTTATATTCTTAATCAAAAGTGAAGTGGGTGAATTTTTCATTGAATAAATAATAATCTTTATGGGCATTTGTTTGATTTTCAAGCACGTACCGATGGTTTTTCATACCCAGCTTTAGCTTTAGTAGTATAAATAAATAAAAATAGTATGTGAAATGTCGAGTATCTCCATTCTTTTAGTTTTGGAAAACTTGATATGATTCTGTGATGTTTTCTTTCAAAGTCTTATTGCAAGGTCATGTACGTAATGCCATCAAATATTTCAGATTTAATGTATAATGCATAACTATATTTTGCAGATTTATAAACAAACAAAACTTTCCAATGAAGACATGTAAAATAAAAGAGCTCATGATTTCAATATTGTAACCCTTTTTTTTTTTAAACAATAGAGAGGAGTTACACAACGAAAGAGACATATGGTATTACAAGACTTCCAAATCACAATGTGATAAATTTACAAGGTAAGGGCTATCCAAAATCAGCCATATGAAAGTAACATTACAAATGATTTGAGGATAAAAGACACAACAAGTCACAACTCCAACTAAACTTCATCATTGAGTCTCCAACTTTGAGTGTTCTTCTAAGAATGCTGAACCGAGAGACATGGCTTGTTTACCACCCAACCAATAGGCATCATCACATGCCTTTCCATGGTTGGAAGTCATGCTAGCCTCCCCCAAGCCCATGGGAGAGAGGAACTAACTTCCACAATGTGCACAAGTATAAAGGGGATAAACACAACAAGAATACATAGAAACATTTAAACACTTAGACATAATACACATGATGAGACAACACTATGAGGAGAAACAAGATCACCCTCACAAAAGGGGGAAGAGAAGAAATAGGATGCCCAAAACTAAGAGTGTCCAACCATAGGATACACCAAATACATATTTTATAACCTCCTTATTTCTCCTTTATGTCAATGAAATCCTTCTTGGGAGGATTTTCAAACCCAATGGGTTTCCTCCCAAGAATGGGGAAAGGTTCAAGCCATATGAACCTTTCTCCCACCTCAAACCATATGAGGGGATGAGAAGGAACCTTCATGGCTTGACCAACAAACCATGAGGTTTGAGAGGGAAATCCCTCTCTCTTCCCCTACATTCTCCAAAAACCATCAAGCCATATGATGGTGGAGAGTAAAACCAAAAACAACAAAACAAAAAAAAGAAACAACCAAGACTACATTCTTCATACAAGCTTAACAACATAAAATTTCACACACTTTATTTTTGACAAATGCATAGCTATCAATACAAGCAACAACAAGGAAAGAGGGATTAAGAATCCTACCTCTACAAGCTTCCAAGACTCTAAGATTTTCCACTTTATCCAAGCAATCCTCAAGCTCCCCAAAATTCTCCAAGTCCCAAGTCCAAAAAAATGAGGAAAAAGTCCCTTCCTTCACCATGAGGAAGAATATCAAGAGGAACCCAAAAGTTTCCTCACCAATAGGAAAATGACATGTGTCACCCCCTCCTTCCTCAAGTCAAATATTCCCAAAACCAAATAAGTAAAAGTAAACTCACCTTTTAGCCCTTATCACCCAAAATACTAAAAATGTAATTAAAACAAAGTGGAGCAACTTTTAACAAAACACACTTCCCCATCCACCTTACATGGATGTAACCAAAGGAAAGAAAAATGGGAGGGAAACTCCCTCCAAACCTTGTAAATAAGCCCCCTACCTATTAGGTAGGGTCCAAGGGCCCATTTTCATGCTAAGTGAACTCCCAAACTAAAAAGGGGTCACTAAAAATGCCCAAAATAGCCCAATTTCGGGTTTGGCATACTTGGGCACAAGGGTAGAGGGTGTGGGGTCCACCCAAGGTTCACATGTGGCCCCAATCCCTTCTACCAACACACACACACACTTACCCAAAACCATCACTTAAATTAAAATGAGATCATTAAACCCCTAAACTAGTTTACTTAAATAAAACACACCCTAAACATAATTAATTTTACAAGACATAAATACATTACAATTGAGGGTTCACTCATGGTGCCCAATTAATACACCTACTCTAAGGCCTCAAACATTTAGCATGGTTAGGGCTCAGCCCATGGGCCACTTGTGCACAATTGCGTAGCCACCTTGAAACCCACGTTCTCTTATAACCTGTCACCTGCACACTCATTGCACACATTAACCGCATCTGTCCAATACAATAAACATCATCTACTCATCACAAAATTAATCAAACCTATAATATCCTAACATCATTATACAATTGATAGTGCAACACATACAATTATACACATAGTTCACCATGAATCATCCACAGATATAATTACAACGACATACACCTATGCTAGCATGAGTTACCATTATTAAATCCAGAAGACTATATCATTGATTAAATCGACTACAAGAAATCAACATCTAACCAATAAATCTCACTATCATGTAACTTTTTTAGTGTCATCAACATCATAAGGAATATATCAATATACTAATCTAGTCCAATTGGTGCTACGCGCCCAAAATACCATAATGTCCATGAGGATAAATAACATAGCATAATATCGAAAATATATCAGAGTCTCATTCAAAGCATGTCTATGCATAAAGGAACCAACAGATAACTAGAGCTATAAAAATGTGGGCACTACAATGTCATATTGCATGCATTTCTCATTTGGGTTGGAATGAAAACTCGTAGACTTGGTATAAATGATATTGT
Organism: Taxus wallichiana var. yunnanensis; assembly: GCA_018340775.1. Taxonomy (NCBI): domain Eukaryota; kingdom Viridiplantae; phylum Streptophyta; class Pinopsida; order Cupressales; family Taxaceae; genus Taxus; species Taxus wallichiana. The sequence goes on from CM031244.1 coordinate 324,519,151, forward strand.
GGAAAGTAGTGTTGGGTGTATGTGATTGGAATTTGATTAAATATGCTACCATTTATGGACCATGTGGGATAAAAAGGATCTTCCCAGTTTGTATTTTATTTGAAATATAACATGCAAAACATATGGAAATGATTTTAAGCACCGAATTTATATTTCAGTTGATATGATATTCATTTCCTAGAACATAAGTTTTATAAATTTGTAGAAGATGAAACAGAGTTGAAATGAGTTAAAGTAATGACAAAACAAAGCAAAGTTGTTGATTTTTTTATATATAGAGAAATGATTTCTATGCATGATGTTTTTTGGAATTGCACTTTTTTTAATATGTTAATTTGAATAGTTCCCAAAACCATAGGATAGTTTGATTCTATAGAAATATAGTGGTATTTTGAGAGAAGCCATTTATTTTGGGTATTTTGATTGACAATATATGAGATTCAAAGAATGAATGTGTGGTGCTAAAATATTAATGAAAATCTACATCTCTTTGGATTATTCACGTCTCGGTTTAATAAGATTCAATGTTTTTAGATAAATTTTGAAATAGCTATGATGATTACTAGATACCATGTTTAATTTAAGAATTAGTTTATTGTCTTAAAATTTGATGAATTGTGGAGTTATTCTTAGTTGAACTTGTTAGTGGTTTTTCATTTTTTCATGGTTTCTCATAATGTCGGGATGGAATGGATGGCGGGGTTTCTATAGGATCAAGTTACCATCATTCATGGGGTCATGGTAGTTTTTGTGGTCAATCACAGTGGCAGAGAGGCTCACCTAGGGGTGGTCGAAGGGGAACTAGTATGCTTCGAGGTAGGGGTACCTTCATAAGATCTGGTTCTACCCATGTCTCCATGCATTTTTATGTTGATGAACCATGTTATCATGAAGAACTATTACATGTTATTGAGTCTTATCCCCGTGTTCAACCCTCTTGTTGTATACAAAAATCCTCCTCACCAAAACATTGATCATACTCAAGAATAACATAACCCATCTTCCTCCAACCGATTAGTTCAATCTGCCCATCTCACTTTCCTTTGCATAATGTCCAACCAGTCACTAATCAACCATTATTACTTGTGAAAACCCAATCTTCACATTCACATGATTCACGCCCACCTCCCAAGCATGTTAGGTCCTCTTCTCGCAGCACTCCAAGGTGTCTAGATATTTGAAGAGATTGAAATTAGAAGTTGAGGAAGAGATAGGAGTTATCACTCACACTACACTTCCAGTTGAACCTTATGAATACACATAATTAATGACGGAAGCTAGGACCCCTTTGTTTTTTTTTAATCTTATAGGAGGTGGTTAGTTTATCATGATCGACTTGTTTATTTTCTATTTAGACATGGATTTGGTTTAATATTTTTAGTATTGAAGAGTTTTGGGATTATATTTGATGACATATGATGATTTTGGATTTATAATATTTTATATATATATATATATATATATATATATATATATATGTGGTTAGATGATGACAACAATTTTTTTTTTCATGGTTTGATGATTATTTTCAGATTATGATGGAAAATTTATTTTAAATGATTGGAATGCCATATGGATGTGTTTTGTATTTTATCTAATGCATTAATATTAATGTGGGCCCCTTGTCCTTATCTCATACCTCATACTTTGAAAATTCATATTTATTAAAAGTTACTTACCTAAGTCCTTTCACTTATATTTAATAAAGTATTATGAAGTCTCACTTAAAATAGGGAATATTTTATTATTTTATTTTATTATCTGGAGCCAAACCGGTTACAAACTGATTTTTCCAAAGGAAGATTATAAAAGGACTTGGAAGATATAGTTTTAATGATGAAAAATCAAAGTATTGTAGAAATTTTGGAAGCTATTTTCATAAGGAATATTTCTGTGCATATGGTTTTCTGAGATAAGTGATCTTACAGGTGTTATGATGACATTGTTTTGAGGTTTGAGTATGAATTTCTGATACAACAGGTATATCCAGTTTTAATATTATTTTAACTTGATTATCTGATTTATTATTTTGTATCTCATCTAAGTTGATTGCAGATTTTTATCTGTCATATCTAGAGCAAGCCTTGAATGATATCTTCATTTTGATCTCAAGATAAATGTAGATTGATAGCCATGTTGGCTTTGATTTGAATCATGACTCTTGTTAGACATTGTTTTGGCAATCATTGTACATTTCATAAATACAAATTTGTTTCTCTTCAACATGTCTATCTTCATTTTCATCTTACAAATTGTGTAAATATGTTATATATGTGAATAGTGTGTTTATGTTTGTTTCTTTTGTTTGTTGTTATGTCTTTGTCTTTAAGATCATTACATTACTTGGAAAATAATCACAAATAACAAGATCATTAAATCATCACTTATATTTTCACCTTTTCAAGAGGTTGTCTAATCAATAGACTTCACTCTTTCGCAGACAAAGTTTGACAATAATTTTTTATCATATGAATTAATTTCGTTAATAAGTGATCAATCATTTTATATGAAGTACAATGGAAAGTTTTCAAGATATTTTAATGATCTCATTATTATATTTGAATAATAATTTGTGGTCTTTTCGTGTCTTCTCTTACGTGTTCCTTTGTTTCTTTTTTGTTTTCTTGTATATAACATTAGTTATTAATGTATAGAAAGTTTCCCGAGAATCTTAGGTTATTTCATGATTAACCTATACTTAAACTACCCATGCTTAAGAAATTATTAAGTGTCATCATGATTGAATTGGTCCGATTCCATCCTAAAATTTTATGTTAGGTAAAAGGATAGATTAGTTGTCAGTCTACTTTTCATCGAAAACAGGTTCCATTAAATTTGGTAAATTTTTTAAGTTATCACCCAAATATGTTGGACCTTTTTAGTTTATAGAGGAAATAAACCCATTGGCTTATAGGTTGTCCTTACCTCTAACATTTTCTCAATTACATAATGTATTTCATATATCATTTCTCAAGAAATATGTAGGAGATTTGACTCATGTGATAGATTGGAAATCTTTGTAGGTTCAAACCCACAAGTTGTGATCGTGATACCAATTAGAATATTGGACACATGAATTATTAACTTACATAAGCATGAAGTAGCATAGTGTAAGGTCCAATGAGACCAATATAATGAAGAAAGTTCCACTTGGGAAAACTTGGAGGAAATTAGTACTATTTTTTTACATTTATTTGAGTGAAAATTTGATAAAAGCTATAATTTTATGAATGTAATAAATGGCCATTTGAAATCCATATAGTACTTTCTAATTTGAGATAGAAATATTGATTCGATTTTCTACTTACATACATTACAACAATATGTTTAGAATAAAAACAATTTAATTTTGTTAAGTTTAAACTTGAAACTAAACTTTCTATGTTAGTTGTGATAAATATGAAAGGAATTGAGTTTCTATTCAGCTAAAGATTATTGTAAAACAAGTTTATTAATGTTGTTATTTGGAAAATTGCATAAAAATCAATAGTTGCTACAAATTTTATTTTACATTTAAATAATTTTGAAATATGAGAAAAAATGAAAATGGGAAAAGAATGCAAGTTTTTACAATTAGTTATAGTTGTATTGTATTTGGATGTATTCATTAAGATGATGAATTTTTGGGAAGGGAAAGATGTCACATCCCTCTTATGTGGATTCAAAAATTCAATACTTGTTAAATCATGATGATTAAAAAGAATGCTTTAACTAGATCATTATTTGTTATGACCACTTTTAAATGTGCAAATTAGTACGTTACTTATTTTTATGTTGTATTTTAATGATTTGGACTAATTACCTTCCTAATGACATGAGGTGGATGCACGAGTAATTACACCCTCATTGAAAGGGTAAGGGGTGGAATCATTAGAGAGAGTTTTTCGATAAAGATATTGTAACATACTCTTTGTCACTTCACATCCAGAATTTATATATATATTTCTTACTTTATGCATCTTATTTAAATACCCATATATTTAAATCCACATAAACCTTAATGCAATCCATTTTCGATAACTTTCATAAACCATGTGTCCATGTATGAGAGTATACAGATCCTACCTGATCTCCCTCAACGCTCTATATGAGTCAATACATCAAATGTATCCTTTAGTCATTTTTTTAGGATATGATAATTAAGTGAAGATATCTAAGTGTCTACCTGGATTCCGACATGGAATTCCATAGAATCTCTCATCTTAGATCATATTGAAATTGCATGACAGTGTAATTAGTAGTTTACACTACTTGCGCAAAGTTTCGAGTCATATATACCATGCGCGGTTCTATGGCGGCACACTCACCATTGGGAACCTGTCATCTCACCTTAATCACTTATTTAGTTATATGGAATAGAAATCAATGGTTTTATAAACAGTTATATGTCTTGTGTAAGGTACAAATTTAGATTAACCTATAAGAAAGTGCACCTCTATGTCATCCTATAATGCCTATGATAAAGTAAGTGTTTCTCAAATGATTTGCATCATTATAGACCACTTCCCTTCCCGTACCTATCAATATTTTATATTGGGGTGCATACCCGTGAGGTTCAATCTATCTTTGTAACAAATTTTGAACTTAATGCAATACCATGTCACAATTCAGGGTCTTGATGAGGAAAATCCACACATTTGCTAAGTAGTAGTATCCAAATAGAGACTATTGTCATTTAATGGATATTAATGTGTAGAGGCCGTAGTGAGTTGATATGACAAGGGTTCTAAATTGTAATATTGTATCTTAATGTTTAAAAGTGTTAATTAATTCACGATAGGTTAGTCTAGGTCTTATGACACTTCCACCATGAATGAGTCATATCTAAGGCCGAATCTCAAGTTGATCCAAGGGTATTTAATTTCCCAAATAGATTAATTACCTTATTAATCTCCCCGCTAATAATATCCTTAAGTATGGATCAAACGATCTTTTATTTAATTACATAATTACAGATTTAATTTTTCCTTAATATTAATTAGTTAAGCAATGTTTCTCATTAATACAATTAGGCACCATGCCACTATTCTAGTTATGTCAATATAGGGCAAGACTAATACAATGTCTCTATGTTTCACATTAATATAGATGGTGCATTGATACTTAGCTAATTTTCTAGGTATGTATCATATCTTTAACACGTATCACATACTTTCTATGGTGGTGTTGGTGCTCAAAATGATCTTGCCCCAATTTTCCTTTGAAAATCTATCAATTTACGGCCTCTGTCATTTTCTCCTTCCCCGTGTTGAGCTTGGTCAGTCTTTGTTGCTATTTTTAGGTAGTTCTGGGTTGTAAATCACTTAGGGGTCCATGGTTTGATCCTGTCTCTTTTTTCCTCTAGAAAGGGTCTGTAATTTGGGTCCCCCATTCTCTGTTCATCAAAAACTCGGGTTCCCCCATGTTTTCTATTCTCCATTGTCTAGGATTTGTCTCCCTTATCATTTCTTCCCTTGATACTTGAAGAAGAATGGATTGATGCATCCTTGAAGAATGTATTTGAGCCCTGTAACATTTCTAAACTTTTTATCCTTGAAGAAAATTTCATTCCTAGGCTCAAAGGGTCATTTTTCTATATTTTATGGTTTAACAGACGTTTCTCTCGGTCAAATTTACATCCTTGTATCTATAGGGACGTGGCACCTTTTGGTTGGACGCGGCTTAGCTGGGTACTTAGAAAAATTCATGGAAAGCCTTAACTCAAAGTGTGTCCATGTGGAGGCATGATGCTCATTTGAAGATCTACTTTTGGTTTTGCCTTGGAGTAGCACCAGAGGACACGTGGAGGCTTCCGCTGCTTGGCCCAGACTTAGAAAAAAATTTCATGCAGGTTGGAGCAGCTTTAGCATAACAGACATGTGGCAAGCTTGCACTCATTCAGTTCTCCACTTTGGGCACCATCTTGAAGTTGTTCCATGGAGACATGTGGAGGAACTGCGCATGTTCGGGACCAGCCCTTGAGTTTCATTTTAAACAAGTGCTAGGATGACACGTGGAGGCCTCCACTCACTTTGCATTTTACTTAGACTTTTTAACGACCAAAAGGAGACTGCCTTGAGCATGACATGTGGTGCCTTCCAGCCGAGCTTTAATCATTAAGTCAAACTTTTCCGCATCAGACACATGGCGAGCCTCCGCTTGTTCAAAGTATCAAATTTTTGGGACCGCCTCAAAGTGCGCCAGTGGCAATTTGAAAAGTAAAAAGGTGGGGAGGCGAGCCATCGAAGGAAACTTGCATTTTTTTCCCCTTAAGGATTAAAATTTCAAAATGGCCTCGCAAGCCCGATGAGGGAAAAAGTCAATGTTTTACCCTACCAACGATAGAGTTGTGGACTCGAGGGGAAATTTGGAAAATTTTCCTTTTGAGAAAAAAGAGTCAAAAGTAAAAAGGAAGCGCGGCCCGCTCCAATCACATTTGGACACATGTCAGGCTTGTTTCCGAGGGTGGAGCTGCAGGAAAATTTGGAAAAATTTTCCTTTTCCAAAAAGAGAGTAAAATGGCAGAATTTGGCCATGGTTCTGTTCCAATCACATTTGGACATGTGTCAGGCTTGTATCCCGAGGGCGGAGGTGCAGAGAAAATGGATTTTTTTTCCATTTTTCCAAAAAATTGTAAAAAGTCAAGGGAAGCCCCTGGGTCTGTTCTAAAGTTTGAATCTACCACGTGGATGGCCCAAATTCAAAGTAAAGATCAATGGTTGTTATGATTCTAAATCTAATTTTTCCCCCATTTCTCTGAAACACGTCTGGAAGTTCAAGTCTCTATGATTTTGTGGTCTTTTCTACGTGCCAAGGAGAGAAGGAATTTAATGTTGATATATGAAGTTTTGTGGGAAGATTTGGAGGACATCTTTCGCCATTAAAATGGTTTGACTTTCATGCCCGATCTAATATTCTGTTTTTCTTCTCCTGCGCTCACAAGGGGCCAGATTTGATAGATTAGGGGTGGAATTGGTTGTAAAATTGAAGAAAGAGTGATCTACCAGAGAAAGGAGTTGAATGTAGGAGGCATTCGATGAAATCTACCCCCTCGAGCACCAGGAGACTTCTTATAGATTTGATCCTGTGAATCACGAAAAATCATGGTGAACACTAGTGCATTAAACATTTTTGTCTTTTGGGAGGAAGGGGCTCTATTGTAAAGGTTATAAATGGCACAAATTTCTCATGCAAAAGGGTTGGGAGGTTGGAAGTTGGAGGTCAGAGTGCTAGAGGTCGAAGAAAATTCCCAAGAGGAAAATTTGACTAAGCCTGTCTTTTGAGAATCCATTTGAGAAGCTAGGTTATCTCTTTTTGTATTAAGTTTTATTATGTCAAGGTGGTTGCAAGTGTACAGCCATTGACAAGCTCTGAGATTGTTTTGTGAAACTTTCCCCTACTAATAGACTTAATCAAATTCGAGTTATTTCTATGTTGTCTTGAGAAAAATGTGTTTTTTTAATTTCTGAATGTCTCGTAATTAGTTTTTCTTGTTTCCGTTGCAATCTTTTATAAAAATATGATTCAATCACACAAGCCTAAATCCTTGTGACGGTTTAGTGGCATCTGTAATTCCATTTTTCAGAAGAGCTTTCATTTGGGATTGGAATAAACAATTTAATATCACTTTTCTCTCATCTGTTGACAAAGATTATATGTAATCCTTTGGGTGTACCTTAGGTGTGATTTGGATCAAATATTTATGCTTTGTTGGGTTTTCTAACTCAAGCCTTCATGACATAATCTTAGATATTGTGTGAAAGAGTGCTAATATGGGCCTCCATTGAAGCACATATTCTAGTTGAAGAAACATTTTAGCTATTATGTGGCATTCTATTGGTCTCACTTTCTATTTTGTAAGTTTCTTCAAGGATCTGGTGAATCTAGTTTCACCCTACCCCACCTCCCACCAAAAATTTATTTAACAACAACCAATCCTACCCATACTACCCTTTTTTTTCATGTGTGTATGCCAATGCACAATCCTCATCACCAAAACATGTAGAAGAAATCAGGGTCTGAAATGTCTTTAGTAACCTTTTCCTTGTTGTGAAAGTATCTCCATGATCTGGAAGTGACAACTCATGAGAGTCAGATCTGGTGTGTTGATCATATTTTCCCCAAGGTCTTCTCTATAAAATTTATGCAAAGAAAGGTACCTGTATCCCCTTTCATATAACAGAGGTTAAAAAATAGGTTCTCTTACCTTGGTTGAAAGGCACAACCTAAAATAGTTAGGATCAAATCACATCCTTTTAATGTGCTACCCACTCCCTTCAAATCCTGAGTGCCAACAAGTCAGATAGATTGCTTCCCCAGCTACAAAATGACATACATGATTGTCTATCTACCTCTGAGTGTCCTGTCTAATCCATGATGCTACTCAGTATTTGAAGGAGGTTAAATGCAGTACGAACAGTGGTTAACATTTCAGCATAAGCACACAACTTTTGTTAATTTATAGCTTAATTAAAGTATTCATATGGACATACTTTTATCAAGTCTTTCATTGTCATCTATTATAAGCACTTATACTATGAGTATGAATTTAAGATTCATCCCTTAAATACTAATTCAACCTTATAAGTTTGTTCCCTTTCCTTTCCATTTAAGGACATATAATCTTATCCATAAGTTCATAATGATTCATTATAGTATAGCCCTTATAAAGGACATAATATTATTTCCATGTGTACATACTTTCACAATTCAACAACTTCTATATAAGGATTACCATCCTTTCAATTTAAAATCATTTATATCATGTATGTATTCACTTTTCATATCTTTATTATAATTCCCACATTCATTGCAGTTACTTGCTTGATATCATTCATATAGATAAACCATATTTTTACAAGACACCCTTCATAGTTTAAGCACAACTTATTCACAATCACTGGATGAACTCAATCCAAACAATGCTTCCACATAATATTATTCATAAGTTACTCGATAAACCTCCAATATTAAATTTTTCATTATTACAATATATATAACTCTATATTAGATAAATCTTAAATTCATTATTCATGCAACCCATTCAAACATAATTTCATTCAATAATAGAATCTAACATATAAGTAATTTAGCACTTAGCATGTCTTATACTTATCTATGGTATAAGAATAGTTTACCCACTAAACTACCTTTCTTTATTGAATACAAAGATGCTAAATTCATCCCCCTTGTTTTACAACAATCCAATCCAAATGAGATAATGTAACAAGTAATCTAAATTTATTACTTTCCAAAAATTGGTATCAAATCATGTTCATAAAATTGATCATAATCTTTCCTTTCAAAAAGTTACATTAAATGGCCAAGGCCTTTCTCATTTCTATACAAAATTAATTCAATTAGGAATACAATAATTAGTTAATCCATTCAACTTTCTTCAATTAAAATAATAAATGCAACTTTATATGTCTTCCTTCTTTCACGAACTCCATCTCAAAATTGTTAGCATGTGTCAGTTCACATGAATTGAGCATGATAAACACTAACTCTTCAGAACATCATGCTCAACTTAATAATTTCATAAAAAAAACATTGTCTTTTAGTGAAATTATTCTAAGTTTTAAAGAAGGAACACAACTCTTTTGATCATGCCACAAGAAATTCATAATTAAAACCATCTAGAGAAAACCAATTAACACATATAATCCATTCATATAAATCAAATCAATTAATAATTTAAGACACACAAAGGTGCTCCAAATAATGAGGTTGATCCCAATCAATCATATAATTATAAGTGCAAGGATAATATGATTGCAGTCATATAAGCCCATAGTTATATGACTATAACCATACATCTTATTTAATAAAGTTTTACAAACTCAATCATCTAATTTTCATAACTTAGTCAAGCAATAACAATTAAGGTAGTTACTTATTGCTAATAATAAGTACAAGATTTGTGATATTGTAGTCATATAAGCCCATAATTATATGACTGTAATCTTATATCTTTAAATAAAATTTACACAACTTCAATAGCCACCACTTTGTTATACTACTACAAGCTATAACAAACCGTACATAAAGCAATATAACCTATTATATCAGTCAAGTAACTCCACTTACTTGCATTGTATAAAAAGTTCCAAAAACTCAAACTCATAATAATTTATCAAGTAACAGTAAGAGTTGGTTCAAATGAACTAAATTTGAGAAGAGACAGGATACCATACATCAATGATATTCCAATCAATAGTTAGAATATAACTTCCTATAGATGAACCAATCTATATCACCAACCATATAGTATAAAGAATACAGGTTTAATCATGAAATGATATTCATTTCAAACTCATCGTGAAACCATATTATACAAGAAACTAAGCTTTAAACCATAGTAAATTTAAAAAGGATCAATCTAAGTAAGAACTCCAAACTTGATTACATCCGAAAATAATTCATGTAAAACACAACGATTTCTTAGACCTCAAATAATATAAAGATAAATCAACTAATTTTTTCGAGTGAGAGGTTGAGTTGAACTTGAGCTTCATAACTTCATAAATCCCCAAATAAAAATTAATTCATACTTGTACTAAATCAAATAGGGTTCGCATATGTGTGCAATGAATTTTTTTAAAGCTATGAAAATGGGGTACAAACCTCTAAAGAAACCCCAAAAGCTTTGGAACAAACAACTCAAATGACCATTAGATTAGAGATAAGAAAGAGCTACCTATTTTTTCATGCATATATAAAGCTTGAAATAAACAAATCAACCTCTAAACATGATTGTATTAGTTCTCTAATCCATGAAAGCTATCTATTAGTGAACCTATTAAATCTCTAGCAAATCGGTTATGTGTTTATTGATGTTTTAAAATATTAAGAATGGAATCTCACCATTAATGGCTTCCCTCATTTTCTTAAATCTTTGAAAGTATTAGCAAATAACAAGTAAATAGCTTAAATAAACTATGAAATGACTCTTAAAGACCTAAGAATGACCTAAATCAGAAATGAGAGAGAGAGAGAGTTATTAGAAAAAGGTGGGAGGGGTATCCCTCTATTTATAGTTTTTGGATTTGAGAAAAGGATGTTTTGGATGCATGTGGGACTAAAAAGGAGTCAAAAAGTTGATTTTTAGAAAAGCACATTGGGAGGTGTGAACTAGCTTTGGAAAGCTAAGTGGTTGTTTGGAAAGGTGATATATTTGTTTAGAAAGTCAAATCCTCTATTAGAAATTCAATAAGAGGGTTAATTAACCTAAACAAGGTTAATTAAAGGGAATTTTTTTTTATAGAAGCTTTGGGTAGAGAGGGATTAGCAGGTTTAGGGATTTGGAAGAGATTAGAAAGGGTGTTTTACTAGATTAGTGTAGTAAATTAACGTGAGACTAGGATAGTTAGTATGATCTTAGTAATAAGATCATGTAGACCAAATTATAGGTGTCTATATTTTCCCTCTTTCGTGTGAGATGCACAAAATCACTTCAAATAAAGTAAACAATCATAAACAAGTAGGAAATTTTGAACGGATAGAAGAAAAATTATTAGGATGAAGGATGCCCCTCGAGTTTTGATGGGGTGATGGAGCAATGAGATCGACAATCGAAAAAGAGGACTCAAGAAAGAACAGTGTGAACAAAGAGAAAATAACAAGAGAAGGTACTTTGAGCTATCCACAAGGTATTGTTATATAAATAATTCTTATTCATCATATTACTAGTAATATTCATCATTGGTCCTTATTAAAATATAAGCATACGACGGAAGCGTAAAATGACATGAAAAGCCAAGATACAAACAATGGTCCATTGCTAAACAAGGCCAAATCCATGCAACATACATGAATGAAATGTAATACAAGAAGCAAACAAACTCACTTAACAGGGAAATAATTATAATCACACACACACACACTAAAACCAACAATGTTTAAAGTAGTTACACAAATATTTTGTTATCGAGTTACAATCCCAAATGTTTTGATAAATAAAAATGGTTTAAAATGATGCCCCAAGAAATTTTTATATGCAAGGGAAAGGATGGAGGACACTTAGGTCTGATGAAAATCAAAGTGTGCACATAGAAACAATACCATGCAATTTGTGCCCCAAAATATTGATAAAGTAGCATAGATTTTTTAAATGGGTTGGAGCTTCGATGATTTGCAAGTCGTTGTCTCAATGCGTGTGGAAATGTCAACAAGATATGAAATGAATGCCATGTGAAAGACACAGATTTTAGCTGCAAATGAGTTGATTACCAATTTTAGTCCATTTTCAAAGTTTTCACAATGTTTTTGGATTTTTGGATGATTTTATAATTTTTAAATTTTTGAACAATCAGAAAAATTTAAGAAATGGAAGATCTCCTAGAAGCAAGTAAAAATGTGCTAGGGCAAAGAAAAGGGTGTCAGATAGTAGTAAAATGCCCCGGAAGAAGAAGAATGAGCAAAAATAATTATCGCAATGTAAAATAGAAGAGAAATAGAAGAAAACAATGGAAAGTAATGCCTGGAATATTTTTAAATGACCCTGGGTGAAGAAATGATGGCTAGGCAGACTTAGTGCTCCAAACGTAGAAAAAAATTAATAAATAAAAAAATTATTTAATAAAAATAATCATTTAGTGAAGAGAATAAGTGTTAGAGTGACCAAGATGGAGAAAACATGCCCCAAGGGCATCACGACAACCTAATATACCCACCCCGGGGAGTAAATCAATCACGACCAATTCACTTGTAGCAGAGCTCTTGCAAATTTTCACCGCAAGTGAGTGTGAGAGAATTGGAGTGATATGGTGAGGCTTCTGAGTATGAGGAGATGAGTAGATTGCATTCAAGAGTATCTATGGGATGCATTAGATGGACCCTATGTGAGTTCCCTATCCTTGCTTCTTCATTTTAGCATTTAATGTCATTTTTTAACGTTTTTAGGCTAGTTTAGGGTAAATTTTGACGTATGTGTGTGCGCGCATGTGTCAAAATCATAGGTATGCACAGGTGTACCTATAAATATATAGGTACACGCACACGTATCCGTCAAAGGGGACACACATGCATTAGGAGGGGGAAAATGAGGATGTGCATGCATGCTCATCATGTAACATTCCCATTTTAGGACTTTAGAAACAAGGGAAAAAAATTGAATAATGTTCTCTATTCTGAATAATCATAATTTAGAACACACATTCCAAAGCCAATCAATCTCATAATAGAAACCATATGCAGCTATAAATGACTCGGTGGAACAATGATATCTCATTTCATGACTCAGGATTGTACATCGATCTCTCATGTTAACTTAACGCTTTATATACTAAGTATACTTGGTTCCTTTACCCTTTTCGGCGTATTAAGTGTTTTGTTTAAGATGCCTATTTGAATATCTCTTACGGATATTCATTTGAAATCCCACTTCTTGAACTATGTGACATAGGACAATGCAATCATTAGCTTACGATACTTTGGCCAAAGACTTAAACATATTGTTCATGTTTATATTCCTAGATGACATACTCATCAACAGAATATGTCCTTCACCCCACTTCATCTATTATCTAGAATGGTCTTTACTGACTCTTATCAGTCCTCTTGTTCAAGGTTTAACCCTATCCAAGGTTAGCAACATAGTATAGTGTGGAGGACTGCTCATGGTGACTAAGGGTACATAGTCATACTCAATCGACCTAAGTCGATTGCATGTGTCTATTTATCCTAAGTCATCATGAGTTGACCCCAACACTAGAACATGCCCCTAACTCTACCTAGGGTAGAACTATGAACAAGTCCGAATTTATGTAGATCTAGCTGATTAAACTCTGAAGGGTGTTGTAACATGTCAACTGCAATACAATATCCTCATGAAGACCCAAGTCTTCACGAAGGTATTATACTATAGTTGGCATGTGCCAACATCCGACTAAGTTCTCCTCATCTGGATGAACATACCTTAGAAAGAAGTTAATGACTTATTAAGTTTTTCTTATTAAGGGTTAATTACAGTAGTCCTACTTGAACAACTAGGTTCATTTACCATTAGGGTTACAAGTTAAAACTACAATTAGAGTGGGTATGCAGATACATCTGCTTCCAACAATTTCATAAGTTATGTTTTTATTCCATTAACATTTTGATTTATGTTTCACATAATAGATTCAAAGAACCAATACAATCTATTAATCATTTCATGGAAGTTGCCTTCCCCTTTTTCTTATACAGGGTTAATGATTATTTAAAGTGAAATAGTTGAGTATCCATACAAGAATTTCAACTTATTAAGTTGTATTTTCTCTAGAGAGAGTAGTACATCTAGTACCCCTAATCTCTATCCATTCTATTCCAATCCAAAGAGTAAGCTACTGACTGAAAAGTAGATAATTACCTAACATTTCCACTCATTGATTGCCAAAGGAAATACATCAAATACAACAAATTTCACATATCTTTTATTCATCAAAAGATTCATACATTTAATAAGTCCAAACACTTCAGACACTACTAATGCCAAACAATAATACTTGAATCAATTTCAAATACAACTTTATTTTCCATAAAGTACATTTCAGTAATGAACCATATTTCATCATAAAAATATCCAGTCTCTTTGATAAACAAATATAACTTCCTAAAGATATTTTCTCCTTTCATCACTTACGAAGTCCATCTGCAAAATTGCTAGCACAAGTCAGTTCATTAAAATGAGCATGATAAGCAATAAGCATTAAAATGATGTGCTTTTAGCTAACTGTTTCATAAAGAGAACTCTGTTGTTATGAAATAGTTTAAGCATTACAGAAAGACATACCAAAAGGAATTACTAGTCACAAATGAGAGAGAGAGGTAAGGTGATAACCCATATCATAATTAAGAATAGATCATGATATAGACAAGTTCAACTTTCATATTATTGTTTTACATAAAAATAATTAAAACATTAATCCAGGTAAGTACTATTTCATCAAAATCACAATTTTCCTTTCATATATCATTATACATTATTCACTTCTCAGTTAATCCTATCTAACATGAGAAGATAACTATCCCTACTATCTCTTAGGAATATATCAGCATTAGATAGAACAATAGTACTTTCATCTCAACATTTATTTCACCTAATTCCATCCTAGAATATGAGATGCCAAGATCAAATCAAACATAGGAATAGGTTTAGGATGAACCAAACAACATATTTAGTAAAGAGTTTCTAATTTAAGAATCCTATAACTCAAATTCAGAATTAGAGACCAATCTAAGTTCAAGTTCAGCACTAAACAGTTTTCAATAAAGGATGAGATCAACTTGGCATGCAATTGGAACTAAGCACACAATCCCTCAGAGATACATCAATTTCTATGCTAAGGAAAACTAGTAGAATGGAGGGATCTAACAATCAGCTTCAGCTCCTTCAATCATTCAAATATTTTTCACCAAATAAAAAGACTTACTCATAAATATTTTCAACCAACACAACAATCCTCCTAAGTAACCTATGCTTTAGCTAAACTTGTCCTATCACAATTGGACTTAATTCTTCAATCCAGTCCCAATGAAGGTACTACGAAATAGACCAACTAGACAGTTCCCTAATCAAGATACAAAAGGAAAATCAAAGAAGAGAGAGATTATATATTCAATGTTCTAAGCATGATTATAAAAAGAGCATGCTATAAACAAGAACATAAATAGGTAAGTCCATTCTCTACTGTCCTTTACTGAAATTCCCCAAACATAGAACAATCAAAGATTGAATTGAATGACTACAATCCCAAAGAAGGGAAGAAACAATGACCCACAACAATCATTACCTTACATCACTCAAGAGAACAATAAGGATAACATCAAAAACTCATAAGACAACAAATAACCATTTTCCACAGACATGGTGGAGAAAGGAAGAGAATTAATAGAAGAGTAAGTCTTCACAGTCCTTCTAAACTCAGATGATGAAAAGAAAATATGATCGAATGAAGATATAGCTAAGCCCCTAAACACACATTTCTTATACAAAGATACCTTTTCCTTAGTTCATAAAAGAACCGAAAACAAGTTTGATGGCCCAAGGCTAAGAAAACAAACTAACCCAATACAACCATTAATGTCCAAAGAACTATTCAGACTCACAAATCGATAACAACAATTGTAACACAATGAGCTAAATCCCAAGATAATTTCCCCTTCTAAGAATCAATTATATCAATTTCAAAGGTTACCCAAGTTCTCAAAATAATAGAAGATAGAATAAAAATTCTTTTAAATTACCCTTTCCCAAGCAATAATTCCTTTCACGGAGTTAACACGGATAATATTTCCCAATCCTCTATTGGTGAACAAAAATCTATATCAAGTCTTTAACAGACAAAAGCTTCTTTCAAATCCAAACTCAAAACAATGCATCTTCCTTAATAACCACTAGAACAGATGACTGAAATAGGAAGGTTAGGACAAAACCCAAAATCACAACCATAGAGTGATAAAAGAATCATCGGGCATGATCACAAGTTTTGAACATTCCTTCAGACTCAGAAGAATATGCTAACCCCAGAGATGTAGAATTTTATTTCCCAAAAAGATTCATTCAAGTTCAACATTAGTCGAGTTACTCAATAGTTTATACTCTGAAGTGTTCTCACAGAGGTGATACAGATATCATTGAAATAAGTTCCACGAATTTAAGAAATTGAGTTACTCATAAGTTTAACATAGCTCAACAAGAGTAAAAATAGTTACAACTTCATCTCAGGCTCAAACAAAAGTTAAGAATAACTCAGTAATTCAAAATAATGGAATCGAAACCCAGAACAGATCTTTCATCATAACAGTGAATTCAAACAGTAATCATAGTAAATAATAAAAGTATCAAAAGAAGAGATCATAACATCTAAAAAAACCCAATTTATCCCTAAGAGCAAAGTTCTTTTAATGAATCATTTAAGTAAAATAAAAACAACTTAATGGGTAGATCCTATCATGCCTGATAGCACTTCTCCTTTATTGATTCGCAGAGATCTCCAAGAAAAACTTCAATATCTTCTTCCTTGCCACGAAACATCAACCGAACCATCAACACTTCCCCTTTCTTTATATAGTTTTTCCCAGTGTCCAATAAAAGTTCAAATCCATGCAAAAATTACAATCATGCAAGAGTTACAGTTATGCAAGTGTCAAACTTAAGAGTAGGAATAATCTCATGCAAAGCTCAGTTCATAAATGAACCAAAAGATCAAAAACAACCAAAACCCCTCATGCACCTTCCTAGGCGGTTTTCACCAAATTCAAAAACATTAAATGCAAAGGACTTTCAGTTCCCTCCATCTTCCACGCCACCGCCATCTCCACTTTTGGTGAAGACTAAATTCAAATTTGTATTCAATCAAATTCAATGAAGATGCCAAATAAACTTTCCCTAACTTTTCCAATGCCCATGCCAAAGTTGGCGGTAGGAAAAGATAAGAATGAATTAAATATCATTTAGTTACCTTGAAACTAATGCAACCGACCTCCCAATGTCCATGTGTTCCTTAGCCCCCTCAAGGTCAGCCACATTTTTAGTTAGGCTAACATTAGTTTACTGAAATCAACATAGGTTCATAGGTAGGTCTCAAGTTCAAGTCACAACATCTTAATTTCAAAATATCAAAGATACATAGGTTAGACTTAGCTCTAGGACATAGTCACTTAGCATTAAACATATAGTTAAAATAGGTTACCATTCAAATCAATAATTACAATCAATTAAATGAAGAACCAGCCATGACATCAGTATTCAACATACTGTAGGGTCTGAAGACTTTATTAATTCTCTAGCATAGTCTCGAATCTAGCAATCAACTGATCTAACAGACTTGGTCGTTATGATCACAAAATTATGAATTAAAAGCATACCTTGGATCAATGGAATTGATCCAAGGTAATGTTGTTTTGAAGGAAGAGTTTATAAAAACTGAAACCGAATTTCTCAATTCAAGCAACGAACTAATTCTGCATAAGGAGGTGGGTAGCTCTTATTAAATACAGTAAAACATTAAAAATGTACCTGCATAAAGGATGAATTATTTTCTACTGCAAACATGATTTCCAAAGTCATAAGAGTACATTTTCTTAAGAACAAATCACATGTCAATGTTTGTATCTTCTAAAGTAGAAGTCATCTTAGGTACTGTCATGCTAGAGGTGTTTCACGTCGACCGGTAGGCGTAGGCGTCAAACCGGAGGCATATGCATTCTTGGTAGGTTGGGTGTTAGGTTAGGAAAAGGGGGCATATGCGTTGATATGGATGCATACATGTCAAAATGGAGGCGCACACACGTTGGGCATGTAGGTGTGAAATAGGCACGCACACATCAAAACAGAGTGCATGTGCCAGGGAAAAGTACAAACCTTACCCTTGGAAACAATTAGCCAAGTATAGATGAAAATAAACTAATTTGTTTGTAGAAGAAAGTGAAAATTAGTATGTTAGATGAATAAAAGAAGAAGTTACTAGAAAACTAGATAGAATTAGATAGAAATGTATCCCTAACACATGTATCATTTTTTTATCCGTGGTGAATACTACCCATCCTCCACACTAGAGAGAGATATTGCTGCTGGCTATGATAGAGGCACAGTTCAATGAGGATGATATAAGGATATTAGATATCCTTCTATATGTGATAGGGATAGCCTAAGTAGCCTCTATGCCACAAATTACTCGGATCATGCCACTGTGACAGCTTGTAGTCGAGTGGTGACATAGCAAGAGTTAGTGTTTTTGACTCCCCACTAGCGAGATCATGTTACTTTGGAGGATGTATGGCACATCATGTGGGTACCCATCCAGGGTGAGCTGATTTAGTGCTTGAGTCATCAACATGATATTGATTAGTGCATTCTAGAGATTTTGGCATTCCATTTACACCACTTCGGCGGGATGACACCGAAATTATCTCAATGCATAAAAGATCCAGAGCTTGATCGGGTCATGGTTTGTCGATGGATTTTTTCAAAGGTGGATTTTTACTCCCTATCAAAAATGGAGATTCATTTCCACTAGGCCTCATTGGAGTGATACGCAGATTGATTAACGGTGAGACCTATTGTTGGGGTTAGTGCATACTGGCACACTTATACTAGGACCTATACTTACTAATCTACTACCGTCAGAAGATGGTAGGACCTGTCAGTGCCGCTTCATATTTAGGCATGTGACCACATTTTTATTAGTCATCCCACATGTGTATTGATATTTCGAGCTCCATAGGAGCCTTCTGCTATGGTTTGGGTTCTTATTGGTGATGACGTGAGGTCATATATGGGAGACACCTATCATTACTAATGAGAGTTAGATGACCTATAGTAGGCCACGAGTATGGAGGCCATACAGACACTTTTAGTGGCCTTAGGACGGCCTAAAGCTCGGTATAGTGATAGTTGAGAATTTTATGTTGGGAAGTTGTAGCTATATGTGAGAGATTTATAGGGTTGATTGGTGTCAAAGACAGCTTTGGCATTACACATAATTTACTGGGCCAAATATGTGGTATGCTCACATGGCCAAACAATATTTTGACATGGGGCCACAGATTACAAGAGACAGATCTTTGACCAGCTATTTACAGTGGTTCTAACCATGTGGGTAACCTTGATACAAGTCAAATATCCAAGTTGTATACCATACTTTGATCCATGGTACCATGTAAAAGTACCTCATCGATTAATGATTCCGAGAGCCGCTTACGATGTTGGAGTGAGAGCACCCTAAGCGGGGCCTCCTAGCGGATTATGAGGGTGGAGGTGATGGTGATGATTATGATGGGGATGATGGTGATGATGATGATCCTTTCAATGGCTAGTGTCATGATGGGTGTGGGGAACAGGGTCCTCCACTACACCACCCACATAGACAGGGACCTAGGCCTCGGCGAAGATAGGTGCCCCAAACTCGAGATATAGAGTTGTCTCTAGTAGGAAGTTGAATGGGGGTATATGCCCCATTATAGTAGGTGTTTCGTAGCAAGGTCCACCACCTCATGATCCAAGTATAGGTAGGGATGATGGACAACTAGTTGTGCTTCAACAAAAACTACAAGTGGTAATATCCATTCAATTATAAGTAGTGACTAAGAGAGATTAGGCCAAGGAAAAGTTACAGTCATCACAAAGTAGAGAGATATCAGGTGATAGCCCATGCCTCTCAAGGTGGGGATGGAGGAACATGGCAACATAGATTAGGCAGCTAACACCATAGGCTCCTTAGATATTGATCCTCCTAAATTAGGTGCGAGACACATGCACAGGGTGTTATGGTACAGCGGGACCAGGCTTAGACATAGGTTTATGGTTGTATCATTCAGAGAGATCAAGCACGGGCCCAGGTCTAGACCATTACAATAGATAGAGATTGACAGGATGCCACTTTGAGATAGACCTATGCTTATATGGGTAGATTTACGGGAGAGCGAGATGTTACTTATACATGCAACCACTACTTTCGGGGATACAAAGATGATTCAAGACATCATGAGAGCCAGTGGCGAGGCCTCATATTACAAGGCTTCCTATTACTTGAAAGCAGCCTCCAGTAGGAGAGTGGGTTGTACCCTTTGATCAGCTAGATGTGAGTAGGATAGGTTCTAGATCATAGAGGTCATGGTGGTTGGTTAGATTAGTAAAGCTGCCAACAGGGACAATAGGGTGGTACACCTTGATCCATCCCATCATAGTGATCATCATTTCATCCTCTAGGTCATAGACCAGGCAGCCCCGGAGAGGGCGAGAGTCATGGTTGACTCTCTCCTTTTGTACAAACATATGTATGTATACATGCCTCTTATGAAGGCTGATTTTGATCGATGTATGTACTAGATGTATTTTTTGATTATGCTTTTTGATGAAGGATAAGTTTTGATACATGTCCTTTATATGGCAAAGATCTTACTTTGAGCCAAATATTTATACGTGTATATATGGAAATTCGATGGTTTATATTTTTCATTTTTTTATATGCTCTATGATGATGATTCATATTTATAGATTTATAAGTGTATCATGGTGATGTATGATTCTCATTTCATATCTATATTTCATGGTAGATAGAGATGTTGTACCACATGTTTTCATATTAATGATATATCTTTAGATAATATCATATGTTTTGGGCACGCAATATCCTAGTAGATACTAGCATTTGGGATGATACTAGATGATATTGGTGTGGGGGTCAGATTTTTGATCATGTGCAACCCCTCTTTCCCCCATTGATGATACTATATGTGATTATTAGCTTAGTATACATGCATGATGTAAAACTTAGCGTTTTTGTATATATGATGTATTAGATGATGTTATATGTGATACATGATAAATGATAGATGTGATAACAAAAAAATGTGTAGTAAAACAAACACACAAGAAAAAGTTAACAAAACTAAACAAATATACATCTACAAAAACACACAACAAAATGCAACTAGAAATGAATTCATGCAAACTTTAACAACAGATTAAATTGGTATCTAATCTAAGTAAAATGAATCCTAATAGATGCATACAACAGACGATGAATACATAACAATATCCTACAAGTATGAAAGTTAAAAATGGACTCAATGCGACACATAATTAAATCAAACAAGATTCAATCTAAGGTAAGAAAATGAACCATACTTTAAATCATACAATGTGAAAAGATATTTACAACCAAAACTATACAAACCGACAACTAAAAGCAATTTAATCACTACCTTGTTTTTGGTGGGACAACATTGATATATTTTCTAATGTTTTTGGGTTATCTGAGAGATAATTTTGCAAGGCTAGTGTTCTCATTGTTTTTGAGGTTTCCCTAAGAAAATTTTGTGAATTTGGTGTAGATTCGTTCCTAATGTGGTTTTCTCGAATGTTTTAGTATTTTCTAAGGTCATGTTCTAAAAGCAATGTACAAGGACAAAGAAGTGCAAATTCCCCAATGTGATGCGAGAATATACAAAAGGAATAATTCCATGTGTATATGTACAATAAAGTGGAATATGAAGTTTCCCCAACATCATATGGGAATACACATAGACACATCCTTCATGTAGATATAAGAACAAATAAGCCAAATCATGGCTTGGTGAAGATAGACTTGGTAGGGTTCCTAGACCTAACAAAGGAAACTAACCCTAGATAGCGGTGAGAGTTACCCATCCATATGTAAGAGTATCTTGTGAGAAAAGAATCCTCTTTGAGCGTTGAAAACCATTTCTCACCCAAAGACCTGCCCATTATGGCAAAATTGTGTGGTTTTCACATGTGGATGACTTGTTTCTGTTCTTTATTATTTTCTTGATTTTCTAATGTTTTACTTGTTTTTTCTTTGTTTTTACACTTTTTAGTTATTTTCTAATATCTCCACCATGCTTAATCATAGAACATCTTGAGATGCATGGTGTTCATAGGTTCCAAAGCTCTTCACCATCTGAGTATGCCAGTTTATAAGCTCCTGATCCCTATTTAGAAACCACCACATACGGTCCTAACCAATTAGCCTCAAATTTACCCTTCTTTTCTCTTTCCTTGATAGTGTTATTCTGATTTTATTTTAGAACAAGATCTCCTACATCAAATTCACGATGAATGATCTATTTATTATATCCTCTTGATACTTTGTTCTGGTAAACCTTTAGGTGATTAAGCACTCTCATATGCTTTTCATCCAATAGCTATATCTTCGATATCCAAGCAACTCTATAGTCTTCATCCTTATCGAGATATTCTGGGAGAGATATTCTCGGGAGGGAATATCCACTTCCAAAGGTATAATGGCTTCAGCCCATAGACTAGTGAATATGGGGTCACACCAAAGTAGGAGTGCATATGGAAGTTTGATATGCTTAGAGGGTGGGATGTATCTCGTATGTTCCAATTACCACCAGTCTTACTTACCATTTTCTCTATGATCCATACAATATTTTTATTGGTGGCCTCAGTTTGTCCATTACCTTGGGGATGATATGGGGTAGACCACTTGAGCTGAATACGAAAGAGTTGGCATAATGTATTGATTGTTTTATTCTTGAAGGATTTACCATTATCAGTGACAATGATGGAAGGAATGTCATAGCAGAAAATAAGGTGAATCATGATGAATTTGGAGAATTGTGCACCAGTGACATAAGTAAGAGGAACAATATCTACCCATTTAGTAAAATACTCAAAGTGGTAGTGATAATGTGTGTATGGACATCCAAGAAGAAGGATGGAGCTTCCCTACGAGATCAAGGACCCATTTAGAAAATGGCCAAGGTGTCGCAATGGGTTGTAAATCTTGTGCTAGCGTGTGTATCAAGTTACCATATTTTTGGCATAGCTCACATTTCTTTAAAAAATTACAACAGTCTACTTCCATAGTGGCCCAATAATTACCCAATCTTAAGAGATTCTTAGCCAAGACCATGCCACGTACGTGCTTTGTAAATACCTCCTTACACTTATTTAATAACATGGAATGCTTCAGATAATATCTAAAAACAAAGTACATTCCCATCGTATCCACGACAATAAAGGGTGCCTCCTAGGAGGATGTAACAGCTATGCAGAGGATAAGGTCTTTCTTCTCGTGATGGGTAATGTTTGAGGGAAATGTGCCATCTTGTAGGTATCTAAATACAAGGTCATACCAAGGGGATAAGGGACCAAAAATTCACAATCCAAACAATATTTCGGCATTTCATATGTGGGAACTCATAAATGCTCTAAAAAGAAGGGAATTTTACTATCCTGAGGTAGAATACATAAGAGAGACCCAATTGTAGCCATATCATCTTCTAACCTGTTGTGTGACCTTTGTAGAAAATATTCCTTCAAGGTTTCAACCATTTTCTTGTATGGAATAAGCTTTTCATATTTAACCTTATACTCATCATTAACTTGTTTAATAATAAGTTGGGACTCCCTAATGACTCATAGCTATCTGATATTGTAAGTGATATCCAACTTAAGGCCAGCAATGACTACTTCATATTCTGCAATGTTATTAGCACATGGGAATCCTGAATGCAATGCTCTTAGAATAACCTCTCATGTGGGAGTGATGAGAACAAATCTTGCTCCCGATCTTTGGAAGGTGAATGATCCATCAAAATGGAACTTCCACTCCACATAATCTTCAACATACATCATGGATGTATTTGGAAGATCAAGACACAAAGGTTCCATCCCTGGAAGAGGAGCTTGTACCAACTAATCAGCTAACACCTATCCTTTTAATGACTTCTTGTTAACAAACTTGATATCAAATTCACTTCTGAGAATGATCCAATTAGCCATTTATCCCATAAGGGAGGGTTTGGAAAAAAGGTATTTGAGAGGGTCAACTTTTGATATTAGCTTGGTCTTATTGTTAAGGAGATAATGGGGTAGATTATGAAAGGTGAAGATAACTTCCATGAAAGCCTTTTCAATCTGAGGGTAATTCATTTCATAGGCAATCAAGGTGCGACTAAGGTAATAAACTACCCTTTCTATATGGTCTAGGTCATATTGGGTAAGCAGTGCACCAATAGCAAATTGGGTAGCTAAAATGTATAATAGGAGAGGTTCTCCTGGGGTAGGTGGCATGAGTACAGGGTGGGTTAACAAGGTACTATTTAAGCAGTGAAAATTCCTTTTGACAATCTATTCCCCAAATGAATGCAACATCCTTCTTGAGGAGATGCGTAAATGGGTGGAACTTATCCACAAGCTATGAAATGAAACGACGGATTGCATGTATCTTTCCTTATAAAATTATTATTTGTTTAATATTTTTAGTTGGAGGAATTTCTGTGATAGTTGTAACCTTTGCATGATATATCTCTATTCCTCTCTGTGAAACGATGAAACCTAGGAGCTTCCTTGACAAAATTCCAAAGACACACTTCTTAGGATTCAAACGTACTTTGTAATCTCAGAGACGTTGAAAAATATATCTCAACACTTCAGGGTGTTCTCCTTTGCTTTTAGATTTTTCTAAGATATCATCAATGTAATCCTCCATGATGTCATTCATCATGTCATGGAAGATGACTTGTCATTACGTGTTGATAGGTGGCCCCAACATTCTTGAGTCCGAAAGGCATGACCTTGTAACAAAATGCCCCCAAGGGGTGATGAAAGTTGTCTTATGTTGATCTTCCTCTGCAATTCGGATCTGGTTATAACCTAAAAAACCATCCATTAAGGATAACATTTCATAACTAGTGGTAGAATCGAAAATCATATCAATATTAGGCAAGGGGAAGTCATCTTTGGGACATGATTTATTGATGTCATGGAAGTTAGTGCAGATCCTTATGCCAACCAAATTATTTTGAACTGGGATTATGTTGGATATCTACTCGAATATTCAATGGGTTTAATGAAATTAGTAGCTAATAATTTTTCCAGTTCTTCTTTGACAAGTAGTGCAATTTTGGGGTGCATATTTCTCAATTTCCTCTTAATGGGTTTGGCATCTGGGTGCACAATGAGGTTTTTCATGACCAAGTATGGGTCCAAACCAGGCATATCTACATATGATCATGTGAATATATCTACATATTCTTTCAACAGTTCCACAAAAAAATTTGTTGTTGAGACGAGAATGAAGCTCCCACTTTATCATTCTAGGTTCCTTATCCGAGCCAATGTTGAAACTAATCATTTCTTCAACAAGCATCTTCCATACATGTATGATTAGGGGAAGAGAAATATCAACGTCCTTAGGTGATTCATCATCGTATTTGAATGGATATACCATTTCTTCTATAGGTTCTTTGTTTTTTTATCTACTAGTGCTTCAAAATTTTAGTTGTTATGAGACTTGTGTTTGTTATTTCCACAAGGCTTCTTTGAAGCATTCTTACTCTTGCTTATGACCTTCTTATTCAACCATCCAAAATCTCTAACTCTTCTCTAAATTATGTGCAAGACTCTAGATGGATTACAAATCCTTTCTTGTGATCCCCAGTTAGAATAGAATCCCCGAGTCCCATAAATTCTATAAATGCATCATCATTCTCAAAGAAATCGATTGGCATGTGAGATTGTTGATCCCAATCTACAAGTTTGGGATATACAAGATTTACTTGGTAATTGGTTTGAGGATTGGATCTGTATAAGGTAAAAACAGTTGAATCAGGGAATAGGTTAGTGGAGGCAAGATCCTCATAGAGGCTACATTTGGAATCTACGTTGCTATCTAAATGAGATGAGTGATCCTCATATTCGGAATAGGTGACATCAATTTCAAAGGGTAGGTCGTCATGAGGTCTTATTCCAAGACCATGTCTGTCATGATTTGAAACAAGGGATAAGAATGATTTCTAACCATCCTTGTGGATTGATACCACATCTAAACCCATTATAACTCGTGACGTACATCATATAGTGGCCCTTGATATATTGCATAACTTGATGACATGATGTCATGGTACCTTTAGGTACCCTCCTGATGGGATCTTCTAACATATTTTCCTTAGATAGGAGACCACTAGGGATGAAATTCTCTAGTGGTTTAGGGAATTTATCCTGAGTGCTCTTGAATTGAAAGTAGGGTTTACCATATGTCCTAGGTGACACTGATAGATCTAATATTAATAAGGCATGTTGAAGAGTGAATTGCTCACTTGGGCCATACTTTGCAGACATTTCCTCCCATGATGTGAAAGGGTTGACCAACAAAGGAAATTTTTGATTACAAGGAGTGAGTGAATCTGGATCCACACATTCCTTGATAGCTTATGTTTATAAAGGAACAACAATATCTGTAGAAGGACATTCATAAGCTACATGAGAAAAACTATTCAATACCGTAAAATACGTGAATGGTTCTAGATCTCCTGGATGGTGACTATTTGTCCTTCATGGCACATCCTGATACACCGATGGAAAGTTCAAGGGATGTCGGGTGCATGGCATGGATCCATGGGAGTCCTAAGATCATGTTGTACGGAAGATCCAAGTCAATTCAAGGGATGTCGGGTGCATGGCATGGATACATGGGAGTCCAAAGATCATGTTTTATGAAAGATCCAAGTCAAGGACATGGAACGTTGTATCATGACAAGTCGTCCCAACTTCCATTAGAAATACTATAGTACCTGTTAACTCATGCACCTCATTATCATAAGTTGTGATTGTAATAGTTTTAGCCCCTAGATCCATTTCTGAGTGTCCTAGTTGCTTAACCAGCTTCAAAGTGAAAATATTTAGACTGGATCGATCGTCCACAAGTACTCTCTTGATCTTATGACGGGTAATAAGTACTTCTAGGTATAGGCATAAGTTGTAATCTAGGTCATTATGCAAGATTGAAGAATGATCAAAATTGATATGATCATTGGAATCAAGGTGTTAAATAATTTCTTGAAGGTGCATGGGATCTACATTTGTGGAGACTCCCGAACTCTTTAGTGTTTTATACAATATGTTTTTATGAGCAGTAGATATTTTGAGGATACCTAAAATCGATATCCTAATGGGTGTCTTCTCTAACTATTTTATTAGGTTATATTGACCTTTCGAGGGATAGGTACGAGATATGGTATGATCGACAATCACATTGCATCCCTATTGCAAAAATTGTTTCTAAGATCCTAATAGTATTGACCTATTCATCAGATGAATGGATACATCCTATAAGGGAATCAAAGGGACTATCATTAGTGGGATAAACATAAGTAGCAATCCTATAGTCGTTATAATTTTGTCTGTAATTTGGCTTCATGCTTAGGAAAGGGCTCTTTGAAGATACCCATTTTATCATTTGGACCTTGTTACGAGTTAGGGGAGAATCTATGGAAATTTTTCCCTCTTCGATGAGGTATTTTATATAATGTCATAGTCTCAAACACCTATCTATTTTTTGTCCTTTAACACGATGGAAATAATACTCATGCTCTTTAAACCAACTGGGTTTTGGAGCATCTTCTAGATATGGTACTATCATGGTTGGGTACTATACCATGTTTACCTCATCTAACTATTTAAGTATGGCAAATAGTGATTTTGTTAGTGGTGTAAACGTGTATTTTGTGGGTGATTTTTGGTGAGGTCCTTATGAGAGCTTTAAAATTGGACCATTGTGTATGGTTTAGACTCTTTTGGAGTCCGTAATGCCATCACCAATGACATTTTTGGTTTTGTTCAAGAATGTTGGTTTATCTCGATTTGGTTTTTTCATCTTTGATAACTAGTTTAAGTGTACCCTTTGTGATGAGATCCTTTTCGATTTGACTACCCTTCTCTATAAATTATTCAAAGTTAGATCCGTAGTGCATTTGTAAATGAAAGGCTATCTCCGGTTTTAGGTTAGGAACGAATATGATTACTAGCTATTTTTCTAGAAAGGCACATGGGAAACGGCTTGCCAACCCATGCCACCATTGTAAGAAGCTCGTAAAGGTCTCGTTGGGATTTTGTTTTTCATTGGAAATGTCATTCATCATGATATCATCCTCCATATTGAAGGAATAATGTCGCACTAAATTTTCCACTAGTGCGTGACATGTTGTAATGAATCCCTTGGGTATACTAAAGAACCATTCTAATGTCAGTGCTCCTAGGCTGCGAGGTAATAGACATATCAAGAAATTATCACTATACGCAACCTCTTGACAAGCCATGTAAAATTCCTTAACGTGATCATGAGGATCATCTTTTATTTTATATTTATCCAATTTAGGAATGGAAAAATGCTTTGGAAATGGTTGTCACAACATGTCCTTATCGAAGGGTAAGGGCATAGTTCTTCATATAAGTACTTCCTACTATGTCCTATGTTTCCTTCCTGTAGCATAGTAAGTGTGTTATTCATTGATTGTAACTCTTATTGAATGAGTTGCTCTTTTGTAGGTGATATCAATGTCTATTTACCTTAGCAACTTTAAAATTTGTGTCATTGTATGAATCAAAGTGAAATTCACTAGATTTTGTTTTGAGTTTGTCTTTAGGCATGTTCCTACTCGAAGACCATAAGTTTGCTAATTTTTTACTTAGTTTTCAATATTTATTTTTGAAGGATCTCTTCTTTAACTAAGGGATCATCTTCCTCATCAAACTTAGGAGGTGGTGAGCCTTTGTGCTCATGCTCAATATTTACCCTACGTGAAGCCTTATAATAAGGTCTTTGTGAATCACAAATTGGTTTTGATGGGTCTTCCTCAACATTTTTGTGATAGTGTTTAGATGTAGAAGCATACCGTACGTCAAAGGGGTTATCCATGTCTAAGAAGGATGGTCACTCTTCCATTTTATGATTAACGGTCTTAGTCTCTACTTTTCATTCTTGTAGAAGTTTAGCCCCTAACTCTGGTACTCTTGTGAGTACTTGATCTCTGTTATAATAAAGGATCTCATCAAATCAACCTAGGTCTAAGTTATGTTGTTCCTTAGAAGAATCAGATTCTTCTTTGCTATGATCGATCAATGGTTCTGTGTCTTTGACCTATGAAAAGAGAGGTGCTAAGTTATTACCACTAAATGGGAAGGATACGAAAGGATTTTATTCTAAGTCACACTCATTTGGTTTAGATGTCATTTTCATGATTCTAGGTATTACTAGTCAAATTTATACTAGGTTTTTGTCTAAATATCTTCAAAGTTGTATGAAACCTAGGTGTATTTTGTGTAAGTCGTCTAACAACCAAAATATCCTAGTGTGTCCTAGATGTAATACTATACAGTTGTTTATCATTTAAATAACAATCGATGAAAATTAACTCAAACTATTGTTTAGCAAGACTATACCCTAAACTATGATTCCTAATGAAGAGCTCAAGGCAGATAGTGACAATACCCTATTAATACATAGGTCAAGTTAGAATACTAACAAGGCCTAAATACCAAAGTGGTATTGACATGATCTCTCCATGAGATATACTTAAGACCAGTTTAAATGTTGATGACACCTAATTTTTAAAAAAATGGAAGTTACGAATGTGGATAATGTAACAACACTATCTTGACACATTAACCTAGCAAGCAAAGTGTTAGTATCAAGATGATGTTATCACAGTATACACAAGGCAATATCAACACTCTTAAAATACTCATATGATGTTAGAACTGAAACTATGTATAAGTATAGTAAGAAGTTATTATTTGTGCAAGCAAAAATGAAAACATGATGTAATTATCAAAATAGTATGGCTAGAATGCGAGAAAAACAATAATTTAAGGAGAAATAATGATGAACCAAAATCACAAATGAATGGTGATCTTGAAATCAAGATCAAAGGACTATCAAAGACATGAAACTGTACTCACACACTTTAGACTTTTAACAAACCAACATGAAACATGGATTGGCATAAATGGAAAAAAAAGTGGTGAATACTATCCTTGATAAGACTCATGGGGTATACTTCCTCCTCACCCCAAATTGGCATTGAGAATGCAAGGGTATAGATAAAAAGATGAAAATAAACTAAGTGCCACTTAGACAAAGTTTCACCTCGTATCAAGGTGAGAAAGAAACCAAGCTAAGTGATATGTTGTTTAATTTTTGTGATGAAATACAGATTAGATGTAACTCACATGGACTCTTCAACTTGTTCGAAAAATAAGGTTCAAACTCCAAGTAAGTCGTCACTTCGTGATGGTTCGATAAGACATGATACAAACTAGAAAAGTGGGCTCCAAGATAAAATGTCTTTCCTGATAAGATCACTCAACTAGGTGTCAAAATATTTTGTAAATGCGATCTCGACTTACCCAAAGAGTCACACTCACTAATTTGGGAGTATCTCAACTTTACTTTACCTCATTTAAATATGATGAGCAAAAATGCATTCACGCGTATTCTCACCGGGCTCACGATACGAAAACTTTGATTCTAATTTGCAATGTAAAATATATTCAAGTGGGTAAGTGGAGCACTTCATGTTTCATCCACGAGGTTATTCAGTGGTGGATTACTTTAGGGTTCCTAGAACCACCCCCATTGTTATATATTAAGGTGTTATGCTAAAGGGGTTATGTTATAGTTGAGCAGATAGTGATGTACCCTTTTCTGAAACATGCAATACAGTGTGATGTGGAGTGGTGTGTTTTTTATCTTTCTTAGCTTAATGTGGTTTTAAGTAGCAAACCGTTTAGCAACCTAGTATGAAAACACGTATTAGAAGGTTTTGTTTTTGCAACTCCCTTCTTTGAAAAGCGTTAGGCCTTACATGCAAGAAGTTATTAATTTTCCACAAAATATCATGATATTAAAAAGAGATTTTGTGTATTTCTTTTGATTCCTAAGATAACCAAAAGAGGTGCGAAGGAAGAGCATACACAACGAAAAACTCAACTAAAATAAGCTTTATGGAAAATACTTTAAGTGTCTTTTGCAAAGGTAGAGTTTGTTTTAACCAATTTCAAAAGGTTAATCCAATTAGGAAGCGTAAAGTAAGGTTTTTTAGAAGTTTTTTTAATCCCCAAGATCACCTAAAAGGTGGGGGAAGAGCATACATACTTCAGAAATATCCTTCTAACTAATAAAATGAAACACTTAAACTACGTTTAGTTAAACGAAATCAAAAGAAACCTGAAATAACTTGTTAGACCTCACGAACAACTAGAAAAAATTAGAAAATTTGATATAACACTTGAAGAAATCCTAATTTTTAACTCAAACACTGTGCACCGAGAATGACGCATGTGCATCCCATCTAATGTGATACGCACCTGCACCGATGTGTATGCGTGGCGGTAGTTCATGACAATTGGTTCCAACACTAGCTCAAGTATGAGAGAAAGGTACGCTAGGGTTTCAATGATGAAGCCCCTTGTCCGACAGAGATACGCTTGTCAAGAAAAAGGTAAATCAACACACTATGCCAAAAAGACACATGCGGGTCTAGAGGCATGGGTACGCCTAACAATCAACAAAGATGGTGACGGTTTGAAAGGCACAAAACCCTTTGTAAATGACATGTTAGTGAAAAATATGACCAGACAGGTGCATAGACAAATTTGGCCAGTACGTTAGGGTTTTGATGGAGATGCTCCCCTTCAGACACATACGTGTACCCCTTGTAAAACCTATAAACAACATGGAAATGAAAATTTTTGACATCAAACATGCTTTTGTTGATCAAAGAAACCTATTTCTAATTTAAATTCACAAAATATGCATGAACAAGGATGGTTTAGCTTAGTTTAAAAATGAAATCAAGGAAATAAAAATTTGCTTCTCCTAGAAAGCATGAAAGTGAATTTGAAAATATTGAAACAGGATCCTAGAGGACAATGGAGTATGTCCCACCACCGGGCGTGCCAAATGTGTGTAATAAAAATTTTGTTAAAGCTATGAAAATGGGGTAAGAACCTATAAAGAAACCCTAAACTCTTTGGAACAAAAACTCAAATTGTTGGGAATTCGGATTTGTGGAATAGTACTATGATTTAATAAAAAACAAAATCATGCACACAGGATCTAAACAATTCCCCAAAATATATAGCAGTGGAAGTATAAACTAGAATAATCCAAATAAAAACAAAGTAAACACACATAACACAACATGTACCATGGTTCACTCAATGTGGGCTACGTCCACCAAAGATATAGATCTCATATATATAATACTACAAGAGTACAAACCAACTCTTTAATACAAGAGTACAATGCATCTCTCCAAGAGTATCTCCTCTCTTCCAGATCTCTAAATGGATCTCCATGAGTTCACTACAACCATGCCTCCAAACACCACCATCATATCTCACATAACCCGGAACTATTGCATCCCTGAACTGCTACCAAATACTTTGTGGATCTACAATAATACCTCTTGCATGGGTCTACCAATGTGAAACCATGACTGTGTGCACCAAGAAGTAAGTATGTCTCTTCATAACGCATGCATAACCTATGCAAACATGAAGCCAACATCCTATACAATATCTAGATCTATATAGATCAACAATACAATATGATCTCATGGATCTACAATACAATACTAGATCTACATAGTTCTATAATACAAGATCTCACCAAAATTTGTATCTACAAGAAGAAACTATATGTTCTTTGAATATTATGTAAGCCATTATAATAAGAAAATAACTATACAGAGGAAATATAGTAAAATATGTTACCTCTTCTCACCATTCGAGATGTACCTATTATTTCCTTTTGTCCAGGCTCCTCTCCATGGATACTCATTGTCTTCATGTAACTTTTCTTCTTTCTTTCTCTTCTTCTTCTTCATCCGCTCAATCTAGGAGAATCACAGATCTAATTCAATCCTTCTCTTAATTTTATTTCTAACCCTATATTTCATGATTATATAGGCATATATAAACTTAGGGCACAATAGCCATGCATTTACAATTAATAGATCTGCTTTAATGCTAAAAATAGATATAATTCCTGAGAGCTAAATAAAACACTCCCGCATAGGTAACCGCCGATGGTTACCCCGACCAATGGCTGTTCATCTGGCCGACCGATGGAGGTTCTTATGTTGGTGACGTCGATTCATGTGTAAACCAACAAGGTGTAAAACAAGTTATCTATGAAGCAATTCAACTCCACAATCCTAACAATCTCCCACTTGGAGATAAATTGTTGAACTTGTACTTGTACATGTACATCACCATCCTCTACATACCATGAAGACCATCTATTCTTTCCTTCAACAATTATCTCAAAAAATAAAACCAGGAAGATCAAACCATCTTCTAAAAAGAAGATAACAAACTCATGACTTATCATAGACCTGCACTTGAAAGCTACAACTGATCCGTGATAGCTAAGCTATCCATACATCAAGCTCCCACTTAATCATAACACCAAGCCTCTCATGCAATAAGCCATCATGAATAACACACCTTCAAGATCTCCCACTCAAACTAAGGTACTAAGCTTCAACCGTAACCATAACCATACCTGTAAAACCAACCACGTTCTCCATCCATTTATCCATGTCTCCATGCAACCACCAATGCAACTATTCAAAGATAAGTCAAACTGGAATATGTGAAAGCAAAACAAGATCTCAGGGAAAAACAACCCCTGAATGAGTTCTACATGCAATAGTGGGTGATCAATCCACAAACACCTACATAATTCAAAGAAATCTAAACACTTGCAATTTGTAAATCCAACCTGCATAAATAACTAACATGTCTAAGACATTCATCTGTAGATAACATATCTATCAAGGAGTAATATAGTAATCGAGAGAAATGCAAACATCCCCTACTCATGCTCAAGGCATCTAAACCATGATCATAGGAATCCATGTGCAAATCAAACATATGCATCATCATAGACTCACAAAACTGAATCTATCCACATGTATAAACTCACCTATACATCCATACATATCATCACGATCTCCAGAAGTGCCAAGTATCTCACCGACTAACTCCAAAGCCATATATGACTCTTGTTCCCATCAATTTCAATAATAAATAACCATGTTAAACCATGCAACTAATACCAAGTGCAAATACCAAAGCATACATGTCATCAACATACTCTACACAATCAACCAAGATGAAAGAAAAACAAGGGAACCATCTAAAAATGGTAAATAAACACCGATGTCAAAACTATGACCAAACCGACCACGCTTCCTAACCAACCCTAGCCACTTCCCCGACTAACCACAATTACTAAATGACCAACCATGGTTAATCCTAACTGACATCAATTTCTATAACTACAATATTTTCTCCTTTAACCCTTAAAACTCTGTAAAATTACTATATCATATTCACCTAGCTAAATCTAACCATCAACTATAATCCCATAGGAATATCTAGGCACCACAAAATAAAACAATAAGTGACATCAAAAATCAATAAACTCAATATACCTACAAATCTGTGACTTCCCTCCAAAACCAACTAGTGCCTCTGCCACTTTGAATAGTAGCAATATCCCCTCACTCCACGTGTGCATCATGTATCCAATCCTGCAATGCCAACAACCATGGCTTTCTCCCACTGAACACAAAATTCCTTGCACTACCTCTAACACCAAGCTCAAAATCTAATATGTCAGTGAGAAATAAAACCAGATGAAAGAAAATATAAAATTATTCCCTTCTTATCAAATAAAAATCCTACATCACAAGATTTTGGACTTCTTATGAAGTAGGTGAATCAACGTCTTATCATCATGTGTACTCAACATCTTTCATTACTTACTGCAACTATGTCTAACCATGACTTTTCATTGAGGATCTCATCCTTAGACTAGATATCCTTGTCCTCAATATTCCACACAACTAGGAAATAAAATTCAAACAACACCAAAAACATGGTGTAAATCTATGCACATTATCCAAACATAATATCAATTTCTCCAAATGAAAGAAATAAAACATGAACCATATAGAGATACCTGACCCAAAGTCTCACTCGACTAACTAAGCCAAATCCATCCTCTTTCTAATCCAAACATTGAAGTGATCAACATTGTTTCTACTTGTACACACTGTGCAAGAAATCTAATCCTCTAAAATAGCACACTGAACCATCCATGCCCTCTTCTAATGCAATAAACCATGTACAAACTCGTTGTCACGAGAGACCAACCACGGTTTGCTGACCGGTACCGACGATTACCCTCTGTGATCGATGTCGGTTCCTTGACCGACATCGGCTTCTTTGGAACTAACACAATACCACAAATTGGAATAGTTCACCAAACCAGTGCCTACTTTGACCAAATCTAATAGTTGTGTCGAGGCGGTCATTTTAAGAAGCACCCAAATCTTGCACAAAAATATAACAAAAATAATACATGCAATAAAAATTACACCAAGATGAAACACATCACCTTACCAGCACCAAGATACTCAACCGCATCTTCAACTGAAGAACATGCTTCTCTAATGGAAACCCCGTCTTCATTTTGTGCTACTATATTCTGCTTCTCTAATGAATCCCATGCATCTAACTGCACCAAAGGATTCATATCTACTCCTCTATCTCATTCTCAAATCTAGATATGTAATCCTAAACATGCATGTGTAACCAAAATAATATAAGCACTGCAATACCAAGATAAAACCATACCTCAATAATCGGATCTAAAATCTTCCCAACATGCTTGTGCCTCTAAGAAACAGGAACACCTCGGCAAACAATATACAATCCATGGATCTTATTAATTCTTCATTACGTGATTTTCTGTTTAAAACTAGGCTCCCTAAGTAACTAACCACGGCCACCCTCCTAATCACCACGGTTACCCGATGGAACCGACCATGGTCACCCTTTCGATGTCGGTTGCCACTTAACTGATGCTAGTCACTATAATTTCTAGCAACCTTACTCCTTCAACTCCCACTTGAGATTAAATATCTTCTTGTGATCTTCTCATCAGGAAAAACAAACCCTTCTCTCAAACACCTATTAGTAAACCACTAACAATGTAGTAAATAAAAACCTTTCTCTAAAATAACCAAGCTCTTATACAAGTTTTTGGGAACTCAAGACTATGGAATAGTTCTATGATTTAATAACAAACAAAATCATGCACACATGATCTAAACAATTCCCCAAAATCTACAACAGTGGAAGTATAAACTAGAATAATCCAAATAAAAACAAAGTACACACACATAGTTCACATCATGTACCATGGTTCACCCATTATGGGCTACGTTCACCAAATATAGAGATCTCATATATATAATACAACAAGAGTACAAACCAACTCTTCAATACAAGAGTACAATGCATCTCTCCAAGAGTATCTCCTCTCCTCTAGATCTCTAAACGGATCTCCATAAGTGCACTACAATCGTGCCTCCAAACACCACCAACATATCTCACATAACCTTGAACTACTGCATCTCTAAACTACTACCAAGTTCTCTGTAGATCTACAACAATAACTCTTACATGGGTCTACCAATGTGCAACCATGACTGTGCACTAAGAAGTAAGTATGTATCTCCATCACTGCATGCATAACATGTGCAAACATGAAGACAACCTCCTTTACAATATCTAGATCTACATGGATCAACAATACAATATGATCTCGTGGATCTACAATACAAAAATGGATCTACATAGATCTATAATACAATATCTCACCCACATGTGGATATGCAAGTAGAAACTTTGTGTGCTTTGCATACTATGCAGGCCATTACAATAAGACAATAACTATACAAAGGAAATATAGTAGAAGATGTTACCCTCTTCTCACCATTCAAATGTACCTGTTATTTCCTTCTGTCCAACTCCTCTCCATGGAGACTTTGTCTTCATGTAACATGTTCTTTCTTTCTCTTCTTCTTCTTCATCCTCTCAATCTAGGAGAATCAAGGATCTAATTCAATCCTTCTCTTAATTTTATTTCTAACCCTATCTTTCATGCTTATATAGGCATATACAAACTTAGGGCACAATAGCCATGCATTTACAATTAATAGATCTTCTTTAATGCTAAAAATATATCTAATTCCCAAGAGTTAATTAAAATACTTCCGCGGGTAAGTGATGATGGTTCTTGTGCTAAGACGACATCGATTCTTGTGTAAACTAACAAGGTGTAAAACAAGCTATCTGTGAAGTAATTCAACTCCAAAATCCTAACACAAATAACCATCGAGTTAGAGATAAGAAAGAGCTACTTATTTACATGTATATATAAATCTTGAAACAAACAAATAAACCTCTAAACATGACTATATTAGTTCTCTACTCCATGAAAGCTATCTATAAAGTGAACCTATTAAAGCTCTAGCAATTAGTTATGTGCTTATTAATGTTTTAAAAGATTAATAATGGAAGCTCACCATTAATGGCTTATCCCATTTACCTAAAGCTTTGAAAGGATTAGCAAATAACAAGTAAATAGATCAAATAAACTATGAAATGACTCTTAAATACCTAATCATGACCTAAATCAGAAGAGAGAGAGAGAGAGAGAGAGAGAGAGAGAGAGTTCGGAAAAGGTGGGAGGGGTATCCCTCTATTTATAATTTTGGATTTGAGAAAAGGATGTTTTGGATGTATGTCCGACTAAAAGGAGTCAAAATTTTGAATTTTATAAAAGCACATTGGGAGGCTGTGAACTAGCTTTGGAAAGCTAAGTGGCTATTTGGAAAGGTGAGATATTTTTTTAGAAAGTAAAATCCTCTTTTAGAAAGTCAATAAGAGGGTTAATTAACCTAAACAAGGCTAATTAAAGGAAAACAAGTTTATAGAATCTATTTGGAGAGGAATTCATAGTTTTAGGGGGTTTGGAAGAGTTTATAAAGGGTGTTTTACTAGCATAGTGTAGTAAACTAACACGAGACTATGATAGTTAGTATGATCTTACTAATAAGATCATGTAGACCAAATTATAGGTGTATACAAAAAACAAAAAAATTATAAACAAGAAAAAATAAATCCATTCAACATGAGTGATCCCAAGGCTCTGTTCTTGATCAATTATAATCGACTTCATTGATTTATAGTTATAGTTCTAAACTCACCAGGTGAATAGGTTTTGACCATATTAAATATTTCACAAGGTGAAATAATAATGTAGGTAATAACAATATCGATCAGTGTCGGCGAGATCTCAAATACCCACTCACAATCAAATATGGCTTATTTTTAAATTACAAGGTGTTTATAAAAAGGAGATGAAGTATCATACTTTCTCTAAACTCAAAGTTTCCATAATCCTTTAACGGATCTTTTTCTACATGTTAAGAAAACCCATCTTCAACCTCGAAGGCGTCCATAATAGATGAGATTACACAAACACTCAACATAGCTATGGTCTCTAACTAGAGAGTCCATCGTGGATTCAAAACATGAATACTAGGTAAGTGTAACTACTCGGCTATTGATTTTTAAGGTAATCAAAACTATATTAAATTGCACAGTTGATGGTAACAAATCAAAAGTCTTGCGTGAACCGAATAGCCACAAAGACTTAACTCAAAAACCCATTAAAGATAACTTCCCAAATGGCGGTTCTTGGTTAAGGATTGAAATCAGTTTTATTACATCAAAGGCATTCACCCATGTTGAAGAACCTATTTATCAAAATTTTACACTAACCCAAGAGAGATGGATTCAATAACAAATATACAATTCTTCAAAAAATCACTATTACCCAACTTCTAAGGATATCTGCATTTCAAATTTCGATTGTTCATATCCAGGTTGAAGTACTTTAAGCTCAAACAAACACACAACTCAAAACCCATGAAATGCATTAATCCTTCACAATAAAATTACACGATTATCCATATAAAAAATAGTAGTCATTGTAATCATCATACATCAAGATTAAAAGCAATATTCGAATATATAAAACAGTAATCAAACAATGATTCATAATCACAAACCAAAAACAAGAGAATAAATTTCTTTCGAGAGCATAGTTATTTTCTTGAAATAATTAAAGTGAGAAAGATATTATAATGATTTAGATCCTATTATGCCCGGTAAAGAACTCAAATTCTTCTTCAAGCTCCAAGGTTCCCTTTCCAATTTCCACAATCAAATCAAACCAGTGTTCACAAAAACCCTCCATCCCTTCCTCTATCACTTTTATAACCCTCACATTTATTTTCTTCCAATAATTTCTCCACAAAACAACAAGATTCATGACTAAAAAAGATCAAATACCAGTTCGATGGCAAAAACCTCCTCATGTAGAGTGAAGGAACTAGAGTAAACAAATTGAAAAAAAAAAACCAACTATACTCTTTTCTCTCATAAACCGACATGTCTTTCCCCAAGGTGGTTTTGGGGATTCATTTAATGTCATTAATGATTGTATGAATTGCCAATAATTCCCACCAACTTTCATTCGCTATTTTTAAAATAGAATCCAACTAATAGTTTAACAAAACTCCACCATTATTTTAGTTTCCTTGGTTTTCATGCATGCTAAGTTAAACTTATCCAATTCCAAAAGTGGTCGTGCTCTCTGTTACATTCACATTTAATTTGGCAAGTATCCATGTGGATTGGTTCCACTGTCCTAACTATATCCTAATCTTCCCATACAATGTTTAATCATGGTTATCTCCTTAGGTTCCTTAGGGTCCTTAGGTTAGGTTTATATCCTCATTAATATTTGTGTCAATCCTTAGCTTAGGTTTCCAGTTTTAAATCAAATACACTAGGATATTGTTATATCCCCTAGTGTATAACATTAGATTAGGATATATTAGTTTAGGTCCCCAACACATTAGGGTAGCTTAGTTTAGGCTTCCAATACCAAGATAGCCTAACTTTAAAATCAAATCATGATTAAATCAAGAATTAGTATAACTATAGTTATAAGTCATTTAGGTAACACTAATGAAATCTTTAAAATCAATAAGTCTGAATGTAAAATAAGTCAAAAGCATTAAGATCCAAATTCATATTTATCCAATCATGATCAAAATATCAAAATGATCAAGGAGAATGCCTTGGATCATTGAAATTGATCCAAGGTATTTTCCTTCATCTAATTTCACATAATAATCATAGGAATAGAAAATAATAACAAACTTAGATAAGCTTACCAAGTTACTTGATTATCCATCTATCCCGAGAATCTGATTTCTCTTTCCACAAGCTAAAATCACTCGGTTTATTTCAAAACCATTCAAGTGAGTTATTGATGATAAATCAACATAAGTACAATGTTTCCATAAGAGTGATTAGATTCAGATCTTAAAAGCAATTGATATAATTTCTAGTAATCATGATCTACCAATCCTAAAAGAGCACAAACTCAAAATGCATCAAATCACATATCAATGATTACATACCTCATTCAAAGAAGCAAGTATAAATATCATCAAATAGGGGCATTACATACCTCCCCTCTAAAAATCATCATCGTCTCGATGATTAACTTAGTCCATCCCCCTTTTTTAATATATAGAGGAGAAATGTAAATTATTCATCCATAATTCTTATTCTAAACAAAATTTACATAAATTTCCCAGAATATGTTTTGAAGCAGCAAGGTACCGCTATTTTGAACTCGACAAGTATTTACTCAAGATAAACATAAGTATTCCAATCAAACACAACTATCACAATCAGCTTCAGTAGGGATAGAATAGTAACGTTACAGTCATATAAACCCAAACTTAAGTAACTATAATCTTATTATTCTAGTTCCTTGAAGTTTTGTATAACACAACTTCATTAACAATTATAATATATTAATCCATTGATACCTTGATAGAGCATAATTTCAATCTTTATATCTTTAAGTTATATACACAAACAACTTATATGAAATTAGTTAAGATAAATAATTCTTAACTTGTTATTCAATCATGTATAATCTTAATACAACATAATATAATGAGTTACCTCTAATTACAATTTAGTCATAGTAAGACCAACATCCAAACAGGGCCATACATTCAAAACTTGATGAAAACAAAATATAAGTCTA
This sequence comes from Taxus wallichiana var. yunnanensis, assembly GCA_018340775.1. NCBI lineage: Eukaryota > Viridiplantae > Streptophyta > Pinopsida > Cupressales > Taxaceae > Taxus > Taxus wallichiana. The sequence goes on from CM031244.1 coordinate 324,560,445, forward strand.
TACTTCTTTAGTTTTCATAACAACATGTATGAACTAAGCATCCTTTTTTAATATAATTTATTCTTCATTGTATCATTAGACAGAGATACATACTATAGTCAACCAGTCATCTCATAATGAAAGTTATGAGTTCATCAATGTAATCAAGTAACAATAGTATAGGTGACGAAGTACCTACACAACAATCATATTGTTAAAAAGGATCAACAAATCCCTTAAGAAATTCCAAAATGTGTCACCCCGATCGATGACTCCCTAATTTAAAGGTAATGACTCCTCAGTATATAAACATTTGGAGGAACAAAACACAATCACAACCATTGGTGTGTTCATTACTCTTTAGGTTCCTCTCCTTGATCAGGGTATCCCCATAGTTCAATTTATACATTATCAAATCTTTTTAGAACTAGCATGTCACTCCTTTATAGACTTATTATAACTTTCACAAATTTAAAGACCTGAGTTAGGTAGGCTTTACTTTTCCAAACCTACAACTCCTTTTTGCTTTAAATTACCCTTCTTGCAACTAGGTTGACTATATTTACAATCTAAAGGAACATACTGTCAAAATAATTTTAAGTTCCAAGGATATTTTGACTTTGAAACCTTGAGGGTAAACTTATAGACTCTCATAGATCATTAAGTATTAAGTTATACACCTGATTCTTCATTAAACCCTTTAATCTCTAATTTCTTACCAGATTTGAAATTTTATAAATCAAGCCCAAGAAATATTATTTGGGCACAAATTACATTTGTCTTAATTTCAATGTCTCATATTTTACAAAAATGGTTCTGTAATGGAAATGAGTACAATGTCCTTGTACCAGTAACTCAAATTTATTTAATAATTCTTACATTTACTTTACTTTTTATCAAAGGTGTTCATGAAGTCAACAGGGTTTATGAGGAAGGAAAACTTCCTTCTTAATACCCTTATTATAAATTTGACTTCAATTACTAATACTTTCTCATCATACATATTTCACCTTATATCAATGATAATGAAGAGGTCTTGGAGAAGGAATCTCATACCAATCCTTTCCTATAAGCATACAACTTTCAATCAATGGTTATTTTGATAAGGTTAATCATCCCTTAGTTTTTACTAAGCTCCATTTTCGAGAAATAATATTCTTACCTTGTCCCCACTAGTCAAGATTGTACACATCTATTTGACACATAGAATCATGCACATGTTCATATTTTACCTAAGGCTATTATATATGGATGTAGATATTTGGATTCATCTCTTAATCACCTCCTGATTACATTTTATGATATCTTAAACAATCACATGTAATTACAATACAATTCAAGAAATATGCAACCCAACCTTATAAAAATATTTTCTTCTTTCAATACTTCTTAAAGTATTATTACATTTGATTCTCATTTATTCCTATTCAGTTTTTATTAGCTCCAAGAGCTCACCTATAGTTCTGAGTAAGGCTAACTTTCATATTCAATCAAGAATTAGATGTTGTCTTCCTATGTATATTCTAGATTCGATGATCCTGCATTTTTAAGACATTGGTTTTTTTTAAACAAAAAACCAATTTTTTAATTACTACATCTTAAGTTCCTACCTGAACTTAAGTATGTCCTCCTTTTCGTAATGAGTTCAATCAGTGACAATGTCATGATAATTGACATAAAGTTATGGTTCATGCAAATTTTCTTATTATTTTCTATTGAAAATTTTGAATTCTAATTCAGTTTCTAGTTAGTCACATCATACAAAGAACTCAATTGCATTAATCTTATATTTAATTAGTAGCATTTAGTTTTAATTTAACTTACCTATCATTATGATAAGAAGACTTGTTTCTTTTTCCAGGAAACTATGACATACTTTACTACTAGGTTTTACTCTAAAAGATCACACTTTCTTCCATTTTCCATCCTTTATCTCTTTCCTGAAAGTTAGAGATAAAGAAGAGATAATGCTCTTATATTCTTCTACTATTTAAAGTTAGAATTTTATTGCAGATTTCATTTGACCTATTTGGTCTTTCAAATTTTGTCATTGAAGCAAATAGTCTTCCTCTATATACTTCATTTATCCTATGTGGATTTTCATTTTATATTGGATTTAAGCTCCAAATATATCATAAGATAGTTTGATCAATCGAGTAACCCTCTACTGATCATCATCATTCAACTCAAGTTGTTTTCCTTGGCTGATCATATTCACACTTACCAGCTTGCTCCATGCATCTATCTAGTTTAGTGTGTCATAAAGGACTATTAGAGTATTATCTAACTCATTTACCCCCAAACCAAAGCTTAGTTTGATCTGGTTTGTTATCCATGGTACATCCTTCATTCATTTTATTTTTTTAAAAATCAGAATTTACTAAGCGTAAGGACTCATTAGGCCCAAGAGCTACAACCTTCATCTCTGATACCAAAATGTAACATCCTCTTTATCACCACATCCACTTCCACTTTATATAATATATATATTATTATTATATTATCTTAATTTATGCATCTAATTTAAATACCATATATTTAAATCCAACATAAACCTTAATGTAATCCATTTTCTATAACTATCATAAACCATGTGTCGCTATGAGAGTATACAAATCCTACTCGATCTCCCTCAATGCTCTTTACAAGCCAATACATCAAATGTATCCTTTGGTCTTTCCTTTTTCAGGATATGATAATTAAGTGAAGATATCTAAGTGTCTACCTGGGTTCTACCACAGAATCCCACTAGGCATCTCTCAACTTAGATCATAGTGAAATCATGACAATGTAATCAATAGTTTACACTACTTTGCGCAAAGTTTCAAAGTCATGTATGCCATGCTCGGTTCCATGGTGGCACACTTGCCATTGGGAAATTTTCATCTCACCTTAATCACTTATTCAATTATATGGACTAACAATCAATGGTGTGTAAATAGCTACAAGTCTTGTAAAAGGTATAAATGTGGATTAACTTACAAGAGGCATACCTCTATGTCATCCTATGATGCCTATGGGAAAGTAAGTGTTATGTAATGATTTTCATCATTATAGACACTTCCTTCCATAGCCATCAATAGTTGATATCATGGTGCGTACTCCATGAGGTTCAATCTGTCTTTGTAACTCTAACAAGCTTGTACTTAATGCAATACCATGTCACAATTCAAGGTCTTGATGAGGTAACTATGCATAGTTGCTAAGTAGTAGTATCCAAACAACTATTATCATAATTGAATGAATACTACTATGTAGTGGCCATGTAGTGAGTTGACCCGCCAAGGGTCCTAAATTGGAACATTATATCTTAATGTTTCAAATTGTTAATTAAATCACGATAGGTTAGCCTAGGTCTCATGACACTTCCACCTCAAATGAGTCATACCTAAGGTCCTATCTCAAGTTGATCCAAGGATATTTAATTTTCCAATTGATTAATTACCTTATTAAATCTCATGCCAATAATATCCTTAAGTATGGATCGAAACGATCTTATATTTAAGTACAAAATTACATATTTAATTTTTCCTTAAGCTTAATCAATTAAGCCTATGTTTCTTATTAATACAGTTATGTACCATGCCACTAATTTAGTTACATCATCTATAGGGCAGTACTAATACAATGTCTCTATATTTCACATTAATAGAGATGGTGCATTTATACTTAGCTAATTATTTAGGTATGTATCATACCTTTATCAAGTATCATATACTTTAATGTTAGTCAACATTTCATCATAAGCACACAATTTTCTTTATTTACAACTTAATTAAAGTATTCATATGTACATATTTTATCAGGTCATTCATTGCCATCTATCATAAGCACTTAGATTATAAGTATTTATTTAAGATTCATCACTTAAAGACTAATTCAACCTTATAAGTGTGCTTCCTTTCTTTCCATTTAAGGACATATAATTATCCATAAGTTCATAAGGATTCATTATAGTATAGCCCTTATAAAGGACATAATATTATTTCCATGTGTACATACTTTCACAATTCAACAACTTCTATATAAGGGATTACTATTCTTTCCAATTTAAATCATTATATCATGTATTTATTCATTTTTAATATTCTTTATTATAATTCCTAAGTTCATCATAGTTGCTTGCTTAATAGCATTTATATAGATAAACCATCATTTTATAAGACATCGTTCATCGTTTAAGCACAACTTATTCACAACCACTAGGATAAAATTAATCCAAACAATCGTTTCCACATGACATTATTCATAAGTTACTCAGATATTAACTTATTCATTATTACAATATATATAACTCTATATTAGCTAACTCTTAAATTCATTATTCATACAACCCATTCAGACATAATTTCATTCAATAATAGAATCCAACATATAAGTCATTTAACACTTAATATGTCTTATACTTATGTATGGTATAAGAATAGTTTACCCACTAAACTACCTTTCTTTATTGATTTTTGCAATACTAAATTCATCTTTTTAAAAAATCATTTCCAAACAAGATAATGTAACAAGAATCAAACTTTATTACTTTCCAAAATAGTATCAACTCATGTTTATAAAATTGATCATAATCTTTCCTTTCAAAACATTTACATTAAATGGCCAAGGGCTTTCTCATTTCTAAACATAAATTAATTCAATTAGGAATACAATAATCAATTATCCCATTTAATTTCTTCAATCAAAATAAAATGAAACTTTATACATATTTCCTTCTTTCATGAAGTCCATTTGTAAAATTGTTAACATGATTCATTTCACATGAACTAGAGCATGATAAACACTAACTCTTCAAAACAACATGCTCTACTTAATAATTTCATAAAAGGAACATTGCTTTTCAATGAAATTATTCTAAGGTTCAAAGAAGGAACATAACTCTTTTGATCATGCCACAAGAACTTCATAAATGAAACCATCTAGAGAAGACAAGTTAACACATACAATCCTTTCATATAAATCAAATCAAATAATAATTTAAGTCACACAAAGGTGATCCAACAATGAGGTTGATCCTAATCAATCATATAATTATAAGTGCAAGAATAATATGATTGCAGTCATATAAGCCCATACTTATATGACTAATCATACATCTTATTTAATAAAGTTTTAAAAACTCAATCATCTAATTGGCATAACTTAGTCAAGAAATAAAAATTCAATAGTTACTTATTGCTAATAATAAGTACAAGATTTATAAGATTATAATCATATAAGCCCATACTTATATGACTAAATCTTATATCTTTAAATAAAATTTACACAACTTCACATAGCCACCACTTTTTATATCAACTACAAGTTATAACTACCATACATAAATTAATATAACCTATTATATTTGTCAAGTAACTCCACTTACTTACATTGTATAAAAATTTCCAAAAACTCAAGCTCATAAAAAAATTTCAACTAACAATAAGATTTGGTTCAAATAAAATAAATTCGAGAAAAGATAGAATTCCATACGTCATGATATTCCAATCAACAACTAGAAGCTAAGTTCCTATAGATGAACCGGTCTATATCACTAACCATATAATACAAAGAAGAGTTTAGTCGTGAAATGATATTCATTTCAAACTCATCATGAAGCCATATTATACAAGCAACTAGCTTTAAACCATATTCAATTTAAAAGGATCAATCAAATTAAGATGCACTTAACTAAAAATACATCCAGATAAGAATTCATGTAGAAATCACAATGATTTCACAAGACCTCAAAGAATACAAAGATAAATCCACTAATGTTTTTGAGTGAGAGGTCGAGTTGAACTCGAGCTTCATAAATTCATAAGGCCCCAAATAAAACATTCATTCATACCTATATCGAATCCTATAGGGTTCGAATACACAAAAATTATAAACAAGAAAAATAAATCCATTTAACCTGAGTGAGCCCAAGGCTCTATCCTTGATCAATTATAATTGACTTCATCGATTTACAGTTATAGTTCTCAACTCATCAGTGAAGAGGTTTATGATGATACTAAATATTTCACAAGGTGAAAGAATAATGGAGGTAAGAAAAATATTAGTCACGTGTCGGTGATATCTTAAATACCCACTCACATAGTCAACTATGGCTTAAATTAAGTTACAAGGTTTCCATACGAAGGATGATAAGTATCAGACTTATTCTAAACTCAAAACTACCCAGAATCCTTAAATGGATCTATTACTTTCCATTAAGAAAACCCAACTTCAACATCGAAGGCATCCATAATGGACTAGATTACACAAACACTCAACATAGTTATGGTTCCCACTAAAGAGTCCATCGTGGGTTCAAAACACAAATACCCAATAAGGGTAACTACTCAGCTCTTTATTCTTGAAATAATCAAAACTAGATTAAATAACACATTCAATGGTAAAAATTGACAATCTTGTGTGAACCAAATAGCCACAAAGACAAAACTCAAAAATACATTAAATATAACTTCCCAAAATGGCTAGTTCCGGTTAAGGATTGAAATTAGTTCTTATTCCCTTAAAGGCCTTCACCCATGTTGCAGAACCCATCTATCAAAAGTTTACACTAACCCAACAATGATGGATTCAATAACAAAGATATAGTTCTTCAAAAAGAACTATTACTCAACTTCTAAGGATATTTACATTTCCAATTTTGACTGTTCATATCCAAGTTTGAAGTCATTTAAGCTCAAACAAATGCACAACTCAAAACCCATGAAACATATTAATCCTTCACAATAAATTTTCACAAATATGCATATAAAAACCAAGTAGTCATTCAAATCGACATGCATCCAGATTCAAAGCAATATTTAAATATACAAACCAAGTAATCAAACAATGATTCAAAATCACAAACCCAAAACCAGAGAATAAATTTCATTACAAGAGTAGAGTTATTTTCTTGAAATAATTAAATTGAGCAAGATATTATAATGATTTAGAGCCTATCATGCCTGGTAGAGCTCCATAAATTCTTCTTCGAGCTCTCAAGATCCCTTTCTATTTTCCACAATCAAATCAAACCAGTGTTCATAGAAACCCTCCATCCTTTCCTCTATCACTTTTATAACCCTCACATTTATTTTCTTCCAATAATTTCTCCATGAAACAATGAGATTCATGACTAACAAAATATCAAATACCAGTTCAAGCGACAAAACCTCCTCATGCAGCGAAGGAACTAGAGTAAACAAATTGAAAAACAAAAACCAACTATACTCTTTTCTCTCAAAACCAACATGTCTTTCCCTAAGGTGGTTTTGGGGATTAATTTAATGTCATTAATGACTTTGTATGAACTACCAGTAATTCCCACCAACTTTCATTCACTTATTTTAAAATAGAATCCAACTAATAGGTTAACAAAACTCCACCATTATCTTTAGTTGCCTTTGTTTTTTTCATGCATGCTAAGTTAAACTTAGCCAATGCCAAAAGTGGTGGTGCTCGCCATTACATTCACATTTAATTTTCCAAGTACCCATGTGGATTGGTGCCACCGTCCTAACCATATCCTAACCTTCCCATAAATTTTAATCATGGTTAGGTCCTTAGGTTTAGAACTTAGGGTCCTTAGGTTAGGTTTAGATCCTCATTAATATTTGTGTCAACCTTAGCTTAGGTTGTCAGTATTAAATAAAATACACTAGGATATTGTTATATCCCCTAGTGTATAGCATTAGATTAGGATAGATTAGTTTAGGTCCCCAACACATTAGGGTAGCTTAGTTTAGGCTTCCAATACCAAGATAGCCTAACTTTAAAATCAAGTCATGATTAAATCAGGCAATAGTATAACTGTAAGTTATAAGTCATTTAGGTAACACTAATGAAATCTTTAAAATCGATAAGTATGAATGTACAATAAGTCAGAAAGCATTAAGAGCCCAAATTCAAATTTATCTAAACATGATCAAAATAGCAAAATAATCAAGGATAATGCCTTGGATCACTGAAATTGATCCAAGGTATTGTCCTTCATCTATATTTCACACAATAATCATAGGAAAAATAATACTAAAAAAATTAAATGGCTTACCAAGTTACTTTATTATCCATCTTTTCCGCGAATCTGATTTCTCTTTCCACAAGCCAAAATCACTCGGTTTATTTCAAAAATCAGTCAAGTGAGTACTTTATGATAAGTCAACATAAGTACAATGTTTCCATAAGAATGATTAGATTCAGATCTTAAAATCAATTGATATATTTTCTAGTAATCATGATCTACTAGTTCTCGAAGAGCACAACAACTCATAACAAAAATCACATATCAACAATTACATACCTCATTTAAAGAAGAAAGTATAGATATCATCAAAATGGGGGAATTACAAATATTGAACTTAAATCAACAAAGGTAATAAAAAAATGAAACACACCATGGGATTGGGTAACATTTAGTTTACTTGTGTGATGTGTGACTAATTTATGTTTTGATTTTTCCTCTTCTATTTGGTTGATATTGATAGATGATGAGTGAATTATGTCGATGTGGCTAAATGCCACCGAAATAACTCGGACATCGTACATTACTATTACTTATATTTTACGAGTGACGGTTTATTCCTTTTATAGGTAGTTTATTATACTTATGGATATAATTCGAAAATGTAACAAGACAAATGGACCATGTTTGTGTGTTATATTCACTTGTGTGTAGATGATGATTGGTTGGCATTATTAAATTTTTGTTATGAATCTCGTTGATATTTTTCATTATTATGGAATGGTTTATGTATAATATGACCATGGCATGGTTGTTCAAATAATATAATATAATATAATTTTCATTGTTGACTATGGTAGTCATGCATTTAGCCTTGACCATTTTATATGGAGATTTAGTTGGGTTCTTAGCTAGTAAGGAGGGGAGATAAGTGTTGTTTTTAAATTTTAATTGTTTTAAATAAAATATGCACCAATGTGGAATCATTAGGCATGTGGATTTAATTAGAAAAATGTGCTTAGAACTAGGAATGAATGGGGAGTTGTTTTGGTTAATTGTGAGTAATGTGGACTTTGTTGTGGATACGTGTGGTTTTTGGGAGCAAGAAAAATGGGGAAGAAGAAATTAGAACTGGGGTTTGCATGAGAAAATGGAGGAGGATGGTTAGAATCAGGTCTATTTCATTTTTTTGTTCATTGTGCATATGTTGGTTTTTTCTTGGAGCCTTAGACTGTTAGGAAATCTATGTTAGTGTTTTCATGTGATGAGTAAATAATAATTACGTGAGTAATTATTATCTTGTAAATGGTTAGTAGTTAATAATATTATTGTTATATTAACAATAATATATATTAGTTTGGAGTTGTTTTAACAACTTATGTAATTTGAGTTGTGCATTGTTACGTGAGTAACAATCACATCTAAATAGATTTTGGGGGTTAGTAGGTTGAACAAACTCCTCATTTGTAGGAGTGATATTTCATATATATTTGTATGTCCCGTATGAATGAAATGTGAGAAATAATAGAGAAGATATTATATAATTGTGTTTATTATTATTGTTATCTCTATGTAGATCTGGTTATACGGCTTCATTTGGTACCAGAGCAGGGAGTCCAGGATGAGAGGATTTGAATAAATGTTTTCCATCACAGGGCTCATCACAATTTTCATGGCCTGGTAAGGTGGATATGTTGATTGCATCATCCTACGTATTGGATCATTTTGCTTGCGTATTGGATCGCTTACGCTTGTGCATTTCAACGTTCTTTCTTGTGTATTGTATTGTTATTTGTACATATTGTATCATTAGTCCGCTATTATCATCTGCCTATGTATTCGGTAACTCGCATGTTTTTTTTTCCATTTTTGGACATATTGAAAAAAATCCAAGCACAAAAAAACTTTCCATTTTTGGAAAGGGTCCAGAAAGATGTTGGACTTATAAGTTGTAAGTGGCATAAGTTTCAGCTGGTAACTCGGAATGGGGTGCCATTTTTTTAATATCTTTGCATTGATCCTATGCTTTATGCTACTGGAAAAAAAATTAGAAATTTTTACTTTCAATTTTTAAAAATTTTATTGTAAGGGTGCATTTTCGACTAAGTTCGACACCCATAATGGAAATTCCATTACAGAAATTCAATGGCAAAGAATTTCACACATGGAAAGTGCGAACTCAATTAATTTTGATCAATAAAGACTTGTGGGAAATTGTTGAAGGTAATATTTCAAAACCAATTGATGTTGATGAAGCCACCAAATGGGAAAGCAAGGATAAGAAAGCAATAGCAATTATTGGTCTTGGATTGTCTGATGCTTATTTGCATCATATTGATTTATCAAAAGTTCAAATTTCATATGGACTACTTTGAACAAGCTATTTGGATCTCAAATAGGGAGCGCAGTGGTGACACTCAAGCAAAAACTATTCGGGCTCAAGATGGAAGAAGGTGAGAGTATGGTTGATCACATAAGTAAATTTTGTTCTATTTCAAATCAACTAGCTGGAATAAAAATTGATGTGGGAGATGATGATGCAAAAGCAGTATTGTTAAATAGTATGCCTCCAAGCTATTCTAATATGGTATTTACATTGAGTAAAGTAAATCCGAGTTTGGAAGATCTGATTTCTTCTCTGATAGAAGAAGAAAATCGGACTAAGAAAATTGAACCAAAAGAAAGTGCAATGTACGGAAAAAATAGATCACATACTAAAAGCAGATACAAATCCTTTTTTAACCAAGGATCACATTCCAAATATACTAGCAAATAGATCACTTGTTACTATTACAAACTTTTAGGTTAATTATTATTTACCTAATATATTAATTATGCATCATATAATTAATTATTTAATTAATGTTATTAATTAAATAATGTTGTTATATGGTTTTTAAACCATATTTGTCTTTTATTTCCACAGGTATAATTGTTATGATTGTTATAACAATTATGTGCTTCCCGGATGCATTTTGGAAGTTGTTGTAACAATTATTATTGTATTCATATGTTGTACAATTCCTATAAGAATTGCAGCACTCCATTGTATTCTTGGTTGATTGAGTTTAATACAATTATCAGGCTTCCACCCTTGTTTCTCAATCTACATTTGGTACCAAAGTGAATTGAAGCTCTTGGAGAAGGTTGCGAGAGAGAAGGAGAATTCATGGAGAATAAATTTGCTTCACCGAAGAGCCGAAATGTTGACTCTTGTAGCTTCACAGACCTCCTTGCAGTCTCACAACCACTTGTGCATTCTCCAAGTAAACGGAAAACATTTTTTTTTTCCTTGGTGCTCTTTGCACCAGGAAATTTTTTTCTAGAGCTTATACATATATTGGTATTTATTTTAAAAAAACAATTTTTCCCCATTCGGGGTTTTGTCACTAAATCTGGTGACAATATTAGCTTTAGCTAATACTAGCATGTTGTTGTAATTGGAGGACTATGTGCTATTTCTTGAGGAGTATCTCCCCCATCAAGTTGTAGAGCTCATCACCGAGCCAAAAATCAAGTTACATTGGGATAAGTCTCCCATCAAGCTTCTTCAAGCCAAAGGTCGACCCCTTCATTCAAAGCCGATCTCACATTGCATTTTCAAAACAATACAAAGTATAGCATTTGGAAGCGACGGCGGTGGAAACACATTACACAAGAGGATCTTGTAACTCCTTATGGCGAAGTTGTCGATCAACTTGCAACAATAAACGTAAAGGTATTTCAATAAAACAAATACAAAGGGCAGTATTAAAGCGGCCAAAGCCGTGTAAAAATCCCCATGCTTTGACTGCACTCCTCAACACGACACTGCACAAAGAAATAACAAACAATAACATAATGGTGGAGTAAATTTCAATAGGTAGTGGTTAAATTTTTTTAAATGGTGGAGCTTATACACATGTGGCTGTGTAAAATTCGAAGGAAGATAAATAAAAAAATAGAAATAGAAAAAGGAGAGTAAACAAAAAGCGGCGGATGGAGATGCAAAGTCTCAGATTCGTTCTTTGATTGAGATAAACCCTAATTGCCCTCCTCCAATCACGTAGGCCACGTGGGACTCCAGCCACGTCACATTTTTCTAAAGGTGAGTCATTTTCCTTCTTTATTAAATATAATCTGCTTCGCTTCAATACATAAGCGCTCAAAGACCTAAGTTAGATAAGAGGAACATCTTGGGAAGAGAGGTTTGGGGTTCAAACCCCACCCCCAACTCAAAATTTTGCATTTTGAAATTTAGCGAAAAAAAGTGAATCTCGCCAAGTTTGAAGGAGAATTTAGCGGTAAAACCTCCACTAAACAGACTTAGTTACACTAAACAGTCACTAAATATTTAGCGAGAAAACCCTAATTTAAGGTAAAAAAAAATTCTCCTAATAGGCCTATTTTTTCATTCTAGGCATTTTTAGCAAAAGGAGGCCTATCCAGAAATTGCATTTTCAGGCTTTGTTTTTTTTGCAATTCTTTGCATTTTTGGTCGTAATGGGCTCAGGAGGCCACCAGGGGCTCTGAAAACAAAAAAATCTACTCGCCATTCAATTTTTCCATATTTTTTTAATATAAGTTATATAATTCAATATATTGTACTAATTTGCGAGGTTGCCATAGTCAATCAAAAATTTGTAATCGCTTTAAACAAAAGTGGCGAGAATATTTTAATTAAAAATAGTCAAATTTTGGTTTTGCAACACTCACAAGATCCTAGATCTCATTCATAGCGTTCGGTATATATAGTGCCTCTGGAAGCGCTTACGGGTAAAGCCATCATGACTACTACTACACTTAATGCCTAATATAGTTGTAATAACGTCGTCTAGGCATCAACCCTTTAAATCGATGGGGAGTAATAAGGTCATAGTGCACACACTATGAGCCATCCCATCCATCTGTGAACGATTGCACGACATAAATCCAAAATGAGAAATTATCTGAGTATATAGCAAAGTTACATGTGCATATGAGGATATTTCTTTGAGCCGGTGTCAATAATCACACATACCCCTTTTAGTACTATCTTGGTACCACATATTGAATTCTTTCACGTATGTTAACGCCTCTTTCATGTACTACCGGGTATATAGAAAGGGTGAGCTTCTTCCACGTACCACCGGGTATATTGAAAGGGTGCGTATATAGAAAGGTTTGGTATATCAAACTAATGGTATATAGATTGGGAGACCTTATATCTGGAGTGATAAGAGCCAAACCCTCTGTCAATGATCTCTACAAAATGAGCACCATTGCCCCAAATTTTTTTTTCCGATTCACAACTACTTAGAGGAAACAACTATGCTACATGGAAGACAAAAATCAAGACACATCTTGAGTTTGAAGAGATCTGGCCTACTATGAATGGTACTTTGATGAGATCAACTACTGATACAACACAATAGCGGAAGTTTGATAAAGTAGATCAGAAGGCCAAACTCATCATCTTGTTTGGAGTGTCCGATGATGTGCAACCCCACATTTGAGATGTGAAAACAGCTAAAGAAGTGTGGGATAAGTTTAGCATAGTATACGAGGCCAAAAACAAGAATGTAATTATGAATTTACAGAGTCAGTTACACACATTGAAGTTCAAAACAAAATGAGAAAATCGAAGCTTTCTTAAGAAGAGTTGAAAAATTGAGGGTTTCACTTCTAGCCTTAGGAGAAGTGGTCAAAGATGATCTCATTCCCATTTTTCTAAGAGCACTCCCTTCTTCATACCATATTTTTGTAACAACACTAAAATTGTCAGATACAATAGTTAGTTTTGAAAAATTGGTAAACCTACTACAACAAGAGGAAGCAATGCACAATAAGGATGATGAAGAAGAGCAGGCACTTTCTTCACATCAAAAATGGAAAGGAAAAGGTAAAGGAAAACCTAATTCCTATCAAAATTCCCAAAATCAAAATCAGTATCAAGGGGATAGACAACCGAAGAAACAATGTCCAATCTATAAAAGAGGACATGACCTAAAATATTGTTGGTACAATACTTACAAGAAAGGTTCATCAAGCAACTTTGGACCTCCACAACAATCTCACAAGGGACATTCTAACTACAATCAAGGGTAGAAAAAGGGGAACTAGAAAAGAAGACCCCATCAACAAGGAAATATTGTTGAGCAACAAGAATAGTCAAAAATGAAGACTACTTGTTCACTTCTCAATCAAGTGAACCATCCACGTCATCTAGTGATGTTTTCTATGTTGACTCAAGGGCAACTCGACACATGACTAGACACAAAGAGACTGGTTTACTTCAATGAGGGACATGCCATAGAAAAATCATGTTTCATTGGGAGATGATTCTTCATATACAATTCAGGGGATTGGGAACATCTCTCTACCCCTTGGTTCACGTAACTGTAGACTATCTGATGTCTTATATGTCCCTGGGTTGACAAAGAATCTAATTTTAGTCAACCAACTCCTAGATCATAACTTGAAAATTGACTTTGATAGTCTATCCGGAAAGAAAACATGTTTGATTCGAGACAAATCAAGAGGCTCGAAAATAGTTGTAAAAGCCTCCAATGTGGGACGTATGTTCCAACTTGATTTTATTTACAAATAAGATCAAGCACTTGTGGCTAAGAAATCCACCTTAGAACATTTGTGGCATCGAGACTTCGTCATGTAAGTTTTAATTATCTCGAGACACTTTGCCAGTGTAATATGGTACATCGGCTACCATCTCTTCATAAGGATACAGACAAGTGTCCTCACTACCTAGCAGGAAAACAACATAGAGCGTCATTCCAGAAGAGTACATATCAAGCTCATGGTAAGCTTGATCTAGTTCATACCGATCTTTGTAGTTTGATGCAACCAAGTCATTCTGGATTTCAGTACTTCATGTTATGTGTTGACGACTATTCAAGGAAAATGTGGATTTTTTTGTCTTCACAAGAAAAGTGAAGCTTTTGAAACCTTCAAGAGATTAAAAGTAGTAGTTGAGAATGAAATTAGTCATCACATCAGAACTCTCTACTTAGATCGAGGGGGAATTCACCAGTAATGAGTTCAAATACTACCTACAAACTCATGGGATTCATCGACAAATGCCTCCTCCACACACACCATAGCATAATGGTGTTGTTGAGAGAAGAAATCGTACTATCATGGAAATGGTGTGATGCATGATCGATGATTCTAGACTTGCAAAGACATTCTAGGAAAAAGTAGCAAAGACAATAGTGTATTTGTTAAACAGAGTGCCCACAGTTGCTCTTGAAGGAGTAACACCACAAGAAGCATGGTCAAAGTGAAAACCATCTATTGCACACCTTAGAGTATTCAAGTGTAAAGTAAGTATGCACATACCCAAGCAAAACAGAAAGAAATTAGACATGAAGTCACAGAAACTCATCTTCATTGGGTACAATGAAGAAACTCTTGGGTACAGATTGATGGATCCAAAGACCAGAAAAGTCTACACCAATAGATATGTTGAGTTTTTTTAAGAAGAAGGAAGCAGAGTCTCCTCCTCTAGACTCACCTGATGTAGATTCTTCACCAGCTTTTAAAATTTAAAGTTGATGTTCCCACGATGATGACAACGATGATGGGGATGATGGTGTTGATCGAGATAGAACCATGTTCCATAGGAATAGTTCAGTGTATGCCCAAGTGGTGTACTAGCACATTACGAGATGCAAGAATGGATGCTCCACCGGATACATCCACCCCTGGACCACGGACTTGTAGTAAAGCAAGAGAAGAAGTTAAATTTGATTTGATGAGTAGAGTAATTGAATCTGATGAGCCCTCTATAGTCTAGGAAGCCCTACAGTCAAAATTTTGGAAAGATGCCATGGATTCTAATATCAATCAGTGATGAAAAATAACACTTGACAACTTTTCGATATTCCACCAGGGAAGAAACCCATTGGATGCAGATGGATATTCAAAACTAAGTATAAAGTAGATGGGGTAGTGAACAAGTATAAAGCAAGACTAGTAGCAAAGGGGTATGCACAAAAAGAAGGCATTGACTATGAGGAGACATTTGCTCCCATAGCTAATATCAAAATGATCAGGATGATCTTTTCTCTAGTTGCACAGATTTGGTTAGAAATTCCATCAGATGGACGTAAAAAGTGCCTTCCTAAATGGAGATTTACAAGAAGAAGTCTATATGACTCAACCTGAGGGATATGTTGTACCTATTCAAGAAGAAAATGTATGCAGACTCAGAAATCTCTGTATGGCCTCAAACAGGCACCCCGAGCATGGTACATCAAGATTGATGAGCATCTCGTACAACATGGATTTGTTATAAATCCATACGATCCCAATCTTTACCTCAAAAATAAAGGGGAGATTGTGATTGTCGTTGTCTATGTCGATGATCTAGTCATCATTGGTAGTTCAGTGAGGATGATTGATGCAATGAAGAAAGATCTTAATTGATCGTTCAACATGACCGATCTCGGGATGATGCATTATTGTCTTGGATTGGAAGTATGGCAGAAAGAGAATCACATTTTTGTTTCTCAGATGAAATATACCAAGAAAACACTCAAGAAATTCAGGATGATGGATTACACACTAATTTCTACACCTATGGAGAACATATTACAGTTATCTCATTTAGATCCATCTCCTAAGGTAAGTGTCACTCTCTATCGGCAGTTGATTGGGAGTCTCATTTACCTGACCTACACTAAACCAAATATCAGATTTGTAGTAAGCTATCTCTCCAGGTTCATGCAGGAACCCAAAGTTTGTCATTGGAAAGCAAGAAGATGCATCTTGAGATATCTCAAAGAATCAATGGATCTTGGTCTAGAATAAAAGAAGAATGACAACTTCTTATTGACTAGATATTTAGATTCAGATCATGTAGGAAATATAGATGATAGAAAATCCACTTCAAGATTTGTGTTCTTTATGGGATCTGGACTAATATCATGGGGAAACAAGAAACAACACTTCATTTCTCACTCTTCCATAGAAACCGAGTATTGTTCTGCAGGAGAATTTTTCTCTCGTGAAGCGATCTAGATACGTCGCATACTAGAAGGACTTGGAATACCATAGGATAAACCAACTACCATGTATGTTTACAATGAAGGTGTTCTCAAACTTGTTCAAAATCTAGTGTTTCATGAAAGAACAAAGCACATTGAGGTACAAGTTCATTTCATACGTGAGCATGTGTTGAAGCAAAACATCCAACTTCAATTTTGTCCAACAAATTGAACAACATGTAGATATCTTCACAAAGTCACTTGCACGTGACAAGTTTGAGTTGTTTAGAGAGTTCCTCTCCTCATCCCTTGAGACTATGCACAATTAAGGGGGGGAATGTTAGGTTAATTATTATTTACCTAATATATTAATTATGCATCATATAATTAATTATTTAATTAATGTTATTAATTAAATAATGTTGTTATATGGTTTTTAAACCATATTTTTCTTTTATTTCCACAAGTATAATTGTTATGATTGTTATAAAAATTATGTGCTTCTTGGATGCATTTTGGAAGCTTTTGTAACAATTATTATTATATTCATATGTTGTACAATTCCTATAAGAATTGCAGCACTCCATTGTATTCTTGGTTGATTGAGTTTAATACAATTATTAGGCTTTCACCCCTATTGCTCAATCTACCTGCATAATATGGTCATTTGTCTATAAACTGCAGGAAAAGAGCACAATATTTACTTGATGGAAAACTACAAGAGAATGCCATGGTGGCTGATGATGAAGAATGGGATGATATAGAAGAATCAACAAATAATGATAATGGGTATGATTATGAAGACTATCTATACTAGATAAAATACATCGAGAGGATGGAGGACACAGGAGGTTGGAGGTCAATCAGTGACCTCTTGTCAGTCATCAGCGACGGGGCTACACAAAAGCATTGGTGACTTGTGTGTTTTTTCAGTATTTGTTTTTTAGTGTGGCATTCTTCTTTTGCAGTGTTTTCTAAATAATGGAAATTTCACATTGTGGGGGAATATGACACAATATTCCATTTCCATTCTGCATGAAATTGAGCTATGTAACCTCGTAGTGTATAAACATAGTGAAGAAAATGAAAGCACAAAAGTACAATCAACATCATGATACTTGAAGAGGATGAGCAGGGGCTCGTACCTAGAATAGGGGTTCCTATTTTTGAACAAGGGTTCATACTAGATGGACAAGGGTTCATACAGAGGTCCAAGATCATGAGCGAGAAGAGGCAAGCAAGATGAAAAATAAGTGTGACTATATTTTCTCCCATGTAAACACTAAGGGGGGAATGTTAGGAAATCTATGTTAGTGTTTTCATGTGATGAGTAAATAATAATTACGTGAGTAATTATTATCTTGTAAATGGTTAGTAGTTAATAATATTATTGTTATATTAACAATAATATATATTAGTTTGGATTTGTTTTAACAACTTATGTAATTTGAGTTGTGCATTGTTACATGAGTAACAATCACATCTAAATAGATATTTGGGGGGTTAGTAGGTTGAACAAACTCCTCATTTATAGGAGTGATATTTCATATATATTTGTATGTCCCGTATGAATGAAATGTGAGAAATAATAGAGAAGATATTATATAATTGTGTTTATTATTATTGTTATCTTTGTGTAGATCTGGTTATACGACTTCATAGACTTGGAGGCTAGAGCATTGGAAATATGGAAGGAAGATCAAGATGGTTTTAACAGGCATGGTTTTTCTTCTTATTCTATTTTCTTTAAAAATGAACATGTGGAACCATACCCATTCTAGGTCTGCATAATTTTGTATTTATTTTGGATGTAAAAACATTTGTAAGAGTTTGATTATATACCCATTTTTTTGGGTCTGCGTTTTCGAAGGAAAAATTATTGTTAAAATGATATTTATTTGCTGAATTTTTACCCATTTCTAGGTTTGTATTTTGAGAATGAATATGAGACTTTTACACCCATTTTTGGATCTGCATTTTTGAAAATATATACATGGATTTATACCCATTTATGGGTCTTCATTTTTGAAAATAAATACATGGATTTATACCCATTTTTTGTTTTTCTCATTATGAAAGTATGGAGTCACAAATTGTTTTTTTGTTGGTGAATTTTCACCAATTTCTCGATCTACATGTTTTTTACATTATCTGGGTGTGAAACATATTTGTCGAGGTCTATTTTGGAACACATTTTTGGGTCTTCATATTTTTTTATTTATAAATACTTAAACATTCTTCATTGGGTCAATTTGGGAACCTATTTAGGTCTGTATATTTTGTTTGCATTGGAGGACTACGATATTTTCAATTAAGTTGTTTTTGGGACTACTTAATGTATAAAGTCTTGAGTGTAAAAACATTTTTCATGAAGTTTATTTTCACCCATTTATGGGTCTACATGATTTGTTATAAATGTACGGTTGTGATACATTTTTCAGCTCCTGTTTACATTTGATCGCACCCATTGTTGGGTTTGCATATCTCAGTATATTTATAACATTCTTTATTTGGTCAACTTCACCTATTTGGGTTTACGAAAACTTCTTATTTTGATTAAAAATCAAACCCATATTGGGCTTACATATTGGAAAGAAACAAGAAAGACTGAAGATCTAGTTGTTGGGCCCAGATAAACCTATTTCAGGTTGTTCCATATTAGATTATTTTAAAATTAGTAAAAATGGAATGAATATGTAAAATAGGTGATTACACCAATGTCTTCTTGTGTGAAAATTTGTGATATTATGTTTCTTATCATTTTTTGTTTCTTGGGCATGAGGATGTAGTTGTTATTATGTCCCAAATATGATATGATCATATTTAGAATGTGACTTACATTATCATGCTCGTGGAAAAACCACAATTGCGATACATAAGTCTCCTCCTAAAATAACTTTAAAAGCATTAGAACTTTAGTGAAATATGAAACAACATATGAATGATTTTTGGAAAAATAGTAGATAAGTGATGGTTGTTTGGTGCATTGGTAAATGTGTAGAAGGAAGTTTTGTTTTACTTAATGTTAAACTAGTTATGTTATTATCATACCATAAGCCTACGAATGCATGCCAGTATGGAATTATGGAATCCACACGAGCATACATACATACGCTCATGGGGTTATTTTTCTTTATGATTATAAAATCTAGAAACATGGATTTAAAATTGGAATAGATGGTTTTTTTCCTCTTTGATTATGAAATCAAAACATTGCTTTAAATGTTGGAATGGATTGCCTCTTGATGAGGATTGTTGATTATGGAAGTGGTGTACGAGATAGTTGTGTTGTGAAGGATGAAAAATATTAATTTTTATGCAAACTGTAAGATATAGCTTGCATTAGAAAAGATGGAAAAAAATTTCCAAAGTAATGTATCTAGTTGTATGCATTGTTAGTTCACTTATCCTTATTTTATACTAGTCAGGAATCATATGATGGTATTGGTTGTTGTGATATTATGATGGGTTGTATTTTTAGAATTTTGGTATATTACACATGGTTATCAGTTACTATTATTTTTATAGTTGAATATCTTTACCAGTCTTCCTCGTGAAGGGTCAAACCCCTCTCACTTGTGAGAGGTGTGCAGGTAAACCATAAGGTTCCATGGTTAGAGGAAAATATATCCAATGATGTTGTCCCTCTAAACAGATGCATATATGAGATATACATATACACAGGAACTTCTGGAAAGAATGATTTGATAGTATATTTTTGTACTAAGATATATGGTCATATTGTTGTACTTATCTAGGGAATGGCTCTTTTCTCATGTATTTGATTTATAATATTGAATTAAATCCGATATTAATCATTGTATTATGAAATGATTTTTGATCATACTTTTGTACAAAAAATGTGGGAAGCAATGTATAAATTTTAAATGACATTTAATTGATCAACTCTTGTTTGACATTTGGAAATATGGTAATGAAAGGATGTTTTGAACCTCAGATTATTTAGAGGTATTGTTGTAATATTTAATTATATGCATAGTTATTTCTAAGTTACCTAATAATATTTAAACTTTAAAAAAATCCACTTTTAGCTCGATTTAATGAAGGTTCATTACGTGCTTTTCATTGAAACATACATGACAGAATATCATATGATAGAAATGGTTTGTAAGAACCATATATACATGGATCCTTATTTTCGGCTCGCCTATCACACTCTAACATGGTTCTTACAAAGGAATACAACATGCAAATCTATCAAATCTCACCATGTGGAAGATAGAAAAATCCATGGGAATACATGGATAATCGATAAAATTGACACATTAAAGCCACAAAAAACTATAAAAATCCATGAGTAGATCAAAGCCTGAAAATCAATGTAAAACATACAAATTGTTAAATGGAAGACTAGACTTCAATGCTACAACGGTACACCTCCATTTTTGCACAAATTAGTAAGATTTAATCAACTCTTTAAAGGAATTCATGCTCAAGCACCTGGTATTTAATCTATAACTAAGATTTTAATTTCTAAATTCAAGTGATCACAAAGTAAAATAGAGTATTACTATTTTCTAAGATTGAGAGCTTTGCATACCTATAGTTTCTCAAGTATTTTAAAGCTTATCGTCAATGGAGGCTTACCTACACACTTTCTCCTTGGACCATCTCTTTGGAGACTAGGATGAAGCACAATGCATGGATGATCTAGTGGCCATTAAAAAGACAAGGATCATGCATATTTTAGTTTGAAAACTAGAGGTAATGTCTTGTATTGACTTATTTGTGGCATTTTTGGTGATAATGTAAGTTGTATAGGAGGAATTCTAAAATACAAAGGAGAAAATGTAATTGGTAATATAAATAAATAGGTTATTACTTCTTACTACCATCTCCCTTGATCTAATATTCATTTCAATCAAGAAACAAGAAAACAATGGGGAAAGACCAATAACCTTAAGACTATACTTAAAGCTTAGCGAGATCCTAACTAGTTTCAAGTCCAAATTCGCCATATACAAGATGAATAGAAGATGTTCTAAACAAAACAATTTGAAAAACATTGTGTTCGATCCAATTGAATTATTTACTATTAAATATTTTGGTCAATATGGAAAGTTTGATTCGATTGAACTATCGACTTATAATAATAGTAATTTTGATTGGTATCAAACTACGAAAAAACTTTTTGGTATAATCTTGGACGAACTCGCACCGAGGGATATCGAATCAAAATCAATCCCTTCAAAAAAATATTTCAAACATGGACTAAGAGTGTGAGTGGCCCTAATGAATAGACTACTTTGAGCACTAAATATTATGCAAGTCAATCAAACCTAGGTACCCCTACTAGCGTGATCATCGATGATGAAAATATACCTAATCTGGTTGGACGTCTAGTTTTTAACATCTACAATAATCTTGTGAATGTCGGGAGAATAATGAAAATTTATATATGATGTCTTACTTTCTTGATGTTGTGTGTGTAGTCCAAAAATTTCAAGGAGTCCCCAGTTGGTCACCACAACACCCACATATAATCCCTGGGCTTTTAACAATATGCATATGCATAACTATAGGAAGAATATGGAGGTGATCTATAATAAATACTACCCTATGATCTTCCATGCCATACATGACACCCCTATGCCTAGGGTAAGTCAAAGAATCATTGATTCATTGAGAAATTAGGAGCTTTCTAGTGTTACCTAGACTATACAATGATAAGAGTAGAGGGGATTCTCTTTATCCCATTTAGACTAACCATATATGTTTCACACAAGATAGATGAGCAAGAGATTATATATCACTTTTTCCACGAGAATTAGTCTTGTGGAAAAGAAATAAAAGAAGAAAAATTCTACTTATCATCCTTTTCCTTTCTCGGTAGGGTTCAAGAGTCTTGATTGAATGGAAAAATTCTAAGAGATTAGTAGGGCACATGACATAATTCCAATTATACTATCATACTCTAATTTATTTTGACCTAACAGAAGAGTGGAATGATTTTTCAAGCACACTCCTAACATGGCTACTTACATTTACAAACGTCATCCGTATTTAGGATGAACTGGTTTATAAGAATTAGGTCAATGATCAAGTGTTGGCCATAAATATGAGAAATTATAAAATTACCTATGCACTTATTGGGAAATGCTACGGTTGGTGGATTAAAAGTTAGGCTAGGACATAAAGTAGAACTAGAGAGGGAAGAAGATGAAGAATATTGAGATGACCAAGGTATTGATCCAAGTCATCTTAAGAATATTATTATTGGTGTGCCTCCTCCATCAAAAGGAAAATTTATTCCTATTCATTTTCTCTTTTTCCAAGGATACCAATGGCAATCCCTATGAGGTATATTGGGACAGCCAAAAGTATACAAAGTCCACAAGAAACTTGTGACCTATTCAAGTTGTATTCCTTTTATGAGTATTGTTCCAATTGTACCTTGTATGTATGTTCCTTTTCCTTTTATTTATTCAATTCTTAATTCTATAGGGATGGTTTCTTATTCTTCTATTCCATCTTCCGTAGGACCGTTTACTAGTATTAATCTCATTTCTACTAGTTCTTCTTCTTAATATGAAGCAAGAGGAGATCATGAGTTATTGGATCTTACTGGTTTTCAAACTCTTTTTTCTTCCCCTATTTCTACTACTTCCATTGTTTCTCCTTCTCTCCTTGATTTTATTTTGGCAAAGGTTTCTATTCCTATTCCTTCATCTTCTTCATTTGTTTCTTCTCCATTTTTTTCATCACCAACAAATGTATCATTGTATCCCCATGTCATTGTAGTCACTTCTTCCCAACTTGTTATAGTTACTATCACAATATCAGAATTAATGAGTGTATCTCCTACAACCATTGCTTCTACTTCTTTAACTTCTTCTTCCACTCCTCTAATTGTTATATCTCCTCCATCTCCAATACCATCTGTAACTCTTGTCAAAAGACCTTTTAAGGCTATGCTTTGAAGGCACCAATGTATCCTTCTCCTTCTTTCATTTCCCTTCCTTAAATTTCTCCCAAATTTTATTGGTCTCTTCATCCTCTATTGATTCCTCCTATCACACCATATGTTTCCCAAAATTTCTTACTAGGCATGCATGTGTCACTCCTTCCAATTCCCTCTTTCATTCCCATTTATTCTTTCGAGGCTCATATGGTCACTCATAGTTTGATGAGCCATCTCTTGGCCCGTCTGGGACCTATTGAATATGAACAAAATTTTCCCTAGACACCACAAACCTTACCACAAGTGGTAAGGCCTTCTTCTACCTTATCTTCCATAACCGTAATTGCATTTACTATTCTAGAAGGAACATGGGATCCTCCTGCTAGGAAAAAATCAATGGGTTCTACAATGGAATAACTTGAAGATCCAAATATGCAACTCAAGTATGATACTCCCACATGCACCCTCAAGAGGGTCATAAATAGAAAGTTTACCCAAGGAGCTACTCTTATTTACATTGAAATAAAGGAGGAAATTTTGAGGATTTACAAGAAAGTACACATGGGGACAAATTCATTGATGAATACCCCGATTAGTTATTGTGCAACTTAGTATATGATAGCTGATTTGGTTTAGAGAATACATGCTTCTCTTGATTATCTTCATACTTAAAATTAATTTACTATGAAAAATCATGGTTTTCCCAATGTGCAAATGGCCTTGAGAACATTGTATGAGATATTAGTTTCTATATGAAGTCATGAAGCTATAAAAGATAAAGGGTTAAATTAGGTACAAGGTAAACAAAAATGTATGACTAGGATATTTATTCCATGATAAACAAACTACTCGTTGTCATAAACATGGGTCTTTGTGTAGTGCCCACTTCCCTTTGACACTAGTTGATACTTTTTTAATATGGTTGATTTCATTATGGACATTATTATGTTTTAATTTAGTATGATGTTAGAAATTTGATAACGGATTATTGTTGATCTTGATTTGGTTATGATGCATGATGATTATTAGAGACACTCATATGTGGATGATGATATACTATTTGACATGGATGTTTTATGGATGTTGTTCGGACATGTGATTTTGGATATTATGAGTAGATCTAGAAAATGGATATTTTATGATGATGATATAGTTGTTGATATAAATTGTATGTGATAATGTTAAATTATCTTGATGTTGTTGTGATTCACATATTTGGATGATTTTGTGACTATATTTATATTCAATTTGGATGTTCGATAAGGCCATGAGGCCAAAGGAGGTATTTTTGTTTTGCAGGTTAAATGTCACAACAAACATCGGGGGATCATAGACCAACCACAATGGAATTCTAAGTGAATTTGACAAGGTCACCATGGTAACTTGTTTTGTGTGTGTGTGTTGTATGTTGTTAGGGATTCCCATGGGGGGATTACCTTTATATGTGACCATGGGTTTTTGTATTTTATTAATGTGGTTATATTTTATTTATTGTTTGTATTAATTTTTTTAGTAGTATGTCCCTTTCTTTTATTTAATTAAAATTGTGTTGGATTAATGTGAGAAATCATATGGTTAAAATTTAAATAAATCAAATTGGGATATGGGAAATTAATAATGGAATTTGTTGGCTCTTTGTATTAATTATGTAAGGGATGTGTAAGAGTTGTGTAAGTCATTTTTTGGAGTATGAAACACCGCACCTCCTTGGAAATTTGAATTTGTCCTTGGGGACTGTTTTGGAGGCTTGTCGGATAAGTAAAACTTGTCCCATACCTCTAAATTTAATTTACCAACCATACTTATGGTTGGAGAGGTGATTTTAGATTTTTTTTTAATGCATTTTAATTATCATGTTGCAAGTTTTGATTGCACTCTCTTGGATTTTATTTAATTTGCAGTTCTTTGGGGTGTGGGATTTTGGAGTGTGCAAGTAACTTGTCATATTTTCACCCACCTCTTTATTGTGCTTGAGAAAATGAAATTTTGTCTTTTGTGTTTGAATTTGAGGATGCGTGATGTGGCATCCTACATGGATCCACATCATCCTCTTCTCTTCCACCTATAAAATTCAAACTCTTTGCTTGTTTTGGGTTGTTGACTCATTTTACAACTTCTTTGGGGCATATTTTTTCTTGTGTTTGGAGCTCTTGCTTTTGGAAGGAGTTTGGAGAAACCTTGCATGCTTGGAGATTGTTGTTTTGGGACTGTATTTTGGGCATTGAAGCTTGTTGTTTGGAAACAAAAGCTACCATGGAGAGGTAGGAGTTTAACCTTTCTTTCATGTTGTTATTTTCTTGTTGTGTTGTGTGAATGGTGAATGTTGTTATGCTTTGTTTGGCTGTATGGGTAGACTGCCATAGGAATGGTGTAGGAGAAGGCTATGGGGAATCCATGTGGGGGCATAAGGGAATGCCATGGGCATCAAAATTTTGTGGAGGGAGTTTGGGTTTGGGATCCACCATGGAAAAGAAATATCTTGCATTTCTTACTTTGTGGGGGCATAAGAACATTTGTGGGGGTATAAGGAGGGATTGTGGGGGCATAAGGATATGTGTGGTGAAAATTATTAGCGGTTTGTTATGGGTGGATGCCCAATTCCCATTAGGAGACATAAGTAGCTTCCCCCATAGACCTTGCTCCTTTGGCTTGCATGATCAAGTCTGAGTTTTGTTTGAATGTTTGTTATTGCATTTGTAAACCGTTGTTTTTTTTGGACTGTATTTTATATTGATTTATGCATTTTGAAAGAATTTTATGTGTTTTGTGGAAGCCAGTTGTTGTCATGGGTTGAATCCCACCTCTTATTGTATTTTGGTTGGGGCTCGGGGCCAATGATGAAGGATGTATTCTCCTTTCATTGGATGTCTTGGTTGGGTGGAGAGCGTTGCCTTTCCCCACTTTTGTTGTGATCAAATTGAAGAAAAAGGAAGCTTGCATGTTGTTGTTCTGGAGCAAAGGAAAATGCAGTTTTGATAGTCCCTTGTGAAATATACTTCATTTGTAACCTTTCCCACTTGAAGTGGATGAAATTAATGTATACTTGTGAAGAAAAGATGTTGTAATTGATTATGAAAGTGTATATTCGAATTGTGAAGGATGTTTATATTTTGTTCTGTTATTGGAAAGAAAGAAATAGAATTCTATCATTTGCATTCAAACATTGAAAGATGTAAAGTTGTATACTTGGAATTAATAAAGAATTGCAAGATCTTCTCTCATTTGCATTGTTGTGTTGAATTGGAATATCAAATTGTGATTAAAATCTTTGTTTAGAAAATGGAAAAAGAAGGAATACATATGAAGGAATTATATTGCTTTGTCTTCTTTTGAAATATATTAAATTGGAAATCAGACTTTACAATTTAGCTTTGAAATGATTTGTTTATAAACAACTAAATGTGTTAGATTGGATTAGAAATAAAATATCACACTTAAATGATAAAATTGATATACGAGTTTCCTAGAAATGGATCTCTGTTGTAAATTTAAAACTGGCAATTATTTAATTAAAATGCATAGTTCGGGCCTGCACACAATAATCAACTTGGAAACATTAAAATTTGGCATGTTGTATTATCAATGAACTCAAATTGACAAAGAACACTTAAGAAAACAATTTAACCATTGCAAAATCGAACCCAATCCCTTTCACAGCCATTTTCTATCAATTGTTGGACAAAATTCAAATTGGAATCAATTGAGAAAATTTACCTTCCTAAACCATTCTAAATCCTTCCTAGAATAATCCTCCATGTCTTTTTGGCATGTTGAGTGAAGAAGGAGATCAAATTGAACAAAAATTATAAGTCAAAATTACCAGTTTGCTATTTAAAATCCTGCATATCTTTTTGTAAAATTGACCCCTTAAACTTTATCAAAATGTAAAATTTATGATTCTGTGCAAAGAGGGCATCGAGAGCTTTCCAGAAAGTCCTCGTTTTCCCAAAACTGAGCTTTCTAGCAAATTTTATGGCAATTTCTTGCCTTGGCAGAAAAATTTGGGAAAATTTTCCTTGGCGGGCCCGCGGCCCAAAAATTTCCCATCGAAATATCCTTAGAAATTTTTTTGAAAAATTCTTGGGGAAAAGTTTTTAAAATTTCCTCCGCCACCCGCAGCCAATCAAAGTCTACCAGGTGTCTTCACGGGGCAGCGGCGGAGGCATGGCATCATTTTAGCCCTTGGGCCTTTAAAATTTTGAAAAAAATTGCCTTTCTCCCGTCGGCCCACGACCCAACTAGAGGCGCCATGTGGCAAGATGGGGTGAAAGCAGTATGGGAAACCCTCGCAACTCTCTCCCTTGAAATTTTGTTTCAGGAAAATTTTGCTTATTTTCTCCGCGACCCCACACTCCCACCCGTGCCTCGGTGTTGTCCCCTCTGCGGACACGTGGACCCACTTGTGCCTCTTTCCCCTTATTTTACCCTCGGTGAAATTTCCCGAACTTCCCCACTTTGCTCTGCTGTCCCTCTCCTTCTCCCCACATTGTGGGTGAAGCACCACGTGTCCCTGGCAGACCCACGGGTGTGTGGCCACCAATTGGTCTTTGCTCCCCTTTGGCAAATTTTTCCTTATTGTCGCCACCACTCCGCCCTTCCCTCACCCTCTCTTGCTTTGGATTAGAACCTGACATGTGTCCTCAGAGGACTGCGAGAGGTGTGGGAGAATTTTTTTCTACTTTTCTCAACATCGTCGCATGACCCGCCAACCCGAAAAAAGTGCTTTTACCTCCTCTTGACACGTGTCCCCTTGGGGAAACATTTGACCCCTAAAGCCCGCATGTTCATATCTGGAGTTCTACAAGGAGTTAAGAGGACTTATTTATATCATTGGAAAGGTGAGAAAATTTCCTATCCAATGGGAATGACTTAGGGAAATTTTGAATGTGTTAAGTGTTAGAAAAATCAAGTTGAAACTCTGAGTCTGTTAGAGAGTGGGTATGGTGATATTTTACCTCCTGAACCTAATCAAACTTCTAAACCTAAAAATTTGGACCATGTGACCTCTAAAAATTGTTATAAAGGAAAGTTATGTTCCAGTAATTTTAAACTTGTTATGGAATCGATAGTGTCAATTTGTTGTTTCTGAACCTTTGGTTGTAGGCACTTCTAATCAAAAAAATTATTCCATAATTTTTCTTAACTAATCTAGGGTGTTTCTTGGGTCTCAAGTGGGTTGTTTACGGGCATCACACTTTTTCTCAATGTATTGTGAATCAAAATCGAAGACTTGAATATAGGAAAGATCTCGCATGAGAAACATTTTGAAATAATTAGATGATTGGGTGGACATAGTGAAAGGATTGTTGAGATATATATGGGGAATAGTAGACAAGACCATTGAATTATTAGTTGAAGATTAGATTACCTCTATGTATTATCCACAAGGTAGGTTAATTTATAAGTCCTTATTTGAGAAACAATTGCAAGCATTCATTTCTACTCACAGTGCTAGATTTTCCCAGGAGGGGCAAAACATCATATATTAGGGAATTAGTGACTTATGCAGATAGAAAAGTGGAGAAAGATTCACTTCTGAGTGACATTTCTAAATCTATCTATAGTAGAGTTCCAGTAATGATACAAGAAGTGTCTGATCTAATGAGGCCACATATTCTAGACCTGTGCTATATTGAGAATGAGTTCGAGCATGTGTGACTAAATTTCAATGCAACAAATGCATTCTACATAGGTAACTTCAAAAAGAACCTCTAAGTAGAGCTTGAACAAGAAGTAAATTTCATATTGTTAGGATTTCTTATTGTTAAATATGTAATATTAAAAATAGGAAGTATCGGCTTTCTTGCATGGAAGCTATACTTTTTATCCTTTAATTAACCACTCGTAAACATTTTTATTTGAGCTATTTTTAAGCCCCATGGTGGTGGAAATTTTGTGTAAGTATACCATTTGTTTACCCTCTAAGGAGGAATATGTTTATAAAGAAAGCATTTAATAGTCCAAGGATTTTTCAGTGATTTTTTTCTATATATTGCTTTCTCAATTGTTTTGCATAGTTTCTTGTATATATTTTGATTGATTAGTCATTATATAATTTTCTTTTTCATAAAATTTGTAGATAGGAAAAGTTATTTTTAGAGTCATAAATTTGATTAGTTTTACTACTTATAGATACCTACAAATCACTATCAAGGTTATAATGTGATCAAACTTGAATGTGCTTTGACACCTCCTTATCAACTACCCAAACATGTGACTGAAATATTAGAAGCCATAGCTGTAAAATCTCATATCACAAAGATGAAAAAAATTATACTTAGCACTATAATATATTATTAGTGATGCAACATTATCCATACCATGTCAAAAATTCATTTGAAACATATTCGAAAAGCTCACATGCATTCCATTGAGAATAGCTATGTTTTTATCTAGTTTAATTCCATTTTTTTCAATTTTCCTTTCATTTTATCTTCTTATGGTATGCCTTATCAAAATATTTTACCTATAAAAGGCTAGTTAAGAATGTCAATATCACTTTATAACTCACCTTGAACTCTTACAACCTCATATTGCAAATATCATTCCAAAAGTACTTAAAGGGTTCCTGAATCCTAAATCTATTGAAATTCATTGCACATCAATTAGAGAATTCCCTACTATAGGTCTAAAGCACTCAACTACATCAAAGGATTCTGTAGGTTTATAGGGTTCCAATTTGTTGTAGGTGATTACAAGTCATCTCAAATTTGTGCGAGAAAGAGTGGCATACAACGAAAGTCATTTCCAAACAAGTGAAGCACACAAGAAGTTTCAGATCCATAATGTCAAAGGTTTCAAGACTAGAAATATTCAAGTCAAGACTGCAGAAATTAGGTCATGACCATATAGTAGTTATATATATTCTTTCCCCTTATCAATTTCTAGTTCCAATATTGGTACCAAATAATTTGTAGTCTTTAATCTGCATGTTTATCTATGTTGCACATTTGGATCATTCCTTCTCTTTCATTTATAGTTATGTATCTCTCTCATCTTGAGTATTTTTAAAAATTACTTCATGTTTATCAAATGTTATAAGTTTGAAAAAATAATTCTAATTATGAATGGTTAATTTGGAAGGTAATTGATCAGAAGTTAATATTTGTCTGCAAAGGAAACAAGCATTTTTTGTCTATGGAATTTTGCAGAATGTCATCACATTATTAGCTAACCTGACATCATTTATTCACATCTTATCTTGCAAGTTATGGTAGGTTTTCTAGTTTTGGTGTTCTTTTTTTTCCTTCATATTCTTTAGCACTTACTTTTTAGGAATTACAAGATTTGACAATTCCAAAACTAAGTGGAGCTTCCTTATTGGATCCTTATACTCTTCAACCTAACAAGTTTTTTTAGTTACAAAACTATGTGGATCTTTTTATTCATTCATTATTCGTAAATTGAAATGACAAGTACCTCGAGAATTCTAGAAACATCGATTTCTCTCAAGAAAAGACACTACATAGAATCTATTCATTTGTGCATTATTTCCATCATTACATCTTCAAAATACTTACTGAGGAATGACATTACACTTTGTGAAACAACATGGAGATGTCTTATTGAATCGCATCTAACTCTTTCTATGAAATTCTTGGCAAATATTGGTAATGTGAAAAGTAAAATAGTGTGGAATATTCTTATTGTTTAAAAAATGAAAAGGTTATCAAAGGACTGACATTGTGATTTTGAAGTAACTTGGATCTTTTCTATTGGCTCACACTTTGCAATGAGTGACAGGACCTACCAAACAACTAATATTGTGAAAATTTATAAGCGTGGATATTTCTTATTGGTTTACACTTCATGGTGACTAATAGAGGTTATGTAGAGTCTAACACTACAAAACCATACATATGTGGTGTTTTCTTATTGGTTCACACTTTGCAATAAAAATACTTGATACAAAGATCATATAATAGAAATGATCAATAAGAACCATACGTATGTGTAGCCTTCTTACTGGCTCACCTTTTACACTCTAGTGTGGTTTTAAAAAGAAAAACAACATGCGAAGCTATCAAAGCTCGCCACGTGGAATTAACGGGACTTAATTTTAAAGGTGAAAAGACTAGAAAAATCTATAGGAATACAGGATTCAAATAAGATGAAAAATTTTCATACTCAAGCACCTGATATTTGAGCTATTACAAAGATTTTGGAGTCCAAATTCAAGAAATTACCTAATAATTATAGTATTGCTATTTTTAGAGATTAAGAACTTTGCATATCTATAGTTGCTCAAGTTTTTCAAAGTTTATCATCAAGTATAAATAAGGAAAAATATATTATCATAACAATGTATTGATTATTTGAATATATTATATGAACATATATATCACATATCCATGAATGGAAGCTTCCAATGTATTGATGGTGGATCATCTCTATCATTTGCTTGACCAGTTCTCTAACTTTTTGACAGTCAACTGGTGTAATAGATCCATCCCCATCTCCAATAGGGTCATCTTCTCGTGGCATTATTATCAACCCCTCTCCTTTCATTAATAGAATTCTATATATTGTCAAATCCCTATCATAGGGAAAGTTATTCACTTTGTATTGTGATGTGTAAATCCTCAAATAGTTTTCCAAATTTTAGTCAAGCTTGTTTCATAACTTTGACTTTATACAATATAAGGAGATAAAAAAACATCTCATATTCAATCAATCCAAAATTATTGTTTGACATAGATCAACCAATGAGAAAAAAAAGTCAATCATGGTTTCTGTAAAATAATACTCAACCTAATTTTTCCATAGGTGAGTTATTACTCCACACTCTAAGAAGTATCCAAACATTTGAATTGCTCAATCATTATAGAGGTGAATTCATGGGATTGATCACTCAAATTGTTCTTTCTTAAAATACCTAGAATATTCATTTCGTCGATATCAACATGATTACAAAAATGTTAAATCAATGTATTCAATCTCTTGTGGTAGTCTTCCTATAATGATCTTTCATTTTGATACTATTCCAATAGGTGGGATTTACTAAAGACATTTCTTCAAGTAAAAACATCCCTACTAAAATGTTTCCTTATTTATTCTATTAGGAAGGTGTAATTTCTCTTAACCTTACCCTTTTTGATGATACAATGTTATCAAATATCATCCTGTGACATTTACCTTCTTAACCTTATTGGTTACTATTCAAAAGAAGTGCATTGGTATCTCATATCCACATACAGAAGACCATACTTCTCCAAACAAGTTTAACCTTAGAAATCTACTTGGATTTCCAATCTTTATCAAATTATTCTAACTCTCAAACTTTGGACCCAAAAAGTAGTCTCATTGAGAAACAAATATTTTATTGTCAGACAAACATGTTTCCTCAAAATAGAAAAATAAAAAACATATATAGTTCTTTCTTAGGATTATTTAATTAAACAATGCATTTCATCCAACATGGGAAGGAGACCACAAAATATCAACAATGTCTCTATATCAGTGAAATGATGTATCAAATCTTGAGCCTTGTCCACTTCCATGCGATTCTACCACATTACTCCCAATAAGGATTGATACTCATCATACACCCTATGAACTAGTTGATACAATGAGATCCACCTAGTGTTGACATATTTTAATAGTTTATGCCAATTTTTCATTCCTTTTGCAAATATTTATAATTTCATGAATCTTTTAAGACTATGACATAAATAAGTATGCATATCTCGAACAAGTTCTTAAAAAAATTATAGGTTTAATTTTTTTGACTATTTTTATTCTAGATTCATTGTATATGATCCATACAATGAATAGAAATCATATATTGGAAATGAGATGTTTGGATTCTTACACACATACCATTGCCCCATCTAGCCCAACACATACAAAATTTATTGCAATTATAGAATTATCCATGCCACCAATCTCC
Source organism: Taxus wallichiana var. yunnanensis (assembly GCA_018340775.1). Lineage (NCBI taxonomy): Eukaryota > Viridiplantae > Streptophyta > Pinopsida > Cupressales > Taxaceae > Taxus > Taxus wallichiana. Next base: position 324,594,143 of record CM031244.1, read on the forward strand.
TTCAAAATTCTTATTACTAGTTCACAAAGGTTTTCAACATTGGATTTATCTCTCATCTTGTGAATAGCAAGTAAGTGATGTTATCTCACATGACTCTCAATAGTATAAACATGCATACAAACCCAAACAATATTATCTACTATTATAACCTCATCAATAGACAAAGACATGTATCATACATACTTAAGTTTATCTTTAAAGTATTCTTTCTCAACCATAGCTACACATTTTTCCTAA